>ML675620.1:22241556-22907490 GCA_007922155.1 Mesoclemmys tuberculata
AGGGTATTTCAGTGCCTAACATCCTTTGATATCAATAGGAGTTAGGCACCTAAAGGCCTTTGAGGATCTGGATCAGAGTACCTTTAAAAAAAAAAATCCACCGCACCACCACTATGCAATTTGGCATGAGAATTCTCTGGAACTAAACTACTACTCACTGCAAACAATCTTATCATCACAAATAGATAGAAAATGCAGCATTTAGCTACATAGCCTTGTTTTTAGGAAAAATATAAAAATTACCCTTCTCTGGAATTACCAGCCAAGTGCCTGGTTGAATCATTTAGAACAACAAAAAACACACCTCCAGAGAAAGCCTACTAACTTTCAGGGGCATTGCTTTCTGTATATACATCAGCAAGTCATATGCCAAAAGCAAACCTTGAGCCAAGATGGGTCCTATAAAAAGAGACAAGAAGCCTAACACAGAACTAGTATAAGCAGGTGCTAAATGACTGGTTTCAATAATGTTACACTGCTTACACAAATGCTGAATTTGGCCTAGCTCCCAAAGAATTTAAGCTCATCAATTCAGGTTGCTGGGACATATGGATTAAAAGGTGCAACATCCCAGATATTAGGAATAAAGTAAACAAATATTCACAGACCTACCATAGCAACACAAAATGTTTATGTGAAGACTTTTCTTTTTATAATGTTGAAAGAATTCTTATTGAGAATCTAAAATAAAATAATCAAATATACTAAATAGTGCATAAACGGCATGAGAGTCTGTCATGGACTAATTCCCTGGAGTCTAACAGGAGCAAATTTGATAAACATCCTTATTCTTCAAAGAGAGAATTTTACTGACCATTCTGGAAGACTGCCTTTTGACATCCCCTCCCCCCCCCCCGTCATTCACTGTCCAATGTGAGATATTTATGGTACAATCACTATATGGCTATCAAAATTTACTTAAGACAAACTTTTTCATGTTTAGACTTTTAACAAAAGGCATCTAAATCTAAGCAGCAAAGTACGAGCAGCAAAATAAGTTCCTAAATAATTCCAGTGACACAAACAGTCCTGAGAAATGTAGCTCTCCTTTTTCACTAGACGTTTTTCCTTCTGACATCTTCATGTTGCAAAGAAAGATGTGCCAAATATCTCAGTTGCCTCACCACACTATCTTCAGAGCACAAACTGAAATAAATTAAAACCTTACATTATTTTATCAGACGTTTAAGAGTTTAAAATGTCAGTTGGACAAATATAGCTTCTTGAAGTAAAATTGCCATAACCATATTAGCCAGCCATTTGAATAGTTTTCCTGGATTTGAAAATTGCCTGTAAACTATTTAAGGCAGAATAGGTATCTTGCCATACTGAAGCTCTGGGGTTTAACAAGAAAGCGAGATCAGTCCTGCATTATATCTGTGTAAGGACTGTCAGACTGAACCTTAAACAAACATCTGTAAGCATGAAACAGACCAAGGCAAGGTTTGAAAAATTACACTGAAGTTAGGAGTGGTCTTATAGTAGTACCACAATGACGAAGGAACTCTGACAATGTTTTCCCTCCCCTGTCTTTGCTTTATATGCATAGACCATTGTTATCAATATAAAAAGGATTTGTATCTTAGAGTAGGACATCATTGGACAAAGACGTTCTTCAACTATGGGGAGAGGGAAGAAATACAGTTTCAAAAGTTAATGTGAGAGATTCCTTTGAGAAAGGTCTTTGCAAAAAGTTGCATGATATTTCCAGAAAATATTACTGGGGATTACATAAAGTGGACAATCCTCTTATCAATTTAGTAAACTGGTGATACTTCCCATTTCCAAAAGGAAAATAACCTGACCTCACAGAGTTCTATGCGAAGAAGCCTTACAGGATAGAGCATAAATACTAAAAAAGAAGGAACCTAACTCTTTTTAAACTCCATCTTCTATCCTCCTTACTGAGAAAGGGTAGGAAAATGGCAATTAGATTTTCATTCTGCAAACAATTAATAAATAAATTAGCCCCAGATAATTCACCAGAAGGGATACAAATTATTGAACATTTGAGAGTAATTTAACCAACCTGTCCCTGAGCAAGTCCCTTAGCCTCTGTGCCTTATTTCCCTTACAGTAAAATGAGAATAGTAATACTTCTTTCATACCACACTGTGTTTTTTGTGGATTTATACTGTAAAGTCTTCAGGGCAGGGATTGGCTTTTATTATATGTTGGTCCAACATCTATTGTAGGGGGACGCTAATCTCAGTGAGGGCCCCTATGAGTTACTGTTTTTACAAATAATAAATACTTTTAACCAGTACTGAAATTAGCAAAAAGTATTTCTCTTGCTCTCCAAATACCTCATTTGTCATCTATGGACACATACTAAATCATAACATTAGTAATGTTTAGACAAATAAACTTTTGTTTATACTTCTAATCATGACTATTTTTAAAGCTTCTCAAGACTTTAGAATCATAACAGAATTTGAAATAATCATACACACACAAAATCAATGGAGTCGTCTGCTTTGCAGCATCTGACCTTAAATATAGGACAGTATTTCACACTTGTTTTTTGTCAAAGATTATATAGAAGCAGTATAGAAACAGTGTAAAAGGAGTAATAAGGACCTGTTTTGGGGGAGGGTTGGGGAGTGAAGAGATTCTTGGGAACTCCTTGCTTCATTTCAGTTTTGTCTTTCCTTGTTGAAATCCAGGAAAGCAAATTCCCTGGCTATGGACCTGGTCATATCATGATTATAATTGTTATTTAAGTTAATTGTGAAGTAGAGTGGCTGAATACAAATAATCCTCTTAAAGTAGTGCTTCTTGACCTGCCTACAAAGTTTGGACTTGCATAAAACTCTCCCAAATAAGCTTTGATAATGATTTATGAGATCTATGGGTGAAATCTGATATAAAAGATTATTTTCTCTTTGCTTCTTAAGAGACAAATCAGAACTGATTTAAATGAAAGGACTCCTGGAAATGTAGGGGGAGATGTTGAAAAGCACTAAGTCAATTGTCTATTTCCCATGTATGCCTTCTAAAATTTCCCCCATCTAAAATATTGTGATGAGGCTACTGTTAAGAGCTATTTTATAATCCTTCTCTCTCATTTAGAAAAAAGAGAGGGAGGGAGAGAGACTGTCCAAGGACAAATATATAGAGCTTATACACAGGGTTCATATTTTATTTACAGTACAAGTCAAATTTGCTACAGATCTCTTTTTTAAAAATTTAAGACTACTCAGTTCTTTAAAGAAAATATTCTCTGGAGATTAAACACACCACGGACACAAGCAACTCTACTAGCTTAATGGAGATGCACTGTTTTATGCTATGTCTGAATTTGACGGAGACCCAAAAGGTGGCTACTAAAATTAACTTTTTAAAAAATTTTCTTTGACTAAAATAAAGCTGGATGATTTGCATGTTTCCAGTTCATTCAGATCACACATATGCTTAAAGTTAAGCATGTGTTTAAATGCTTTGCTGGATTGGGGCCAAAGGGCTGAACCCCTGAAGAATTAAATCTAAAGAAAGTACTGGAGATTCTTCTGCAGTTTAGTTTTCACTGGCACACTGAAGCCTTGATCCCACACCACTGACCTCAATGGCAGCTTTGCTATTGACTTCAACAGCTATGGTCATTAAAAAAATGCCTCTATTATTTCACGTAGGCTACAAAACAGGCATCAGAGAAGCAAGATTTTTGGTCACAGTCGCTAGTGCTGATTTAAAACCAGTGTAGCAGTTTCATGCAGGGTCCTCCCTGCTGCTCCACCTCTGCTCCCAAACACCACTCAGAGAGCTCTGCTCTGTGCGCGCACCAGTGCTCTTTATTTTCAGCATGCTGCCACCCACCATCAGCTTCACAACCCAGACCTCCCTCACTCTCCTGTTGTGGTTTCTCTCTCTCTCAGGGTGGGCTGCCCCCCTTTCAGTACCTTCCTAGTATCCTTTATAATGCCCAGCTAATGAGCTCAGCAGCTGCTTCCCATGAGTCCAGTGGCTGCAGGCTCCCTCAACTAGGTCCCATTCCCCCTTAATTAGGGATCCAGGGGCAGAAGGCTGATTCAGGCTGCTCTCACCCAACCCTCTGTCACAACCAGTCACCCAGTACTGTATCCTCTTACCAATCCCTTCAGCCATCCAGTCCTGTGGCTTCTACAGAACTACACAGACACTTTTCTGAGGCCTTTCAATGCCTGTCATGCAGGTTTCTAGCATTTTCTCATGTCAGATCCACTTTTCGGCTGATAAAAGCAGAATAATGTAATGAAGTCAATGGAATAGCATTCTGACCCTGGACACGTGCAAGGTGCAAGCACACAATTCATTCAAGCTTATTTAGATTCAATGATTTATTAATACAATAATAAAAGTAAGATTGTAAAATTCATTTCAGGGTGTGATGTTTAAATAATTAATTTTCCTGAATATGAAAATTCTTCAGCTGAAAACCCTGAGATGGTAAATCAATCATTTTTAAAATGTTAATTCTTCATAATCATTTGTATTTGAACTTTTCCTAAAACATTACAGAGTCTTGAAAGATGAAGACAAACAAATTCTTACTCCAAAATAAAAGAAAAAGCACCCTTACAATCACACTCTGAAACAATACCAAAGGAAAACTAGGTTTCCAACTGCCTTTCTATAATTGCTAAGGCAACCTGTGGAAAAACAAACAATTTTCATATCTAGCCCCAATAGCACATTAAGTCAAAACAGAGGATTACTCTACTATCAGCTTTCTGCAATTTTGCATGTCATCAACCTGAAGTGAAAGTTACATGAAATCAACCAACCAACCATAATGTGACACTTTACAGAGCAGAAGATTTAGATTTAAATTTCAAAGTTGCAAGGTCAGTGATGTTTTCTTCACTTTAGGTCAAGATCATATATCTTGTGAAGCCTTTACACAAGCTACCAGAGCAAAAGGAAAAGGTCCATGTTAGAGTATATACTCAAAGAACTATGAGCCCAGTCAATCAAAGAATGTAGGCATGTGTGTAATTTTAAACACCTGAATAGTCTCATTGAATTCAAGTGATTGCTTTAGCTAATGCTTACAGAAAGGTACAAACATACTTAAATGCTTTGCTGGATTGGAACCAATTTGATGCAGATTAGAGGTTCACATTGAGATATTCAAAGAAGTCTAAGGGAGTTTAATGCCAAACACCCTTAAAATGCCTTTGGAAATCACAGCCTTAAAATACAACCCTGAATGCTTCATAAAAGAGAATGGACATATAAAGTATCTAGAGCAGGAGTGGGCAAACTACAGGCGGTCTGAGCTTTTTATCAGGCCCTCCAGCTCAACCAGTGGTTCATGAGCTCCATTCAGGTGGTCCGCGGAAAGGTTGTAGAACAAGCTGTGCGATGCAGTTGTGGCCGCTCCCACTCCCAGCCCTGCCCCTCTCCCACTAGGTGGGCCCAGCGGTGCCCTGGCCAGAGTGCAGCAGCTGCTCCCCACTCTCGGCCTTGCCCCTTCCCCCACCATTTGGGCCAAATTGTGCCCTGACTGGAGCCACTCCCAGAGCATTAATGGCCCGCCATACAATTTCTATACCCAGATATGGCCATCAGGCCAAAAGGTTTGCCCACCCCAACCTAGAACTAAGCATAATTTTTTTTATTGCTCTACCTTGGGCCACTTTTTGCTCAAGTACACAAGAATGAAGGGTGCAAGGATCCTCCCTCTGCAGAGGGGTCAACCACAATTGAAGTCTTTTTTGTCATCCAAGTGCAAGGTCTACTTCACACTCCTCAAGTACTAACCAGGCCAAAAGAACCAAGGAGATAAGATGTGACAATGATATCCATATACTAAACAGCCGTTAGTGTGTTCCTTCAACTGTTTCATCGGAACTCTACCTACAAATTCATCTCTCCAGGATTCATTGTATCACTTAAATCTTTACCATGAGGGACCCCTTAGTGCAGTCTATAAAAAATAGCAACTCTCTTTCCTTGAGCTCTTTCTTAAAAAGCTAATCTTAATACACAAATGAAATCTGGAAGACTTCCCTACCAAATTACAACAGATAGATGGTCCAGGATTTTAGGGTCAAAATTGAACCTATAAAAATTAACTGTAACAGTGAGGATGCAATGCAGACAGTATTGCCTAGCAATCTGGAATGCATTAACCTTTCAAACATAATTTAATTTATTCGTATCACTACAATTTTTCTATGCAAGAATGAGAGACCTATCAAAGTTAAGCTATTTATTCTGCCTTCAAGTTCTTCACAAATGCTACCCAAAATATGTGTTGCTAAACAAAATTATATTGCTATTTCAAAGCCTGCATCATTGTGAAGTTAAACATTACCAAGGACCATACCAAAAAAATGCAGTTTCAAACAAAATGTTTAAATCTTACACCTCCTTACAAAAACATTGCATTCAACTAAATAAATGAAGTTTAAACATCCTTTCTATTGAAATCAATGTAAAATTTCCATTGTCTTCTGTAGGTGCAGCACTGGGCCCTTCATCACTATGAAATTACAAATCACATGTATTTTTCAAACAAGAAGTTTATGTTATTTGGTGGTAACTGTTTTTGGTCACCTAAGTGATCAGAGTTTCCCATATTCCATTACTTTCACTCCTGCGTTAATTACGGTTTATTAACAGCATTACTGCCTTAGGGTGCAGATATAATCAGATTTCAATGAATACATATACAATTGGCTTCAATGGGACTGCTCACAAATAAGGATAACATCAAGTTCATACTATTTCCAATGTATCTTGAAGAGGTCCACTTTCATGTGAGCATTAACAAAATTAATATAAACAAATTTAATCATTTTAAGTAAGTGCCCATATCCCACCCTATGAAATCTTCCTTATCAGATAAAACATTTGATCTCTGTTTCTAAGCAGCTGTTTTTCTGATACTTTTGCAACAACCAACTAAGGTCTTATCTTTTCATTTAGGTTCACACCCTGAAAACAGTCTTCTTTGTGAAATGCACAGGCCACAAAACAACATACTACTGCAAGGTATTTGTAGCCCAGATACACCACCTGGTGTTTTTCAATGCAGCAAACTCCTCTTTAGTCTTCACCCTTAACATTTAGATGGTTTGGAGGGAAAATAAACAAACAAGTATGTGTGTGTATTTACACAAGATATTACACATCTGTGCTGAAGATGCCAGTTTGGAGCACCAAAAAACAATGTGTGTGCATAAACTGAGATGGATTGTGAATATATGTAGTGTGTACTATCTATGCCCAAACCTGCTAGATGTGAATGGTTTGTGCTGTACCTTCCTTCCCTCCTTTCTAGATGCTAACAGGAGATGAGGAGAAGCTGTTGCTGCTGGTAACATGGGAAGAGGATGGCCCTTGTGTATCGTTCCCAGCCAGCTCAGCTGCCACCCTGACCCATCCCCCATTTTTCTCCCCACTCCCCAGACTCTTGCCTATTCAGTCACTCAGGTCAACAGCAACAGATCAGCAGCTGGCAGCAACAGAGGAGAGCATCCATTAAGCCTTGCTGCACAAACTAAGAGCTTAAGCTGGTCCCTGACCATCTCTCTGTTGCTTTCCCTCCAGTTGAATAAAATTTTGGGTGGGTGGAGGGAACAAAGCTAGTATTCTGCAGGCTGAAAGCAGGAGGGACAGGTCCCCTCCCCAATGCTCCACCCCTCGTCATTATATCTATGCTCATCGTTTTAATAAGGTACAGTGTTGCTTCTCCTAGTTTTCATTCTTGCCTGAAATCCATCCATTCCTGGATTACCCCTAGTTCTGCACAGTAATTTACCCTGCCAGTTAAAAACATCTTAAAGAAATGAGAAGTTGAAAGTTTGCAGATAGGTTATCAAACTTCTTCATAACACAGACCATATTTGAATATAGAGATTGTCTTAGGGGCCATCTCTTCCCCTTTTGGTTTGTGTGGGGCATCTATCATCCTCTGCGCAACCATCTCTAACCCTTCACATATCTGTGGCAACTGTGTCAGCTAGAACATGGAAGAGGCATATTAGGAGAGTGTGTTCAGTGTATGTTTGGCTTCTTTTAATGCTGGGTAGCAGAAAAAAGGAGAAGACACAGTGTTATGTGACCAGATAGCACTCCACAGGCCACCACCAAGTGATCTGCAAACCATCCGTGGTACCCAGACCACAGGTTGAGAACCACTAGGAAAGGAAGCAACAGACATAGCTGAGACAGAGCATCTTCCCCGTGGTTTCCTCCCGCGGAGTCCTAACACACCCATGTTCCCCGCCAGTCTCCGGTTATTAACTGGGCAAAAACATCCCACAAAACCATGAGCGGGGGTGACTGACTAGCTGCAGCCGGGTGCTTTCTGAGCTCCCCCTAACAACTGCTCCCAACAAGGCAGGACACGCTCGCATCGCCCTCCCCGAAGGCGAGACTGGCTGGGGAAGAGGGACGCCCCCGCGGCTCTGGGTGACCGTGCGCGCCCAGCTCAGACTGGAGGCAGAGGGCTCCCACCGGGGGCACGTGCCCAGGGGTCCAGGCGCGAGCGGTCACACCCCGGGGCGCAGGCGGGGCTGTCTGCCGTACCTTAATAATACTGCTCCTGCGAGGGGTCGCCTTGGCCGCTTCCAAGAGGCTGGCTTCGGGGTCCGCCGCCGCCGCCGCGGTTCCCAGGCTGCCGGGAAAGCGCTCGGCGGCTCCCGCCATGGCCAGCCCGGCCCGCCGCTCCCGTCTCCTGCCGGGAGCCACCGCAGGGATTTCCAAGGACAGCGGCTCCAGCCACATCTCAGGTTCCTCCTCGCCCCTGCGAGGGGCCTCGGGCAGGGCACGAGCCGCCGCCGGCTGCTCCCGGCTGCCCGCGCGTTCCGCCATCCGGCACCCTCCCGGCCGGGCTGCGCCGCTCTCGGGGCACGGGCGGGGATCGCAGAGCTCCAGCCTCTCCCCTTATCGCACCGCGGGGGCGGCGGCGGCAACTTTCTCAGGGGGCGTCATTCGGAGCGCGGCTCCTTCGGCAGCGGCGGGGGGGGGGCCGCGCAGCCCGGCGCGCAGCGGGCAGGGTCGGACTTGTACAAGCGGGGGCCGTGCGGCGGCGGGGGGACGCCGGGCGCGCGCCACGCCCGTGGCAAAGGCAGGAGAGAACACAAGTTACAGCTCGGGGCGCGCGCGCGGGTCTGTGTGTCTGTCTGTCTGCGCGCGCGCGCGCGGCGAAGAGAGGAGCGCCCGCAGCCCGCCAGCGAGCAGGAAGTGCCCCGCGCGACTCCTCCGCGGTGACAGAGCCGGGGCTGTTTTGACAGGCCAGGCTGACTGGCGGGGAGCCGGCCCACTGAGCACCCGCGCCGCTTTGCAGCTGGGGCCGGGGGCGCCCAATAGGAAGCGCCGGGGGGCGTGGTCCCGGGCCAGACGGGAACGTGGGCTCCGCGGGGAACCGCACCGCAGGGCTGCATGCGAGGGTAGCTCCCGCGCCCGCACGCGCAGGGCGGGGTCTGAAGTGTAAGCCCGGGCGGCTGGAGGGCAGTGGAGAAGGCAGGGGGAGCGGGCCACCCAGAAATCCAGCTTGGCTCCCCCAGCACAGCGCGCCCTGGTGCTGGACCCGTCCTGCAGAGAGGCCCGGAGCGGCGCGTGGTTCAGGGAAGGGCTGGAGCGTGACTCCGCCGCGTCCAAGGGGGCCGTGGGAGAGGGCGCACAAGCTACTGTCCCCGCAAACCGGCTGAGCGCCGCGTGTCTTTCAACGCGGCACGTGCATGAGAGCTGGGGTCACCCGCGCGTAAGCGGCCAGACCTATCAATAGAGACGCTCTGCGGGGATGCTCTGCAATTGCACCACGTCAAGCTCAAGTTAAGCTAGGAGGGGGGACGGGCGAGAGGGAAACAGGAAAAAAGTTTCAAAATCCTGCCCGCGAGCAATCGCAGCCAGCGCCCCTTTAGCTGAGTGCGGGGGTGGGATGATCAGGGCTGGGAAGGAGCTCGGTTAAAAGAGGGAGAGTTCCTTCCTTTGACACTATCGCACCAGAAACAAGGTGTATGGAAACGGCCGAAGCTCCCGCTAGCTGATGCTTACCTTGATGAGTGCAAGGGGAGGCCTGGGTCACCATTCAGGTTTGCAAGGCCCAGGAAGGGACGGATTCTCGCCCTCTTTTGTGAGGTGCCAGCCTTGCCCGTTTGCAGACATATTTGCCCGTATGTCACATATTTATGCAACAAAGCAGACGGTGCAAATTCAATCTATGCTGCCCGGCCGCTCACACGGGCGGTAGAGGGGGTTGGGGAGGGATTCGGATGGGAATCGAATTCATTTCCGCTTACTCCCCACCGAGTGAGTGTTTTGAGCTGGCCACGTTTCGTCTCCCAGCAGAGCCAACTCGCACTGGCCTTGCTGGGAGCGTCCACTTCGCTCTCCGGCGGGAGACGTCTCGGCCTGCGCCGTCACCTTCTCACTTACGCGTGTAAAGACTCAAGCGGCAGCCGCCGCCGCTTGTTCTCTCAGCAGCCGAGGGACGAGAGAGACCCGGGAACGAAAGCCCCGCGCTGCGGCATCACAACGGGAGCGTGGAACGGGTCCTGGGGCTGCCGACTCTGTTCCAAGCGCCTGTACCAGAGCAGAAATCGGCGGCAGCCTCAGGCGTGTGATGTGTTTCAGCAACCACAGCCCCCTCTAGCGCCCCTCCACAGGACATTCAGACAGCACAGTGTCCTGTTTTAACCAGCCACTTACTTGTCCCAAGTTTATTTAGCTGAGGATAGTCCTGCTTTGAGCAGGGGGTTGGACTAGATGACCTCCTGAGGTCCCGTCCAACTCTAATATTCTATGAGTCTAAGTAAGAGCCAAACGTTGCTGTCTTACTCCATAGAGGATTGGCCTGAGTACAGGAGACAGGAGCTGGTCCGGGTTCAGGCTATGAACAGTGATTAAAAATATAGGGAACGATTCAGGGCAGGGCTCTGATTTCTTCTGGTTTACTTCAGCTGTTGGCAGAAGGTGCAGACCTTGATGCCTGTCTCTAGGTGGTTACTGAGGCACAAGGTCCAGCCAATCTACTCCCTTGTCTCCACAGAAAGCCCCACTGTACTTTAAAGCTGCCCTTCACCTCCATAGTCCATAGGAGAGCAAGCAGTGCCAACACCTATCCTTCTGTCAGGGAGAACCAATGGGGCAGATCCCACCTCCTAACGCAAAAGGTTCAAATGGGACCTCCCAGAACCAAGGAGGAGTTAATTGTGGCCCTAGTGTAAGTGATTGCAATCTCCGTGACCTCATCAGTGTTGTACTCATACCTGCTCTAAATTTGGCCCATAAAATAATACTGAGGATGAAAGTAGACTGATGAATTTCCATACTATCAGATCCTGAGGGATTTTGTCCTAAATAAATGTAATCTGAAACTACAAACTAGTTCTCTCCTGTACAGAAGCTGTATTTTTTCAGTTTGATAATACTTTATTACAGGAGTGCTCAAGGGTCAACTGAAAATGAGGCTGCCTTGTGCTAGGCATTGTATAGACAGTAGGATTTAGTCCCTGCCCTAAGAAGCTAAAAGACAGAGCAAGGAAAAGCAGGGTGGTGTCAGGTTAGTTCCCAGTTGCTGTTTTTATTAAATCTTTGGTTGGGATTTAGTTTCAATAGGATTTTAACAGAAGAGGAAGGAGAAAAGGGGATGATTCAGTGCAGCTAGAATGAGGCAACAGAGGGAGCAAATAGCTAGCCAGCACTAGAAAAAGCAACACCCAGAGTCCAAACTCTAGCCAGAAGCATAGCTGTCACTGAACCTAGCAGAAAGCTCCATTTCTCTCCAGCTTCCTAAACTCATTTAAATAATTAATCAGTGCTAGGGTCAGGCATTTCCTGGCAATTAATGATTAAGTGGGAAAGTGTGAAGGTTGAACACCTTTACACCAGCTGGTTATTAATTACCATTAAAAGGGTGACCTTCTTACATGTAGAAAATAGACCAAAGTAAAAGGCCCTATGCAGAAGTCATAATATACTAATTTAGGGCCAGATACAATTCCAGCAGAGGTTTCCACAGACTGCAGATGGATCACACCCTCACTCAGATGACAACCCCATTGTATGTGGCTTTGCACATGCAACATATTTCAATGAGAAATCTAATCAAAGAGAAAAAAATTCAAATACATAAAAGCCTTTTTATATTTATTAGAATGTAAAATGCTGAAGGCTGGGAGAAAGATGGTGACAATATATGTCCCACGTTGCAATGGTACTATGTGGGTTCCAGGATGTGGACAGGTCTAAAAGCCCTAGCCTCCCAAATTGCAGGGGTGTTAGGCATCCTGCAATGGATTTTTTCCTTTTCTGCGTAGCTATAACAGCCTGTGTTTGTGCTGCGGTAGAGAGAACAAGATGCCTCTTTCCCCTCTACCCAGGCAAGCAACAGATCACAATTTCAATTTAGCAGTCAAGAGAGAGTCATTGTTTAGAATTCTGAGCAGATGCCTTGGAACCAGAAACTCCTGCCACAGCACTTTGAGTGCAAGGGTTATGGAAAAGGTTAAGTATCACAGATAATGTTGCATTTTATTTGAAAAACAAATTAACAATGAAAAGTTAATTCACTGTTTCCAATTAGGAACAAGTTCCTTTATTGCAGTGTCTCAAGATAGATATTTAGTATTTACTTTAGAGCAGAAAGAATCAGTTCACCAACTTCCAGCTGCCATGCTTTTCTGAAACCTAGTCTCTGGGAGACCAGGCCATTACCGTCTGTTGTATTCCAAGCCTCTCTCACCACTAAAGGATCTTAATACTGTTATGCTGGAAGGTGTTAGTAGCTGCACATAAGTAGGTGGTTGAACAATAAACCACCACCTGCCTGGTCAAAGGTGTTGCTAACCTCCTTTCATTCAGCTGAAATGGAAGGAGCCAATTAAATGCCCCCATATATAATAACTGGAAACAATAGGAAATCATTGCCCAAGTCACTAGGCTGCATGGTGAAGCTAAAGGGAACTAAACCATGTGGGCTAAGGGGTTACCTTAGGGTTCATTGTAAGTTTAGGGACCAGGCGGATTAATTGGTTACAGTTAAAAGATAGAAGCAGTAGTGAATATGGCCCTGGAAGGAAGCCAAGAGATAGAGCCTCTTTTTGGACACAGTACGCACTGAAAAGTCAGAGTTGGATTTCTGAACAAAAAAAACTGCCTGTGTCTCTATTGTGTCTAGAGGAACAGGACGTTGTGCATATTCTCTGTAAATAAAGATAAAAAAACCTGACTCCTATCCTCAATTTCTCCTCCTAATAGAAACAACCAGCAAAGCCTCAAAAGTTGGCTAATGTCTCCAGCCAAGGAGGAGCAACAATACTTTTATGAGAGGGATTTCATAGACAATGTTCATCTTTGTATATTGTGTTATGCACAGATTGTACATGTCTGTGTTTGCAAAGGAAGGGGCACATATAGAGCCATCACTAGCATTGCCACTAATCTAAAGTTTTTCCATGATCATCACATTGTCAGTGGATGAATCCGACATCCTGCACCATGATAATGCTATAGAACAATTAAACTGTTACCCTCTGTGATAACATATTGCAGTGTGCCACCACAAACCATAACATGATTGTGTTTGTCTAGCAGGATCTTTAAAGATAAGAAGCTGGCCCCATTGTCTAAATAATCATCCTTACATACATACTTCTATACATTAGTATAGAAACCAGTTTAATTATTTGTTTTCAATGGAAGTGTATGGTCATCAAGAGTCATTGGGTGACTTATAGAAGGTGGTTATAAAACTGAAGAGGAAACACACATTCCTCTCAGCAGGAGCTGTTGTGCACTGAGCTCTTTTGAAAAATCTGGCCCATATAAGAGTATCAGGTTTCAGATAAGATAAGGAATTCATTCAAGCTAAGACAGGCCAGCTGATAGACCAAAAATCTGTTGTGTTTTGAACTGCTTGAGTGTATGCATGAACAAAACACATCTGTATGTGTACATACAATATTTTTATTGCATCCTTCTACTTACTGCATGCTTGAAACAGAAGGTCAGATCCTTAGCTTGTGTAAGGTATCTGATTTAAAACACAGCTGAGGATCTCTCCCCACAGAGGGCAGAACCATAGATCTACATTGGAACTTGTTTTCTATAATCAAATACTTTCATATTTAGATATTTACTTTAAAATTCTCTTATAATGAAGCCCCTAAAATGAAAAGTGTTCTGCTGTCAATATGGTGCCCTTATAGTGATTGATTGAGAGTGATAAAAGCTGACAAGAACCTTTTTCACTTATGGCAAAAACATCTATTTTTCTACATGGAGGAAGAGAACATAGAATATTTTTCAAGTACTGATTTGTCATCAATGTTAATGCATAACTCACTTTAATGTTGACTAGAGTTTTACAAGTTTATTTATGAGAGAAAATGTTCTTTATGTCATTCTTATGGTAGAGAACTAGTTGTTGTATGTTTCTGTCTTTGTAATGTGGCAAACTGCCCACTTCCCCCACTGGGTCTCACACTTTACCTTCCTGTTTGTGGTCAGGGCACCCCCAACTACCTCATCTCTCCTGGCTGTAACAGAACTCTGTCTCCTGACCTGGGAGGTAAACTTCTTCTCTAGCTGCTCCATACCTTCTGACAGCTTCCCCTGCCTTTGTTCCCTCTACCTCCTTTAGGGAAGGCAGGGCTTAAATACCCCTGGCCCCACACTTCATTGGGTCCATGTGCCTTTAATGGCCCTGCTGTGCTTTCTCTTCTGCTTGCCAGGCAGAGGGTTTTTAACCCTTTTGGGCCTTCATACCAGCCCAGCATACCCTTTTAAAGCCATGCAGCCTGACTTTTACCACAGTAATATGCTGCATAGGAAAACATTTTAAAAGAGATTTTCGTACACATAATGTCACTTTATTGTAGTGAACTTTCAGGCAAATGAGATGCTTTCAGCACCTAGGCTGTTTTTCTAAATATTGATCTAACTGCCAGAAGTTAAAAAAAAAAAACACAGCAAGTTTTGAGTCAACCTTGAAAGTAAATAATCAAAGGTCATATGATTTAATACATTTAAATAGATACCATACTACCCATTTTCTTAAAGATAAAAAATTTGTCAAATGCTTACTAAATTGCTTGGTGGGAACATTTATCTTATTGGTAGGGTGGCCTACCCTCTTTCAGTACTGCAATAGATTATTTAGTCTCCACAACTGAGACTAAGAGGACCTTCCCCCCCTTTTGTGGGATCTCATTTATTAACTCTTCTTACAGAAGAAGAGACCCGCTTCCCTGTTAGGCCCCCCCAAGTCCAACCCTTCTTCTAGCCCTGGGACTAATGCCAACAAGCACCCTCTTCCAAGAAAAGGAGTCACCAGCCCTCCTCCTAGAGGGAGGTTATTATTTAAAGTCTCACCCTCCTTAAATCAGGAATCCCTAGCTCTTCTCCCAGAGAAGCATTATCATGTAAAACAAACCTGCACTCCTCAGATAAGAAGTCTTCAATTCTCCCCCTGAAGCTGGATTATACTTCAGGCCAGTTGTAGCCCTCAGTGACTTCTCCCCAGTAGCCCCATTTTACTTACCCCATACAGCTATCAACTTGGAGACATTGATAATCTACAGTCCTTAGGAAGCAAACAAGCACTCACACTCTCTCTCTAGGAGTACCCCCCCAGCCCCACAACACTAACCTTTAGTAGCCTTTTATCAGGTCCAGGTGCTCATGAGTCATTAACTACCAACCAGCTACCTAGGGAGTTAAGCCCAGACCCACAAAAGTATTTAGACCACTAACCTCCATCATGTCAAATACTATTGTTCTCTGGCTCTTAATTGCTTACACATGGGCCCTGATAGCTCTTCCAAGCACTGGCCAGCCACTATGCAACACTTTCCTTTTGGGATGTCATGCCAGGTGTCTTGCATCTGCCCCTGATAATGAGTCTAAAAGCAGTGCAATCCTTATCCCAGTGTAAATGGTGACCCTCCCACTCAATGAGCCTATCCACTAACAGAGATTTAAATGCCTACATGGCCTACACACATATACACACAGAGGTGAAAACCTTTTTGAATACTTGAGCATTGTGGGCTGTGCAGTTCCCCAGACAGCAGCATTACCATTAAATGGTGTCTTCTGCTAATTGGGAATTCCTCTTATTGGGAATTAAAGGCTAACCAGTGGGTGTTCCAACCAAGTGGGTATTCCAACCAAGTACTGTATAGCACTAAACTTTGTCACTAAAAAAATACTTTGAGTTGTCATTAGTAACCACATTAACATTTGCTTTTATGAGTATTTTTAACAAAGTCTCTAAAACAGAAGGTTCCATAGCAGAGTAGGCTATATCCAGGAATAAAGCTCACATTGACCTCAGAGGGGGTTCTGTGGGTGTATCAAGAGCACAGTATCTGCCTATTAACTGAGAACCACGGCACCTCTAATTGTGTCTAGACTGACTACACGGTCAACTCTCAGAACTTGTTCGGTAATGCCCACAGATTTAGACGTAGACAAATTCATCACAAGCTACATGCTGCTGAAGAGCAACATATGCACAATAGACATTGTCCCCAAGAAAGATTTTTGCCTAACCAAATTCCTTCTGGGAGGTCTCAGGCAGCGCACACCAGTTTCCCCTGTAAAACATCCTTAAAGAGAGCACAGTGTACTTCCCTTTCCGTGCCCTGTATAGCTACACTACACATTGGTGTGGGGGTGGAGCGATGGCCCTTCCCTTACCATACTCTGCCCCTTTTCAGGTACCTGGCATTCCGACAGGCAGGAAGATGGGTAAGGATTAGGGTGACCACAAGTCCTGATTTATAGGGACAGTCCCAATATCCAGGGTTTTGTCTTATATGGGCACCTATTACCTCCCACCCCCGTCCCCATTTTTCACACTTGCAATCTGGTCACCCTAGTTAGGACTATACTTTCCATCAACATTTTGGAGAGTTCCTGCACAGGAATACAAAGGGAAGGAACTCCTTGAAGCCTTGCCTTGCCCACCAGTAATGAGGCTGGCCAGACTCTGGCCCTGCCTTCGATACCAGATCCAAGTGTGACCCTATGTCTTTAGGCAGATGGAAGCCATGTATGAATTTCATTATAAATATGTTTTAAGATGTGTACAAAATTTTCACACCTAATTGTTTCTCAGAATTAAACATTGAGCCCATGTCCCCTAATTCCTCACAGAAAGCATCCCAGGGACAGAATAAAAAAATTCATCATATAACTGCAATCAGAGCATAAAGTCCCCAAAACAATTTAACTCCCCTAGAGTTAATTGTACAAGAGAGGAGGGATTATAAAGAGCTTTTAAAAAATTGCCAGCAAAGATGAAATATATTTAATACCTTTTATTTGAAATGTCTTGTTGCTTTAATGCCTGGGGAACAGGAGATTGTTAGAATAGGTGAAAAAAGGCTAAGGTCTTCTCTAAACTAAATTAATTTTCCTAAAATATACTACCACTCATGCAGTTTTACTGGTGGTAGCCATTGTGAGAGTCAAGGTGTCAGCATTTTTACTACTGTTATCTTCATTTTTTCTGAGTAGGGTTGACTAGCATGATGGTTAAAATGCTAGCGGGCAGTTTATATCAACACTCCCATATTGCTGGAGTTAATACCAAGTCATAAATTTTAGCAGTAAAAGGCTAGAATAGATTCTCCCTAAATCCAAGGGAATCTACCTAGATCCGAGGTAAAACAGAAAAGTACAACTTCCCTGAGTAGGCTTAATTTATGATGCCCATTTTAGTCTGTTTATTAGCATGTTAAGGGGAGTCCTATTTTTATGCAATTTCACCCTCTCCCTCTTGCATTAGTCTTGTGCATACATTCAAAGTCACTGGCAGAATTTAGATAGGTTGGGATGCAAGGACTATATATACTCTGTAAGATCTGCAGTTGTCATCAATCCCAATGACAGCAGTCCCATTCTGAAGTGCGCTCTGCACATGGAACATCCATTGAAGACAAAGGCAATTTTGTGCAGAGACACTAGGGGCTTTGGCCCAGTGAGACTTCACTCTAAGCTGCAGACAAAAAAGCAAGAGATGGCTAAAATAAAATTCTTCTCACCACATACATGCACACTTCAGTGATCTAACAAAACTTTATTCTAATATGAGATTAATTTGAAAGAAAGCACTGATGTGACATAAAAATACCTCAGCTAAAAATCAATTTCCTCCCACCTGATTGATACTAACGGGAACGCTTATGCTTTTACTCCTGGTCTTGGTAATCAGTAATAATGGTGAATAAGGAATGACAGAAAATTTAAATGGGGATGCAATGCTGACCTCGTTTGTAAAGCTCTTTGAGATCAATGGATGAAAAGTGCTATATATGAGCAAGGTATTACTTTTATTATTTATTTGATCAAAAACCATTTAATATTAAATTTCTAGCGTTCGCTAGGCTGCTACTTTAACGGTGGATACTGAAAAAAAGAGAAACACAAATCTAAAAGTAGATATTCAGTTCTTAAGGTTGCAAATGTGCTATTTTCCCCTCTACAACTGAAATTTCACAGTTGTAATTTCTCCTCCTCAGGATGACATTCTACATTCATTTTAGCACATTGGCATGGACAGTACTTCTAGATCACGGTCCATACAAAGATACTGATCTGAGTGGTTTTTCCCAACTGTCTACATTTTGTTTCAAGTTTTTTGAACTGCTGTTTGGTAGTAAGCTCTTGTAAACAAGAGGTGTAATTATAGCAAAGGTCTATTCAGAATACTTAATCACAGTTTGATACTTCTGTCTGAAATCATTCAAAATATGGAAGTTGAGGTATGTGATTATTTGCAGCCTTCAGGAAAAAAGATAAAAGGAAAATAAAAAGGAAAGGATTACTATCTTCATTTCCATGTTTAAATATATATAATTTCTTTATTTCTAAAACATAACAAACAATGTTATTTTACCTTTTTAATTCATTTTTACCATGTAGAAAGGTTGACTAGCATACGAGAAAGAGATGACAGAAGTCTATAATGATTTATGCAAGGTTTCCCCTCATAAATGTAGCTAACATATGCAGCTCTCTCTATCTGAACCTTAAAAAATGCAAACAGGTAGAAATGGAATAGTTTATTTTAATATAAAAATTAAGCACAAAACAAGAAAAAATATCAGGGCCACAATAAATTGCATTTGTTCTTAGCATTTATGTGGCATTTTACTTCTTCAAAACACTGTACAAACATTGGAAAGGATTCTGCAATGTGCTAGGTACCTATAAAACCCACGGAAATCAACGGGAGAAGAAAATAATCAGCCTCTTGCAGATTAGGACCCAATACATAATTAACGAAATAATTAACAGTAAGACTCTCAAAATTTGTTACCAAACATACAGAATGATTGAGCAGATATATAACAACATCTTGTTTATAGTGAGATCCTTCTCTACCCAGTTTTATAGATAGAATTGCTGAAGCACTAGGCCGTGGAATGAAATTCATACAACCCCACACTAAAACATGGGTTGAGCTGGGATTAGAATGCAGAATCATTTTGTTCATAGATCATTATATCAATCTCTGAACATGAGTGCCTGATTTTCATTTACAATAAGGCATCTTTACACTGCTTTGGAAGACTAAAGTGGCCTTAAAGTGAGTTTAAATTACAGTTACACTCATTTTAAGGCCTCTTTAGTCTGCCAGTTTAAGTGACAATAGAGTCTTATAGTTTTCTAAATACAGCTATCTTGAAAATATTCATTCTTTTTCCACTTATGTTTCATAATACATCCAGATTACTCATATGCTCATACCCAATAAGTCATGTTGTTAAGTTTCTTATTCAGTGAGCCATAGAAAATGCATAATGACAATTTACTGTATAAGAATCTCTAAAAATGAGTGAATCACAATCAGATTCAATATCAAAGGTCTTGTAGAATAAAGTAAACATAACAGGATTCAATGAAAGAAAGATTCAACCAATCAGTTTTGTATTTTGACAATTAATATAAATGAGGAACCTAATCATAAACACATTTTCACCCATCTAGTTGGCAACTTAGGGCCAGATCCTCAGATGGTGTACACCAGTGGTTCTCATCCCATGGCCTAAGGGCCAAAAGTAGCCCGCGGGGGTCTTTCAAAGTGGTCCGCTGCTCCCCTCCCACTGGCTGCAGAAGGGAGCTGCTGCCTAAGGACACAGGTGGAGCACATTGCCACGAGGCTACAACAGTGGTGCAGGCTCCTTGCTGCAGCCAAGGGGACGGGAGATCAGCACTCCCCTCCCCCTGGCTGTAGCAGGAAGCATGGCAAAGTGCTCCACCTGGGTCCCTTGGCCCTGGGGTCCCTGCTGGAGCCAGAGGGAGGGGGGATCAGCACTCCTTTCCCCTGGCTCTAGCAGAGAGCAACGCATTCTGCCTGGGTACTTAGGCGCTGGGTTCCTGCTAGAGCCAGAGAGAGAGGAGCACTGATTTCCCATCGCTCTGGTTGCAGAAGGGAGTCACTGTCTATCAACCCAGGTGGAGCACATGAGGCTACAGGACATGTGCAGTTTCCCTGCTGCAGCCAGGGGGACGGGAGATCAGCAAGGATTCCTTCCTTCCTTCCATTCTGGGGGTGGGTGTTGCTGGTGGAGACTGGTAGCCCTTCAGGGTTATAAAAACATTATCTGTGGTCCTCGAGCCAAAAAGGTTGGGAATCACTGGTGTACACTGATGTAACGCCATTGAAGTCAATGTAACTATGCTTATTTATATCATTTAAGGATCTGGTACTCTGCCTGTGTATTTAAGATTGATCTCACCTCTTTTTAATCCACATATCCTGTCAGATTTAAATAAAAGAGTCTTATTTTGGAGATGGGTCCATACTTTAAGTGCAGGTTTTATTGCTTCTCGTATAAGAAGGGCAATGCCCTTCCTAACATGGCTTTTGATAGAGGTAATTGGGAAAGAACTGATGGCCTTTGCAATTTTTGTACTAATTGGTGTTAATGCAGATGCTGTTTTACTTATTCATATGTCTCTCTTTCCTCTTTTGGATTTTACTAAGTATTTGCTTCTGTATCTTCCTGTGCCAATTAATTCCACAGTTTAATTCCTTATTGTATAAAGCAGTTTCCAAGAGGCTTCTTAAGATATTGGTCCCCAAGAAAGATAAAAAACTTCCCATCTGGAGCAGAACATTCTTTGAGATCTTGAGTGGGATTAAGGTAGTTCTATGAGGGTGTGATAGTCTGTGCCACATTTATCATTACTCTTAGGTTATATCTACACTTAAAATGCTACAGTGGTAGAGCTGTGCTGCTGTAGCACTTCACTGTGGACACTCCCTATGTTGACAGGAGGGATTCTTCCATCCGCATAGATAATTCACCTCCCTTAGAGATGGTTGCTAGGTCGAAGGAAGAATTATTTTATTGACCTACTGCTGTCTATGTGGGGATTTAGAGTGACTTAAATGCACTGTTCAGGGTTGTGGGTTTTTCAAACCCCTGACCAACATCGTTAAATCAACCTAATTTTCTACTGTAGGCCAGGATTTAGAAAATAAAATATTCTTAAACTCCACGTTTTTTAATCTAATCTCTGGCAATCCTGGACAGGCTTGTATTATAAATCAGTTATCATCCTGGCATGGTTTGCAAAGGTGGTCTGAACCAGAATGCTTGGATGCTAAATGCACTTTGGACCATCTTGCAAAACACAGCAAGTCAATAGCTGTCCCTAAGCACTGACCATTCAGATAGGGCGACCAGACGTGCCAATTTTATAGGGACAGTCCTGATATTCAGGGCTTTTTCTTATATAGGCACTGATTACACCCCAACCCCTTGTCCCAATTTTTTACACTTGCTATCTGGTCACCCCACATTCAGATCAAGGGACCTTGTGTTCCTTTCAATCATCTGTTGAGTAAACATAGCTGCTAGGTAGGAACAAGGTGGGATGGGAGACCACTGAGTAACTAGACTGCACTGAGCAGAATGACTGGTTAATGTGGACTGACCCATCAGAAGGTGGCTGACGTAGAGCCCTCTCCTCACTTGATGACTGAAGTCTAAATGAAGGAACAGAGCAGAGGATTTTAAAAGAAAGAGCGGTGGGGAAAGAGGGACACAAAGTTAAAATATAGAAGGACAAACATGAATGGAAGGCAAAGGAGAAAGGACTAGATGTGAAAGAAAACAAGGTGACAAACAGAGGAGGAGGACAACCACAGATAAGGGGAAGAGAGTGGGACACATATGGGACAAGGAGACATAATGGAGGGTGATGGGACCAAAGAGAGGGGGACAAGAAAATAAAAAAAGCCTAGGAAAGACTTCAAATATGACAGACTAGGGACAAAGGAATATGAAAAGGAGGTAAAGGAAGAAGTGGTAGAGATAGCACCAAGAAGAGTGGGGAAGATGAAGATAATGAATTACTAAAGTTCTTTATAAAACAACCATCATAAACTGGGAGAACTCTCTGAAAATCTTATAATTTTCTGCTGTTTTCCACTGATCCTGGCCACATTTTTCCCCCTTCATTAGATGGCAGTACATGGATAGCAATCAAAACGTGCTGCTACATAGTAAAACTATTACCTCTAAAAGCAAGATCCCAAATTGTTTGCACATCTAGAACTCTGGGCTTTCTGAGCATGCAAAGAACTCAGGACAAGACCCCCAAATTGAGGAAAACCCCTGCAAAGTTCCCACAAAAAGGAAGTCACAACAAAAGCTCTTTAAAATTGGACAAAGTATTGTAGTTTTCCAAAAATTTAACCTTTTCTCCACACACATTTATTCTGTCCCTATTTCATAGAAGTCAATCTCTAAGTAGCATCCTGAGTTACATTTTTGTGGCTGTGACTGTGTGACATGAGAAGTCTTTTTCAGATTCAGCCTATCTCCTTCATCTAATGATAATACATTAATGCTAATATTTCCATGTGGGGATCTTAAGATGCTTTCAATTACCAGGTAGATAGGTCAATATCTGCATTTTCTTTTTCTTCCATGCTTAGCTGAACAGTCAGCCTTAGCAATAATTCACCATTTGGTCCATTCCTGTGCAGTCACAAGGGCATGACAGGCTGAAAGTCCAACGTTGGACCAGACTTGATGAACCCATGTAATGGGGGATCTACCTCTGGGCTGCCTCCACCCCTCAGTTTGAATTTTATCTCAGATAATCTCAGGATTATTTGCATTTTACAGATGGGAAACTGAAGCAAAAGATATGGTGTGACTTTGTCAAGGTCACACAATAAATCAATAGCAAAATTGAGAATGGAAGGCAGGAGTCCTGATTTTCAGCCCTGTGTCTTTGTCATAACGATCAAGCATCCCCTTTTTGTTCCTGGAGTATTTCTTTTCTTCCCTTTCTGTCACTCACTCCCAAATCTCTCACCTCTTTTATTTTCTTCACTATTATCTTTAACTTTACTTACCACTTGGCTCTTCCTCCCACACTCACTGGAAAAAAAATGCCTTGCAGGCCCAAGATCATAAAACAAAGGACCATATCTTCTTATTTCTGGAAAATGCACAGGGAGCACAGCCATCCATCAGCAGAAGGAAATTAAAAACAGACACTCCTGACTTCCTCTCAGAATGAATACCTAGGCGAAGGTATATTTCTCATTTTGGAAGAAACATTCACAAGGCAGCCAGCACAATAACTGTTACAATATTTAAATCGTGTTAATGATTAATAAGTTTTAATAGTTAATAGAGACTAAAGTATTACCAACTCTATTTCATTAATATTATGAACTTTTACTGTTTCTTGACTTTTCAGGATTTTAGATTTTAAATGATCAAAATCAAAAACATGTCAACCTCTCCCATCTGTTCTCAAAAGTCCTGTTTTTTATCATGATTTTTAGTGTTAAATGTAAGATGCCAAAGATATAGATTTCAAAATAGATGCATCAGGACTAGCATAAAAAAATCCAGCAGTTAAAAATATGCTGTACAATCTTTCATATTTCAGATTGCTTTAAATGCTACGTAAAACAGAATAGGAAGACAAGTCTTTCATGTGCCTTCATATTCCAAGTTGGAGATTACAAAGGCATATCAGCCAAAAGCATGTAGAAGCAACATGCTGTTATTAGGTATTCATAAAAATTAGGCCAGTGATTTTAATTCAGCAAGTCTCTATAAAATAACCATTAATCCTTCTGAATCTTCATCAGCTCCGCTAATGCTACTCTTTTGATGTAGTTTTATTTTCTCAGCAAGCTTAAAAGTTTCACCACTAAGAGTTAACCCGCACATGATCATGTGCTAAAGACACAGGATCCTACAAATCTCATTTACTGAGTTTCCATGTTCAGCATGCTAACACTAATGACCACAACAATACTGCTATGGCAACCAGCTGATGAAGGAGCACTGTAGTTATCTCAGTGAAACGAGTGCAGCACCTCCTCTGAGCTGAAAGAAATATGAAAATGTTATACAATAATCAATTAATCAAAAGCAGTTTAGAGAGAAGATTTCTCCAGTGCTTGTTTATAGGCCACACATCCTTTCATTTTTAAGGCACTAGCTAGAATCTGGTTGATGATGACCACATAGTCATTGACAAGTTATTGGTGGCTTGTGTCAGATGAGTAAATTTCAGGCTCACCTCCTAGTGTAGGTATCTATATCACAAAAAAATACTATGATAATTGACACTAAATGGATCCATTTGTAGTCTCAGCTAAGTAGTAACTAAATGGACAAGGATACTGGTTCTCAGGTAGTTGGTCCAGTTCCACATATAGGCTATGTCAGTTACCACCATTAGCTAATGGAGTTAAAAAGGTTAAAAAGGTTCAATCCCACACACGGAGAGGTTGACAGAAGTTTACTTTGTATGACTGTGACTGAAATATTTCAAAGTTATTTATTTTTTAATGTTAAGATATTGGCCTGCAGTGACGATCAACGTGAAGATTTGGAGAAACTGAAAGAACAATGGTGACTGTGAGTTGAAAGTGGAATTGAGGACACAATAGCCTCAAAGGCCTCACTAGAGTTACTTTTTGTAAATGGAAACTTGTTTTGCTTTGTATTAAAGATTTGTATTTCAGTCAGAGGTACTACCAATCAGGGAGCATATAGAGAGATCACTTTCCTTACAGTAACTCAAATTCTTTGAGATGCCTTTGTGCGTACAGATCCCATTGTAGGTACATGTGCTTCATACACATGAGTCTGGAATCTTTTAGCCAGCAGTTTCTGTTGAGATGAAGTGAAATGAAATGAAGTGATTCATTGTGGAAAAGCTTTCACGCAGAGTCTTATGAACACTATAAACTGTGTAGGCATGAGAACAGATTTGGCCCAGTTGATCTTGATGCCTAAATTGGAAGAGTTGTGTGACTATCCCTGTAAACTTGTTCAGATAAGCAACTCCAGGTCAGTAAATCATTGAGGTAGGAATACACATGAAGGCCTTGTCTCCTTCAGTGAGTCACGACTAGAGGCAGGCATTTGGTAAATGCCCATGGAACTGCTGACAGTCCAGATGGTATAACTCTGAACTGGTAATGAAGACTGACTACAAAATTTAGATACTTCCTGTGAGCTGAATGGATTGACACATGGAAGTAAGCATCCTGGGAGTCAAGAGCTGTGAACCAATTAATGGGATCTATGAAAAGTATTATAAAACAAAGAATGACCATTTGAAAAGCTTAGTGATGGGCAAGCTTATTGAAACTCTTGAGATTTAAAATCAACCTGTATCCACTTTTCTTCTTCCATATGAGAAAATAGTGAGAACAGAACCTTTTGCACCTTCGTCACTGCACTCAGCTGAAGCAAAGAGTCTATCTTTGAACACAACAGGATATCATGAGAAGGATCCCTGAAAAGGGTTGGTGTAGCTGTAGGTGGATACAGAGTTGGCAGTGACTGAAATTGGATTAAGTATCCTCTTCGGACAATTTTTAATATCTACTGGTGATAATTGCAGCTCATGCATCCACAAAAAAATAAAAAAATAAAAAACGACCATTGCCAAAGGGAGGAGAGAAAATCTTCTAAAATGGTTCAGGATTCTCGACTGTTGTGTCAAAATGTCCTTAAAATTGACATGGTTCTCCAGCCTCACCGCTCATTCCACATTCCAGTTCTTGTTCTCAGCAGTTTTGTACAGAACCATATTAAAATCAGCTAATTTTGATGGGGTTGTATTGTGTAAACCTTTCAACAAATTGACCTCAAATTTGCACCACTAACTTATCCAAGTCTCTCCTGGCAATGCATTTTCAAGTTAATATGGTTTTGTTGTGTGCAACCAGAATGCAAGTGTAATAGCTTTTAAAATATTGTGTTGTATAGCTCGTTCTTGGTGGTGTTCATTAGGTGAGATAAGTGGATGTCTGTTGATGTCGTGTGAATTGTGAACATATTTTTCTCTCAGCTCTGAGCAAAAATAATTTTAAGTGTTGGAAAATTTTAAAAACTGGTAATTTGGAGGGAATTGTATCTCCCTCCCCTCTGGACAAAAGGATCCAAATTTGTATCATTATCTCTACCCAGTCTTTAATGTGCTTCAGCAACTTTCAAGACAACTTGCCTACATATATCCATGTTAAAGCACTTTGAAAAAAATCAGCTCTAAAGCAGAATGTGTCTCAAGCTTAGCTACGGAGTTATTGCCACTTCTTTATAATGACAAAGTGCCAGAGTTCTGTCTATATATACTACAGCATCTATTATTGCTTCCATCAGTAACAAATTATGGGTCAACCTTTGGAAATGAAAGATTTTACTCAGTCTCTCCCTCTGAGGATGACATATGTTAGTTTCTCTCAGGCTGTGCATTGTCTTTCTTGCTCTACAAATGGAGAATGCAGCTGACAGGATTTGTGTTGTGTGTTACACTCCGATAATAATGGGGATGGAAGAGGACTTTGATGTATGACAATCTCTCCTCTTCTTGGGATTCTGTGGGGACTTTGCTATGTGTTTCAATGAGAAATCTAGCTCATTCAGAGTGTCCTCCCAGACCTGCCGCTTGCAATACTGACACCACTCTTCCTGGTACTATTCTTGTATGTTTGTGTGCCAGCCAGCCTATGATCAGTGTTTGTGAGTGTGTGTGATGAGGGTTTGTTGGTGAAATGATACTCAGTGAGGGGGAGGGGAAGAAGGAATGTGCATGAGTGTCAGAAACCCAGAAGCACATAGGGAATGGAGGAGAAGCCAGCAGCCAAAAGCTTTGTGCTGCCTTCTCCTGCTGCTCCAGGCCTGGAAGTCAGAAACCAACCCAGCTGCTGCTAGTGGTGGCACCCCAGAGTCTAGTAACTCACCCTGTGGAGGTGAGTGAGCAGCCGTCCCACTCCCTGTGCTTTAGGGCATATAAAGATCTGTAAAGGGGTTTGTGTGTGGTGCTTGGGAGTTGTATATGCCTGTCCTACAGCAGCAATCTGAGCTCTCAGGGTGAGTGACAGCACCAACAGGTGCAAGGGATGGTGGCGGAGGGGGGAGTTCCACTTCCCAGGCATGGTCCCTAAACACTGATCACTTATAACTCAATGAAAGAGCTTTTACTGCGGTGCGGAGTGAAAACTGCCTACGTTGCACGGAAGGGATGATTATAGTGAACTCCAGAAGATTTGGGGGGTTGGGGAGAATGGAAGTGCTGAACAGCATAGCAGGGAGAATGGGGGATTAGCAGGTAGGGTGTCTTTTGTGGAAGATGGAAGGATAGTAACTGAACACATTGCAAGGGAGATAGAAGATGACTGAATGGGCTGAAGCAGGTGGCAGAGGGGATACGGGGAGATACTGAGTGGGACTCAGTGAGGGACTGGAAGAGGGGATCCATTGGGGTGACAGGGTGCTGATAAGGGAGGGGAGTTTAATGTCTGTGGAGGTTAGATATTTCTCCCCATGGGTCCCACATTAGGGGGCAGAAGGAGATGAATAAAGAAGTGTCTGGGTGGGGCCTACAAGGTGGAGAATAGCTCTGTGGGATCCAGGGGAGGTAGGTGGGAGGGTCACTGTGCTGGACCCTGTGGAAATTTTGCCTTAAACAGTTCCCTTCCTATGAGCCCCACGCAGTTGTGTGGGGCCCATGGGGGCAAAGGGGCAAGGTAGCTGTGCGGGGCCCATGGGAGGAAGGGGTGAGGTAGCTTGTGGGTCGCTGGGGAACGGAGGGCAGGTAGCTGTGTGGGGCCCACAGGAGGAAAAGTAGGTGTGGGCGGGAGAGAAGTGACCGCCTGCTTCTCTTTCTCTCCCTCTGCCCCGGACAATCCCTAACATCAATCTCCGCCCCCTCCCATTTCACCTCAGTGCCGCGCCCTCCCCGGGGGTGAGGCAGGGAGGAGACACCCCGCCACGCTCCGTTTGGCGGGCCCGCCCGCGCCGGTGTCACACTCTTTCGGCTCTGTGTTGTGACTGTCTTTACAGCCGCGAGCGCGTCGGGCTCGGAGCGGGGGCGGCGGCGACGCGTGTGGAGGGAGCTCCGTGCGGGAAACGTGCTGCAGGGACTTTGAGGCCGGCGTGAGGCGAGAGATGGAGCCCGACAACGCGGTGAGTAGCGGCGCTGCGGGGCCCGGCCAGGGGCTAACCGGGGTCCGGGGCCGTAGGCGAGGCCACCCCCAGCTGGGTCAGTCACGGGGAAGTTCGGAGTGGGGCGGCTTCGAGTCGTGCTGTGACTGAGGCACCGACGGGCGGCGGGGAGCTTTGGATGGGGGAGGCTCGGGGCTGGGTGGCCAAGGGGCTCAGACACGGCCTGGGGTGAACGTGTGTCCCCGCGGCGCCGCCCCCTCGGCGCTGAATAGCCGGGCCCCCCGGGGCCGGCCTCTGTGAGGGGATGGAGACGTTGGGGGCGGTGAGCGAAGCAACTGCTCCCCACAGGCTGCGCGCGGCTTTCCCGCCAAAACCGGCGGCAGGGAGAAGCGGCCCCGCCCACCGCGTGAACGAGCCGTTCGCCCCTCCCCCGGCACGAGAGTTCTTCACCCTCAGCACGAGGCTTCGCCCTTCTGCAGGCTCCCCTCTCGGCCCTGCTCCCGCGCGGGGGGGAGGGGCCTGCGGGGGCGGGGCTGGGGTGGTGTCGCTTGCAGAGGATTGTAAGTGAAGATGGGGGGAGCTGGTGTGAGGCGCTGCGAGTGACCTCGGGGTCGCTGAGGCTTCGTTCAGCTTGTGGGAGCTCCAGCGTTGTATCTTCCTGCTGCAGGAGGCTTTCCCTGCGGGGGGGAAAGGAGCAGGGTAGAGGGGGGAGGTACAGCCTGGGTACCGAGTACAGAGCCCTGGCTGATAGCTAGCCACCTGCACGTACGTATACACCCACAGCGTTCAGGAGTGTCTTAATCCCCTTTTCTCCAAAATACATGTTTTTCAACAGACTCAGGAAGGACCTTGTCGTGGTTCTGTTGCTCATAGCACAACATGCTATGCTAACGCTTCCTGTGGGTGCTTCGGTAGCACGCTCTGTGAAAACCTAATATTGATGAATGCTGCAAATAAGATATTGCTCCTAGGAAATAAACTGATGTTCGGCTGAAAGCGATACAGGATAAATGTGAATCTTTGTGGTAGCTACAGTAGTCTGTTTTAAGCAAGACACTGAGAGTCTTGGGGCACCTTAAAGACTAACAAATTTATTTGGGCATAAGCTTTCGAGGGCAGAAACTCACTGCATGCACCAAAGTGGGTTTTTGCCCACAAAAGCTTATGCCCAAATAAATTTGTTAGTCTTTAAGGTGCCACAGGACTCTTGCTGTTTTAGTGAATCTTAGTTTGCATCCATGTGAACTACTCTGTCCTGTGTCTTGATTCTGGATGTCAAAAGACTAACAACCTGTAAAAGGAAAATAAAAGATTAGCTGCTTACATTTGCTTGTGTTTGCTGATTTTACTTTTAGTATTGGTGAAAAGGTGTTTTTGACAAATGTGGTAAATATAATTAAGACTGTAATATCTTTTAGCTTGACATACAGAGATGAATGATTTAAATAAACAAACCCCCTAATACTATCAAAATTTGAATTAATAGCTTTCATAGTTCAGTCTTCACACACACTTGCTCAAACTGATGTTAATTATAATAGCTCATGTTTAATTGAATGACAGTTTTTAGGCATAGTATGCACTGAGAATAATTAGAGCTGTGGAATTTTTCAGTTGCTACTTAAGTCTGCTTTATTCCCTTCTGTTATCCCTTCCCATATGTTGTCATATGTCAAACTGACCACTGCAATATTCTGTAATAGATCAATATCGAGAGAGAGAGAGAAAGAGAGAGAGAATGAGATCATTCTCTTCCTCTGCCCTTGAAGTCTGTTGGAGTTCCTTGATATTTCTGTGATTAGCTGAGCTTGTTTTATATAGACTCTTTAGCTAAAATTGTAGCATAATTAATTTGGGCACCTAACAGACACTACATTGACTCACTGCGTGTTAGTTCAGTTTCAGAGACGCCAAAGATAAAATTGATATTTGCTGCCTGTTGGAGGCTCAGTACAATTTTAGTTGCTTGACCACTGTGCTACAGGCCTAGCATAGCTTCAGTTGCTTGCTTGGCTATGCTAACCCCTGTAGCATAATATTTTCCAGTTAGCAAAACTCTGTAACCTCATAAATACTTGTTTCTTCATACCACAGCACATAATAAAAACAAAATACAAATACTGTATGCTTGCAGGCGCACATAAATAATAAAAACAAATTATCCTTAAACGTCTGAGGGTATACTGTTTCATTGCCAAAAAGCATACTTTTACTCTGCCCCTCCTATCACCAAATGTTGTTTTAACAATCCCAATTATCATAATAAAAAATTAAAAATAGAAGCCCAATATAAATAATTAGCATATATAATTATTAAAAATAAATAAAATTAAAATATAAAAACTCACCACTTAAAAAAAAAAGCGCTTCATCAACACCTGACTCCATGGAAAGTGCTGCCAATTAAACCAGAAAATCCATTGACTCCCTGGCAAGGCCCCTAAAAAAAAGACATTCCTATGTACAGCCTTTTAAGTAGCTGCTTAGCTCTCCAAGCTTAGTAAATATAATATATTGTAGTTAATTTTAAGCTTTATATCTAACTAGTATATTTGTAAAAAATCTTGCACATTAAACCTGACTGATCTGCAATTCGGGTGTACCATATCTCACTGGTATCCACACTGATCACAAAGTGTCCAGGATCAACACTGCCACTGTCTGATTTGAAGATTATCTTTGAGAGGACACACTAAAAGTAAAAGGATTTGGGACATATCCAGAAATGTTTAAAAGCAGAGATCATAAACTATTAAATTGCACAAAAGAACAAGATACTATCTTGAGAATAAATGAGAGCTACACAATTAGAAGATGAAGCAGACAGTTTAAGTAAAGGGGCATCTAAATGGTGACAGTATCTAGGAGAAGTTTGATTTCTGCCATACACTGCTTGCCCTCCCCTCCCCCAATCAGGAATTTTCCAAGTATTCAGAGTGTGGAGTTTGTACATACAGCCATTTGCTAATTTTTAAATGTGCGTACATTCCTCCTCCTAGTTTAAGAAAAGTCAGGTGAAAGAAAAAAGTGTAACAATTTTGTTATTACTTCTGCGTAAGAAAGCCGCAGTGCAACATAAGTCAAAGTGTGCGAACATCCTTTTCCTGAGATACTCCCTTGGTTGCAAGAGAGAGGTAAGGATGGGAGCCCCACCTTACCAAGGCCTTCTCAATTGTGAAGAGGTCCACGCATTGAATGGGTCAGATACATTCCCCAGAGGATTTATACTGCCTATACAAGGGATAGCTAGTGAATTTCCCTATACTTTCTCTAGGCATTTTGGGCCAGATATTTTAAGGTATTTGGGCACCTTAACCCATTTCAGGAGAGTTAAGTTAGGAACCTAAATACCTTTATAAATCTGGGCCTTTTTCCCTTGGGGTATCTCTGGGCTTCTATATGGTCTCCAGTGCCCCCAGTCTTTTCACCTGGGTCTTCACAGGGTGAACCAGCTGTTCTTTCCTCAGTTTGAGTTGTTCTTGTAACAATACTGCATCTGTCTTTAAAAACCTGAGTAGGCAGCTGCTGCCACCTCCTTTCCTGTGTTTCCATACACATAGCAAAATATGTTTAGTTTAATCTAAAATACCTTTACTTTAGATTGCAGGGGGGGGGTGAGAGGGGGAGAACCCAGGCAAAAAGAACAGATGTCTTCAGTGAAGGGTTTAGTATTTGGGTGATTCAAACTGAACCAAGCTAAAGCAAATTTGAGAACAAGATGTCTGTTGTATTTTGTATATAAGGTGAAGGACTGAAATTTAAAGGTGCTAGGAGAAAAAAAATAAAAGGTCTTGCCAACAAAGAGTAATGAAGATTCTAACCCCTCGATGGGCGGCACCCTATCTTGTCCCACTAGGCAGCCTCTCCTTCTTTCGTCTCAGGGTTTTTGCTGTGCAGCCTGGCATCTTATAAGCAGAAGAAGTCTGTGAAATTTCAATCCAAACTGAATCAGAGTTCTTGGATTTAAAGATATTATTAGGACATTCAAAATAGAGGGCCAGGTTGGAGAGAGAGAGAAACGAGTCTCTTCCTCTGAGAAATAAATGTCTCCCTCTGCTTTTGATATGCTGAAAGGACAAGTCCTGTTCCAAGATCATTAGTCAGGAACCTCAGAGTATTCCAGTTAAAATGGAGAGTTTTAGGAAACTAGGATCCTCCAGGGAAGGGAGCGATCCATACCTAATCTTCAGAGCCGAGGCAAAAAGACAAATTATGGCAATTTAAGAAAGGGGACATGTACTTCTTTATTACCAAAATAGGCTAACTTTAAAATTAGAAGAGGAAAAACCAGCGGACTTAGTACCATGGATCCAATTCTCTTGAGCTCTCACCAGGCCCCAAGTATTTCATTGGTATACCCTGATGCGAACTGAGGGGGATGCTCCTGATAAGACTTGAGACTTTCTAAATCTGTGACAGCAGTCAATGATCATCCAGCCCCCTGTCAGACAAGCTGCTCAGCCCTTTCTTTCAGGGGAAACCCCTTCTAGAAGTTAAGTTCCAGAGAATTCAACAGTCTTCCTAGATAGAAAGAATCTTGGCCCTCCTCAGGATATACCACTTAGGTGGTATTTTTGGTCTCCACTCTCCAAGTACAGATTTAAAGAAGACAGATCATTTTGTCTGAGAAAAGAGAAGAAGCTTCAATAAGAGGTACTTTTGTTTCAAGAGTAGAGGACCTGGATATCATCACCTCCTCATTTAAAGAGTTTTGAGGGTATGCTGATCCACACATCCCTTACTTAATTGGAGGAAAACATCTTTATTTCTCCCATTTATGGCCATAAAATGTCAGATCATTGGCTTTTAAAGCACCATAGCCCAGAGCTGTACAACAGAAATTGGTTTCAAATATCCCAACAGTTTTATTCAGTCTGCTTACACCAATCCAGAATTAGGTTCAGTGAAGTAAATACATTTCTTAGGGTAAAGGGTTTGTGAATGATGTCTCTGAGGAATCAACTCAAAAGAATTGTTCTACTTGTGGGATCTATTGATGCTTATCTCCATAGCCTGGCTTTATGTTTACATCTGTGGTTCTGGTGCTTTGTAGTCATGGAACCATTTTTATGTCAAAACACTACATACAGTTTGTTTTGGATGATGCATATTGAACTTTTACCAGAGTAAAATAGGAAAGGAGGGTCTTTTAGTTGAGCCATACTTGAATGACTGGCTAGTCAGGGACAAGCTGAAATGTTGGCCAGGGTAGTCATCTCCAGAGTGTGTTTGTTCCTGGAGCAATATAGCTGATTCTTCAACAGAAAGAAACGTATGCTAGTTCTTATGCAGAACCTTTATATGTCAGAACCCAATTCAGCACTGAACTAGACATACTCAGGATAGACAGTGCAGAGCACACTTACAGATCCTTCTCTGTTGTCTTCAAAGGCCCGGTCTACACTTACTTTCGGGATTCGGAGGCAGTCGATGGGAGAGACATCTCCCGTTGACTTTGTGGCATCTGCTCCGCACGGCGTCCGCACTGCGCTGCCACTTACCGGGGTGGTTTTCCTGCATCGCTTGCTAGATCGACTGAGCGGATCTACACAGACCACTCAGTTGATCCAGAGCAATTGATCTGATGGCGGTGAATTTGCCGCTGTCTGTGTAGACCCAGCCAAATATCTCTCCCATTCAATGGAAGTTGAACTTCTAAGGACCTCAAAAAATTGCTAATTCTGCCATGTCTGTCATACTTTAAGCTGTTGGTTGAAAGCTGAAAACTAGTTAAAGGGATGTCTGTGGACTCCCACAATGGAATCATCACTTTAGATGCTAGTTTGTAGGATGGGTGAGCACACCAGATCAAAGGAATGGCTCAGCCATTGATCAGTTACAGAAAACTAATCAATCAGCTGCCTCAAGAACTGTCATACTTGTCTTCTACAGTTTCAGCACAGGCTTAAAAATGCCTCTGTGAAATATACAATTGGAGTGTGACCACTAGCATATATATTTGAGCTGACCAGAAGCAAAGATGTGGCAAAAATAAATCAGCTGTTAATGACAAGGGGCACAGAAAACCTTAACCAGCCTGTTATTCACATAATCAGAACATGCAACATGAATGAGTAATTAAGCTGATCCCAAATATCCCTACAAGAGTAGAACACCACCAAGTTCATTTGAATGGTTTGGGATAATTGGTTAACACTGACTGGGATTCAGGAAGCCTGCTGGGTTCAGTATTGAGCTCTGCCACTGACTTCCTGTATGATCTTGAGCAAGTCACTTATGGCATGATCTTGGAATCAGTGAAAGACTCCCATTGAGATCAGTGGGATTTGGATGATGTCCTTCATGTCTAGTCTCTGTGCCTCAGTTCCCCATCTGTAAAATTGGGATCATGGGAACCTTGCAGGGGTGCTATGAGGATACTTAGAACTGTAAGGAGCTTATCTACTATGATGATAGGAGTCCTATAAGTATCGTCAAGAACTCATGAAAGATGGGTGAGGTCCCAGAAGACTGGAGAAGGCCAAGGATAGTACCTGTCTTTAAAAAGGGGAACAAAGAGGACCTGGGGAATTATAAGCCAGGCAGCCTAACTTTGATGCCTGGAAAGATACTGGAACAAATTATTAAACAGTTAGTTTGTGAACACCTAGAGGACAATAGGGTTATAAGGAATAGCAGGGATTTGTCAAGAACAAATCATGCAAACCAACCTAATTTCCTTCTTTGACAAGGTTGCTGGCCTAGTGGATACGGGGGAAGCAGTAGATATGATATATCTTGATTTTAGTAAGGTGGACATTCTTCTCATAAGCAAACTAGAAAAATGTGGTCAAAATTAAATTACCATAAAATGGGTGCACAATTTATTGAAAGACTGTACTCAAAGAATGGTTATCAGTGGTCTGCTGCCAGACTGGGAGGATGTATCTAGTGGGGACCCGCAAAGGTCAGCGGGTGGGTCTGGTACAATTCAATATTTTTATTAATGACTTGGATAATAGAGTGGAGAGTACGCTTATAAAATTGGTAGGTGACACCATGCTGGGAAGGGTTGCAAGCAGTTTGGATGATTGGATTAGAATTCAGAATGACCGTGGACAAATTAGAGAATTGGTGTGAAATCAATTCAGTGAAGAGAAGTGGAAAGTACAATGCTTAGGAAGGGAAAATCAAATGCACAACTACAAAATGGGGAGTAACTGGCCAAGTGGATGTACTGCTGAAAAGGATCTGAGGCTTACAGTGGATCACAAATTGAATATGAGCCAACAATGTGGTGCAGTTGTGAAAAAGGCTAATATTCTAGGGTGTATTAACAGGACTGTTACATGTACGACATGGGAAGTCATTGTCCCACTCTACTTGGCACTGGTGAGATCTCAGCGGGAATACTGTGTCCAATTCTGGGCACTACAGTTTAGGAAAAATGTGGATAAATTGGATTGTGTCCAGTGGAGAGCAACAAAAATGATAAAAGGTTTAGAAAACCTGATTTATGAGGAAAGTTTAAAAGAACTGGGCATATTTAGTTCTGAGAAAAGAAGACTGAGAAGAGACATGGTAACAGTCTTTGATCAATTGTTTTCCATGTCCACTGAAGGTAGTCCAATTAGTAATGAGCTTAATCTGCAGCCAGAGAGATTCAGATTAGATATTGGGAAAAGCTTTATAAGGGCAGTTAAGTGCGCTGGAATAGGCTTCCAAGAGTGTTTGTGGAATTCCCATCATTGGAGGTTTTTAAGAATAGGTTGAACAAACATCTGTCGGGGATGGTCTAGGTTTACTTAGTCCTATCTTAGTGTGAGGGGCTGGACTTGATGACCTATTGAGATCTCTTGCAGCCTTATGTTTCTATGATTATATAAGTGGTTATGGCCTCTTGATCCTTAGCTGCGCAGACAAGAGGAAATTAGAACCGCAGGGCACCAACTCTAACTTTCACCATGCTCATGCCCCAGCATGCTGCATCCTTCCCCATATGGCAGGGGTAAGGTGTTGCTGGCATTGGAGGCTGCTGTGTTGCCTTTACCAGTTTTACACCAGCAGATATTCCCTGTGCACGGAGGGCGGGGGGATGACGACGACGAGGATGGGACGGGACACTATAGATGGGGAATACCTGCTGGAATTTACAACCAGTTTAAGGCCATTTTGCACCATGTAAGTAAAGTGAAGTGGCCTTATTGGGCAAAAGAATCCAGCCCTGGGTGCCTGATCTTTACAGATTCTGAGCACCTGCTCCTCCCATTGACTTCATTAGGAGTTGTGCTTGATTTTCAGGAATGCTAAGCACCCAAAAGATGTGTTCAAGGCACATAATTATGGAAAATGCATAGAAAGCATAGAATAATGCAGAGTCCAGTCTGTGAGACATGAGGTTGAACAGAAGATTCCAGTTCCGTTATCCTTGGCTGGAGGGCAATGGAATCCTGTCCTATTTTGTGATGGATAATGACTGTCTTCTGTTAGTTTAAACTAAGGGGCTCCTAATTATTATTATGTTATATTACAGTAGCAACCAGCAGTCTAGTCAAGATTGGGGCCCCATAGTGCAGGATGCTGTAGAAACAAAATAGAAGATAGACCCTAACCCAAAGATCTTAGTCTGCAGCCCCAGTTCAGTAAGGTACTGAAGTACATGACATATGTAATTGGCACTTGTTTAAGTACCTTACTGAATTGGACTCTCAATAAGGACTCTGGAAGAAATGTGGATAATTGTCATTGGTTAAAAATAAATAAGTCATGGTAAAGGTTTGACTGTTCTGCATGCTATGTGCTCTCAAAAAATCTCCATGTTTTTCTGTACAGGTTTGGGGTTTTTTGTTTTAGTGGTTTATGCTGAACAAAATGTTAAAAATAAATTTTACCAAAAATTTTTTCTTTCAAACAGCAAACCACAAATCAGACACAAACAGAATCTTTGTCTCCATCCCCCAACACCATGTCACCTGTGCCTTTAAGTAACCCAACGAGTGCCCCAAGATTTGGGACAGTTATTCCTAATCGCATCTTCGTAGGAGGAATCGATTTTAAGGTATTTTTTTTCTAGTCTTGGTAGATAAGTAATAAAATAAATATTTTAATTTTTTTCCTTGATTATTCTTACTTTATATATTCATTAGTTTTATGCATGTTAGGCATATGTGTACAGAAAATCTTTTTTACAGTGTTCGATTACAGTGATGGTTGTGAGATGGTGGTCTTTGCAATAATATCCTAATTAGAGATGGAAACAGCCTTAAAAATCTGTTTTATCTGCTTTGGCCCCAGAAAGATAACTATTGTTATTTATATATTGAACTGCTACAAAGCTGTTAATATGTTGTTTGATTAGCATTCTTTTAAAAAATATCTGAAAAGTTATTTGTAAATATAGATGTTTTATAGATAGAACTAAAAATGACAATCTAGAAGTAACTTTTTTAAAAGTTTACTCTAAAAATGTATAATAGAGACCACTACTTTAATAGTCTTCAAATCATAGAATCACTTATTCCTTTTTCTACAACACAGCACAATACTGAAGTTAACAAACATATCCGTATTATTAGCAAGTATTTGTACCTTCAGCTGTCTTGGCTTTTCATCCATTTCACACAAAAAAGGAAGTTAAGCTTATATTCTTTACCTTTTCATATTTGCTTTACTTTGCTGTAGAGTCATCTCTCTCCTGTGCACCCCCTCATCGCCTGAGATGTCGCTGCAGTGCCCTGCCATCAATCTTCCACTCTCTTCTGAGCTCTGCTACTAAATTCACACAAGAACAGTCTTACAGGCCCTGCTAGCCAGGCTTTTATTTATTTTCCAAAACAGCAAACCAAAGTGAAACATGGCAGTTACCCTACTATCCTTAGTCTCTGCCTTCAGGAGTATATCCTCCAAAGCTACTAGCAAACCTTCTATCTTTTTTGGCAGGGGGGGGGGGGGCCTCTCAACTTCCTCCTCCGCTTCCATTTCCTGCCATTCTTAATAGGGAGACAGCTAATCTCTCTCAGGTGTGCCTCTTCAGTAATCAGGGTTGGCTGGGTACAGGCCTGTGGCACACAAATGGGCAAGCCATCCTGTTACACAAGGTAATATCTAGGAAAAGTAAGGATGTTGATTTAAGGATTTGCCACAGAGCATTGCTAGTACAGATCCTAACACATACAATCTTGATGCTACATGCTCTAGACCCTGCAAAAAGCAATGAATATTGGTGCCATATGCATACTTCTTTGCTGATCTGAACATTTGATGCTTTCCCTGCTTCTTTCATTTTTACCACTTTAGAACCCTTGACTTCTGCCTCTTTTGGTCTGCTTAGCTGTTCCTTCTTTCCCACCATCAATATCCTATCTACCTTAATGTGGTTAGGCTGAGGACCCATTGAGAACTGACTCAGATGAAGAGAAGGAAAAGTTGGATATGGAGGATATTCATCTTGTCCATTGTTATGACCAACAATTTACCCAGCATATCTTGCATAATAATTACAAGAGCTTCCAGGATCTTCTTGATCATGTGTCTGAGGCTTTAGAAATTCAGGTTTTTACTGTCGAGGTGAAATCGTACAGGCTCTTCAATATATTTGGAGCTTCATTAGGGGAGCAGAGTAGTTCTTTGTATAAAAAAAATAGTCTGGTATTGCTCTCAAAAGATTCATGTCTCCCTCCCGATACTATCTTACCTGTGGCTAAAAAGAGTGACAAGTTATACCAGGTACCATGAGTATTTCAAATAATTTTTATCTTTATCCTGCCTGATGAAGGTTGTCTGTTTGTGCAGTAGCTTAGAGGTCAAAAAGTGGGAACTCTTTAGATCATTTTTCTCAGAGTGTGAGAGTAAAGAATATTCATTTCATTGGGAGGGGGAAATAATGCTTTCAGCTGTGCTCACTTACCAAATGGGCTTGGTGAGATATGGATTCAAAACATAGGAGAAATTCCTGCCAATCTTAGACCCTTTCTGAGAGGAAATTTGTCCAAAAGCCAGAGAGTGTCATACTCATTAAGAGCTTCTTACTAGAGCTGGTTGAAAATTTTCATAATTGATAGAAAAACAGGGACAGGGACAGGTTTTCAGTGAAATTTTTCACAAGAAAATGTGTTCTTTTTTCAACAGTTCCACTGCTTGCATTTCCTTTGATACAGCAACTTGGTCTAGCACCTTATTCTTGAGGCACAATTCATGACTGAAGAATTCCAGTCTCTCATTTGTAAAGTTCAATCTGTTCAGCAGAATGACAGAGAAGGCCTTAGAAAAACTTAGAGAGGCTAAGTCTAACATCATATTTAACATATTTTCAAAGGAAATCAGTCCTCTTTCTCTAGTGCCAGAGCCAAGTACGTCAGATTTAGCCTGTTGCTCAACACTAGCATTTTTAAAGAACAATGCAGTACCCTTTGTATTCTGACATGCATAGGAGCTAACAAAAAAGCTAGAAGTTCTCACATGCACATTCTAGTCAACTTTTAGACATCATGTTGGACTGGACACTTGAGAATTAAATCTGGTATCATTGTTCTATTCCTGTTTTCCTTCATCTCTCTGCTTCTCTGTAGCAGCTTAGCTTCCAGAGACCACAGGACAATTTAGTTCCAGAGGATAATTCATGAGATCGTAGGACACAATCTGATATTTCCTAAGGTTTCTGGTGCTTATGGTCTCATGTACATATGTCCTCCACATTCTCCAGAAATAGGCTGAAACCCCCTTCTGTGGTGGTAAACTCTGACCATGCCTCAAGACATTCTGGCATAAAGTTTCTCATAGGTGAGGAAAACATCTCAGCAGACAAACTGAGCTACATGCATGGTGTACAATTCAAATAGTTTCTGAGGAACTCTGTGGACGTAACCATCTTCTGGAAGTGGGAATCCTTAAATTTGGACTACTTTGCCACAGGAGACATCACCAGGTTGTCTACATTTCTGTTTTGTGGGCAGGGAAGCTTCTTCCTTGATTGTAGCCAAGGTTCCCTCATTGTCTTTACTTCCTAGAGATATATAGTAAGACAGAATTTGTGTAGTCTTCATAGTATGGCAAATTTAGTTCTTTAACCTTCTGACTATGCCCAGCTACCAGTTCTTCCAAATCTTCTTTCTCATAGTTTAGATATATATCTGAAGTTATTTTATCTGGCATCTTGGAGCTTAATACCCTCAAAAGCAGTTGAAGTCTATGTTTAAAAGAAGTACTGCAGATCTTACTGGAGAGAGTTGTGAGTCTTTAACAGAGAAAACTTGTGCCGCTAATTGGAAACAGTTTTCAACATAGTTTTCAACCTATTAAGAACAATGCGCCTTTATCTTTGACAATTTCTTTTATTTTGGATTATTTGCTTTATAAATAGACTTTTTGGACTCTGAGCTCAGTTGCAGTTCACCTTATAAACTTATCTACATACCATCCACTAGTCCAGAGATTTTTGGTCTTTGTCCATCTACTCTTAAAAATTTTCTAAAGATCTGGTGCCTGTTATCATCTGCTGGGAGACCTGGCTAGGAATACCTGTTCTGTGGGCAGCAGCAGAAGCCCTCTGAGGCCTTAGGAGGGGCCAGGTGGCAGGACCAACTTTACCTGTTTAGATGTTGAACTGTGTTTATGTTTGAAAAATAAACATACCCTTGGGAAAAGGGACTCAGATATTATGGATTAGATTTTGTATACAAACTTTTCATTACATTACATTCATTCATTCAGTACATTCATTTTCAGTACAGTCCACCTTATCTAAAGCAGTTTCCACAGCATCTCTGAGGAATATCTTTTATGGACATTTTGTAAAATTGCTATGTGGAGCTGTATTCGTACATTTAAAAGCTTTACTCAAAGACATAGGGGCTAGTGTGATACTGAAGTCAGGAGAGCAGTTCTACAGTTTCTGTTTTGTTAGTACTTTTAAGTCCTCCTCTGATGGACTGTTGTTTTAATCTTCTGAAAGTGGGACTCAGCAAAGGTCAGAGGAAGACTGCTCACCTGTAATGAGTCCTTAGAGTACATTTCCTACCTGTTAAGATTGACTCATGCTTACCATTCTTGCCTCTGTTTGCACACAAAGTCTGCTGTCTCTGTTTTTCGGGGCATTTGAACTTGGAGAACCAAGAAACTAGCACTTTTTTTAATAAAATACATCTTGAAGGTAGAATTCTTCCCAAAAAATATTTACTGAATGTCTCAACGACAAAACCATGATGATAACATATATAAACTCTGTAATGAGTAAAAACTGTCTCCTGCTCCTTAGAGGCTTGTACAAGCAGTATAAGCCTTGGAGAAGTGGAAGAAGAATTTTTCCAGCATATACTATACATTTTTAAAAATGACTAGTGAATCAGAGAAATACATTAAAACTTCTGATATACTTCCTTGAGGCTCTGAGAACTCTAGATGCATCCAGGAATGGCTTGAGGAATCCAAAGATCACCAGCCCATTTCCTTAAAGCCCTGAGATCCAACACGTGCCAAATCATAGGTCACATAGGATATGGGATTCAAATACCTGGTATATTTATTTCAATGTCTGTACTTCTCGATACATGAATGTATATATCTGGAAGACCATACTTGATGCATGTTTTATCAGTACAGAAAATTGACATATTATGCATGTGATACAGTTTTTTAAGAATAGATTTTATGGCCAAAGGGGACCATTATGATAATTTATTTGACTTGCATAATATGGGCTAATAACTTCATTGTATCTTGACGATTGTTATTCAAACTTAGCAAATTCTTCATGGAAGTCTATGTATATATGCCTGGTTTTAAATTTTAAGATATCTCTAAGTTATAATGCTTCATGCTGTAAATAACACTAAAATATAGAACTGAAAGACTTGTCTGAGACAAAATGGAATTCAGATATAATTGAATTGCAATGGAACATTATTGAAGTAAAATTATAATGTAAGTTCAGTAGATACCTTGATTTGTTTCTGAAGATGAAAATAATGTAGGAGAAAATTGAGATTACTACCTGCTGTTGTGCGCATGAATGCATACACACACACACACACACTCCCTCTCTCCCTCCCTCTTGCCCTTCCCCCACAAAATGTCACAGAAAGATTCACCTTGGTGACTTTTGCCTATTTATAATTTTTTTAATAAATAGTTGCTCCCACAAATTATGAGTAATATCTTGTTCAATATGTCCAAAGCAATCTTGTGGTTATTTCTTATTTAATAACTAAACAAACCCATTGTCGACTTTTTGTTCTTCTTTTTCTTTTTCTTTATTTTATTAGACTAACGAAAATGACCTAAGGAAGTTTTTTGCCCAGTATGGGTGTGTGAAAGAAGTGAAGATAGTAAATGACAGAGCTGGAGTATCAAAGGGGTTAGTACAGTTGCAATAAGTGCAGTAAAAGTTTATTGTTATTTTCATATCTTATAATGTAATTACAGCCATAGATTTATATGGCACACACAACAATTTCAGTTCATTTGTTTTTTCTTACAGTGTCCCAGAATGGTGGTGTTGATAAATATATGGTTAGCAAGCATCACTATTTTCGTTTTCTCTAAGCACTTTGACCTCACTTTAACCTTGAGTTTCACTGGCAAAAATGTCCATTGTGTTACAATATAGGTGAGAATTTCATCCCCATTCTGGCCCATTCACACTGTGTAAAAGGGTCAGAGTAGAATAAAGGAGCTCTAAAAACCTGAATCCAATCAGGAACAGATTCCTCCAGCTCAGAACTAAGTACGGGGGACCCGCTTGCAAACCCTAGTGTAGGCGGCATACTGGGGTCAGAGTGGGAGGGGCATGTTGCTGTAGGGCCACAGCATGTCATGCTGCAAAGATTTATGTTGTGTATAGGTAGCTTGGGACATGCTATTATGACTTAGGCAAGCCACCAGGGATGTCTGTTATGCCAGGGGCCAAAGAACAGCACAGAGTTGTGAGGGTTTAAAAGTGGTTTAAAAGCGTCATCACCTTCCTCTGGGTTTTGAGTACTGTGTAGCACTTATAAGAGGTGCAGCACAGAATCTCACCCTATGGCTCTAAAGTTGTTGTTTTCCTTTATTTACTGCTTCCTTTAACATTGATCATTGGAAGATGTTCCAGGGTGAAGGTACATAAAAACAGCCATACTGGCTCAGACCAATGGTCAGTATAGCTCAGTATCCTGTCTTCCAAGGGTGGTCAATGCCAGGTGCTTCAGAGTGAATGAACAGAACAGATATCATCAAGTGATTCCCTGTTGCCCATTCCCAGCTTCTGGCAAACAGAGCATTCTTCAGAGCATGATTTTGCATCCCTGCCCATCCTGGCTAATAGACATTGATGGACCTATCCTCCATGAACTTATCTAGTTATTTTTTTTAAGTAGATGACTCTGTCAACAATATAGTGCAGTAATCCAGGGAAGTTAGTTTCATAGCTTTTTACTTCAAATTTGACTAACCTCACAGGGCTGTAATGTCTCTTTCCACTCTCTGGTGACATTGAGGTTTTACAATCTCCATGTAAAACTGTAAAATGTTTGTAAAATGATTGTAAAATGTATAAAATATAATTGGGTTTAATTTTGTAAACATACATTGTAAAGATAATTAAAGATTAAAATGTTTAGCAAAGTGTAAATCCCTTCATTTATTAGGCCACTTCCATATTTTGCATATGGTCTTTTGAGAACAGTGCATGCTGTAGTTCTTTGTTATTTGAAGTACTGTGTGCTCTCTTGTAGGACAAGATTTAAGGAGCACAATATAGATTAATATTAAATATTAAATTAATTTAAATACAAGGATATTTTGAAATTCCATTTACATATTAGTAGAGAAATGCATTTTCTTTGTTAGGAGCTCTCTTTATATATAAAAATCACACTGTACTAGCTTTAAGAGGTACATAAAGTCATATTAAGGGACCCAGTAATAATACAAATGCCCCCCAACGTGATCAGAACATGGTTTGTTTTAGAGTGTACATTGAGGTATTCCTGTTTTAGCTCTCACTGAACCAGGCTGGTGCTGCCCTTTGAGAGAGGATTCAAGAGCCTTAGGCCTTGTCTATATAGGAAAGGTTTTTTAGTATAAACTGATGTGTAAATTTAAACCAATGTAAATATATTGGTATAGTCCTCTATGTGGACATTCTTATTCTAATAGAGGAGTGACTTGTTTGGGTTTATTTACATTGCTTGGGAAGTTGTTTAAGCTAAAATGAAAACAAGGCACTGTTAATAAGAGCATCCACATGGGAGTGAGAGGGTTCTACCTGTGTAACTATATCAATATAACTGGTAAAACTTTCTCACATATACGTACTCTTACACTGCAAGACCAAACAGTGTTTAGCTAAGTCTGGGAAAAACTGTTAGTTGGTCTCCCCTACCAGTTGTTTACACAGGACTGAAATGTCCTTAGGTTTATTCAAAACAAATGATCAATACAGAAAAATAATGAAGCGTTACAGGAGTTAAAAACAATGTTTGTAGGGTTTTTTTAAAAATTACTTTTCATAGTTAAAACATCCATATCTGATGTTTACATAATGTTCTCCCTTATTTTCTAGTAGGTGGAAGAAGTTCTGTTCTCTATTTCTGATGTCAAAAGAGAATTCTGCTGCTCTCTTTGCCACTGTGGTGAATAGGGAACTGAGTTTCCCATTACTGCTTCAGGATAATTTCTAAAGTGTCTTGGGGGATCTCAAGGATCTTGCCTCTTCAAAAGACACATACCCCCTTCCTGTCCATTAGCACTCTTGGGATAGGGAGTACCTGCATAGGGATTAGATCCACTCTTGTACCAGGCTGTCACAGTTCTCTGCACCTTTAGTTTGCAGATTTGTGAGGCAACTTGCAGCTTCATTCATCCCTGTCTTTTGTCACTGCAATCTCTGAACTTACTCTGAACACAGAGACAAGAAGCTTCTGCCCCACCCCAGAAGAGGAGCTTTTCTCCTCACCTTCAAGGTTATTATCAACTCTGCCCCTCCCTGCTTAACTGCTTTTGTCTCTCATCATATCATCCCCTATCCCTGCACCTGCCACTGTTGCCTTCTCCATGTCTGTCTCTCTGACAGTGTTTTTGTGTTTTCTTCCAGTGCACCACTTGATAACACACAGAATTCCCTCCCTGGACTGATCCATAAGGCTTCTACCTTATCCAAATCTCTACTTCAGTTCTTCTTCGGCTTTAATGCCTAAAAGAAACTAGCTGATTAATGTTAATAGGTTAAGGGGTAGTTGAGGATAATTGAGATATATATATATATATATATTAAAAAGTATATATTTTGATTACCTGTTTTAATCCTCTCCCTCAAAGCTTTTATGTTGCTTGTTTTCTTAGGCTGTAAGAAAAAGGCTGTAAGCTCTTTATGGCAAGGACTGTATCTTCCTTTGTGTGTAATCATCACCTAGCACACTGATGCTACCAGAATGCCAGTAATAAATAACAAACATGAAATGTGAATGAGGAAGCTTTGCTGTGGAAACCTGAAATTTTGAATGAACCGACTTATCTGTTTTAAGATGGTGGGTTGATCTAGCAGCAATAAAACTTCTGTGACAAGCAAGATTTTTCAGCAGGAGTACATTTTTCTTAACAGTAGCAAAAACGCTATTACAAAAACATTCCCCAACATAGGGTTCACTCAACATGCTGTCAGCATCCTTTTTCCCCATAGGTATTCTCTCTTCAGTCTCTTCAATAAGATCTTCTTACCCCTCCCAGAGGAGCTGTGCAAGGAAAAGGGAAAGGAAACTAAAGTTAAGCTCTTGTGTACTGGGGACCAGATAGTATCTGAACATCTGGCCACAGTTTGCTTGATTTCTGAACCTTAACACTTATTAACATGGTTTTTGTATTGAATTTTCCTGATACTTTAAAAGAAATGTAAAGCTCTTTGACTCTGCAAAGGCACTTTGGCACTGCAAAAGAGCTTTAGCAATGAGTCGTTAAGTGAGATGTTAGTATGAATGAAGTAGACACTTTGATGATGCCTTTAAAAATGTTGATATGCAGGAAAAACCACAATGAATGTACCTACAGTATAGCTATGTATCCAGATCTTCAGGTATCATTTTATTACTGTTACATATTTTGAATATTGCACAGTTTTTGGATGTTCAGAGGTGCATGGCTTTTATATTTGGTAGCCAAAATGCTTTGTGATTTTTATTTTTTAATGAGTAAGTTCATTCTGAGTTTGCAACTCCCCTTACTATCACTTTCAGTGTTAGCCAGGTGTTTTATATATACTACCACTTTTTTAAATAAAGTCCCAGCTTCTTTTTTATAATTGTCATTCTTTTTTTGCCCCCTTAAAAAGTAAAACTTGGTATGTTTACAGTCATTACAGATGGGTCTGTTAGCACTTCCTATTACTAAGGTTGCTCTGCACTTCCCATTATAAACATCCCATTTTCAATTGTGTATAACTTGCCAAATTTAAACCATTTTGACTGAAATGTTGCATGATACCTGTCTGCCTCAAGTTGAATTTATTTGGAAAATTTCTGAGTATGAAACTAGGAAAAAATACATTATTTTGCCCATGTTCAAAACTTCTGATGACTTTTTAAAAAAAAAAAAAAAAAAAGCTCTAGTGCCCCATGCTTTGCAGTAGAGATTTGAAATTTGGCAGGAAGGATATTCTTTGTGTCAGGGATGTTCCTTTTGCCATCCCCATGAAAATTGCCCCAAATTTGGCTAAGGTACAAGCCTCTGAAAAATCACAGTTCACACATGCTCAGTAAAGATAGATTTTATCAGCTACATTCCTGAAGATTCCAATCACTCTGGGCATGTTGCAGCCCAGAGATGAGCAGGACTTTTCCTGCAATTTGGATCCAGGATTCTACAGAGCATGCTGGATCCGGGCACCTGAACTTAGAGCAGAAAGACTATCTTTCTTGTCTTCTTAATGACCCACCAATTCGCTCCTGCAGCATAGAAGAGGAAGTTGCCTGATTTGAATGCAGAGGGCACAAGAGCCTGGGGGGTGGGGTGGCTTGAGGGGAGAGGAAGAGAAAAAGTCAGAGTTGGGGTGGGGAGAAGACTGGGTCTGGTGAGGCAATGAAACTGGGACTGGGAGCTGGTCAGAGAAATATTGGGGGGCTTTGAGCTCGTTGGGTCGGGGGAGTTGAACAGTGAGATTGAATGGGGTCAGAGGAATGGACTGGGAGTAGCTGAACAAGGAGACTGGGACTAAGTACCAATACAGATGGGGAAACTAGGGAGGGGAGACAAATGCCAAGGAGCTGGGACACAGGTAGAATTGCTCAAATAGTCCAAGAAAGACTGGGACCAGGAGATAGGGAGTGAGACTGGATGAAAGGCCCAAAGAGGGAGACTATGACTAAGAGCCAGTGGTATGAAAGGGCGAGCAGATTGGTTGAGGAGTCTGAAGCAGGGGAACTGACAGGCTTGGGGAGAGGAAGAGACTGGGAGTAGGGGGAGATTAGGAGTGGCTAACTAAAGAGACTGGGACTGGGATTAGAAAACTGAGGAGTAGAGACTGGAACTGGGTACACAAGGAGAACTGAACTGGAACAAAAAGCTGGTGTGGGAAAGAGAAAAGTCTGGAATAAGTTGGAGAGGATGGGACAGAATAGAATGTGCAGAAGAGTCTGTGCCCACTACAATAAACTTCCCTCCAAAGCCTGGAATGGAACCCAAGATTCCTGTGTCCCACCATTACCAAATACCTTTGAAACCACAAGTAAAATGTGTGTCTCATTCTCCTCGAATTCTGGTCCACACAGAGGATGACAACCTACCACCACAGCTATCAGTCACGTAGTTATCACAAGTGACAGAGCTCTGTGTGATAGATTTATAGATTCTGTAGGTTCCAACCCTGCTGATGAACCATGTGGATATCAGTATGATGCAGTTTGCTTTTTGTTGCTTTTTTAAAAATTATATTTAAAAAAACTGTTTAAAAGAACATTAAAATTGCAAAGGCAGGCACTCAAAAGTTAGTGCTCTCGTGTATATGCAATGTAATTACATGATCACACACTATTTTTCCATAGGACTCTTGTCTCATTCATTGCAGGGGATAGACCTGCTTTTGGAATGATTTAGGTTGTGTAGCGAAGGAGGCCATTGTATGTAAGACCCCTGCTTTATTTATTGCAGATATTAGAAGTTCTGTAGTGAACGAGACAGTGGATTGCAGGAAGAGAAAGGATGGTTTCATAATTAAAGCAATTAAATATTGCTCTGTAGAATGAGATTCTATCTCTGCCTGTGTCACAGATCTGTCCTAGGGGATGCTGGGCAAGTCACTTAAACCAGACTCTTCCCAGGTGATCACTAATTGTGTGTTCCTCATTTTCTGAGTGCCCCACTTGATATCCTAGCGTTTAATTTGCAGAAGTGCTGGGTACTCTCAGCTGCAACTGATGTCAATAGGAATCTGTGATTGAACATATAAAATGCTGTATGTTGCTAAGTGCACTGAAAAATCAGGTCACTGGTATCTCAATTTGGGCATCCAAAATTAGTGAAGACTTTACCTTAATCTTTCTGTACCTGAGTTCCCGATCTGTAAAAATGGATACTTTTGATCTTAATTTCTCTGTGCCAGTTCCCAAGCTGCAAAATGTGGGTAATAATACCCTCTCATCTTACAGGTGCTGTGCAAATAAATTTGTTAATGTTTGTAAAGCAGTCATATAGTGATGAGCACCATAAAAAAGTGAGGATGTTACTTCTGTCTTCAATGCAGTAAATAAGGCTTGGGCCATACACTGAACAATGAGTATAAAACAAAATATTGAATAGCTGCTCATTAAGCACTGTTCACTGAATGAGACAGCGGTCCTGTGAGAAAAATAGAATGTGATTATGTAATCAAAGACTATTATAATCCATATTCATACAGGGTCAGAATTTGTCATTTCACAACTTACTGCTTTACTTTTCACTCTTAACAGTTTAATATAGTATTTTGTGTGTGTGTGTGTCTTTGTGTGTGTGTATCTTTTAGGTTATAAAATAGTATGCTAAGAAAAATAATTCATGCAATTTTTATTTAGGTATGGTTTCATCACTTTTGAAACTCAAGAAGATGCACAAAAAATTTTACAAGAGGTAAGATGATATATTCATCATTTTACTCATTCTTTAGGTAAATTAGTACTCACAGACATTCATTATCAATGGATATTCGTCCCTTCAGTGTTTGCCTGCTTGGATTTTAAAGAATTAAAGAAGCCCAGGATGTGTGCGCTGGCTGTCAGATTTGTTGCTTCCCTTTCATTGCATAGAAGGGTGAAGAAGCAGCAGTAGCACTATTATTTTCTCTTTTGGATCCATAGAACATCTAAGAAAATATCTCAGGGATTTAGTGTTAAGGTAGGGTGGGTGATGGGAGTCTGTGGAACTGAATAAGGTAGGTGAAGCAGGTGTTTCAGTGTCAGCTACCTTAACTTTGATAGAAATAGCCATTTTCAGCCTTTCCTCTGTATGCTACTTGCTTGGATCTGAAGTTTGTTGTGGATCCAGTTAATGGCTTGGTAGATACTATCTATTCATCTCCTGGTGCTTTGATTTTCCTGACTAGGGAATCCATCCATCGTAAGACATTTTTAAAGGAGAATTATATTTTTACGGTTGAGGGCAAGGTCATGAGGGCAATTGAAGTTGACCTCACTCTCATCAAGGAGGAACCATTGAGGTTCACTCAAGAAACTGAGATCTGTGAGGCCCACTTCCAGATTCACTTAATTCTTGCTCCTTTGCATATGAGGTTTGCCTCAGTGGAACTTTCTTGACTGCCAGGGATAATCCTTCTTGTATTCCTCCTATGATATGGGAAGCCATGATGGCTCCACAACCATAACCTTTTCCAACTTGTTATCTTTGCCTGTTTGGGCTATGGTGGCTGGATGAGCCATGGGCTCAGTTGTATTCATGAAGTTCCCTGAAGAAGATCAGAGGATATTACCTCAAGAAAATCCTCTTCTATACTGAGTGGAGACCAAGCAACAAGTAGAGCTGGTTGAAATTTTTAAAATATTGAAACTTTATTGAAAATCTTATTTAATAAAGCTGGGAAATTCTTAATGAAATTTTCATGAAATGGTATTTCCCATTATTTGACCAAGTCTAGTTAAAGTAATACATACATACACACATATATAAAAGCAATCCAAATTCTGACTGATAATACCAATGTGTAATATTATCAGCGAGGAGTTTGTTCCCACTACCTGTGTCAGGAAGCAATTTGGCTCTGGAAACTGTACATTCATTCTCATATCTCACTAATTGCTTTCCATTAAATAGGTATATTTGCTGTGAAAGAGAACACCATCATTCGTGTTCTAGGGCTCAAATTCAGCAAAGCTGACTTTTAAACACATAAGTCATGCTTAGCATTAGGCAAGCACTTAAATATCTTGTGGAATTGGGGCCCACAGGAGGAAAGTATTCTACTGTCTGGCCATTGTCTTTGTACTGGACTGAAACTGATATCTTTATGCATTTCCTTTTTTCTTTCTTTAAATAAATATTTTGGATAATAAAGCTGCAGAAGGTTTGAGGTTTTAGTGTTAGCTCCCAAATGTTGTATTTGGTACTTGGCTTTCCTAGCTATGGGAGTGGACATCCTGATTCTGATTTGATAGCATTTTACACCTGTGCGTAAATGACTACACAGTGTGCATGGCAATGGAGAATCAGGCCCTCTGGTTTCTCCAGATCTTCTTTTGCAGAAGCAGGATAAAAGGGACACTGAGAATTTAAAAATCACATTGCTGTCTGATTTTTATTTAACTTAGTGTAGTTACAAGTAATATTTACATCTATTATAAATGAAAGAGATTAAAGAAAGTTTTCAGTTGGTTTACTTTGTGCATTTGATAGTATTTTTTGCAGAGTCACGTTTGTTGTTTTCCTTTACATGCTGAGGAGCTGAAAGAAGATGTAAATAAAAATAACCCCACCCCACTTTAATTTACACTATGGCCTGGTCTACACTAGAAAATGAAGTAAGCTTAAATATGTCACTCAGGATGTGAAAAATCTATATCCTTGAACAGCATAGTTAAGCTGACCTAACCCCACTTTAGACAGTGCTATGTTGACAGAAAAATTCTTCTGTCAACCACAGTTTAGCACCTTTCAGGAAGATGGATTACCTATGCCAATGGAAAAACCTTCCCATCAGCGTAGGTAGTGTCTACACTGAAGCACTGCAGTGAGGCAGCTGCAGAGATGCAGCTATGCCACTGTAGCTTTCACATATAGACTAGCCCTTTCTCCACTTCAGTAGAGTAAGTCTAAGTAGGTCTAAGAGAGGCTTAGACCATGTCTACCTAGCACTAGATACTCTCCCTGACATAGCTACCGTCACTCATTGAGCTGGTATTATTATGTCTACGGGAGAGCTTTCTCCTGTCGGCATAATGTGGCTATATTAGCGCTCCTATAGCAGCACAGCAGTATTGGTACAGCTATGCCACTGTAAGCTTGTAAGTGTAGATGTAGTATTAGAGACTAAGGTCTAAGGGCTTGCCTACATGGCATGTTACTGTGTTGCAAGTCTCAGAGTGAATTTACAGCACACCAGCTTGCTTCACAGTAACATATTGTATGGACCCTATTACAGCATACTGAAAGTCCTGCCAACTTGCATTCCAGGACTTTCAGTGTTCTATAGCAGTGCCATACGAGATGTTCCTGCACAGCAAGTTCGTGCACTGTAGATTCGCACTCTGGCTTGCTGTGCAGACGAGCCCTGTGCTACACATTACTTTACATGTCATCCTGTAATTTGGCCCTTTGCTTGGAGTGAATTATTTCTGTCATCTTTTATAAAATATATAGTACCCTTGCAGTATATTAATTGCATATTTTAATATACTCTTTTTCAAAGTAAACTCAAATATATTTTTCATAATGACCTTTATTTTTAAAGGGAAAAAAGTAAAATTTATGTTTTTATTAGCAGTTATTGATACCTTTGGTAGCTGGTCAGGAAGCTGCATTAGCAATCAGAAGTTATTTTTAATTAACATTTTACCAAATCACAATAAGCACCATGTACATATTAGTTTGGCAAAACTGGTAATTTTTGCCTACAGGAAGCCAAGGACTTAAACAGTAAAAGTTGTTTCTTTAGTATTTGAGGTACATTATCAGAGATCTGAAAGAAGCTTGTTGGGTGTGCTCACTATCATCTACTTCTCATTTTACTTTCACTAGTTATATGCACCCAAAAAAGTAAAAATAAAAAGTAAAAGTACTGAATATTAAGTATTTTTCTTTGTTTTGTTTTAGGCTGAAAAACTTAATTATAAGGATAAGAAACTGAATATTGGTCCAGCAATAAGAAAACAACAAGTAGGGATTCCTCGTATGTATTTTCACTATATTCTTTAGCGGAACGTGATGTAAATTTAACTCTTTTAACCAAAAATTGGTGTTGGACCAGTACTGTACTAATCCAGAGCATTGAATATGCTCAGAATAGTCAGCAGGTGGAACCACTGACATACTAACAAAAATGTCAAAAGAATTGGATTTCCAGGCGCTTCTAATTCCTTTAACCCGTACAGTATGTTCTTTTGTATGTTGCATGAAAGGGATCTGATGGAGGAAGGCTATACCCACTTGGGTGTGGGTAGGCTGCATGGAATATGACTCTTTGGTATGGCAATATGCCCCTTTCTAGCTGCTACAGGCCCTTATGGTGAAAGTACCTCAAAACTAAAGACAGATGAGTTCTAATTGCACGATAAGGGTGAGGCCTTGTCTGCTAGAAAGGTTTGTCGACAGTAATAACATTAGTGATGAGAAAGTGCAGTAATTACAGCACTTGTGCCTGTCCACACAACACTTAGCGTGTCCCCAAAGCGAGTCCATATTGGGTGCTTTAGTTTGACATTGAGAACAGTGCACTGTGCGCAGCTATCCCACTGTGCAACTTGCTATCTTGTGCCGCTACGAGTTGTAAGAAGCCGGAGAGGATCGCAGTGCATCATGGATGCAGGCTCAACATCCCATGATGCATTGATTTCTATCCCATCATTCCTTGCATTCCCAGCTCCATTTTGCAGCATTTTTCAATGGCCATGTTTCCTGAGCGCCTGCCATCTCTGTTGGAAAGGATGGATCCTGCACTGTTCTCCACTGTTGCTGGCAGCGTTCTGAACATTTTGTGGCTGATCGCACAGTATATCATGAACTCCCATTTGGAACAGGAATCTGAGGCGCCTCACCTGCTGTGTGCATGCAAACAAACAGCACCTCATTATTGTTTGCATTCATGGAGCATCTGCACATGGTGCACCGCCACTTTTGGGTGCTTGAAACAAGCACTGAGAAGTAGGATTGCATCGTTATGCAGGTCTGGGATGATGAGCAGTGGCTGCAGAACTTGTGAATGCATAAAGCTTTCATGGCTCTATGTGCGGAGCTCACCTCTGCTCTGTGGCGCAAGGACATCAGAATGAGAGCTGCCCTCTCAGTCAAGAAACACGTGGCGACTGCTGTGTGAAAGGTTGCAACTCCAGATTGCTACTGGTCAGTTGGTAATCAGTTTGGACTCAGGAAGTCCACCATTAGCATTGTGTTCTTGCAAGTATTCAGGGCCATTACCCACATTCTGCTACGAAGGACTGTGACTCTGGGAAGTGTTCGTGAAATAGTAGATGGGTTCGTGTTGATGGGATTCCCTAACTGTGGCGGAGCGATAGATGGCACGCATATCCCAATTTTGGCCCCGGACTATTTTGTGACGGAGTACATCAATAGAAAGGAGTACTTCACTGTGGTACTGCAGGTGCTTGTGGATCACTGTGGGCATTTCACTGACATCAATGCGGGTTGGTCAATGAAGGTGCATGACACATGCATTTTCAGGAATATGGCCTGTACAGGAAGCTCCAAGCAGGGATTCTCTTTCCAGACCAAAGATCCCAGTGGGGGATATTGAGATACCCATAGTGATCCTGGGAGACTCAGCCTACCCATTAATGCCATGGGTGAAGCCTTACACGGGCAACCTGGATAGCAGCAAGAAGCGCTTCAATAACAGTCTGAGTAGGTGCCATATGACCATTGAATTGTGCCTTTATGGCAGGCTAGACCTAACTATGGGACAGTATTCCCATAGTTATCACCACCTGCTCTGTGCTCCATAATTTATGTGAAGCTAAGAGCAAAAAGTTTGCCCCTGGGTGTACTACAGAGGCAGATCACCTTACATCTGATTATGCACATCCCGATGCTAGGAGTATTAGAGGGGCCCAACTGGGGCCATTTAGATCAGGGAGGCATTGAGTGCCCATTTTGAGAATGGGAACTGATAAGGTGTTTCTGTGAGTAGTGCTGTGTCACTATTATAGCTATCCATTGTAACAGGGTAGGGGGGGTGGGTGAGATATTTCACCCTCGTGGGTCTTGTGCTTTCCCGGCCTAGCCAGTGGTGCAGCTGGGGAAGGGTCAAGGGAGGGGCCGGGGCCCGCTCTGCCCCTGTGTACTGCTACCTTCCCTTCGGGGTAGTCTGTGGCCAGCTCCCTGCTCCCCCGGCCAGGTGCCCTGCCCTCCGGGGCTGAGGTAGCAATAGTGAAAGCTGTAAGCCTCTGTAGGCTGCAGGCGGCAGCCTGCCAGCTCCAAGCCACCAACTCCAACTGCAGGCTTTCGAGCTGCAAACCTCCAAAGCTGTAAACTGTAACTCCAAACTATAACTATAACTCCAACCTCCATCCTCCACACCTCCTCTCTCCAAACTCCATAACCCACACTGCCTGCCTGCCCCTGCAGGCTTTTAAGTGTTTGGGGCGGGGCTCCTTAATTGGCCCCAGGCGTCCTAATTGCCTAAACTGCCCCAGGTGGTCTAATTAGTTAAGCAGCCCCAGGTGGCCTAATTGCCTAATCAGCCCCAGCTGAATTACCCAGGGAATAGGGCTTTGTTGAACCTCGGGCTAATATACATGCCTTCTAGTACTTTTTCATAGCCGTCCGGCCTGACCCTGTCACACCATCTTGAGCTGTGTATCAGTGAACAGTGAAAGTACCATGTGCAAAATAGAAATAAAGAGTACTTATTGTTCTCACACCTTGTCTTTATTAAATGAAAACAGTTTATAAACACAAACAAAACAGCGGGCTGGAGGGGAGAAACCAGTGAGGGGCAGTGTAAACTATGAGAGCTGGATGTATGTCGCTCTCATAGCTGGCTGAAGGGGTGGAGTGTAAGGGGTCAAGAGAGTAAGCAATCAAGACAGGCCAGGAGTTTGACAGGAATGTGGGGGGGGGAAGTTTGGGAAGTGCATTGATAGCAATTCTGTAGTAGCTGCAAGGGGGCGGGGGCTGAGCATGCATGAACTCTGTCTGCAGTCTCACGATTGTCTTTAACAGCTCTGTTTGCTCCTCCATGGTCTCGATCATGTGATCATGACCTGCCAGCACTCGGTCATGGTTTCCCTCCTTTCCTGTCTATCAAGTCTCTGACTTTTGGACACAGATTGTCTCCATGGCCTTTTTTCTCTTTTTGCTGTCTTGGAGGAGTGGAGGAGTTCTTGGAACATCTCCTCTTTGCTTCTCCAAGGTCGCTTCCTTATCAGCCAGAGGCGCTGTGCTAGTGTGGAGTGGTTAGCTGTGAAGGCCACAAGAAGCACAAGAAATAATGAACAGAAGCATTACTGTGCGTGCCCTAACACTATAGATACATTATTGTTAAAAGTACTTCTTTCTCACTGTACCCTGGGAAGAGCACAACTCCATGATCAGCCTGGGAATGATGAGTTTTGCCAGGGAGGGATGGGGGGAGGGTTGCTTGGGGCATAAATGATAGGTACATAGGGACAACATTTCAAATTGTGCCACCATTTTCCACAGGCTGGTGCCATGGAAACCGATATTTTGCTCCTGAGTAAACAGGGATGCTAGTGTGCATCTCCTTCCTTCAAAAAGCTTCAAAACGTGTCCCGATGTCGCTTGCCTGTGCGCCACTTTGGTCCCTGCACGTGTAATTGCTGATTGTCATGGGAAAGTGTCCTACAATGGGGGAAGAAACAAACCCGCTCTGCCTGAGGCAGAGGATTGGCGAGTACCTCCAGGAAAGTTTCCCCAAGGTCTCACTGGAGGATAGCTGTGAAATCTCAGTGTGCATTAACATGCATCTCAGCCGCACTGCCTAGCTGCGCAAGGGAAGGGGAAGCATATGGAGGCAGTGTGTACACTAGCATTGTTTTGTCAAAAAAAGCTGACTTTTTTGATGACAAAACAGTCTAGTATAGACTAGGCCTAATTGACAGACTGCTGTATATTGCATTTTCCTGTTGGAAACAGGGCAAATGTTATATTGACATGCTACATATGTTGCTCTAAGCAACATTAACTCCCCATGTGTGCCATGTGAAGCTATGTTCAAAAGTCATAGCTGTTGAAGGATAGTCAGTGGTAGCACAGCTGTGGCTTCATATATGCTGGTGTGGCCAGAACCATGATAAGGCAGCAGTGATACAATCACAGCCACAGTTTAGAGAAGCCAAGAAGTGAGAGTGTATTAGTCCTGCAGCCACACTGAAGAGACTTAAACAAGATAGTATCTTGTGGGTGGCACATGTTCCTCTTATCTATTCCAGAGGTTGCACCTATGGGAGGCAGGATGCTCTGTGAGTAAAACCAGGGATCCATGAGATTTGGGACATTTATATAAAAAGCTCTTTCTCATATGTATGCTTAGCTATCCACTCTGCCTACCTATTCTGCAATGTCACTTGCCTCATATTGCTTCAGAGATGATATAGTGCTGCTTCAATTCTTCAAAATCTTTTCAAAAAATCTTTTATAGTAAGTTTTCCCCTTTTCTGTATTTTTACAAGAGAAGGTAGATATTTCCATACCTGATATTACTGTGATATATCAGCAAAAAAATATATCAGCAATGTAGTTTTGGGCTTGTATACACAAAAGGCATCATATTACGGACTAGGAAGGTAATAGTCCCTCTCTGTGTACCTTTGAAGCAAACACATATGAAATATTCTATTTACTTGTGGGCACCCTATTACCAAAAAGACCAGACAGTCAAAGTGGAGGCAGTTTAGAGAAGAGTAACAAATTTGGTTAGGGACCTAAAAGAACTGACCTAATGAGTGAATATTATAAGAATTATTATGTATACCCTAATTAAGCTTTGATTGGGTTTGTTTTGTGTTTGACAATACCTACAAGTATCTGAAAAGTGTAAACACAAGAGAAGAGAGCAACTACTTAGGTGAGTGAAGAGCTATAACTAGCAGCCAAAGAATGCAATTAAGAAAGGGAAAATTTAGGCTGAATATCAGAAATAAATTACAGACACTGAAATCTGTTAGGGTGTGGCGTGGTCTCACAAGAGAAGTAATGAAAGCCACATTGCCTGAAATATTTTTAAGTTGACTGGACGTTGTACTAGTAAATATATGATAAGGAATACTGAATTGGCAGTATTGGCAGGTAATGGAATAGGTTTTTACTGCCTCTAGTTTCTGTGAATTTATGGTTGGTTTGTTAATACTTCTACCTGCAGGATTGGCCAGTTTATCTGATACCAAAACATGAACTTCCAAGATTGATAGGATTGTCAACTGCTTATTTTTTACTTTTGTAGTAGCATTTGTTGAATTGTTTAGTTCCCCTTTCTTACTTTTACCACTTTAGGTGTTTCTAATATTGGGATTATGATTTATGAAGTTTAGTTAATGACTAACGTCATTTTGATCTGAATAGACAGCTTTGAGTGTTCAGGAATTCATTTTCTTATATCAAAAGATTATTCATAATAAAAACTTTATGAACAGTTTTTAGGTACTGTTAAGTAGAGTTAATTGAAAAACTAAATTAATGAAAACTTGATTTTTTGTGTTTAAAATGGATGAAAAATTTGTCGACATTGGGAATTTGAAAATTTTTCAACCAGCTCTATTGTTAAGATTGTTTTGATTTAACACAAAAGAACACTCAAAGACTTATACACTTATCCAAAATTGCATCCCTTGTTTCTTTAATTTCCATTTTTGAAGTTTTGGGAAGACTTTGAAAACGTACTAAATAAGTTAAAGATTGTGAATCCATAGATGAAAGGCTTAGCTTACCCAGGACAGTAATATTTCAGTACCTTAGCATTGTAATTGCTTTTTATCTATGTTAGAGTTTTGTTTTTACAAAGTCATTGGTGTATAAAACATTTTGTTCTTCTCTAATGGCCTCTGAGCATTATATCTTGTGGGTTTGGAACCTCCTGACACTGAGCTGTCAAACGGCCATGAAAAGGCCACCCTCAATCCTGAGGTCCTGTCCTGTGGGACAAACCCTTCTATTTAGTGAAAAGTTCTAGAGGGGTAGCCATATTATTCCTTCTGTTTGGGTTTCTGTGCCACCTACCACCAAAGGCATGAGACTGGAATCTACTGGGCCCCATAAAGTGACTCCCTCAGCAACCACTACTCAGCCCTGTCAGTTCTGTAGCATCAAAATTGTTTATGGCAAAACACTAAAAACTAAGCAAGCACTGTCAGGTAAGGCTGTCAAAACCAATTAACCAGGACACTTCTCTACTATAGATCCCAAGAACCCTTTTTCTCTCCCTGTGCTTGAGTGGGGGTCCACTATATACTTTTCCATCACCTCTCTGATTCAAATTTTTTAATTTGGCAGCTTTGTCAGCATTGGAGATGGTTTTGAAGGTTCCCCAAGTTGACTTCAGAACACTTTCCTTCTTCTTAAATCCAGGGTTAACAGGCATTTAGCAGTCAGTTCAACCCTCCAGAGGCATATTAAACACAGACCTATATTTTCTGATTATGCTGTGTCTGTTTCTGAAAGACATGACCATTGTTTTTCCCCCTGTGAGATCTTGAGGCTTCAACCTTGCTCTGATTAAACTCATGGATCCTCTTGTTGAACCCCTCAAGAAAATGTCTTTGGTTCATCTATCTTTAAAGACAGCTTTTCTTAAAGCCATCACCTCTGCAAATAGAGAACTTGATGCATTAATGGCCACACTACCAAATACTTATATGCATAAGGACCAGATGAGTGTGAGGCCCAATCTTAGCTTCCTGCCCAAGATGGTGTCAGATTTCCATTTACTACATCTCCCTTCTAGATTCTTTCCAAAGCCCCATTCACACCCCAGGGAATGACATCTGCATAATGTGGACATTAGAAGGATATTGTTTTTATTTAGAGAGTACCAAAGCCTTTAGAAAATCCAATTGGCTGTTTATAGTCTGTGGGGAAAGATGTCAGTGAGAGCTTATCAAGCAAAGGCTGTCACAGGTGATAATAAATACATAGAATTATGTATTTTACATTTTGTATTGTACATTTTAGCTAGAAGCATAGTCTCTGACAAGGATTTAAAATGCACTTCATAAGAGCCATTGCAGTATCTGTTTTGTTTCAGACACATTCCTGTTGTGGAGAGATGCAGAGCAGCAACATGGAGTTGATATATAGAGTATAAAATGTGTTATATGTTGGGTAATTAAAATATGCAATAGATTTTTCTATTCATTTGTTTTAAAAGCTACAAGTTTGTTTAATTTTAATTTTAATTATCGTTGTTTCTTTTAGGATCTAGCATCATGCCAGCAGCTGGAACAATGTACTTGACCACTTCAACTGGATACCCTTATACTTATCACAATGGGGTAGCCTATTTTCATACTCCTGAAGTTGCATCTGTTCCACAGCCATGGCCTGTAAGTAATATCTGGAAAAATTATGATTTTAGAATATGGCATATGTCTCACAGCTGGGTTATTGGTAAGGTTCTGTTCCATGAAGCTTGTTTCCTTTTGCCTTTTCCTTATATTTTCTATCTTCTTTCCTCTCTCCTTGTTATACAAAATAGATAAAATTCTGAAGAGAATTAATTACTATGTGAAACTTGTTAACTGTACATTATCTTTGGTTGTAAGCAGTGTTATAGCTATGTTGGTCTCAGGATATTAGAGAGACAGGGTGGGGGTGAAGTAATATCATCTATTGCACTAACTTCTGTTGGTGGGAGAGAGAGAGAAGCTTGTAAGCCTACACAGAGCTCTTCTTCAGCTGGGAAATGTACTCAGAGTGTCACAGCTAAATACAAGATCGTACAGATTGTTTAGCATAAGTAGTTAACACATATTTCAAGGGACCATTCAAGATGAAGTGGCCCCTTAATACCTCTTCACTCACAGGGTGGTTGGAGGGGGGAAAAACTGGGTGGGAGTTAGTGGGTTATAGATAGTTGGAATAAACCTTAAATCCAATGTTTCTATTCAGTCCATGATTTATAGTGTCTAGCAAAGTTATGAATTCAAGCTCCCTGGCTCATTTTTTGAAAAGGTTATGCAGATTTCCTTTGAAGAGGACTAAGAGTTCAGATATATAGAGTGACGACTTTGTGAAAAATGCTCACCCATAGGTGATAGGGTAGTTTTGTCTCATCATTTTGCTGTGTGAATTCATTCAAGAGTGTAGTGATTATCTGGTTTCACCCACATAGTTATTGTGGCATTTAGTGTACTGGATGAAGTACATCACATGTTGTGATGGGCATGTGTAGGACCCATAAATCTTGAAAGATGTATTGTGGGGAGTGATGATCATCATAGTAGCCGAGATATGTCTATTGAGTTTGCATCTGCTGCTGTGGCAGGGTGTGGTACCACTTTCAGTTGGTGTATCCTGGTCTGTGTGGAGCTTGCTTCTGATGATGAACATGGAGAAGTTGGGAGGTTGTCCAAAAGAGGGGATTTAAGAAAGATTTCTTTCAGGATGTGGTCCCCATTGAATATGAGTGAACACCGAGCATAAAATTGAGATCTCAGTACAACTAATTGATGAACCATTCTTACAAACAACCATGGATGGGCCCACCAATGCAGTTCCCAGTGCAATGGCCATCATGGGACCTAAGAGCTGCATATCAGACTCAACACAGCTGTCCTGCAGTGCCATCCTGTGGTGAATTAAGATCACCATCACCTAGGCTTGAACCCTCCGAAGCACAGGAAGACCCAGTTGAGGAACCAGACAAAGGAATAGAACAGGACACGATGCCACTGCACAATTCTTAGTTGTTATAAGATGAGGCCATAATGCCACCACCTTCTACCACAGTTGGCAACTTCAGGAGCTTTTTAAAAAGGGTGGCACAAAGCCAAGAGATGCCCCTGGAAGAAGTATTGGAGAATCGGCGGAAGCTCCTCCAAATACTAAAGACATCCTCCATCACAAAGATAGCTTTGCCAATAATCAGTGCATTAATGGAACCTACAGAGGTCGTGTATTAGACATCAGCCACCACTCTGCCAACCTGCAAGAGGATGGATAGAAAATACTACGTGCCTGCCAAGAGCAGGTGTTCTTAGTTATTCATCCTCCTCCAAACTCTTTGGTGGTTGAAGCTGTGAACCAATGGAACAAAAAGACACAATACAAATCCACCGCACAGGATAAAGAATTCAAGAGATTTAATTTGTTTGGCCACAAGGCCTATTCATATGCAACTTTGCAGTTTAGGGTAGCAAATTACAATGCGTTATTGGCAAATATGATTATGATAATTACAACAAGTTAAGTGACTTCACCAGTAACCTGCCAGAAGACAGACAGGAACAATTCAGGTCTATTATAACCTCGGGACAGCTGATCACCAGTACAGCACTACAAGCATCCCTTGACGTTGCGGACACAACAGCACAAACAACAGCAACAGCTGTAGTCATACATAGGGAATCTTGGCTGCAATCGTCGGGTATCCCAAGGGATTTGCAAGTAAAAATAGAGGCGCTCATTTGATGGGGAAAAACTATTTTTTTTAAAAAACTGATGAGGTACTTCACTCAATGAAGGACTGAAGAGCAATGCTGAGAACCCTTGGTATCTATACACCTGCTTCCAAGTGTAAAAGATACCAGCCATAACAATGCAGGGAGTCCTCATTCCGTCACCAACATAGACAATTTGACATATACAAAGGCAGAAACATCCAAGATGGTGGCCAACTCAGACACAGATATGGTCTCCGCAACCAGTGCCAACGAAACAGTCATTTTGAAGTCTTGGTTGAGGATCTGAGAGACCTCACCACCATTTCAATGCCAATAACCACCAACCTGCAAATCTTCGGATACTGATTATGCCTTTTTTACAACACCTGGGCGTCAGTTACTACAGATAAATGGGCACTAGAGTTCATACGAGTAGGCTATTCCATCCCATTTACATCCATACCATCCCCCCAACCTCCTGCTCCCTCCCTCTTCAGGGACCCCTCTTATGAACACCTCCTGCAACAAGAGGTACACGATCTCCTACAGTTAGGTGTAGTGGAGCATGTCCCACCACAGTACTGGGGAAAGGGATTCTACTCCCACTATTTCTTACCACAGAAAAAAATCAGAAGTTAGAGGCCCATATTGGATCTCAACAAGTTCATTCTAGTCCAAAAGTTCAAGATGGTCATGTTTGCCATGATAATCCCAGCACTAGAACAATGATTCCCAGCCTTCAACCTGCAAGACATGTGCCTTTCCATTACAATAGATGATTCCTTCAATTCACAGAGGGAACAGAGTACTATCAATACAGGTTACTACTATTCAGCATCTTCACTGCACCACAGGTTTTCTCCAGAACCCTTGCAGTGATGGCAACACACTTATGCAGGCAACGAATAATATTCCCATATCTCGATGACTGCCTACTGAGAAGCTCCACATGATAAGAGGTATCACAATATTTCAAAGGACCATTGATCTTTTTCAAAGTTTAGGGTTACCAATAAATGAGCAGAAGTCAATCCTAATTCCAGTACAACAACTAGGTCCGGTCTACACTTACCTTCGGGATTTGGCAGCAGTAGATGGGAGATACGCAAGTGACATAAATCACTTGTGTATCTCCCGTTGACTTTGCGGTGTCTCCTCTGCGTGCTGTCCACACTGCGCTGCGTTGACGCAGTGCTACGTCACTTACTGCAGTGGTTTTCCTGCGTCGCTTGCTGAATCGTCTGAGCGGGTCTACACAGACCGCTCAGTCGATCCAGAGCAATTGATCTGACGGCGGCGAATTTGCCCCCGTCAGTATAGACCGAACCCTAGAGTCCATAGGGGCACACCTCAACTCCATAGAGGCCAAAGTGTCACTACTAATACAGAGATTTCACACATTAACAAATATTTTAATAGCTACATCCAGCCCATATATTATAACATGTACTTGTCTTCAGTTGTTAGGACATATGGCGGTCATTACTTTTGTAGTACAACATGCACGGCTACACATGTGCTATCTTACAAGGCTGGCCACATTCAGTCTACACACCCAACAAAACACAGCCTCAATAGATAATAATACCCACTAAAGTCAAGGATTCACTGCGCTGGTGGACAAAACCAGAAAACCTCTGCACTGGAATACCATTCCAACAGGAACAGCCATCAGTAATGATTGTGACAGACATCTCACTAATTGGATGGGGTGCCCATATGCAACACCACAGCATCTGGGGGCAATGGTCTCATACAGAAACTCAATTGCACATCAATATACTTGAGGTACAGGCAGATCTCAATGTAGGCTTACACTTTCTTCCACTGATATTAACAGGACAATACGCGTGATGACTGACAATGTCGTATGTTTTACATAAATCAACAGGGTGGGGCCCAATTCCACTCTCTATGTACAGAAGCCATGAGACTGTAGAAGTGGTGCATAGGGTTCAGCATAAACATCTCTGCCTCTTACCTCCTCAGCTATCAGAACATGACTGCGAACATACTAAGCAAACAATTATTTCATGAATGGGAACTAAATGACCAGGGTTAAGACCCCAGTTCCTAGGGAACGCCTTCCTCCTCAGATGGGAGGCAACATTACTATATGCATTCCCACCACTCCCATTACTATCTTGAGTAGTACACAAGATACGTTATGACAGGGCCTTACTGATACTGATTGCCCCAGCGTGGCCCAGACTGCCATGGTACTCTTATCTGATGAGAATGTCAATCCGCACCCGACAACAGCTTCCTCTTTGAAGGGACCTTCTGTCACAAAACTGGGGCAGGACTCTCCATCCTGATCTGGACAGAGTTCACTTGAGGGCTTGGTTCCTACATGGTTCCATCAAGATAACTGAACTGTTCAGGACAGGTTAAACAGGTATTATTACTTAACAGCAGTAAATCATCCACACACTAAGCCTACCTTAAAAAATGGAAAAGATTCTATCTATGGTGCCAATCAAAACACACTAATGCATTAGCACCCCTCCCACTAGTTCTGGGCTACATACTGAAACTTAAAAACTCTGGACTGTCCTTGAGCTCCATCAAGGTACAGCCATCAGTGCGTTTCACCAAAATCGAATGGACGTCATTTACACATCTTACCAAACGTTTCCTCACTGGTTTACAGAATATATACCTGGAAGTCCATGCCAGCATGGGACCTAAACTTAGTATTACACAGGACCCTCGTTGGAACTATTAACTACATGCTCATTATTACACCTATCAATGAAAGTAGCATTCTTAGTTGCCATCACTTCAGCTAGACGAGTAGGTGAAGTAGGGGCCCCCATGGCTAACCCACCAAATACTGTATTCTTTAGGGATAAAATCACAATGAGACCTCACCCTAAATTCATGCCTAAAGTATCATCATCCTTTCACATAAACCAACTGATTCATTTCCCTATGTTCTACCCCAGTCCATACAGGAACAAACATGAGGCCTTTTTACATACACTAGATATCAGAAAAGATATGGGATTTTATCTGGATAACACTAAATCTTTCCATAAATCCACAAGACTGTTCATCTCTATGATGGAACTGTCCAAAGAATCCACCATCTCTACAAAAAGACTTTCCAAATGGATATCTAGCTGCATACAGCTATGTTACGAACAGAATAAAATACAACCACAATTGTGGATCAGAACCCCACACTACTAGATCCATGGCAACTACAGTCGCTTTTCTGAACAATGTTCCACTGACAGACATTTATAGAGTTACAACCTGGGCCTCTGAACACACATTCACAAAACATTACGCAATCATACAGAGCTCAAGCACCGACACATTGGTAGGCTCTACACTGTTAGCATTAGTCACTCAAACTACTCCAAAGTTCCCCCCATCCACAACAGGGCACTGCTCTACAGTCACCTGAAGTGGAGGACCCATAGGACATCACTCAAAGAAGAGGAGAAGGTTACTCACCCAGTGCAGTAACTGAGGTTCTTCGAGATGTGTGTCCCTGTGTGTGCTCCACTATCCCCCCTCTACTTAGGAGTTTGTATCAGGAACTCTACAGTAGAGAAGGAAATGAGGTCACGTGTGATTGATGAAGTCCCAACAGTGCTGTGAAATAACCACCACGCATGAGCGACCCGGATGGACACTTTCAGAGGGGTAGCCGTGTTAGTCTGTATACAGCAAAAAAACAAGAGTCCTGCTGAAAACTCTCCAATTGACAGCACTGGGACCACCAACATTCCAGAGTGGAGCACCCACAAGAGGACAGCGTGAGTAACTTTCTCTTGTAGGTTTGGCAGGTCTGTGTTGTCAGGTTTCAGGCAACGAAGTCCTGAGCAGCACTTCCCTTCAGAGCAGCCATCTGCTCTCTTCCACTGCCTGCCTGCCCTAGAGTTGCTCTGCTTCCCCAGCTGCTAGCTTGTGCAGGTTTTGCAGCTGTGGCTGGGTGGGGCCACCGGGGCCAAGGGCTGTTTCTTAACCCCTTGCTCGTTAGTGGGGGACTGGTCTACACCATCACACCGCCTTATGATGGGAAAGGTGTTAATGGGCCACTTCACTTTAATTTCCCCTTGAAATATCTGTTAACTATGCTAAACAATCTATTCCACCTTGTGTTTTTCCCAAACCCGGTGAAGAGCTCTGTGTTAGCTCAAAAGCTTGTCTTTCACCAGCAGAAGTTGGTCCAATAAAAGATATTACCTTACCCACTTTGTCTCTCATGATGTTTGATGGCAGCTAGGGAACTGACTTCTTTTCTGCATCATCTACTGTAATTATTGTGGCTATCAGGAGGTAACTGCAGTTAACAGGTGATCGTTAGTACAAGTTTCATTGTTCCTGTAGAATAAAACAATTTTACATTATGTTAATACTTTTGTCTTTGCCTTGGCCTGAGGAATCTGTGACTTTAAAAATGCATAATATTACAAAAATATATATTAAGTTTAAATTCTCACTTCATTTGGCCTCACCTGTTATTTAAAATATAGAATAAAGAATGAGTCATTATAGAGCAGAAAGAAATTCATAACAGAGAAATATATAGAATTGTTACGAAGAGTTTTGGCTGTCTGTAGGAGTAAAGTAAAGTAAAGAACTCAGGACTACTGAGTTTTGTGAGAACGTGCTGTCACAACCTGGTCCAGTCCCTCGTCCACTTTCTGAATAGACACCAGTCTGTTGTGACCACTGAATCCCAAATGCTACTGACGTCCCCAGGTTTGTGCAATGATTGATCACTGTTCCTGGCTTCCCTACTACGTGTCAAGTTCCTGCTACCAAAATGAATGTTTCAAGCCGCAATAAAGGCTACATTCCAAATAGAAGGTGAAATATAATAGTGTGTTCCCAAAAAAATGGAATTCTTAAATTGACACAAACATATCATCAGTTGACAGAAACATGTCCCCAAAACTGTCACACATCCATTTTAGAATTGATGTTTGTGTCAGGAGGAGGATAAATGAGGGTAGATCAAGTGCTGGGTTTAAAAAGAGAAGGAAAAGCACCTTTCTTTTAACCCCAAAAGACAAATATTTTATCTTTACCAAGAAGCTGGATTGGAAAGAAATCCTGTGAAGAAATTTACAGATTACACAGAGTTCACTGTTGTATTCTGTCTCTTTTAGACACCACAGGTATCTACATTGCAACTAAAACCCTGCGGCTGGCCTATGCCAGTTAACTCAAGCTAAGAAGCTGTTTAATTGCAATGTAGACGTTCAGGCTCAGGCTGGAGCTCAGGCTCTAGAACCCTGTGAGGTGGGAGGTCCCAGAGTTTGGGTTGCAGCCGGAGCCCGGAAGCCTACACAGGAGTGAAACAGTCTCACATCCTGAACCGCGTGAGCCCAAGTCAGTTGGCATGGGTGAGCCATGGTTTTTTAGTTGCTGTGTAGACATATCTTGTCTCCTTTTTTCAACCTTGTGGCTTTGGTACAATATATTCTGTTATTCCAGAGTCTTCCAGCAGATTTTGTGTTTAATGGAAGGAATTTAAATTGAATCTGAGGCTGTGCTCCCTTGCATATCAAAAGGATTGCGGGGGATTTGAGGATATAGAGTATGTGAGCAGCCCCAATAGATGCAGCTTTCAAGAAAGTCCTGAGTTCATGTGTCAAAGGCATGTGCTTTATCTATAGTGTGGATCCATGCAAGTGATCATTTTAAGGAATCATACTTACTTTAAGTAATCATTCTTTATAAATTAATTTGTTTTAAGGTAAATTGTGTAGCATATAGTACTTAAGGTACATGTATTAGAAAAAGTAACAATTCCAGAGATTAATATATTAAAATTTCTAATGTGTCTGTTTCTTTTTTTTTTTCCTTTTAAAGTCACGCTCCATTGCCAGTTCCCCTGTAATGGTAGCTCAACCTGTTTATCATCAACCTACATATCATTACCAGGTAAAAGATAGAAAATGAGTACATCATTTTATAGCTTGAGAATTCTTTCCAGCCTTCTAGTTTTGCTTTCACCATTCTCTCAAAATCATCAGTTCTTAGCAGCTGTCCCTTTGGCCAAGCAAGGCTCCTTTCGAAGTTTATCAGTGCAATACCTAAAATTTAAAGTCACGGTAGATAATACAATGAGGTATTCCATTCCTATACTCCCTCACTAGGACTTTTTCTGCCTGCCTACCTGGAAACAGAATGAACTTTGATCCTTTCTTTATGGTAGTGCTAGATAGTCGGGTCAATTCCATCCTTGCTTAAAAAACACTTGAACAAATCATACGAAGTTGGAAATCACTAAGGGTTTAGGACTTGATCAAACAAGTAGATATACCAGTGTGGATTCCAGTACCCATGCAGTCTCACTGATGTTAGCGACCCATGTTAATGCACAAGGGTTCTCACCAGAGGTTCTATTTGCAGGTTTGGGACCTTACTCAGGAGAAACGTTTACTAGAACATTTCTGGATTAAAGCTTTATTGATCAATTGTGACCATGATAAAAATACCTTTAAAAGTAGGATTTTTGCAAAGTTTTAAAAATACTTTTGAATTGTTTTAACATTTTGTATTTTATCTGTTTTATTTATTTTTTAAAAACTCTCAAATTTTCAAAAGTGCTTAACTGATTTAGGATCCTAAATATGATTTTCAAAAGTGCCTAAATCAGAGTCGCATTGAAAGTCAATAGGGTTTATGTGCTTAAATTACTTGGGTGCTTTTGAAAATTTTACCTTACATGTTTTTCATCAATTCAGATCCTCCAGTGTCTTTTTTATTTTGAAAACAATGTATTTGAAAAGTTTGTGTGTTTTTCATATGAGAATGTTTGAATTATGAAATATTATACTTGTTTTTATTAACCTAGGCACCTGCACAGTGTCTTTCAGGGCAGTGGCAATGGAGTGTTCCACAGGTGAATATATTTTGTAATTGCAGCATTTGGTCATCATTTTTATTGTCTGAATGCACAGCATGCTGTTTCAATTTTTAAATCACATGTCCATAATTCAAATGATACCTCCCAAGGCAATTAGTTAATCAGCACTGTTCAGATTAATATTGTTTGCTGTATCTCAGTAGTGCAATCATGCAGTATTTCCTGACAGAATGGAAGGGATATAGTATAATTTAATAACAGTCTTACTTCTTGTTTCCTCCTGTGTTCCACCACTTAAGAGTGATCTTGAAGATAAAGATTCTGATGAATAACTTGCCTCAGTCTCTCAAATATCTTTCCAAGGCTCTCATAGATTCATAGACTTTAAGGTCAGAAGGGACCATTATGATCATCTAGTCTGACTTCCTGCACATTGCAGGCCACAGAACCTCACCCACTCCTGTAATAAACCCCTAACCTCTGGCTGAGTTACTGAAATCCTCAAATCAAGATTTAAAGACTTCAAGTTACAGAGAAGCCACCATTTACACTTGTTTAAATTGCAAGTAACCTGTGCCCCATGTTGCAGAGGAAGGTGAAAAGTCCCCAGTGGCTTTGCCAGTCTGACCCGGGGGACAATTCCTTCCTGACCCCAAATATGGCAATCAGTTATATCACGAGCGTGTGGACAAAACCCACCAACCAGACACCTTACAAAAGAATTCTGTGTAGTAACTCAGAGCCTTCCCTATCTAATGTCCCATCAACAGCCACTGGATATATTTGCATATCACATATTGGCTACATGCCATTGTAGGCCGTCTCATCATACCATCCCCTCTATAAGCTTATCAAGCTCATTCTTGAAGACAGTTAGGTCTTTTGTCCCCACTGCACCACTTGGAAGGCCATTCCAGAACTTCACTCCTCAGTTGGTTAGAAACCTTAGTCTAATTTCAAGCCTAAACTTGTTGATGGCCAGCTTCTATCCATTTGTTCTTGTGTCCACATTGGTGCTTAACTTAAATAACTCCCTTTTTTGAGTCTTTTCTCATAAGGTAGGTTTTCCATTCCTCAGACCATCCTAGCAGCTCTGCTCTGCACCTGTTCCAGTTTAAATTCATTTTTTTTAAACATGGGAGACCAGAATTGCACACAGTATTTCAGATGAGGTCTCACCAGTGCTAGGAATAATGATACTAACACTTCCCTGTCTCTACTGCAAATCTCTCTCCTGATGCATCCTAGGACTCCATTTCTACAGAGGTACATTTTCTGAGGTCTCTGAGGAAATTGATTACATTCATGAGAGACAGCTAAAGCCACCACCTTGCAGGTATGAACACCCATTCCACATGCACCATCCCTTTGACCATACTGGGACCCCTTCAGCACCAGGGTCTTGATTACCACCCAATACAGGGACAGACAACCTCCATCATCCTCCCTCTGCAGAAGATCGGAACCTCAGGAAGAAACCATTGAGGAACAGGAAGCTGGGGCTGATGATGAGGTCTCTCCACTGGTTAACATCTCCTGTTCTTCCCCAGATGAAACTGTGATGCCACGTCCATCATCCCTTGCTATTTCAAGTAATTCCAGGACCTAATCAAGAGAATTGCAGACTCTTTACAAATCCATCTTGAGGAGGTTAAAGAGCCACATCATGAACTCCTTGACATCCTTCATGTAGCTTCATCTGTCCATGTCGCCCTTCCTGTTAACAAGGCCCTTCTAGATCCTGCAAAAGTTATCTGGCACACTCCAGCCATAATTCAGCCCACATGCAACAGAGTGGATAAGAAATATTACGTGCACTCTGAAGATTCAGAATGTTTATTTTCTCATTTGTCTCTTAACTCACTGGTGGTTGAGGCAGTAAATGAATGTGGAAAGCAGCACCATTGCTATGACTATGGCGCTGCCTGCGATAGAAATCATAAGTGGCTTGATCTGTTCAGTAGAAAATTGTATTAATCAGCTACTTTATAGGTCAGAATTGCCAACTATAAGGCATTGATAGCTAAATACAACTGCACAAATTACACCAAGCTGAACTCCTTTACTGAGCACCTAAGAGAAGAAGTAGACTTTCCTACTTTGGGGTGCTATAGAACCTGTTCCCTTGCAACACTAAGGAAATGGGTTTTATTCCACGTGGCTCCTGGTTCCAAAAAGAAATGGTGGATGGAGATCCATCCTAGATTTAAGACTACTCAACACCTTTGTGAAGGCACAAAAATTCAAAATGGTAACACTTGCAACAATAATTCCACCACTGGACCAACAGGATTGGTTCTCAGCCCTTGACCTTGGGGATGGATATGTCCATAGAATGATCTGCCCATTCCACAAAAGGTTTCTAATGTTTTACTGTCAGTTAAGACAAGCTTTTTGTGTGCCCAAAGGGTCTTTTCAAAAGTTGTGTCAGTAGTAGTGGCACATTTCTGCAGATAAGCAATTCTACTGTTCCCTTACCTAGACAATTGGCTTCTGAAAGGTTGCTCCCATGAGGAAGCTACTTAGAAGGCCATAGACCTCTTCCTCAAACTGGGTCTACAATTCAACATTCAGACATCTATAATGACTCCTATATAAAAGTTAAAATTCATAGGAGTTTATCTCAGTTCCATACCAGCAAGAATCCTACCTCCCACAATGCACAGATTTGTGGCCCTATCAAACATAGTCAGCACAATCCAGAGCAGCCCACAGACCCCCAGTCAAGAACTCTCTTCAGTTGTTGGGACATCTGACAGTTACATTATAGACCATGAGAGACTGTGAATGTGTTGTCTTCAAGGGTGGCTCAGGATTGTTTATTCACTGAGAGGAAACAATCTAAACACACTACTTTCCATACCCATCTTTGTGAAGAATCTCTCAATTGGTGGAAACATCCTCACAACCTCTGAGCAGGAGTCCCTTTTGTCCACCCTTCCCTAGTGATAGTTATAATGACAGCTGTATCCCTGTTAGGTTGGGAATCACAACTGGATACTCACATGGCCCAGGGCAGGTGGACACAAACATCCTAGAACTCAGAGCAGTCAAATATACCTGTCTCCAATTTCTACCACTGATCAGGGATAAATATATACAGGTCATGACAGACAACATGTCACACATATTCTATGTCAACTGACAAGGAAGAGCAAGATCCCCCTCCCTCTGTGCTGAAGCTGTCAAACTTTGGAATTGGGCATATGCAGTCAGATCACCACAGCAGCTTACATCCCAGGTGCTTAAAATGTAACTGCAGATACCCTCAAGATCACAAGTGGGAAATACATTCCATTATACTTCATCACATATTTTGGCAATAGGGCACCCCCTCAGATAGATCTGTTCTCTATGGTCAGAAACAAGAAACGTGCTCATTTCTGCTCCGAAGGTGGCCTGCATATCCACTTAGTGGTTGTCAGGTCTACTACACACATTCCCTCCAAGTCCTGTAATATCCAAAGTTTTATTCAAGATAGAGGAGGCCAAAGCCAAAGTTACTTTAATAATTCCAACCTGGCCCAGACAGACATGGTTTCCTTACCTTATACAGCTGGCCATGCTCACCGATCATTCTCTAGATTGCTTCTTATATTCTCTCCCAAGAAGACGGGAAGATCCTTCAACACAATCTCAGAGTACTTTGCTTCAAAGCATGTCTAAATACACCTGGGATGTAAAAACAACCTGGTCAGAGGGAGTAAAAAAAGTACTATTACATAGCAGGAAGCAGTCTACTTGCTACATTTGCTTGCAAAAATGAACAAGATTTCACTGCTGCTGTCACCTAATGCACCTAATCCACCAGCAACCTCATTGCTGTCAAATATATTGGATTACATCCTTGAACTAAAATACTCGGGTTTGTTGCTCAGCTCAGTTAGGGTCCACCTGGCAGCCATCACACCCCAATGGAGGATTATTCTGTGTTTGTTCACTCAGTTACAGTGCGGTTCCTCAGGGGAATTGGAAATCTCTTCCCATAAGTCAAATGCCCTATTCCAATTTGGAATCTCAACTTGGTTCTTAAATGTCATACGAGATCACTGTTTGAGCCACTGGCTACTTGTTCACTCCTCCGTTTGCAGTGAAAACAACATTTCATACTTGTTTATTCTGAAGTTTTTTGGAGGGAGTGAGTGGTGTGCATGAGGGATTTTTTTATTTACATTGGTTTAATGATTTGTTTTATGATTGGGCCACATTACCATTAATAATTTTGGGGTTTTGTTACCTGATTGCTAAAGATGAGCTGAAAAACTTTATAAATAAATAAAATCTTTTCAAGGCCTTGATCCTTCATCAGAATCAGTAAGCACGGATTTCTGTGTTTTTGTGGAGTGTGGTGTGGGCACAGGGGTCTGTGCTTGCTGACCTTCATTCAGACAGAGAGCCAATAACTTCAAGCTTTTTAGGGCGTGGGTGCAAAGATAGACTTCTTCCAATTCTGAAAACGTTTACCCATGTAATTAAAGATTTACAAGACTGGGCATTTCATTTAGCACCCCAAACTTACATAATGCTTTACAAACTAAACTAGATTGTTAGCTTATACATATATGTAGTATTACTTTACATGAGAAAGTCAGAAGATAGAATTATGGTTTTGCATGCATATGTGTATTGTGAGTGGGTCTGTATTAAAAATTGAAGTGAATTTGTTGTTGGACTGTGGAATCTAATGTTTGATAAGTTAGTAATTGTATTATTAGGAAATGCAACCTTAACTAAGTTAATTAAGTTTTTTTGTGGGGGTGGGAGGGAATTTTTTTTTTTGTTTTTTTTTGTTAATTGTTGAAATAAAATTAATTTGTTCTCTGAAAAGTTGTGGTGGTAAATTTGAAGACTAAATTAAAACGTGGAACATGGAAATGTGCTTTAAGTGTAAAGTTCAACATAATCTTAACTTATGAAGTCTTTATCAATACCTTCATAATATCAAAAATGATTAACAGAATGCATGGGTAGACCTAAAACTTGAAAATGAACATGTTTTAGAAACAATACTTGAAAATTTTATTTTAAACGCTGTAACTGGTGTTCAGGTTCAATATTTCCTCTTCTACTTTAGTTATTTTTTATGCCAACTGTTTCAGGAGAAACAGAATATTCAATCACATTTTTGCATGGATTTAAAAAAAAACTTAATTCTTATAATGTATTTATAAATATATTTAGTTTATATACATTTTCAGTTATGGATTTGGAATCTTAAACGACTTTTTATATTTTATTTACTATTAAAAGTAAATCAGTTCAATTTTAATGTGCTTAGAAAACTATCTTAATCTCTCCTGCTTTCTGACTTCTGTATTTTCTCTTTTTTACCAAATTGTTCCTGGGATTAAAATGTTAAAGCAATACCATCAATTTTAAAATTCATACTTGTATTTTCAAACTTTTTACAGTAATATCTAAAATGTATTACAGTAAATATCAGTAAAACTGAATGAGGAATTTACAGTAATATCTAAAATCTATTACAGTAAATATCAGTAAAACTGAATGAGGAAAAAATACTTCTTTATTTTACAATTTGTTAATTGAGTGCTTTTGACAGCACTTCATGTAAAGTCATCTTAACTATTTTCCCTGTATAGTCAAGACAGTCTGTTGGTTACTTTTCCCTTTTGTGTCGGTCCTTCACATAGCAGAGGAGAGAGACATTTTTAAAATAAGAAAAATTGATTGTAAAAATGCAAAAATAGCAAGAGGACTCGCAGCCAAGTGAGTATCTGAAACTTTTAAATATTTTTTAAGTTGCCTAAATTTCAATGTCAGTTCTTTAAGTCTTTCGTTTGGTATTGCTTACTTATGGCACAGTTCAGTAACCTGTACTAAATCCTGTTTTATTTCAGTCTCCTGCCTCTTCAACCTCATTCTTTTATCTGCACCCTTCTGAAGTTATTTATCAACCACTAGAAATTGCACAGGACAGTGGATGTGTACCTCCTCTCTCTCTAATGGAAGCTGCAGTTCCAGAGGTACTTTCATGGAACTTTTACATACAATATATATATATTTATATGCAATAAAAGCTTGAACTTTTTTTATTTGAACTAGTTAAACAGAACCAATTTAAGCACAAACATTTTGGTGCAACCAAACCAGCCATGCAAAAGTTTAAAACACTTTGCACACTTTTTCTCCATGTCCACACTAGTTATTTTAGGCCATTACAATTGCTGTGCCTCTTGGGTATCTATCTCACAGTTCCTGGCATGACTTCCTAGCAGAAACATTGGATTCTGAAATATTTTGAAAGGCCACCACTAGATTGTGGGCAATAGTGGGGGAATAGATGAAATGTTTCTACTAATCTTTGTTCACATTGACATTAACACTCAGACGGGACTGCTTGTTAGGACTGTGGAATGACTACAGTCTGAGCTGAATGCTTCAGTGTAAATTGGCTAGAATACTTTTCTGTAAGGAAACATGATGTTTGACAAGTGTTTCAGGGATTAGAATATTAAGGTTCTCCAGGTTCTAACAATTAAATCTTTTCTGCTGTTTTCTGCATTTGAATCTTTACTACTTAGTCAATGGCAATCCTTTTTTGCAGTTTTTTTCCAGAAATGGTTAATTTTTAGATTGAAAAGTATTAGAAAATACATGATAAAACCATTTGCTAGTAATTGAATATATAAGAAGTGGAAGGAAAATAGAGCAATGTGTTTTACTGAAAATGTAGTTATGAAAAAACCTGTACATTTATTATGATGTAGTGGTACAGTATTCTTTCCTTAAGACGATTCTTCATCACCAAAGAAGCAAGAAGGACTATGAAGGAGAGCCCAAGTCAAGTATTTTTCACCAAAAATTATAGCAAATGACAAACAGTATATGCAGAAGCCTGAGCTTTTTTCCTTTTTAAAACAAATATATATTGACATTTCCTATGCAGCTGCACACATAGCTACTTTGCTGGCTAATTTCGTATTTATCTTGCATGCTCTACCACTTGTGGTGCATGAATCAGAGGGTTACCAATAAATGTACAAAGAAATTTGAGGAGGCTGATGAGCTACAAAACAACAGAATTTATTTAGGAAAATATAGCTGTACAATGCCCTCAATCCACAGGTACATAGTCTATTGGTGTTAGGGGAAGCTACATGCATACAATGCAGCTGTTGAAAAAAATGCATTCTGCGTCTTTCCTGAGTACATCTTTTTAAAACAAGCCAAAATATTGGTTACTAAGTTTTAACATTAATTTAATAAATTTATACACTATTCCTTTAAAGTTATGAGTAAATTAGATTCATAGCACAGAAATTAATCTTTTTACTGTGCTCCCATGTCAGGAAAAAAGGTGCTGGATGGCACTGAAACAAGTGCATGGTATTAAATGATTTACCAAAATCTGTTCTGCAGTGGAAAAAAAAAACAAATTTTAAAAAACTTGATTAATGATCAGTGGTTAAGTTAACTTAATCCACAATTTTTAGCAAAATAAATCATGAGAGCTTATAAAACAAAAACATACAAATATAGAACATGCTTTTGTACTCTTTTTATAAAAAGATTTTTAAATTTTGTTTTTATGACAGCCATATTCTGATCATGGAGTTCAAGCAGCATATCACCAGGTTTATGCGCAGAGTGCCATAGCCATGCCAACACCTGTGATGCAGCATGAGCCAGTTAAAGTAAGCTTGGTAGTCTTTTTTTCTTTTCTTTTGGTCTTGTGTACTGGAAGGTAGTAAGAAAGGAGGACAGGAAAGTTGCAGAGGATTCAAACTATTTCTTTGCATCAGTCTTCACCACAAAGGATGTTGAAGACATACCTACCTTGAAATTATTCAGTTCAATTGATAAATGTGAGACAGTCAGAAAATAAGGTGTCAAATGAGGAAAAACTGGAAAGAATTGATAAATTAAAGAGTAACAAACCACCAGGACTCTAAGGAGGCTTTCTGAAGAAACTTAATAATGAAGTGGCTGAGCTGCTAATTAAAATATGTCATCTCTTCTGAAAATCAGCTACTATTCCAGAGGACTGGAAGTTAGCAAATGGCAATACTTATCTTTAAAAAGACTCTAGGGATGGTACAGAGACTTAGACTAGTAAGCCTTACTTACTAGGAAAAAATTGACTGAAACAATAATAAAAATAGAATTTTAAAATATATGTAGCTGAACATACTAAGAGAGGGACATACCAGACCAGCTTCTGTAAGACAAAACCATGCCTCTAATATACTAGCATATTTTGAGGATGTTAACAAAGTAGAGGCTAAAGGCTCTGATTAGTTTTGCCTCTGTAGTGCCCCCTTTTGGCCGGTCAGGGCACTACTCACCTGGTTGCAGGTCGCCACTGGTAGGTTTGCTCTCTTGAAAGGTCCAGTGGTAGTGTTTTAGCCCTCCAGCCAAAGCAAACTTCATTCCTCTTCCTTTTCTGGTGTTAAGGTCCAAAAAAAAAAAAAGTTCAGGTAAACTCACAACTTCACAACAACGGTTATCAAAGGAACACTCAGTGGGACCCCATCTTTATATTTAAGACCTATCTTCAGATAATATTTTGGCCGGTTTCCCAGGGTCTGGTAATCCATTCCACCAGTAGGCTTGTCCAAACAGCAGGCTTCAGTCTATGGTTGCAGCAAGGCTTCAGGAGAAACAGACCTCTGTTTTCCTTGGCCTCCTCTTTTAACTCCCCTCTCCATGCTTGACATCTGCTGCAGGTTGACTTCAGGGCAGGACCAGTTGGGTCCATGGGCGCTCATTAACCCTTTCTTTTTCAATATGGGGCCTATCTGCCTCATGACAAAGTCAAGTCAGTCAACATAATTTATTTGGATTTTCAAAAAGCCTTTGACAAAGTCCCACACAAGAGGAAACTACAAAATCATGGGGTTAGAGATTTGCTATGGAATACAAAACTGATTAAGATATAGAAAACAGAGTGAAATTAAATGGTTACTTTTTAACATGACAAGTGGTTTTTGATGATGCTGTGAAAAGGAGTGAACAATAAGGTGTCAAAATTAAAATAATTTAAGTTGTGCTTAAACCAGAGAAGGCTAGAAGGAGAAACCTTCAGAGGCACCTAATGAAGCTAAGTAAATGAACTACATAATGTGGCAGATGGAATTCAGTATTGGCAACTCCAAGTGTTTGGATACTGGAAGGAATAATTTGAACTTCTCACATGTTGCTGGGTTCTAAATTAACAAACTACTAAGAAAAAAGATCTTGGTGACAGTGTGGACAGTGTGTCATTAGAAACCTGCGCTCGGGTGCAGTGGCACTCAAACATAACATTAGGATTTATAAAGAATGGGTTAAACACTGAAAATGTTATGTCATTATATAAATACTATGCCCTCACCTGGAATACAGGCCAATATTATCAAAAGTGATTAATGATTTTGGGTGTCTTAATTTTTGCTGCCTAACTTGAGACACCTGAAAGGGTCCTGACCTTTGGAAAGTGAGTAGTCAGCACTTTCTGAAAAGCAAAAGAACAGGCACTTCTCTAGCGTAGGTTGGGTTTCCCCTTCCAAACATCAAATAACTCCTACAATGGAGGTGTGAGATCATCTCAAAGAAAAGATCACAAGACTCTTTCATAATGGAAAGTATGTTAGGCAATTTAATTTAGGGATAATTACCAGCTCGTCCAATAGTGAATAATACAGAGAATAAAAACAAGAGGCTATCCAATGAACGTGAAAGGAAGCAGATTTAAAACTGATGTAAAAGAAAATACTTCTTTTTACACACTGCATTATTAACCTATGGAACTAAATATCATTGAGGCTAAGAGTTTAACAGTAATGCAAAAAGTGTTAGACATTTTATGGCTAATGAGATCATCCATAGTTGTGTTAGATGGGTTTAAAGACAAATTAGATGGGATATAACCCTTTGTGCTTCAAAGCATAAAGCAACCACTAACTTTCTGGGGCTAGGAAGGGATTTATCCATAAAGCAGGTTAGTCTTCAGTTGTCCACCATGGGGTTTCTTACATTTTTTCTGAAACATCTGGTACTGGCTACTGTCAGAGAGAAGATATGGTACTAAAGGGATCACTGGTCTGATTTGGTATTATAATTCCTGTGTTTCTGTGAAAACACAATAGTACTTTACATCATTAAAACTCAGAACAAACGTCAATTAATGAAAGATTAAAAATGTATGTTCATTGAGTGATGATCCCTTTGCGTATTCCACATGTGGGATATGCATGCATGCCATGTGTCCAAATCCATAAATTCTTCAGAGCAGTGTTCGTTGACCCATATGTGCACAGAAGCTTCCCATGTGCTCCTGGCCAAGGGTATATTCCTTTTTACCAGCACATGATGTGAGTTGGAATTGTGTCCTCCTTCACTCTGTGCATAACCTGTAAAGTAAACTCTTTGTAAATAGCTTTTATATCTTAGCTTAGTAGTTATTGTTAGTTTAGTATATACTTAATATAAGATAGTCCCCCTCCCCCACATTCAGGGAAAATCCTCCCCGGTCCCAGGACTGTTACGAGATTCAAGAATTGTGTCTCCTGCCCTCCTCGCTCCTTCTCCATTATTGACAAGCATAAACAGTGCCTGAACTGCCTGGATGACACACATATCTCTTCGAAGTGCAGTATCTGTTAGTCCTTCCCACCCAGAACTGGAGAGGCCGGAGAGTTCTGACTAAAAAGTTCCTGATTGAGGAGACTATGAGTCCGTGCCCTGACCCAGGCCTGGCAGAATCCCCCTCAACCAACCAGCAATGCCCCTCCAAGCATGACCCTTGGAGAGGAACCTTTACCACTGAAGTCCAAGGACTCCTCACCTTCAAGGCTTCCCATGAGAGTAAAGGGCAATCTCATGGGCATAAGGACAGATTCCTACAGAAGGCTGTCTATAAGAAACACATTTCCTTCCTGAGCCGGTCCAGCATGAGTGACATGTTGTGTATGGAACCTTGGAACCACATCCTCCAAAGACCCCCAGGCTGGAGGGCAGGACACGCAAAAAGACTGTCACACGGTGGTGACTGCAGGACTAACTGGAAAGACAGACACTCTCCAGTCACATCTACAAGTGCAGGTCTAGATGCATCATTGACATCACCTCATTTATCTGTCTGTGACAGACAAGCCCCATCTTCAGGTATTTCTGCTGGAACTCTCCAGACTACAGGCCATACAGAGACCTTTGCAACACCAGAGGTTATATTCCTCTCCTCCCTGCAGTCTCCTGAGGGACATCTTTATCCCAGAGGGGGAATCATTACTGAGGTCCCAGGAGCTGTTAAATCTCCACCACTCGGGCAGAAGCAACTCCACCCCAAATCATTCCCATTCCCTCGGAATTGGAGGAGTCAGAGGAGATTGCTGCACCAGTATCTCCACTGAGACACAGGAGCCTTGACAGACAGTTGAGAGGCTATGCTTATCATCCCTCTGGGTATGACACACATCCCAGGACAGTTGATACTGATTGTCTTGGGCCACCACGACCAATGGATCCCTCCTTCTGGCATTACTGGGGCCCTTGGAACCCCAATAGCTGGTGACTGGACCTCTCCAGGGATTGGACTGCTCCTATCCTCTCAGCCAGTTCTGTCAGTGTATGAGGAGGAAGAGCTGGAACCAGTTCTTCCTCATCATCGCCAGATGACATCACGCCTCCATCCTTTCCATTGGATGACCACCATCAGTATCAAGAGCTGTTGCAATGGGTCACTAACAAACTATAGATCCCATTAGAAGAGGTCCATGCCCTTAATACTGGCTCTTAGACTTTGCAACTGGAAGGATCGACCAAGGTGGCCCTTCCAGTTAACAAGGCTATATTGAACTGGCCAGAGCAGTTTGGCACACATCAGCATCTTGTGTCCCTAGACCAAAAAGAGCCAAAATATGTTATTTTGTTCCTGCCAAATGAGATTTTTTTTCCTATCCTGCCTCTAACTCATTGGTGGTACAAGTGGCTATAGAAAGAATTTGGTCGCACTGCCAGAAATCCACCGAGGCAGATAAGGACTGGGTCTCTTGGATAGGAAGGTCTTCCCCTCTGCAGGTCTCCAGTTTTGTATAGTTAATTATCAAGCTTTATTAGCAAAATTCAATTTCAATACCTATGCCAAGCTTGCAGACCTTAGAGACAAACTTCCCATGGAAGATGGAGCCCAATTCCAGTCCTTTCTGGACAAGGGGAAGTTAGTGGCAAAGATGGCACTCCAGGCTGAAGCAGATGCCGCACATACAGCATCCATAAATTTGTCCACAAGGCTAGTCATGCCAAAGGACTCATGGCTCCAATTATCAGGCTTTCCTAGAGAGGTCCAAAACACCAGCCAAGACCTCCCCTTCGATGAGGCCAACCTTTTTAATGAAAAGATGGACAAATCCCTGCACTCTCTAAAGCATTCAAGAGCCACTCCATGATCCCTAGGGATTTACACTCCATCCCCCAAGAGAAAACACCAGAGACAGCTGGGTCTTGAGATTACCCATCGGGATACTCCATAGAGTTTCTTTCCTTCCCTCCTCACAAACCACCTTCCTGACGCCCCTTTAGGAACCACTCTAGCCAATTTATTCTTCAATAAGAGGTGGAATCACTTGTATGCCAGAAGGCGATAGAGTGCATCCCACCTCAGTACCATAGAAGAGGATTCTTCTCCCCATATTTACTAAATCCTCCCAAAAAAACAGAGGGCAGAGACCCTTCCTGGACATTTGGCAATGCAACATCTTTATTCAAAAGCTGAAATTCAGGATGATTACACAGGCTTCTATAATCCCCTCCCTTCAGGAGGGAATGTGGTCTACAGCTCTTGACATGAACTGCTCCTCTGCTCAGAGTATCTTGCTTGGATATGTGTTAAGCTATGAGACACATCTTTGGGCATATCACATAGCGAAGCCTCAACCATACACATGCCATTGCAACAAACATATTACTGTAACAATAATGTTCAGTATGTCATGAGCATTCCAGAAACATCTTATGATATACTTTGCATTAAAAAATGCACAATTACACTATAATAACCATGGGGTGCAGTATGTCACACAGGTGCTTTCCTTACAGGGTGAGGTGCTGATCTGGAGCAACACACTGCTCAGGGTATCTGGATCCCAAGAGAGACCAGGCTACACATAAATTTACTGGAACTGAGAGCAGCTACCTTGTGTGGAAGGCTTTCCTTCTCCTCATACGCTCACTACCTGTACAGATAATGTCGAACAATATCACCACTGTGATCTATATAAACAGAAAGGGAGGAGCAAGATATCATCCCCTCTGCCTGGAAGCAGTCAGACTTCGGAACTGGTGCATCGAAAACGACAGTATGAAACAGGCTGCATACCTCCCAGGTGTCCATAACTCTCTGGCAGACAAGTTGAGCTGGAGCTATCTGCAGACCATGAATGGGAAGTCCACTATACAGTTCTAACTAACATTCGCACAATAGGGAATTCGGCTAGGGGACCTCTCTGTGTCCCAGATGAACAAAAAACTTCCCATGTATTGCTCCAGGGGAGCCAGAGGCCGTGATTCCCAGGGCAATGCTCTTCTGCTCCCCAGCAGATGGCTCAGATATGCCTTTCTTCTCATCCTCCTACTACCATAAGTTGTACGGAAGATTTGTCACGACAGAGCCACTATCATCCTCCTAGCACCCGACTGGGCCAGACAGTTCTGGTTCATTGAACTCCTAATGATGTCCACACATGCACCTATCAGAATCCACGCATTTCAGGTTCTCCTAACTCAGAATGTGGGGAAGGGTGAATCAAGCACCCCAACCCAGGCTCACTTCACCTCACAGCTTTGTACTTGGATAGGCATTGGAAATAGAACACTCATGCTGCCTCCCATCCCCCGTCAGGGAATCCCTTAACCGAAGTAGAGCCTCCTACCTAGCTAAATGTTGGCACTTTTTTTGCCTGGGTACGTCACTACCAACATTAGCTAGATGTTGTGGGTATTCCAGTTACTTGAGGCTATCTTCTCTCCTTAAAATCTTCAGGTCTGGCCCTCAGTTTGCTGTGAGTACATGTAACAGCAATTAGTGACTTCCTCCCTCCAGTAAGGGACATTGTCTTTACACACCTGGTTACTGTGCAATTTATGAAGGCCTTGATCAGGTCTTTCTCAGCAATCATTAAACCTATGCCTCAGTGGGACCTCAACCTTGTCCTGTCAACACTCACAGGTCCACCCTTCGAACCTACAGCAATATGTGCCATGATCCACCTGCCCACGAAGGTGGGATTCTTAGTGGCCATGACTAGGGCCAGAAGGGTCAGTGACCTAGCAGCCATGAGGCAGACCCTCCTTATGCAGTATTCCACAAAGAGAAGGTTTCCCTTAAGTTACACCCCAAATTTCTGCCCAAGATTTTGTCTGAGTTCCAAATCAATCAATACACTTACCTGTATTCTTCCAGAAAGCCCATGCTTCTTCCAAAGACAGGAGACTTCGCTCTCTTGACAGCAGGTGTGCCCTGGTATTCTATCTGCAAATAATCAAACCCATTAGAAAATATGAGACTTTGTTGCCATAGCAGAAAGATGGCATGAGCAAGCCACATCCTCACAGGGGATTTCTAAGTGGGTTTCAGGATGCATTTTAGAATGCCACAATAAAGCAAAACATCCCCCTCTTGGGGGTATTACAGCTCACTCCATTCAAGCACCAAGCTACCTCCCAGGTATACTTATTGGGCGTTCTGCTACAAGACATTTGCAGAGCAGCAACTTGGAGTTCTGTCCACATGGTCAGCACATACTACACTCTAACTCCAGCTGCAACGTAAGGTACAGTTGCATCTATACTCTGGCACGTGATGCGCATGCATATTCCACATATGTAATACATATAGGGACCCCACAGTAAGTAACCTTGATTTTATAAACAATGATAAACATGATTTTTATATGTGGGTGTGTTCTCTTTCATTGCACTGCACCCTGGACATTTTTTTTAAATAGGAAATGTAAAAATCTTGAAAAATTCTCTATTATTGTAATGCCTAAACCCACTAGAGATTTCCAGTAGGGGGGGCTAAAGCTTAAATATAGATTTGGATTAAAATTAGGGAGCTAGAATAAAATAAGTCAGAGGCTGAGCATGAATCTATGAAGAATACTAATCATAGGAGTGATTCATATAATCAAGGAACATCTCCCTTTCTCTAGCTCATTTTCATAGCTCTTTTTATATTTTTATACATAGTAAGCATTTTCATCAATGTTATTGGCATGGGTGAAGTAAATTGAGGTGTGATATTTCTTCATTAAGTCCTACACAATCATGTATGCCTCTATACCTTTAAGTAGCATGATGATCATAGTGATCGTATCCAGTTTATCTTCCACTTTACATAAATGTACAGAAGCTTTAAAAAAATGACTTCGGTGATCTTACATATTGCAGAAAATAAGCATATTTTTACTGTATCAAATCCATAAAAACAGTCCATTCTTTGACATGACATTCATCTGCTTTATTAAAAATTGTTCTCTGTAAAGGTTAGTATCTAAAAAAAACCTCTCTGTTCTTCTTCGAGTGATTGCTCATATGCATTCCACTTAGGTGTGTGCGTGCCCTCATGCACGGCCTCCGGAGAACTTTTCCCTAGCAGCCCCCTGTAGGGGCCAGTCTCGGCGCCCCCTGGAGTGCCGCCCTCAAGCGGCGGTATATAGAGCACTGCCGGCCCCTCCCCTCCTTAGTTCCTTCTTTCCGCCCGTGACGGTCGTTGGGAACAACTCTTGCTCCTTGCAAGCTTTTTCCCTTAATGTAAGTAATTAGCAGTTCTCCCTGAACTCAGCTAGTTTTTTCAGTTAGTTTAGGCATTTAGTTAGTGTAGGAAAGAGCCTTAGGGCTCTAGTGACCTGGCTATGCTGGGTTCGCCGGGGTTCAAACCCTGTGCTGGCTGCGGGAAGGCCTTTCCCATCAGCGACCCCCACGACCGCTGTTTAAAGTGTCTGGGGGAGCAGCACCGAAAAGATCGGTGCCGCATTTATAAGCCGCGGACCCAAAAAGAGAGGGAAATCCGGCTTAAGGCCATTTTGATGGAGTCCGCCCTGCGTCCAGCGTCTGAGCTGACGCGGACTCCCTCTGCACCGAGCGTCTCGTCGGTGCAGAGCACTCCGCTGGCACCGCAGGTGCCTCGGCACTGAACGTCCCCGGTGCCGAGGAAGAAGCAGCCTCGTCCGCGCATGGAGCGCTCCCTTGCACTGCAGGAGTGGCCAGGGTCAAGACCAGAGGTGCTTCGCCTATCATGTGCCGCCTGCGCCGGCACCGGCACCAGCACCGCTATTCAGGGAACCTCCCCCAACTCCTGGGAGTGGGGGACCCCTTGTCTAGGACCCTTCTATGCCGGAGGTGTTCGAAGCGGCTCAAGCCTTGCTGGCCTTGCCCATGCCTCCAGCCCTCGCTCAGCTGAGAGAGCCAGGGCCTGTGTCCTGGGGCAAGCCCGCGATGGGTGTCCCCGAAGGGTGGGTGCGCCCAGCACCGGAGGAACGGCCGCCCACCACTCGACGCAGGAGAGTCAAGCTTGATAGATCCTCTCCCTCCTCGTCATCAGACGAGTCGTCCCGGCACCATTCTCATTCGTTGAGGCAGCACCACTCATGTTCTTTGTCGCAGCAATCCAGCTCCAGCCCGGCACCAAGACGCCATTCTCGGCACCGTTCACTGGCACCGGGGAAAAGATGTCGCAAGTCGTCCGTCCCTTGGCACCCGTCTTCATCTTCGTCCATGTCGCCCAAGTGTTGGCACCGCAGACGACGTCGCTTGTCGGGATCGTCCGGTAGCGGGTCCCAGAGCGGCTCTTCCCGGTGACACCACCGGCACCGTTCGCCTCGCTGGGGATCCCAGACCCGCCGCCAGGAGGAGGTACACCCTCCAGCACCGGCACCAGGCTGACCCCAACCCTCTTGGCAATGGCCATATTGCGGTCCGTGGGCAGCCCAGATGGGGCAGGGAACAATGTCGGCCCCTGCCTCGGTAACCCAGATAGCTCCCCAACAGGCACCTTCGTGCATGAAAGGGACCACTCCTCAGAGGGGGAGTTGGACCCCGGGGAGGGCCCCTCTACTGGACCCTGCCACCTGTCCTCTTCTTCATCGCCGGATGAGGTGGCCGTCAGGGACCAGGGGGCCCCTCTTATCGATTTCAGGGCTCACCAGGAGCTCCTGAAACGGGTAGCCTCCAACTTTGGCCTGGAGGTCAAGGTACTGGAAGAAGAGGTGGACCCCCTCTTCGGGCGTGTGGGGACTCAAGGACCGTCCAGGGTAGCCCTCCCCATTCATGAGAGGGTCCTGCGCCTGGCGAAAGCTGTCTGGCAGACCCCTTCCTCGGTCACCCCAACCTCCAAGGGCACCAAAAAGAAGTACTACATGCCAGCCGAAGGGCACGAGTACTTGTACACCCACCCAGCCCCTGGGACTCTGGTTGTGGACGCTGCCAACCAGAAGGAGAGGCAAGGGGCTCAGAGTGCCACTCCTAAGAACAAGGAGGGAAGGAGACTAGACCTCTTCAGCAGAAAGGTCTACTCCACAGGGACGCTCCAATTCACCAGGCCCTCTTGGGCAGATATAACTTGAACCTTTGGGACTCGCTGCGAAGGTTTGCAGAGTCCCTGCCCCAGGACCAGGCTGAGGACTTCGCCACGGTCCTGGAGGAAGGACTGACCGTAGCCAGCACAGCCTTGCAGACTGCTTCGGACGCTGCGGACACAGCCAGCAGGGTGATGGCCTCCGCCGTTGCCATGTGTCGCGCAGCGTGGATACAGTCCACGGACTTGTCCCAGGAGGTGCAGCACTCCATCCAGGACCTGCCGTTCGATGGAGCCGGCCTCTTCTCGGAGAGGACGGATGACAAGCTGCACGCCCTCAAGGACTCGAGGGCCACGCTCCGCTCCTTGGGACTTTGTACCCCTCAGGCGGCGAGGCTACAGACTCACCAGCAGCCGCAGCACCCGCCACAGCAGCAGCGGCAGCAACCTAGGCCACCTAACCCCCCGCAAGGGGTAGGGATAGGAGCAGGGGTTCCGGACGGCACAACCACCCCGCGTCGTCCACAGCTTCCCAAAAAGGACCCTCCCAGGGCTCCAAGGGAAAGCATCAATTTTGACGGTGCGCCCGAGGGTGGCATCAACATTTGTGCCTTGGATTCTCTCCCGCCTTTCCGGGACAGGCTAAGGCCCTACCTTGGCCTGTGGCAGGGCATCACCTCGAACCGCTGGGTCCTCGACACCCTGCGCTGGGGTTACGCCCTACAACTTGTGGCTTCCCCCCCACACTCACTCCCTTCCCCATCCCTCTTCGGGGACCCATCTCACGAGCAATTACTCCTTCAGGAGGTCCGCTCCCTCCTGCACAAGGGAACCATAGAAGCAGTTCTGCCGCTCAAGGTGGGGAAGCGGTTCTACTCGAGGTACTTCCTCGTTCCCAAAGCTAAGGGAGGCCTCAGACCTATACTGGACCTGTGCAGGCTAAACAGGTTCATAAAGAAACTGAAGTTTCGCACGGTGTCCCTAGCGGCCATTATCCCTGTGTTGAATCCAGGAGATTGGTTTGCCACCCTTGACCTGAAGGATGCGTACTTCCACGTGTCCATCCTTCCCGCCCACAGGCGCTATCTAAGGTTTATGGTAGCTGGTGGCCACTACCAATTTACGGCCCTGCCCTTTGGCCTGTCTTCCTTCCTCAGGGTGTTCACCAAGTGTATGGCAGTGGTGGCAGCCTTCTTGAGGTGCAGAGGGGTCCAGATATTCCCCTACCTGGACGATTGGTTGATAAGGGGCAAGACCAAGTCGCAGGTGCGCGAGGCAGTCTCCCTCGTCCAGGCCAACTGCCATGCTCTGGGGCTGCTCATCAACAAACAGAAGTCGACGCTGTCTCCGATGCAGCGCATACAGTTTATAGGGGCATCCCTAGACTTGGTTCGGGCCAGAGCCTCCCTCCCACGCTCGAGGTTCGAGGCCATGGTGGCGATCATATTGCAGCTTCAGAAGTGCCCCACGACGACAGCCAGGCAGTGCCTTCAGCTGTTGGGCCATATGGCCTCATGCACCTATGTGGTGAAGCTGGCCCGCCTCAGGCTCAGGCCTCTCCAAGGTTGGTTGGCCACGGTGTATGTGTCTAGCAGGCACCCTCTAGACAGAGTGGTCATGGTGCCCCCCGCGGTATTAGGGTCACTGCGTTGGTGGTTGAACCCCGGGACAGTGATGGAAGGGGTTCTGTTCAGGGACCTGACCCCCTCGGTCACCCTGATCTCTGATGCGTCGGACCTCAGGTGGGGGGTCCACATCAGCGGCGGCCTGAGTACCCAGGGCCCTCCACATCAATGTAAAAGAACTGAGGGCAGTCAGACTGGCATGCAAGGTGTTCCACCATTGTTTATTGGGCAGAATGGTACAGGTGCTGATGGACAACACCGCAGCAATGTATTATATAAACAAGCAGGGGGGAGCGCGCTCCTCGGCTCTGTACCAGGAGTTGCTTCGGCTATGGGACTTAGCGGTGAGGCACAACTTTTGTTTAACCGCCTCTCATCTCCCGGGGGTCAGGAATGATGAGGCAGACCACCTCAGCAGGTCGTTTCTACCCCAACACAACTGGTCGTTGCATCCGGAGGTAGCGGCCAGGATTTTCCACGAGTGGGGTGTTCCCTGACTGGACCTGTTTGCATTGTCCTGGAACAGGAAGTGCCCGAGGTTCTGCTCACTCTGGGGTCGCGAGCCGGGCGCCTTCTCCGATACGTTCCTGATCGAATGGATGGGGATCCTCATGTACGCGTTCCCTCCAATCCCGCTCTTACCTAGGGTCCTCTTGAAAATCAAGAGGGACAGAGCGGACGTGATTCTGATTGCCCCAGCGTGGCTGAGGCAATATTGGTTCAGCATGCTGCAGGACCTCTCTGTCGCCCCGCCGATCGAGCTCCCAAGGAGGCCGGACCTGTTCTCCCAGGACCATGGTCACCTGCTGCATCCCAGCCTGGACTCCCTGCACCTGATGGCCTGGAGACTCTCTGGCTGACGGAGGAGGAGAGAGCCTGCTCAGAGCAGGTCCAACGCGTGCTGCTGGGAAGCAGAAAGCCCTCCACGCAGATTGCCTACAGGGCCAAGTGGAGGAGGTTCACCTGCTGGGCCGAGTCGTGGGGCATAACCCCCGGTACGTCCCCCGTGCAGGCTATTGTCGAGTACCTGCTGCAGCTTAGACTCCAAGGTCTAGTGTTAGCCTCCCTCAGGGTACACCTAGTGGCCATCTCGGCTTTCCATCAGCCGATGGAGGGGCGGTCCCTGTTCTCCCACCCCATGTCGGTGAGGTTCCTCAAGGGGGTTGAGAGGCTTTATCCGCAGGTCCGTGACCCGGTGCCTCCTTGAGATCTGAACCTGGTCCTCGCTAGACTGACGGGGCTCCCCTTTGAGCCCTTGGCCACCTGCCCCCTGCTGATCCTGTCCTGGAAGGTGGCCTTCCTCGTGGCCATTACCTCGACTAGGAGGGTCTCTGAGCTAAGAGCTTTGACCTCGGAGCCCCCCTATACTGTGTTCTCTATACTGTGTTCTTCTGGGATAAGGTGCAGCTGAGGCCCCATCCAGTTGTCCTGCCTAAGGTAGTCTCCCAATTCCACTGTAACCAAGACATTTTCCTCCCCGTGTTTTTCCCTAAACCGCACGGGTCGGAGAGGAGACTACACACCCTGGACGTAAGGAGGGCACTGGCGTTCTACCTCGAGAGGACGAAGCCGTTCCAGAAAACCACGCAGCTCTTCTTTGCAGTGGTGGACAGGATGAAGGGATCCCCGGTTTCCACCCAGTGCATCGCCAGATGGCTCACCGCCTGCATCAAGTTCTGTTACGAGCATGCAGGCGTCCAACTTCCCGGAGTGGTGACGGCGCACTCAACGAGGGCCCGGGCCGCGTCAGCAGCCTTCCTGGAAAGGGTCCCCCTGCATGACATCTGCAGGGCTGCCACCTGGTCTTCAGTGCACACCTTTGCCGTGCACTACGCTGTCGTCCAACAGTCGAGGGAGGACGCGCGGGTTGGCAGAGCCGTGCTGAGGGCAGCTCACCGTTGACTCCTACCCACCTCCAGGTATGGCTCATTAATCACCTAAGTGGAATGCATATGAGCAATTGCTCGAAGGAGAAAACATGGTTACTTACCAGTAACTGTTGTTCTTCGAGATGTGTTGCTCATATCCATTCCACGCCCACCCTCCATCCCCGCTGTCGGAGTCGGCAGAAAGAAGGGACTGAGGAGGGGAGGGGCCGGCGGCACCCTATATACCGCCGCATGAGGGTGGCACTCCAAAGGGTGCTGAGACCGGCCCCTACAGGGGGCTGCTAGGGAAAACTTCTCCGGAGGCCGTGCACGAGGGCGCGCACACACCTAAGTGGAATGGATATGAGCAACACATCTCGAAGAACAGTTACTGGTAAGTAACGATGTTTTAGGTTAGATTCTAGATGAGACAGATGCCCCCAGATGGAAACATACATGTCTATCAAAAATAACAGATGCCAGTGTCTTCAACCATACATTGGGGTGTTTTTTTTTGGTTTTTTGAGAATTTTTTTTTATGCTGATGGTGATGCTATGGCTGGTAACTTCTCTATAGGAAAATGACTCATCTTGTGAGTTAAGTCATTGTATTATCAAATGTAGACAGTTTTTTCGGGTTTTTAAGGGTTTTGTTTTCTTTACTGCCTGGGACTGTTCTATCAGATGTTAATTTTTTTTTAGCATTGCATTTGCATTTTTACCTTTGACTCAGATTGACCCAGTGCACTCTTGCAGCTCCCAGTCATTCCCAAAGAGCACTTATAAGCATGAGGACTTTTTTTGTGAGAATAGGCCATAGTTAAAAGGAAATATTAGGAGAGTTCCATTTGAATAAGTAATTATTTCCAGCCCCTCACTAATTTTGTAGCTTTTCTCTTAACTCTCCATTTTCTAAATATCTTTCTGCTCATCAGGAGCCCAGATTTGAATGTAGTGAAGTCACAATCAGTTCAGTTTGTCAGTGGATTCAGAAGTTTCTAGGATTCAGAATAAGCTACCCAAAATGGGCATACCATAGTTCAGCTGGCTGGCATCAGGGTTCTGCTTTGCATTGTGCCCTCACCTGCCGATGGTTGAAACTGTCGGGGTGGTTCCTCTTGGTGCTGGGAACCGACCAGGTTCAGAAAGTGGGAGAGACCCATCACCTGAAGGTCAGTAGGAAGAGTAAAGTGAGGAGCAGAATGGGGAGGCAAAGGTTCCAGGAGGGTTGGACTAGTGGTGGGGGAGGCAGAGCCGCCAGGGGGTCAGGCTGATTGGGGAAGGCAGGGGCTTCAGGAGAGCTGAGCAAGTGTAGGGGGGGCAAAGTCTGAGAGGGGAAAAGGAGGGTCAGGCTAAGTGTTGGGTAGATGGGAGGAGGAAGTCTCTTGAGGGCTCCAGGAGAGCTAGGCTGGTGGTATGGGTTGCCCCCCCACCACACACATTTGCAGTCCTTTCAGCACCCATGTCTGCAGATCTTGAAGGTCATTCTCTCTTTACTCTCACTTACAATGTAGCAGTACTGCTTCATGTTGATAGCACTTGTGTTTATTGCACAATGACTTTGATCAGCTCATATCAAACATACAATATGTATGTATTGCATCTATTTTTACAGTATCTGGACACTGGACAAATCAGGTTGCTGGATTTTCTCAATTTGTACCAGTGTAGTTTAGGAATAATTCCGCTGCTATAAATGTAGTTCAACTGGAGATGAATAAAAGGAATCAAGCACTGAATGTTAGAAGTATTGAGCTGTATGGATAAAACAAAGTCTTTTCAGAAATTACATCATAGTTTTATAATTTTAAGGCCAGAATGGCTCATTATAATCATCTAGTCTGACTTCCTGCATAACAAACAATAGAATTTCACAACATGGTTCTTACATCAAGACCATAACTTCTGGCCAAGCCTTGTTTGCATCCCTTTTAGTTTTGTCCCCCAAAGTATCAATCTTAGTCCACAGATCTAAATAGATCACTCTGCACTTTATGCTGTTATGGCAAGGTGATCCTTTACCAAATGGTCTCAAAGCCTTTTCTAATAGGACAAGGCTAGCATCTACATTTTATGTGGAAAACTGTCCATTTCTGAAATTCAGAGCAGCCCATGGAGCTCATAATTCATAATCATTCTTTTTATGATGAAACTAAACTAGGTGCCTGTTTTAAGAGAAGAATTTTTAAATCTGTAAGTACTTTGAGTTGGTCACTCATTGTTTTTCACTACTAGTCAGTCTCGTAGGTGTGGAGATCTCCATTTCTCCTTCACGAAATGTCTGAAGATAACTCACCTGTGAGTAGAGCATCCTTGGGTTCAGGCAAGATGTGATTAGTTCAAGACCTAGGCAGGGGACCATAGCTGAAGCCAGGCTCTGGCCACACAGTGCAACTAAGATTGATTTCCACTTTCAGATGCACCAGTTTTACAGGAGAGAAAAATATGCAAAATCGTACGCACTCACCTTTTCCCATTTATTTGGTGTCCCACAGTGAAGGGTAGAGAGTCCTCATACCATTATCTCAAATATTTAATTCTGTGAGAGGGATGCTACTGCTGTTTGTTACTGCTTTCAAATATCAACACAACTTTCATCACCAAGGTGTATTCTTGTTGATAGTACAGATCTGCAGCAACAATATATCCAAAGAACAGTTAGAGATAACTTACTTTTACTAAAAGTATCACAAGAATTTAGTTGTCTGTCTAGGAATACTCTTGTTGCTTGGCAAAACAAAATCTAGTGTTAGGACAATGAAGATGTCTGAACACTCTACTCAAAGGGGATTAATTATAGTGAAAGCATTTATGATCATTCTTAAATATTTAAATTGCTTTGATGCCTTTAACTATTAGTTTTCCTCAGACCTAAGCCTTTCAGTCATATTTGTTCAATGAATTCATTAAGACCCTGATGAACCAAAATACTTTGCTTTATTTATAATTAATAATAATATAACTAGGGCTGAGATTTTATTGAGGCATTTTAGAAGGTAAAATCATGGGATAGGCATTGTGAAAAAGACAATAGACATTAATAAAAGACTCTGCAGTTTTATAACACCTTTTACCAGAAATCTCAAAGTACTTACATTAATGCTTCACAGCATACTTTTGATGTAGGTGGTATTATTATACTCATTTTACAAGTGAAGCACAAGAAAATAAGTGTCTATCTTAAGGATACAAAACAAGTCTCACAAAACTGGGAACAGAACTTCTGGGTTCTGTCTCTGCATACAATCGGCTTATCTCAATCTGTAAAACAGAATTATTGTTTGAACTCCACTGACTAATTTTGATGTATTTTATACTAATATGTGGTGGTTCAGGGAAATGTTTTCTGTCTCTCTGTACATTGTTCCCTTCTGTACTTTCTTTACCATCTATTCTTTTTCTGTATTTGTAGTCTGCTCTCATTTCAGCTTAGTTTTTCCCTCCAGTTTTTCTGATCTGTGTATTTTCTTTCTTTACTTGACAGACCTGGAGCATTCATTATTAAGCCATCTGGGCAGCTCTAGTCCAGCTGTACTGATTTTCTTGTCCAGTCCTCCCCCATGTGGCCAACATCCATCTTCAGCGAACCAGCTAGCAGCAACCCATTGTGATACTTAGGGTCAGTTCATTCTTTGCAATGCCTGAAAGTTGCAAAGTGGTTAGGTGTCAAATGTGCTGACGTATAACCAGACCAGTTTGCAAGATTCTCTAGTTACCTGCTGCATGTTTGTGTCGATTCCTTTATTAATCTGTACCAGTGTTCATTTTTATAAAACAAATTTTGTGCAGTCCATATCATTCGTCCCTGAGACAGTGAGTCTTGAATATTTTTCCTCCATCAGTATCTTCTTCCTAGTCCAACTTCCCAGGCTTCTGTGCATGTTTAAGTTATTTTTCCTACAAGTAATTGATTTTTTTCAATATTTTAATATTTTTTATTTTTGAAACCTTATCTTTAAGTTGAAAATTTTAAATGGAGCCATTTTTACTGCCAGATTATTCTGCATATTTAAAACTTTTTAACATCATGTTTCTCTTTTGCTTTATTAGCAATCACTGTTTCTTCCCTTTTTTCATCCTATTTTGAGTGCCTATCTCTAGATTTTAGCATTATTTCACGATCTGGAATTATATATTCAGTTGCAACATCAGAACCATCCTCTTTATTGTGACAAGGAAGATGGGTTTTTTAAAATCTTTTTTCTTTTAAAACTAAGATTTTTTTATATAGAAAAACCTAATAGAATGACAACTAAGCACTCAAAAATTATTAAATATCAAAGGAAAAGTTGCATCCTAACACTTCTCCCTTGTGTCTATATAAATTGTGATAGCAGGTAACCATGCAGGTATAAACTCTTTTTCAAATAATACACTATTATATAGTTTTTCTACAACTTTAAATACACGTATGTACAACATCTTGTAATACTGTGTATTGCTTTACTACTGCCAGACAATGGGACTTGTTTACATGTAGGGGATCCAGTGTTTATTTTGTCTGAAAAATCTGTATTTAGTTTATGCAGATTTTCAAGACATTATGTTAAAAAAATACCTAAAATGTCTAAATTAAAAATAGTTTCCAAAGTATCTTAGTACACTTTTTCTCATAGTTATTTTCAACTCAAAGAATGCTCTTTCACTTAACATAGAAAAAGGTGTAAGATAAAAAAAGTCAAATTTTTCAAATCCCTCTATCTCAACAATAAATATGGGGCCATAATCTGACATTAATTGGGTGTGTGTGAGAGTTGAAATTTCAAAATAGTTAAAACTGGTTAACTATGTTTACTTTCAAACGTCTGAACTTTGAAAAATTGCATTAATATGGCTTTGTTGTTTAAAATTTACCATCAGAAACTCTATTTATATGCAAGATACCTCATGTGTACACACACACACACAGACACACACACACAGATGAAAAGTAACAGCATAGAACAGTGAAAATGAGTTTGCATGAGCAATTTAGAATTAAATTACAAATTTTTTTCAATTACTACAGTCCTAAAAATGGCAATTTATCCTGCTGTAAATATATTGTCCTTACTTAATATAATAAACAAACAGTTTTATGTCACCTGAAAAATTGGAAACCTATTTCTTTCACTTGTAATTTTCTAATTGGAAAAGTTTTCATAGCAGTATCATGAAAGTTGAAATTCTGTGCATAAACTCTAATTAAAAACAGATTTTGTTATACATGGGATAGCATCTTACTCAACAAGCAATTGCATTGATTTCTATGGGACTATTCATAGAGTAAAATACTTCTCAGCATGAATAAAGACAGCAAAATCTGTCCCAAAAGAAAGTTGTTGTTTTTTAAAAAACCATCTAGTGCTCAGAGAAGGTATGATTTTGACTTTTTAAAGACAGATTTAGGATAGGATACACAGAAAATATGAAAAAAATAGGCTTCTATTAAAGAAATGGCCAAACAAAAGATATAAATAAATATCAGCTACAACAGGACAGTATAGCACTCTGTTTTTAAGATTGCCTGATACTTCCCATTATAAGACCCTGTGTTCAGTTAATTATAATTTTGCCAGGATTTAACCATTTGAGCTGAAATTTTCCATGCTGAGTGTCTGCATCACGCTGAACTTTTTTGAAAAATGTCCATCAAAACAGTTGAGCTGTTTCCAGGACTGTGTCTAGAGAATATGTGGTTTGGCCCATGGTGAAACAATTATGGTGACCTTTTCTTTGAAAACTTTAGTGCCCACCTTGCTTTGGAACAGGGACTTAAAATTTGGCATAAGGAGTGAGAAGTGGAAGTAGGGGGAGACTGGGAATTGGGGTGGGAGGAGACTGGGACTGTCTGGGAAAGGAGACGGAGATAGAAATGGGGGCAGTGACTAGGAGCCAGAAGGTGAGGAAGAAATGAAATGGATGAAAAGCTGGATGGGGAGACTGGACTTGAAAACTAATGGGTTGGGGAGGACGTGATCAGACAGGAGGGGAAACAAACATAACAGGGAGCCACGGCTTTGGGGCAAAACAGAGACTGCCTGGGCAAAGAGCCTGGGACAAAGGACTGGGGAGAACAATGATACTGAGACTGGAGGAGGAGTCCAAGGATGGAGACGGAGATTGGGAGCCAGTGGAGATGGGAAATTTGGGTGATTGGGTACATGGGAGACCAGAGTGAGGTTTGAGAGACAGATCAGATGAGGAGCTGGGAGGGGGAACTTGGACTATCTGGACAAAAAGAGTAGGGATAAGGATCCAGGGGAGTTAGGAGGAAACTAGGAACGGCTGGGCAAGGTGACTGGGGGACTGGGACTGGACAAGTGTCTGCAGAGACAAGGGATCTGGGATGAGAATAATGATCAAGGGCTCTGGGATGAGAATACTGAGGGGAGTGGAGACTGGGACTGGCTAGGTCAGGAGAAAGGGATTTGAGTGATGAGGCTGGGGTAGGGACAGGTTCAAAGGGATGTAACTGAAGGGATCAAGATTGGGGAAAATGTGCAGAAGAGCCTGTGCCTACTAGATAAACTCCCTGATGTAGTCTGGAATGGAACCCAGGCTTCCTGAGTCTCACCATTCCTTTGCTATTAGCAAATACCTGTGAAACCCACTAGCAGACTGTCCCTTCGTCCTCTACTGCTGGTCCACGTATAGGTTAACACCACTACTGCTGTCGGTTACTCAGTTAGCTCAAGTGGCAGAGGCCTGTGTGGTGGAACAAAAGGTTCCAAACCTGCTGATAAATTGTGCAGGTGTAAATTGATAATGGATAAGTGGCTAATACTCCCTCATCTCAAAGATATATTGTGAAAATTAATTCATAGCATGTCAGACTTAGATACTATAGTGATGAACACCATAGAAAAGTACATGAGGAAATTAATAATTCTTTCTTCAGACAGTGTTTTGGATAGTGTGCAGTAAATAAGGCATGGATCCACACATTAAGCAAGGAGAAAAACAAAATATTTGATATCTGCTCAAGTACAGGCAATTCTGGGCACTGAATGACACGGCTCTATATTAAAAATAGTATGTGGACATTAGAGCTGGTTGAAACATTTTTAGCTAAACTTTTTTTTTTTTTTTGGCGGGGGGTGGGGGTCAAAAATACTTTTTAGTTGAAGCCAAAATGTTTCATGGAAATGAATTTATTTCAGTGAAGTTTTCAATTGTAAGGTTTCTGTGGCCCTGAATTGACTCTGTGGTGAGGGTGGGAGAGACCCAAATAAAAAACTTGTTCTTTTATATATTTGAAAAAAGATGTTTCTACACAATTCCATTTCACAATATTTCCATTCCAGTGTTGAACAAAAATAAAATTTTGAAACCCTCAAAAGTTACTACAAAACCAAATTGTTGTTCTCTGGCCAGCTCTAGTGATCATCTAATTAAAGACTGTCTGGTAACACATATGCACAAAAGGACTGAATTAAGTTTGCAAAGCAGTTTTGCATTTTTTAGCCTTTGAGTGCTTGACTTTGCAATCTTAAAAATGTTCTTTCAACATAGGTCTTGGGTGTAATATATTCTGTTAATATAATCCTATACATGAAAGCGCTTTTTAAAGGTTTACAATGTGTGTAAGAAAGAAAAATATTTTGCTAGTTACTGAGTTTGGGGAAGTCATTAAAATATATATTTGAGCAAAGGGAACTGGCATATAAAATGTCTTAATGCTGAACACCAGTTACTCCCATTAAAGGTGATCATCAGCTCTCAAAATGTGTTCCTAATTCAACAGATATACTTGATTAAGAATTAAAATTATTTCAAGTATACAAGAATGGGGAAAACGTTTCAACACAATGCAGGTTATTATTTCTGTGAAATATTTTACAAATAATATAAAATGGTGTGAAGAGAGACCATATTTTAAAGCATAAGAACAAAGGGGCAAAATTAGGGTTTGAGCATTCAACTTTCACCCATTAATTTTTTCATCCTTAACATTGCATTAATGATTGGGGGGGAGGGAGGTTGCATGGAAAATCCTTGTTCTTGAGTTTTGTCTTTCAAAAAATAATATTGGCAGTACAATGTGTTAAACCAAATTGATCTAGGGTAAGACATTTACATAGCCTGAATGCTGCTGTCCTTAACCGTGAGCCATCCATCATGTAGCTAGTTCTTAACCCAGCTGTCCTTCCCCAATGACTACTGAATCCAGTGAACCTTAACCCAGGCCTCCCAAAACCATTCACTGAAATATTGAACCATCCTGATATTTTTTCAGATGGCTGTGTATTTGTACCCATTCATTGCTCAGCTGGCTGATTTCATGCCGTTATAGCATACTGATATTTTTTTAAATGTGACTTGGCTTTTAAGTTAAAGCTAGATATACAAGACAAGGGAAGCTTGTAGAAATCAATACCATTTTTTTTTAAGTGATGAAAACTTAAAGTTGGCAAATGCATCCAGAATTGGAAGGACCTTAACAAAACTGTCCCTGAAAAACAGATAGCAGAAGTCTTCTGAATATGTGTAAATTTGCAGACAGACAAACATGTTAATTTTATTGACATTATCACTTAAATCTCAAAGCTTCTGAACAGAGAGACACTAAAGTTTTGAAGAAAATTCTTCTTTGGGTTAAGAACAAAAAAGGTATTTTTTGCAGAAAGCTATCAGTATGAAAACAAGTGCTTAGAAAAAATGTCTCCTCAGTCCTAACTATTTCATTCATGTACTTTAATCTTATTTACAGCCATCATTGCCTTCACAGGGTTCCTTGTGTCTATGAACTATGTGGCTGTAACAGTGGTTTTTTAAAGTGAAGGCATCTGTGATTTTGCAGATTGCTGATAGGGCTGAGAGTCAGAAGACCTATGCTCTGTTCCCAGCTCAGGCTCAGTGTGCAGTCTTAGGCAGGACAGTTTTATGACTGCGTGGCAGAGGTGCTCTCCTTATTACTGGATGGCATCTCCTGGTGATTCTGGGGATTAGTTCCACCCCGTTGCTGCTCTCCTCCTGCTCACAGAATCACGGTATGGCCACTTCATGACTTGGCCCTCTGGCCAGGTCACACTGTCATTTCCCCTTTCAGGGGCATCTTTCTAAATCTCTCCACACAAGCAGCATCAGGCAGTCCTCACGCTGGCTGCCTTGACTATATCACTCCCACAATGACCGAGGTAGTCTTCTCATTTATTGCTCCTAGCAATACCGCTCTGCAGGGGTTAGTAGGAGAACCCAGACACGCCTTCTACCCTGGGTTCCAGTCAGGGCCCTCAAGCAAATAGTTAAGGTCTGGGACTTCCCCAACTGTACAGCTGTCTTTCATGGACTATTTCCTACTATGCTTCTTTAAGCGCCTCCATCAGTCTTTCTAGTCAGACCTCTCTCTTTTAGGCCTACTAGGTAAACCCTTCCTCATGGGTTCCCATCTCACTTCCTTTTCCCTTACCTCAGGGAGAGAAACTGATGGCTTCCTCCCTGCTACATCCCATGCTGCTGCCAGCCTCCTTGCTTTATAGAAGCCCCGCCTGCTCCCTCACAGGTGAGCTTCCTTCTAATTAGCACCCTCCACATTTCCCCGAATTTGCATCTTAATTGACTAATTGGACCCTCCTCATCTAATTCAGCTCTTTCAGGGTGAGGAATCACCATCACACTACTAAACAGGAAGCCTGCCAAACAGTCATTGGTGCCACTGGACAATCAAGTTGCTGATGGAATACCCAAAAAAAGACAAGGCTATTGCAGAGAAGCTAAATGAATTCTTTGCACCATTCTTCACTGCAGAGGATGTAGGGGAGATCTCCATAGCCAAACCATTCTCTTTAGGTAACAGTTTTAAGGAACTGTTCCAGATTGAGTTATCAGTGTTAGAGGAGGTTTTGGAACAAAATTGATAAATTAAGCAGTAATATGTCACCAGGACCAGATGGAATTCACCCAATCGTCTGAAGGAACTCAAATATGAAATTGCAGCACTATTAATTGTGTTATGTAGCCTATCACTTAAATCATCCTCTGTACCAGATGACTGGAGGTTAGCTAATGTAATGCCAATTTTTAAAAAAGGCTCCAAAGGTGATCCTGGCATTTAAAGGCCACTAAATCTGAAGTAATTACTGAAGTAATTCAGTACCAGGAAAATTGTTTGAAACTACAGTAAAGATCAGATTTAGGAAACACTTAGATAAATGTGATATATTGCAGAAGAGTCATCTTTCTAAATCTGTTAGAATTCTTTGAGGGTGTCAACAAGCAAGTCGACAAGGGTGATCCAGTCGATATAGTGTACTTAACTTTCAGAAGTTTTTGACAATAGCCCTCATCAAAGATTTTTAAGCAAAGTAAGCAGTCATGGGATAAGAGTACTCTCATGGATCAGTAATTGGTTAAAAGACAGGAAACAAAAGGTAGGAATAAATTATCAGTGTTCACAATGAAAAGTGGTAAATAGTGGGGTCCCCCAAGGATCTGTACTTGTACCTGCAGATTATACAAAACTACTCAAGATAGTTAAGTCTAAAGCTGGTTGCAAAGAGTTACAAAGGGATTTCACAAAACTGGGTGCCTGGGGCAACAAAATGGCAGATGAAATTCAAAGTTGATAAATGCAAAGTAATGCACATGGGAAAACAAAATCCCAACTGTACACATAAATTGATAGAGTCTAAATTAACTTACCATACAAGAAAGAGTCTTTTGGTCATTATGGATATTTCCCTAAAAACATCTACTCAGTATGCAGTGGTAGTCAAAAAGCTAGCAGAAGGCTAGGAAGCATTAGGAAAGAGGTAGATAATAAAACAGAAAAATATCATAATGCCAACTGTATAGATCCGTGGTACACCTACACCTTGAACACTGCATGGAATTCTGGTTGCCCCATCTCAGAAATGATATATTAGAATTGGGAAAAATACAGAAAAAAAAGCAACAAAAATTATTAGGGGTATGGAATAGCTTCCATACATGGAAAGATTAAAAAGACTGGGACTGTTCATTTTAGAAAAGAGATGTCTAAGGGGCGATATGTTAGAGATCTGTAAAATCATAAATGGTATGGAGAAAGTGAAAATGTCACTTACCCTTTCACATAATACAAGAACTAGGGGTCACCTAATGAAATTAATAGGCAGCAGGTTTAAAACAAAACAAAAAAAAGGAAGTACTTCCTCACACAATGCACAAACTGTGGAACTTGTTGCCAGGGAATGTTGTGAAAGCCAGAAGTATAATTGGGTTCAGAAGAGAATTAGATAAGTTCAAAGAGGATAGGTCCACCAATGGCTATTAGCCAAAACAGTCAGGGATACTATCCCATTCTTGGAAAGTCCCTAAACTACCAAAAGCTGGGAGTGGATGAAATTAGATGGATCACTCAAAACTGCCCAGTTTCTGTTCATTCCCTCTGAAGCGTCTGGCACTGGCCACTGTCAGAACACAGGATAGTGGGTGTGATGAACCATTGTTCTGACTCAGTATGGCCATTCTTATATGACTCTGTGCTTTGGTTATTCTATAGGTCAAACGGGGCTAATGACATTCAGGCAACCTTGTGAAATACTTTGAGATCTATGGAAGCACTACCCCAGCAAAAGCAACATGTTTGTATTATTACTATATGCTTGTTATATCATACTTGATCAAGAAGTACCCATTCAACGATACAAGTATAATAAAAATATAAAAATAAGTGCAAATTCTCTTCTTAGTTACCCCAGTGCAGTCCCACTAGTATCAGTGTTGCACCAGTATAACTTGAAGGACTTGCCCCACTGTTTACTCTATTATGGCCTGCAAGCTACGTTTTGTCAGGCTGAGCCACCACCAGATGAGAGACCTCCAAGAACACATAGGTACATACATTGAAGTATGATACCCTAGCACGTGGGGGGTGGAGCTCACAGGGGAAAGCTTAGGCAGGTGGACATTTTAGCTTTTGGAAAATCTGTTATTCAATTAACTGAATACTGTTGGCCATTAAGTGTCCCATGGTACTGATCACAAGTATGGCTGTGTGAATCTTAGTGTTGCGGCTAAAATTCCAATTTAGATGATAATGTGCTTACCTACATTTCCCCTTATAGTTTCAATTGAATATGGTATTTTTCACTACCTATCCTCAACCATTGTTAAATCATGCTATATGCTGCTAAACTGCACTGCAATTGAGATCCTTGTGAGTTTGTTTGTAAAGTGCTTTGGCATGAAAGGTGCTAGACATGAAGTCATTTAAATGGATTCAATGTATTTAAAAATGTAAAAATTTATTTTATTTTATTTTTAAACAGATAGTGTTGGTGTGATGTGGTAAGGATGCTTAGGCCGAGTTGTTGGATAGATCCTCAGCTGGTGTAAACCATATCATTCCATGGAAGTCAATGAAGCTGTGCTGATTTACACCAGTTGAAGATCTAGCCTTGCATCTCTAATTGCACATGGATATATGTGGAAGTTCTGCATTCATACAGTTTCTGATATAGTCCCAAGTGATTTGAGGGAGCTCTGCAAGAGTCTGAGATCAGTAGTTACTATACATATATTATAAGAACAGTATTTGAACCATGAAATTATGCAGTAAGAGGGATAAGAGATTTACAAGGTATTTTCCTCTATTGTCTCTCTACTTGAAGAAATTACTCAAAATACATTAAAGCCCTGATCTTGCAAAGACTTATGCATGTGTTAAACTTTAAGCAAGTGAATAGTCACTTTGAATATATCATTGACTTCAGTGGGACAATCCTTATGTGTAAGTCGTGCAACTACCTACAGTCCTTATCCTCCAAACTGGAGATGCTCACCAGTGTTCAGACAGATGGATCTTTCCTACTACATGTTTAGTATAATAAATAAAACATCATTTTTAAAAATGCAGAGAAAAGACAACAGTATTTTTTCCCTCTTTTTAGGAACCAAGGTTACATTCTGTGAGAAGAAATTTTTCTCATCCTTCATCTGTGAGTTTGAAACCTCGATATACACGAAGCCCTCACTTTCACCCTAGGAAAGATTACAGAATGGAAGATACAATTCTCACTCCACCTTCCTCTACAGATTCAGTTAAATAGAATCTTAGATGTCTCCTATGCTAATATGTCTAGCACATGGAGGGTACGTAATTTTGTAACTTTCAACATTTACTAAGTATGCCTAAGTTAAAATGCCCTTGCTTTTTGTAAAAGGAATAAAAAGAAATCTTGCAGTTCATATCAGCAAACACAGGATATGCAAGATAAAATCATGGTTTCCTTTATCAATTGATACACATTTAAGTGACAGACTTGTAATTTGTGATATACAGACTATTGTATATGCACTATTTATTAAAGTGTTTTGAAAAACAGCACATTTGTATTACAGGAAAACCTTAAAATTCATTTTTGTATCAGATAAATTACAAAAGACATTTTCAATATTTGAGCCATTTTCTTGTAGACTGACAGCATATACTTGACTTGCATACCATTTATTTTATTTTACATATTGGTATTTTAACATAACTATATTTTTTCATGTCATGTATAGGTTGTGTAACTTTATTTCTTTGTTGTTGCTTAGGTGTAATTTTAGTTACTTTGTGATAAGTATTTTAAAAAATAAAATTTGGACCATTTGTTTATAATTCTGTACCTTTATCTGAGGCTGACACTGTTCTTAAATATAGTAAAGAATATATTCATGTTTACGATACAATTTTTACCTGTAGAAAATTAGCAAGAATTTACTTAATACTGTATTTTAAGACAACTGAAAATCTTCACCTGGGATTTAAGTATTAATATTTTTCTACTGTCTATGCAGATTTAAAAACTCATTGATTGGCTGTATCATGTGTTGAGATGGAATACAATTTTGTCTTCAACTGCAAGGACTTTAATAATATATACATTTTTTCCCCTTTGCCTTCCTTTTTAAGGATTCCATTTATATTATTAAAACTTAAATTCCTGATAGAATAAAACAGGGCTACTGTATTTAATAGAAGTGTAAGCCAGGGCTTATTTATGTAGTAGAGAAGGTCTTTAGTTCTACCTTTCTTATGTATGTAAAATGTTTGAACTTTTTTTTTTAATTTTTGAGCCGCTTAATAGTGACTTTCCAACTGCATTTGCAATGTGCTGTTTTAGTTTTATACCAGGAGAATGTCTTGCAGAGTGGGTATTATATACAGTAGTAGAAGATACATACACAGATAGAATTCCATCTTATTTAAAATCCTCTCTAGCAGTCCGTGGTTCTCTTTTATATTATGCTGGCTCTGATTCTGCTCTCTTTTATACTAGTTTAATTCCAGTTGATTGACATTGCTGTGAAAGGAGAGTCAGGCCCATAGTATATAATTTTATTTACTGTTTTAGTAACATGTTCACTCCAAGACTGAAGCAGTTTTGCACCATTGTTGAACAAAGCTAGATCACACATAAATATGATTTATACCTCTTGTAAAAAATGTTTGTGGTAACCCAGCAACTGTTGTTTTTAAACAATTTATGTCAAAATGTAAATACAACTTGTTGGGCTCTTGAGGATATCAGCTTATTGTTCCGGGGCAGATCCTCAGCTGGTGCAAATTGTCATAGCTCCATTGACAATCTGCACCACTGAGCTTCTGTGCAGTTGTTCTTATATTTGGTTTAGATTTTAGAATTTATCTGAATAGATATATTATAGACATTTTGGCACATCCTAAAACTGCTTCATCTATATGGAAGCATTTGCTCAGTTGTAAATATTTTTGTAAGCAATCTTCTATCTGCAAAGGTAGTCAGGAAAGGTCGTGTGTTCTGTTATTACAGCCTTATTTCTAATATCATGAAACAACATATACATCCATTTGACCCATGCTTTCTACTTTGTTAGGCTTCACAGTTTTAGTTTGTTCTACTAAAAGGTGATTTATTACAATATTTTTTTAAATTGTAAAGGTCCAAGAAGTAAATTTGTTATGCAGTAATATGTTCAACAGTTTTTGTTTACAGTTGAAGTATTTTGATCTGATTGCTTGAAGGTGCACAAATATTGTGCAGTTGTTGATCTGTATATCAGGTAAAGGGTATCTAGAAAGCCCAAATATTCACAAATGTTCGTTATTTCCATTTATAGGAACAGGTATTATATTATAAATATTGACTTTTGGTTTTCTTTTCTTCAGAAGCATGAGGGTAAAAATCATTTGTGAAATAACTAACATTAGTCTGTTAATTTTATTAGTAATGCCAAAATAAAAGATGGCACAATATCCATTCTGAAAAAATGTGGGTCATGCTCAGTCTTAGTGACTGTGCTTTTATTTTATAAATAACGTAATAATTTCCCAGTGCTACAAAGGCAGGTGCAGTATCTCATTTAAAGATCAAGCTTTTAAATGTGGGATTAACTGGATTTTTTAAAATCGAAGTGGTAGATTGCTTTTATAAGTGTCAGTTAATTTTCTAATGTGAGGGGATGGTTGAATTGATACGTCATTTAAAGAGTTATGAAACAGACTTGCAAAATTGATTCATTCTTTTGTGCTTCAATTAAAAGAATCCCAATCTGAAAAATAAAAACCAAATACAAAGCACAGGTGTATATTAAAGTTTCTGAATTTTTTTAAAATTCAGTGATTTAAAATGTGTTCTTGTTTGACTACACTCCAATTCTCTGACTTGAAAAATATTCCAGCTTTAATTATTCAGTCAAATGATTACAGCCTGAAATGATATGTCCATTAATTAGCATAAATCTAAGGTAAATAAAATGGTGGAATGAGCTACTGTGAGCTACTATATAGAGGACACAGAATTCATAAAAACAAGAAATTGTAGTAGATATGAAATGAGATTGTTTAGAAACAAAAAATGATTTTCCCTATTCTCCAGGCTGAAGTACAAAGGACTAAATTCTGAGGTACTTGCTTCAGTTGGAGTTTTCTTAAATAAAAATTAAGTAAGGACTTCAAAATTTGGCCCAAAGACACTTGTGCTGAAAAGTGAAAGTTAAGTCTTAACGTTTATTATTTCATTTTAGAATTTGGACTTTTGTATTCCCTCCTCTTTTCCCTTGGAAGAATGGCCCAGATGTAGTGTACATGTCAAATACTGCCCGCAGATTTCTACAAGGAGATCTGCTGCCACCCTCATCTTCAGTATGAAGGTGCAGTTTGCTGACATTGTACTTGCAGGTCTTATCAATGCTCTATCTTGCTCTGAGAGCCTCCAAGACCCAGACATCAATTCTTTAAAATTAAGGCCAACATTTTTAAGAAAATAGGAGGTTAAAATTAGGATCCTAAATCTATATTTAGGCTCTTGGTTGGTTTTCAGAAGTGCTGAGCACTAAGCAGCTTCCGTTTCCTTCAATTGCAGCTGTTGATAGCTCAGTACTTTTGAAGATCAGACAGGTGCCTAAATATGGATAGGTTCTTAGTCTTTAAAATCTTCTAATATGATTGCAATCTAATCCTTGTAATGCAAATTAGGTTCAACCCTCAGGCTTCTGATCAGTGGGCCCCTTCATTAGTCAAAATTGGGGCACATCTGCATTAAAATTTGACTCCCATATGTAGCCACTCTCAGCATGTTCCTCTTGTAGAAAATAACTTACGTTAAGAAAGAACTATTTCACTCCCTCTTAAAAAAATTCTTTATGTCATTATTTTGACACTTCCAGTAGTAGCTTTCTTCTAGTGTTCATTTTTTCTCCATTTGATGTTTTCTATCCCATTCTCCCTGTTCTTGGAAATTCCGTGTTTTTGTATAGAAGTCATACATCTGCCTCTACATGCTGTGGTCCTGATTCTGCAATGCAATCTTTGTGGGTATAATCCCGTGTCTATGAAGAGCTCCATTGACACCTGTGAAGTTCTACACATATACATGGGAGGAGTCCTACCCAAATCAGATTGCAGGATCATTGCCTATACCAATACTATTCTTTGTCAAGATAATTAAATCTGACAAGTTTTTCTTCTCTTCAATATCCCTTATCCACTGACAGCCTTTGATTCGGAAACCAAATTAATTTTCTGATTTTCTCACTTAGCCACCCAGCTTGTATTTTCAGTATGCTAGAAAGCTAGCTTTCACAGGACCACTAACAACTGATACTGACTGAATTTTGTATTCGAGATAGTTATGTGGCAAAACGCCTATGTTAACATTTGCTGTGCTGATATTAACAGTTGCTTTTAGGGAACAGTGGAAAACCATATTTACCATAGATTTTGACTGACAGAAAAATTACATCTGAAGTGATGTCAATGATTATCATCGCTCCCAAACATTTTTATACATTATGTCAAGGAATGTTGTAATGTTAAGTAGATTTTCCTCTATTGGATAGTAAATATCTGTTTTGAAATATTAGAAGTAGCATTAATACTAAATATTAATCTTCCTTGAGAACCAACAAAAATTCAATTTCATCATAAAATAATTTAATTTACCTTATTAATGTGATTATTTTTCATATTTAAGGTATTCTAAAATGCATTTACCAAAATAGTTGCATTAAGACAACAATTTTCTGTGTCCTACACAATTCTTTTACTATTATGTTAGTGAACAAACTGCATTCCAATAACAATTTAGTAAAAGCTAACAGAACACATGGCTTTACTTAAATGTTTTTACCTGTATGTTAGCATAGTTTTAAAATGTTGGATGTTTCAAGGATGCGCCTTAATTGTAAAATAGGTTTGTAGAAATGTGTTAAAGGTAAAGTAGTGCAGTAATTTCAGATCACCTGGATTAAAGCTTTCTTCACTTCATGACAGCTCTCTATTTAAGTGAAGAAAACAAACATTTAACAAGTCACTGTTTAAAGAAATGCAGAATATTATAAGGATGTCTTAATGATACATCTGTACACTCCTATCAGAAAACTAGAACCTGTTGTGCAAAAAAAAAGTTTGAAATGGGGTAAGCACTTATCATGCTTAGCTAGCTGTACTGTGTAGCTCTCGTTTTAAAGTAAATGCAAAATAATTTATTTAAGACATAGCAGAAAGGTACAGGTCTCTCTTGGCCTTCATGGACCTTTTGAGATATTAATATTTTTAAAGTATATTTAAAATGATAGCTTTAAGAGAGCCACTGTTATTTTGTACCATAGCCTCTTTCCATCAAAATTAGCTGCAATTCATAATAAATGTATACATTAAATATAAACAGAATGCTCCTTATGTGGTTCATAATAAAGTTTCTGAGTATTTTAATTTTTGGAAATTGAAGCATGATAAAACTAAAGCTGGCATGTGACATACAGTTTAAGTTTTGTCCTATATTAGTGTGCAGGATTTTAGCTAATTGGATGAATGTTTGCTTTGATAATGTATTCCAGGTGCATTTAATCTGGTTACTGCAGCCTTGTTCAGTAAGGTGCTGTTGATGTGCAGAAATAAATGTTTAAACAATAAATTTGTAGACCTTAAGATTTTAGTAAACCTGTTATCATTTAGAATAGTAAACCAAACATCTAATTTTGTGTTAAAACTGTACGTGTGAAATACAGTAATGAAAAACAAGTTTCTATAGTTTGTAAACTTCTAATAAAACTCTGTTTTTGTAACTAAAAGGTTAATTCAAATAAATTTTTCTGTATTTACTGCTCGTGATGTAACTTATTTTTGGACACGTAGACTAGAATATTGTAAATAAACATAATGCCAGGCAATTGTTTAAAAATGAATTGGTAAATTTGTACAATAAAGCTACTGTGTTACTGTCACTTAAGCAGAGTGTAACATATTTTCATATATGTTAGATTAATTACACTATCTGTTTAAGAGATTAGGTTAAAATAGCATTCAGGTGGTGAAGGAGGATTTTTCCTGCCCAAATCACCACCCTCAAGAGGCCCATGTTCATGTTGCCCTCCCTCAGGGTCCCTTGGCAGGCTATCAGAGTTTCTCCAAATAACCAGGAGGGAGATTATGGGTTAGGGGATATTCCAGAAAGAGATGAGACTCAGAACAAAATAAGTAGAATTTGCCAAACCAAGTAACTTCTAAATGGTGTATTCTGTTCTTTGAAAAAAAGATCTTCAGGTATGTGTCAGTGTGGATCCCATTAAGATCAGAATTTTTTTAATAGCTGTGTCTTTCAGGGCTGAACATGTGTCCTGTGCCTCCTCATACTGTCATGTAAAGGCATAAAAGTGGAGCAGCTGCTATCCTCCCTCTGTTTCTCTTACTGCCCATGACAGTGAAACAGAACCTGGACTGTGTCCAACCCCCTATTGTTTTTGAGCTTCAGACAAACTTTTTGTGAAGAACCTGTCTTTATCTTATTATTAATTTGTTCATTGTTCTTTTTTGTTGGCTGTTCCAAAAAAAATTATATTTATATATAAAAGATGGGGAGAGGCCTCCCACTCACCAGACCTCTGTACTGTAGGGTAAGGAACTTCCTTGCTGGCAGTAGTGGATTCTTCTAATCCACAAGATTTAAACCTTGTCCTTCATGTGATGGTTTTATGCCCTTAATCAATGGGCATAGCAGATGTCTTTCCTGCCTCTGGGAAGGACACATCCCTGACAAGTGTTCCATCTGCTCCTTCTTTTGAACCTGAACCTGAAAAATCAAGATACGAGAGTCTCAGATTACATCTCTTGGAGCAATCGTAAGGAACTCAGCTGGCTCTGGGTCCAGTTGCCTGGCAAATCAATGAGCTTGACTGAGCCCAATAAACTCAAGGTAGGTGACTACGCTCTCTGATTGGACAGAAAAGCCAGAGAATAATCATTTAAGCCTTTTAGCAACAGCGGTTGCTCAATATGTTCTATGCCCACAGCTGTGCCAGACCTGCTTCCTGTACTGGTCTTTGCTCAAACTCATGCTGTTCCTGCTCCAGCTGTAGTCTCTATCTTTCTCTGTACCCCGTGGCTCTGACCACAACTCTGGTTCTGTACTGATATCTGAGTCCTGCCTCCAACTATCGGCTTGTCTCCTGACTATGATTCCAGTTCCATTTTCTGGCTCTGCTCTGGCCAAACTCCTGTTCCAACAACTAGGTTGCACCACCTATGCCCCCCAGTGTGACACAGAAATCCATGAAGGTCACATCTGATCCCAAAGAGAGCGAAATCTTCCAAGCTAGAGTTGAGACTGTCTTCAGCAAGTGCCCCAGAATCCAAGTACCATACCACCAGTTCCAGTGGAAAGAAGTAATCTAAAAAGGTTCCAAGACCACTGACACTGGCATCAGGATCTTTGGCACTGATCCCATCAGCACTGATGATGTGCATCAAATGCATCGACAGGAAGCCCAGGACTGAGAGATCCTGCATTCAATTTGGATGCCAAGCAACACACCCACACTGAGCACAAGCTCAGATTGGACAACATGTTCATCCCATAAGGAGGACCTAAAATACTACTCCTTCCTCAATATTGAGGGATGAGAGTAAGGCACTGACCGTGAAAAAGGCATGGGAGACTACAATGACTTTGACACAAATCTACCCACATACTGACTACCCTAGTACAAAAGAGCTCGTCCTACTACAGAGGTGTACCTTCAAAGAACCACCTTTACCCCTTCTCTCAGCACTGGGCCCAGCACCAGACACATATCCAATAGCACTGCTATTCCCAGAGATGTACTTCTTATTACTGTCTCCAAGCCACTCCTTCTCCCCAGTTTTGAGCAGGAAACCTTCTCCTGGTAGATTGAAACGATAGCTCTGAATGCACCCCATACTCACTGGGTACTGGTGTTTTACTGACAGTGGATGGGCCACCTGCAGTCTGACCATTACCTATATAATTTAACACAAAGGCCATAGTGGCACAATGGGTTCCCCATCTTCCCCAGCTAGAGTGGAGTCCCATCACATATTTCAGCAAAAAGAAGAGGTCTGTATCATTATTGACATCAAAAGCCAGCCCCTCTTCTCTGGAACCAGAGAACCCTCCTTATGAAGCAGCAAAGATTGCTTGAGAAACACTGTAACTGCCCTCCGCACCTAAGGAATCCTCCTCCAGCCATCAATGATTTTTGGAACTACCAAGAACAGTTGAAACCACTGATATAGAGACAGAGGTGATCCAAGAAAACATGCACAAACTATTTGGTATTCTCAGCTTCACAGTGCTGACAAGAATTGCTCTTCCAATCAATAAGGATATATTGGACCCAGCAAAGGAATTGTGGCATATCCTAGCTTTGCTTCCCCCTACTTTGAGACCAGTAGAAAAATGCTGTCAAGTCCCACCTAAGAGCTTTGAACATTTTTATATGCATCCCACAATATAGTCACGTGGGCTATCATGGTCCAAGAAGAGGCCAGATCCAACAAGGGGACACCAAAAGAATAAAGACCCCAAGAAACAGGATCTCTTTGGCTTGAAGACTTACTTGTCAGCCTCCCTCCAATTTTGCATTATTCTGCAATCCAATTTTGCAGTCCAATTCTGCATTCAATTCCCTATTACTTGGCCCTGAAAATACAGACAATAGAGTTTTCTGATATGGGACAGGGTGACCTCCCTTCCTATCAAGGGACTGGCAGGACTATAGTGAGGCGCTGAGATACACCATCAAAGAAGAGCACATAGTAGCAAAAACAGCCTTACAAACAGCAATGGACAGCCCAAAATGGCTGCTTGATGCATGGCCATGGCAGTCACAATGTACTGGGCCTTCTGGTTACAGGCATCTTGAATTCCAAAAGAAGCCCATGCAACAATAGAGGACTTGCCCTTCAGAGAAGGGATATGGAAAGTGAGCGATCTGCTGTCGTCACCTGCACTGGATGTGCTCTGTTTGTTTTCCTCCCACAGAATAGAGCTGACTTTATCTCTACAAAGTGCAGGCTGGTTTCCATACTGGAAGAGAAGGTTAAAGGACTAGAGGCCCAGGTATCTACCCTGCGTTGCATTAAAGAAAACAAAGTCTTTCTCAATCGAAGACATGATTTGTTACTGCAGGCACAGTGTGAGGAACATTTAGAGACGGCAGTGCAGGGGAGACTGAAGAACAGGGAAGAAAATTGGCAGCATGTGATTTCCCAAAGAAAGAGAACCTATATGTCCACGATGCAGATAGAGGTAAGGAATCACTTTCAGGTTCTCTGCACAGGTACTACGGCGGAGAACGATTTGGAAGACTCATCTGAGGGAATGGATCAGAAGGAGATCCTGTTGATCAGCAGGCATGGGATACATTGTCCTAGGGATGGGGATTCCACGACCACCACTCCCATGAGGAAGAGAACGGTTATGGTGGTCGGGGACTCCCTCCTAAGGGAGATGGGGTCATCCATCTGTTATCCAGACCGGGAAACTAGAGAAGTGTACTGCTTGCCTGGAGCTAGGATTCAGGATGTGACGGAGAGACTGCCGAGACTCATCAAACCCTCAGACTGCTACCCCTTCCTACTTCTCCACATGGGCACCAATGATACTGCCAAGAACAATCTTGAGCAGATCACTACAGACTATGTGGCTCTGGGAAGAAAGATAAAGGAGTTTGAGGCGCAAGTGGTGTTCTCATCCATCCTCCTTGCTGAAGGAAAAGGCCCAGGTAGGGACCGTCACATTGCGGAAGTAAATGCATGGTTACACAGGTGGTGTCAGAGAGAGGGCTTTGATTCTTCGATCATGGGATGTTGTTCCAGGAAGAAGGATTACTAGGAAGAGATGGGATTCACCTAATGAAGAGAGGGAAGAATATATTCGCAGACAAGCTGGCCAACCTAGTGAGGAGGGCTTTAAACTAGGTTCAATGGGGTATGGAGACCTAAACCCGAAGGTAAGTGGGGAAGTGGGACACCACAAGGAAGCAGAAGGAAGAGGGTGTAACAGGGGAGGCCTCCTGATTCATACTGATAAAGTAGGGCAATTGGCTAGTTATCTCAAGTGCCTATACACAAATGCAAGAAGCCTAGGAAACAAGCAGGAGGAATTGGAAGTCCTGGCACAGTCAAGAAACTATGATATGATTGGAATAACCGAGACTTGGTGGGGTAACTCACACGACTGGAGCACTGTCATGGATGGGTATAAACTGTTCAGGAAGGATAGGCAGGGGCGAAAGGGTGGAGAAATTGCACTGTATGTAAGAGAGCACTATGATTGCTCTGAGCTCCAGTATGAAAGTGGAGATAAGCCAGTTGAGAGTCTCTGGGTTAAGCTTAGAAGCAAGAACAATAAAGGTGATGTCATGGTGGGTGTTTGTTATACACCACCAGACCAGGAGGATGAGGTCCATCAACTAGGGAAAGTTTCCAGTTCACAGGACCTGATTCTCACAGGGGACTTCAATCATCCTGACATCAGCTGGAAGAGCAATATGGAAGAGGAATATAGGAGAGCATAGACAATCCAGGAAGTTTTTGGAGAATGTTGCGGACAACTTCCTGCTGCAAGTGCTGGAGCAACCAACTAGGGGCTGTGCTCCTCTTGACCTGCTTCTCACAAACAGGGAAGATTTGGTAGGGGAAGTAGAAGTAGAAGTGGGTGGCAACCTAGGCAGCAGTGACCATGAGATGATCGAGTTCAGGATCCTGACAAAAGGAAGAAAGGAGAACAGCAGGATATGGACCAGGGACTTCAGAAAAGCAGACTTTGACTCCCTCAGGGAGCTAATGGGCAGGATCCCCTGGGAGGTGAATATGAGGGGGGAAGGGGATCCAAGAGAGCTGGCTGTATTTTAAAGAAACCATATTGACACAGGAGTAAGCCATCCCGATGCAGAAAGAATAGCAAATATGATAGGCACCCAACTTAGCTTAACAAAGAAGTCTTTGGTGAGCTTAAACAGAAAAAAGAAGCTTATAAGAAGTGGAAGCTTGGTCAGATGACTAGGGAGGATTATAAATATACTGCTCAAACATGCAGGAATGAAATCAGGAAGGCCAAAGCACAATTGGAGTTGCAGCTAGCAAGGGATGTGAAGGGGAACAAGAAGGGTTTCTAAAGGTATGTTACCAACAAGAGGAAGACTAGGGAAAGTGTGGGCCCCTTACAGAATGGGGGGGCAATCTAGTGACAGAGGATGTGGAGAAAACTGAAGTACTCAATGCCTTTTTTGCTTCTGTCTTCACAGACAAGGTCAGCTCCCAAAGTATTGCATTGGGTGGCACAGAATGGGGAGGAGGTAAACATCCCTCCGCGCTGAAGGAACAGGTCCAGGACTATTTAAAAAGATTGGACATACACAAGTCCATGGGGCCAGATGCAATGCATCCAAGGGTGCTGAGGAAGTTAGCTGATGTGATTTCAGAGCCATTGGCTATTATCTTTGAAAGCTCATGGCAATTGGAGGAGGTCCCTGATGACTGGAAAAAGGCAAATATAGTGCCCATCTTGAAGAAAGAGGATCCAGGGAACTACAGACCAGTCAGCCTCACCTCAGTCCCTGGAAAAATCATGGAGCAGATCCTCAAGGAATCTGTTTTAAGTCACTTGGAAGAGAGGAAGGTGATCAGGAACAATCAACATGGATTCACCAAGGGCAAGTCATGCCTGACCAACCTGATTGCTTTCTATGAAGAGGTGACTGGCTCTGTGGATGTGGGGAAAGCAGTGGCCGTGATATACATTGACTTTAGCAAAGCTTTTTATACAGTCTCCCACAGTATTCTTATCAGCAAGTTGAAGAAGTATGGGTTGGATAAATGGACTATACAATGGAGAGAGAACTGGCTAGATCATAGGGCTCAATGGGTAGTGATCAATGGCTCCTTGTCTAGCTGGCAGCCAGTCACAAGCGGAGTGCCCCAGGCGTCGGTCCTGGGTCCGGTTTCGTTCAACATCCTCATTAATGATCTGGAGGATGGGTTAGATGGCATCCTCAGCAAGTTTGCAGATGACACTAAGTTAAGGGGAGTGGTAGGTACTCTGGAAGGTAGGGATGAGATACAGAAGGATCTAAGCAAATTGGAGGATTGGGCCAAAAGAAATCTGATGAGGTTCAACAAGGACAAATGCAGAATCCTGCACTTAGGACAGAAGAATCCCATGCACAGCTACAGACTGGGGACCAATGAGCTAGGCAGCAGTTCTGCAGAAAAGGACCTGGGGGTTACAATGGATAACAAGCTGGATATGAGTCAGCAGTGTGCCCTGGTTGCCAAGAAGGCTAATAGCATATTGGGCTGCATTAGTAGGAGCATTGCCAGCAGATCATGGGAAGTGATTATTCCCCTCTATTTGATATTGAACTACCTGAAAGGGGATTCCAGGGAGGATGGAGCTAGGCTGTTTTCAGTGGTGACAGATGACAGAACAAGGAGCAACGGTCTCAAGTTGCAGTGGGGGAGGTCTAGGTTGGACATTAGGAAAAAGTATTTCACTAGGAGGGTGGTGAAGCACTGGAATGGGTTACCCAGGGAGGTGGTGGAATCTCCATCTTTAGAGGTTTTTAAGCTGTGGCTTGACAAAACCCTTGCTGGGATTATTTAGCTGAGGTTAGTCCTGCTCTGAGCAACGGGTTGGACTAGATGACCTCCTGAGGTCCCTTTCAACTCTAATATTCTATGATACTAAGAGCATGGAGCTCTTCAGCAACCAGACAGAAAAGACATTCCATTCCTTCATGGATTCAAGGGCAACGTTGAAATCTTTGGGAATTTAAACGTCCCTTTATCAGTCCCCACAAAATATAAAATAATCTTATTTCCACAGTCACCAACTGGAACACATGCCTAGAAAGTGACCCTGTTAAACCAGGAGGTGTTGTTCATCCTCCTCCTCCATTATGCATCAGGCTCCCTCCCAGTGGCAGCATATTTGATGGGGATGTTGAGAGTCATGTTAAAACCATCACAGAAATTGCCTCCTCTCCACTTCCTCTGGGCATGGTCAGAGATTACAGCCAACAAATACCTGCTATTCTTTGTCATCCATGGCTGCTCCATCCAATTCCTTTTCTGGCCCCCTACTCTTACCCATTACACCTCCCCCATCATTTTCCCAGTCCTCCTTCAGAGATCCTTTTCATAAGAGCCTATTATAAAAACAAGTGTCCTTGTTGCTTCATCTAGGAGTCAAGGAAGAGGTTTCTACTCCCAATAGTTCCTTGTTCCAAAGAAGGGGGGGGGTCTTTGCCCTATCCTAGACATCAGGAGACTGTACAAATACATACACTGTGTCAGGTTCAGGATGGTAACACTTGTCTCCATCATTTAGGCTCAGGACTTGCTCATCAGTCTCAACTTTCAGGATACATATCCACATTGCCATCCAACCAGTCTTCAGGAAATACCTGAGATTTATGGTGGGGCCAAATCATTACCAGTATAAAATATGGCCTTACAGACTCTCCACAGCACTGAGAGTCTTTATGAAATGCCTGATGGTGGTGGCAGTGCACTAGAGGAAAAAGGGCATCCACTCTCTCTGTATCTAGACCACTTGCTGATCAGAAGCAGATCGTATCAGGAAACTCTGACCCGCCTCAATTATGCCCTCTGTTTGTCCTTCTGGGCTTCCTGCCAAACTATAAAAAATTGTCACTTATCCCATCACTAACAGCAGAGTTTATAGGGGCCAGAATAGATTTCATAACAGTGAGGGCTTACCTGCTAGAAGACAGATTCCTTTCCCTTCAGTCATTACTGTTCATGGTGAATTCGCACTGAGCTACGATGGTTTGGCCCACAATACGAGGCCACACGTTTCATCTGCGTATACATATGCGACACCTCTTGCCAGGCTTCACCCAAGGAGACTGCAACTTTGGCTCAGGTCAGTCTACTGCCCTGAAAAGCTTCTGATGAGCAAGAAAGTCCTGATGCCACCTCACATCCTAGCAGTGCTGCACTAGTGGCTGCATCCTGATGATGTGCAAAAAGGGGGAAATGGTGTGTCCCCCGGACAATGTAACTGATGTTTCTGGGATATGCTGGAGAGCCCACCTGGACTATCTACTATAAAAGAGACATAGTCCCTGGAGGACATGGAATTATATAAAATGTCTTTGAGCTCAAGAGCCTTCAGACTGATATGTGTGATGTTCCTCCCTGTCCTGTGACATTTGGTAGTGCAAATGTTGACAGACAGATGTCTGCTATGCACTACATAAACAAGCAAGGGGACACCTGCTCTTTCCCCTTCTTCAGAGAAGCAATCAAGCTGTGAAATTGGTGTCACCTGTAACCCTGGCAGTTCTGCACCTCACTAGGTGTCAGCAATGATTTGGCAGGTTTCCTAAGCAGGCAGTTTGTCAACAGTCAGGAGTTTGTCAACAATAACTGCAGAAATCCATCTCCAAGTCAATCGTCCATTGGTGGGGGACTTTAGTGATAATCCTGTTTGCCACCAAGGACAATGCCAAAAATCCAAACTTCTGTTTAAAAGGTGGCATAAGCCTGGGATCATTGTCAGATGCCTTCCTTCTGCAGTGGAATCAAGGCCTCCTATATGCCTTCCCACTGATTCTGCTAATCCCTAGGGTGTTTACCAAAGAGGGATGGGATCAGGCTTACTCATTCTCATAGCTCTTTATGTGCGGAGAGTGTTCTGGCTGACAGACCTGTTACTGATGGCCATGCAATTACCAGTCAGGATCCTGGACCACCCAGATTTCTTGTCACGAGATCAGGGTTAGGTATTCCATCCAGGCCCAAGTCACTGCAACTGATAGCCTGGATGCTGCCTAGCTGAGCATCATGGAAAGCAACTGCTTCCCACATGTTCAAGAAATCATGACAGAGAATAGAAAGTCCAAATGGAAATGTTTCTCAGTATGAGGGACCCAATATGCCCTAGACCCAGTTCAGACCCTGATACCAAAGATTCTTGACTATCTGCTTTAGTTAAAACATTGTGGACTTTCTTTTAGCTCAGTCAGGATCCATCTAGCAACAATATCGGCATATTATCCACCAACACAGATGCTCTTGGTCCTCTCTTATTTGACAGCATCCAAATTGCTTAAGGGTCTAATGCACATTTACCCTCAGAGAATCCACTCCAGCCTGGGACCTCAATCTCATCTTTCACAAGTTTACGGAGCCCTCCTTTGAGCACCTCTTGGTGTGTTCCATTCACCATCTTACCTTCAAAGCAACTTTTCTGGTGACCATCCCTTTGCCAGAAGAGTGAATGATCTTCAGGCACTCATGGTAGAACCCCCATATACTTCATTCCATAAAGACAAGGTGGTATTTAGACCACACACAAAATTTATTCTATTCATTCACTGTTTCTGAGTTCCACTTAAACTAATTTATTAATTTACACATATTCTTCCCAAAACTGCCTTCCACACAAGGGCAGAAAAGCTACACTCTAGATTACCCAGAACTCAGCAATCTTACCTTGACAGAATTAAATCCTTTCGACTGCTGCCATCTATTTGGCATAGCTGGCCACTCCAGAGGCCAGCCTATTTCATTGCAAAAACCATCTAAATGAATTACACGTTGCATTTTGCTGTGTTACCGGTTGGCTGGTGTACTTCTCCAACCACTTATTAAACCTCTCTCCACCAGAACCCAGTTGACATCTTTCTGAAATGTGCTGATGTCTGAAATCTCCAAGGCACATGATGCAGCCCACTCACATTTGACAAGTATCATGCACTGCTCTTCACGACTAGATAAAATGCCAAGTTAGAGATTGGCCTACCACTCTCCCTATTTAACTGATGTAGCTGATGCTACCCATTCCCATCATCCTGAGAGGATACTACTTGTCAGTCACTTACAGTGAGAGCCACGTTGACACACTTAGAGAAGAAAGAACAGGTACTTACCTTACAGTAACTCTGGTTCTTGAAAATGTTGTGGTCAGTATGGATCCCATGATCTGCCCATTCCCACTTTTCAGAATCATGGACTTCAGACTAGCAAAGGAACTGAGGGAGCATTTCATCCATTCCATCCTTTATGTCTTCTCTGCAGGAGACACGGGGTGAATGCATGGCCCTGACAGACACTGCTATTCAGAGGATTTTGAATTCATGCACATGAGATGCATGCACACCTATAGTGTGATCCACACTGACTACATCATCTAAAAAAACTAGTTATTGCAGGGTAAATATCCATTCTTTACTTATGAAATCTTCTCTTTAAACTAGATTCTAAACAAATTCCTAACTTTTTCAATGAACAACTAGACAGCCCTCATACATTTAAATGTTGCTATGAAGAAACAATTAACTAATGTCAGCATGGTTTTTTAAAACATAGATTTTGTTAAACTAAGAAAACATACTGACATTAGTTCTTCAGAGAAACTTAAGAACTGTTTTGCTGTTTGTGAAAAAGCAAAGAATGTTTTTACTATAAGGTTTAAAGATTTAGTACAACGTTAAAAAGAATAGTAGTTGCTGCGGGGTCAGAGCCAATACTGAGCAATTCTATGTATAAATTATTTGAATACTTAAGTACCCATCCACTTCAGAGAGCTGACATTTTTACCTGCATTATTCTAGGACTCCTGATCTGGGCAGACTTCATCTGCCCTATATCATGACACAGGGGTCTTTCTAGAGCCTCAAAAGGAATTTAGCAGGGAAATGTAATTTAAGGTGAAATAGTTTTGCAGTCCGGTATGATTCAACTCATGTAAATCTTTCATACAGTTTGCTTTACAGTTTAACTCACAGTTATGATCAAATCTGGGCCCAACAAAGTTTCTGAGAGCCTTTTCTCAATATTAATTTTATTGTGGATTTTTCTTTAGCTTTTTTAAAGTAAGCTAACTTTAATTTAACCTTTAGTAATAGGAATCATAAAGGCATATTTTGTACATGCTTATACTTGATTAAATATCTTATGTCAATGGTGATTGATATAGATATTATAATACTGATCTCTTAACCTTTGCATTCATGTGCCTATGTTGTGTAAAGACCTGAGCATTCAAACCATAAATGATGAGAGATGCTTGGTCCAAATCTTCTGTCATTCCTTATATTTCTGCCTGTGGGTCTAGGAATTATCCTCTTTTACCCTTTCAGTAGCATTTGTCTTGGATCTGTCTGAAACCTTTCTTAGTAGTAAGATTAGTTTGTTTAGTTTTTAGAAAATTAGTATAGCTTTAAACTTGCTTTAGTTCATTATGTGGTGCCTATCACTCCCTAATCTCAAAATGGAAAATCAGGAGAGCAAGTCCAGCTTTAAAAGATGTGCAGTCTGCAATAAGATGTCTATTCTATATCAACCCACCAGTGATTTAAAATGTCTGCGTGAATGACATTCTCCAGCCTGCACAGCCAATGTTGCTTTTTCCCCTTCGCTTCAGTTAAGTAAGATTGATTGAGGTCCTCCTCCTCAAAGACCCTTTATAGACTTAACTCAAACCAGTTCAATCTGTTCTGAAAGGATTAGTCTCACAAGTCAGAGAAAGAAGTCTGATCTAAAAGGTCCTCTGATACAGTACTTGAGATGTATTCTCAGAAATCTTTGGTTCCACCATTGGTTTCATTGACCAAAAGGAGACCTAAAGCACACTGCATGCACAGAATATTGCTTTTTTAGACTTATAATTACTGGTAAACTTATAAATTAAAGCACAGACCATTTATTTACATAGACTACAATGGAACAGGAATAAAATCAGAGAAGATGAAACAATATGAATTTAATGCACTATATTTTGGTAGTCAGCCAAAGAGAGGTTAGGATTAAATCTGGTTAAAAAATTTTGAGCCAAATTTATCTTTGATGAAAAACGCAACCTTGGGTCAACCAAAATGAGTCACAAATTCATGTTGATTTCAGTGAATTGTTTCGGTCAAAACAAATATAACATTTTAGAAATGTCAAAACTGTTAATTTTGATGTTAAAAAAACCATCTCTTTTTGATTTTTGGGCTATAGCGCGCGCGCGCGCACACACACACACACACACACAGGAGGAGCAACTGCTACCCTCATAACCTTTAGCTCAATGGTTAGGGCACTCACCTGGGACAGGGAGATCTAGGTTTGAATCCCCATTCCAAAGCAGAGACTGGAACACAGATCTCCCCACACTCTGGTGAATGCCCTAAATCCTCAGATCACAGAATATTCTAGGGTTGTTCAGTGGAGCAGGAACTGGAACCTAGGCATCTCCCTCCCACCTCTTCCCCAGTGAATGCCCTAACTACTGGGCTATCAGGTCATTCTCATGTTTTCCCTCCCCATCCTCGCTGTCTCAATGACAACCCAAAACAAAAATTTCCTTTTTTGATTCATTGAAAATTCCAGAAAATTTTGGGTTTGGTTTGACCCAACCTGAACCAACTTTTTTTTCCCTATTTTTTGGAATTGCCAGCACACTCAAAAAAAAAAAAAATTTGCCCCCTTCTCATCAGGATATTGTATACCAATTGACAGCAAAATGAAATGCCCATCTCTTTATGTCTCACCATAACTACCGCACTAAAACAATACATGAGCTCTTTCCAAAAGACGACTCCTTTCCACATTTCTATCCTGATGTAATAAAATTCCACACAGTGAGCCAAATACTGTCCTCTGTATTCCATGAACACATCTCCCACTGAAATCACTGACAATTTTTCTGCTCTGAGGTACATCTTGGTACAACTCCATGCATTGGGGTGTAAATTAGGGCAGAATTAGAATCAATTACTTCAATGTGAGTTTTGTTCCTGCACCTGAAGACAGAATTGGGTCTACTGTGCCACTGTGTTCTATGTTGTTGCTACACCACATCCCATTCTTTCCACTGTAAAGAGCTCTTGTATGTTAAAAGTTCATAGAGATGTGTGATGTGATTTAAAACCATCACTCACTAAGAAATATATTTTCTTCTATAATTAAAATTAAAAGTTATATGTAAGATTATAGGGCAGCTCTGCTCTGTAAAAATAGCATTATAAAGCTCCACTTTGTTTCTCTGAATGACTCCAGGTCAAATGTCCTCAGCTTACAAGTAAAAGGATGATTTTGTCTAATTGCAGCTCTGAAAAGCAAGCTGGGCTCTGAAAGCAAATCTGTGTTCTTTCCTGTTTGTACATCGCCATGATCTAGGTGATGTATATTATAAATGAGTTGTAATTACTGGCATAGTACCACCATATTTGGGTTGCTGTTAACTGGTGGTGACATGCAAACAGGAAAGAACACTGCTTAATTTTCAGACCCAGTCTGAATTTGCAGGGCTGACAGATAAAAACATAAGATTAAATGCAAATCACTGGAGCATATATTCATATTAGTTAAGAAATTAGCAGTGTTGAAAATCCATTGCTGTACGGTCATTATAGTAAGTCTGATGAAAGAAAAGTCTTAAACTGTTTAATGTACTTGGGGAATAGGAAGGAAACGGTCACAGAACTTTATTCATTCTGTGTAACTTGGTGTAACATAAGTTGTGTTTTAGTATGATTTTTTTAATGTAAAGTATAACAAAAGCTTAATTGTCTTTTATTAACCTGAATTTTTTTAAATATGTTTTTACTGTAATCATACACACCTTTCTTGACAAGAAAATTTTTTATTACACTATGACCATGTATGCTTTTCCATCTGAAAGAAAATTTCTGTGGAAAGGAAAGAGGAACCAAACTCTCAAATCTAAAATAGAGTCTAAACTGCTTTTAATTTACTTTCCTCCCCTTTGAGATGCCAGAAGCAATTTCCTCTTGAAGCTGACTTCCTTTCTGGAAATGATTTTCGTCTCTAACCATGTTGAGACTCTCTTTTCCTATTATTTCATTCTGACTTGCTGTTTTTTCTCTCCTGTGCTACTGCATCTGAATAAATCTTCTCACAGTAGGTAATTATATCTAAGTTTCCCTCTAACTTTATTGTTTCAGTTCTTTTTTGCCTCATTATCAGTCAGCCAAGTGGGATAGACAAAGCACTATTGGTGTCCTCTGCAACAGAACACTGATGGGGGGGCTGCCTGGCTGTAAATTGACGTGGCATGGAAAATCTCTGCTAAATTGTAGCAGCTTGTACTTTTCTGTATGATCAAGCCCACTCTTGCTGAGTTGGTAGCTTAAAGTCATTCTGGATTCGATGCTTATATGTAAAAATTAATAGAAAATGTCTTCACTTTTTAACTTGGGAACTGAAAATTTTCTGTCTTTGGATTTATGGCTCCTAGTAAACAAAATCCAAAGCAGTTAAGTTTACTTCCCCCCCCCCCAGTTGGTTACAGAACTTACTGCTTCCTCCACCCCCTTTCCTGTGATTTATTCTTTGCAGATCTTGCCATGGGGTGCGGACTACGAAAGCTAGAAGACCCAGATGATAGCAGCCCTGGAAAAATATTTTCTACGTTGAAGAGACCACAAGTGGAAACAAAGACTGACTCTGCTTATGAATATGTATTGCTGGATTTTACTTTAGAAGGTATTTTTCTTCTATTATATCTTATAAAGTTCTTGCAAAAGGAGGAACTACATTTTATTATTTTTATTTCTTCTGACTCAAACAAGAGAAAGGGAAGTTCATATATCTTATGAAAACTAACCAACATACAAGCCTTTCCTTTTTACTTGGAAATATTAAAACTAAGGTCCTCAGATAGATAAAATTAAAATTGAAACTGCTTACATATTAAACAAAAAAAATTACACGTCTTTATTAAGGAAATTGGACCAAAAACTGCTTGAAAGATTTTCCTAGATTCCAATTAAACAGATTCTGCAATACTTATTCACTTTGAATAACATGCACTCACATTAGTTTAATGTGGCTACTCACAAAACTAAATAGACTCAGCATGAGTAGAAGTGGTGGAATCTGGCCCTAAATGAATAACTGCTTTTTAATTTATTCAGCTTCCAAAAATCTGTAGTCATAGCTCATTTCTTCATGTGGAAATAGCTCTTAAGATGGTATAAGGAAACTTTTTTTTTCAGCCTTATGGCAGATATTTTAGTAAGATTCTTATAGACTAGTTATTAACAAGCCTACTTTTAAATCCTTCTTTCGACACCCTACTTAGTAACTGCTTATGTTTTTTTTTAAATTGTGCCTGAAATAAACTTAAAATGTGCATGTACAGTTAGAGGTAGACAGTGCTCTGTGGAGTGCTACTATCTACAGGGTGTCCTGCCTCTTATAGAATAATTCCCTGTTCCAGAAAGTTGAAAACACAAATAAACAAGCCCAGATGGCTGCCTTCTGAGAACAGATAGCTCTGTGCCACAGTTACTTTGTAGGACTTCACATTTTATAAGCAACAATTTTACTAGAAGTTCTTGATGGCAGGGATAAGTGGAAAGAGTCAAAAGGGGGGAAAACTGTGACGTTATGTAACTTGGTACAGGATATTTTAATAAATATAAAAGTCTGACCTCTATTGCCAGATTACATTAATGGTCATGTTTATACATATTGAAGTGTTGATGATTAAATAAACTGCATGACTTGATGAATAGAAATCATAACAATGTACTAAATTATAGCACTTGACAACCAACAGTGTTTTTAGTTTTTAATTAGAAAGAGGAGTTGTTCATTCATGTGTTTGGTTCAGGAAACAAAACTTCTTTGTATTGAGAAGTAGTAGTAACAATATACTCCAGGACTAAAGCTGGGTTGTTTAATACATAAATTAACTAACTTCTGCTGTATTGCTATGACTATGTAGGACAATCGCACTTCTCTCCTTGACTCTGAAGTTTGTTTGGAGTTCCTAAATAGTTCATTGTGTTCTAAATCATGCTTTTACTCACATAATAGTTTACAAAAACACTCTGGAAGGGATTTTTTGTAAAGAAGATTGTTGTTTTCAATGTTAAACTAAATATGTATCAAGTAGGAGGGGGAAAAAGGTGTTTTTTGTATTGTAATGTGTAATAATCTGTGTCATGTTACAAAACAAGTTATGGCCACATTTTCAAAGCATGGTGCGTATGGTGAATCTACATTAGGGACTTGACTAAAAGTGATCTGATATCCAATGATGCCAAGTAACTCTAGCTTCCATTCACTTCACTGGGAATTATGGGTGCTCAACAGCATTGAAAATCAGGTCACTTTCAGTTGGTTGTCTGAATACAGATTTAGGAGCCTAGCTTTAAGCACCTACGTTTGAAAATGTAGGCTTGTTTGTATAAAACAAGGTCAGATGCATGCAGATGTTTTATATTTTCATGTACCTTTTTGAGTTTCTGCCTTTCAGAGCTTGATGTCCACACACACACTTTCTTCCCCCCTCCTTCTCTCCCCATACTAGGACATTTCTAAACTATAGTAAACTTTGTTTTTGTTATGGAATACGGGGATTGGCCAATTTGCTGTAGGGCCTGTTTTGAGCCATATAAACTATCAGTTCCATCCTGCATACTCATTGCACCAGTATCATTGGACTAAATGGACTTTATTAAGAGCTCCGTTAATGACCAACCAGCTTGTATCACTTTTGTGCAACATGAATCTCTCTCTGTCATAGAGCTGAGTGCTGTCTTTATAGCACTTTCAGTTTCTACTGGTTTGAGGAACAAGAGGATCATGTCCAGCATATGTGTGAATTTTTACACTTACGTACCTGATCTGGTCCCAAGTAAAACACACTTTAAAAATTTTAATTTTGCAGTCTATCCCTGCTTTACATATTTTATTATATATTGTGATGAAAGTATAACAATCCCAGTTACATAATATTTAAAGCTAGCGTGCCAGAGTCACTCACTCACCAAGTTTATGCTCAAAGAAACAGAAAGAACAGGCCATCAAAGAAACTGCTGAAGCTCACTGACTCTCTACCAAGACCTCACACAGGCCCAGGGGCTGTCAACTAGCTGTGCCTAGCCAGCGCACATTGTGATCTTGCCTCTTGTTCTTATCCCCAACATGCTCTTTCCTGCTGCAAGGATGGTGGCCTAAGAACTGGCTCCATGCCAGGAGAAGCCCTAGCTAGGAAGACGCAATCAGTCTTCATTTTGCACCACTTGAGTGGTATAACGGGAGTGAGATAGCATAAAGAATCTACCCAACTATGGTTTTAAGTGTCCTTTTCTTAGTGCCAACTTTGTCACAGCTATGAGATGTGTCTCACATAAGCAGTATGCTTCAAGTGTTTTGGAAGGTCAACTACAATGTGCAACTGGGGATCACTAACATTTTCCCACTTTCGCTATAGTGTGTTATGCCTCCTTCATATCTGTTGTTTTAGGAGAAAGGGGAAACCTGTGTCTAAGTTCTTCCTATGACCATGCTGAAATTTCAAACAATATAAAGTGCCTATCATTTTGAATAAACAAGTGTATATAAAAATTGATTTGTCATCTTTTGAAATTTCAAACTTCTGAGTTATAACCGTTTTGATGGACAGTTGTGACAGAACACAAGATAAAAATTGTTTGAAATTTAGAATAGTTGCAACATCAATGAAGTGGGCCATGCCTTACAAGTATCTGTGTTTTTGGCTGTGGCATGCAAGCTGAGCTATACCATGTGTGTTTTCAGTAAACCTGAACATGTCCATTGTGAAGAATGTGCTTAAAGAAACTATGGTTAGGAATCCTATAGCTCTGTTCAGTTGGGATTAAATTCTGTCATCTAGCATGCAAAAGGTGATGGGAGGAGAGACTGGAAATGATCCTTAAATCCCACCTCTGCACAAATACCCAGGAATGTTGCATTTGTAGTGTAGAGAGTGAATTGTAAGGTATGGCCAGATAACACAACAGCCCATGCATCATGTCTCCAAGGGGCATATTTGTATTAGTGGGAGTTTCTAGATTTGTGTCTGCTGATGCCCATTCTGCCATCAGTGCATATGTGCGAATGCATGTTGCTCCTGCCCAGAGGAGCAAAAGAATGTTTCCCACAGTGTATAGTCCAGCTGCTGTCGGAAAGCTGCTCTGTACCAGCAAGGTTCCTGTGGAGGAGGGCACACCAGCTATTGTGCTTTCCCCCAGGATAGGATTTGATAATACTTATTTACACGGTACTTTAATTTTTCAAAATACTGTATGAACATTAACTAGTCCTTAAAAAACCCTGTGATATACAGATGTCAATATCATCCCCCATTCACATAGGGGAACTAGGTACAGAGAGATTGAGACTTCGCAGACCACACTGCAGATCAGTGGCAGAGCCTATGTTAGACATCACAAATTCTAATTTTAACCACCACATCCAAAGAGGCTAAAGAAATTGAGTGTCTTGGTCAATATCAGAGTCTACATATGTGGGTATACATGAGATATAGAAATAAGTTGCACTCTCTGATATGTATATTAGATAGACCCTTTACATCTGGGGAGAAGACAGGCTGCCATGGGTATAACATACTAGGATATCCCTTCTCTGGGGAGGTGACTAAGAGGGGAGATAGGAAACCTTAATTGAAACATAAGGAATACATTTTCAAAGTGGTGTGTGGAATATTATCATTATGCTTTTATATACTTTGCCTTTATATCAAAATACTGTACCTTTATATCAAAGAGGCTGATATAAAAATCAAAGGAGAGTGAACTGATTTAAACTTTTAAGTTATTTTCTTTTGAGAGGGACAGAGAGACAAACAGGAAAATCCTAAAACAGCACTTAAAAGTGCTTTTTAAAATCTAAAAAACAAACACCAAAACCATGATAGTCAATTCCAATCTGAGATACACATTGATACTATTGAAAAACATTGTCCCTTCTCTTCATCCACCACAAGTATCATGAAAAGACTAGGAGCTGTTAGAACTCTAAGATGACCTAAAGGACTTGCAGCAGGTGTTACTGCTGGACTGTGTCAAATTCCAGTCTAAACAATTTCTTCTCTAAAGTCCACAGTTGTGCAGAGGATAGAAAACATGATACTGACAACTGTATCTGGGGATGTGAGAGGGTGGTTCTGCCTTATGTAAACACTGATTGCCTGATTTTCAGAGAGGCTGAGCACCCACATCTCCAGCTGAAGTCAGTCAATGGGAGTAACAAGTACTAAGCACCTCTGAAAATCAGACCATGGGCCTTTATGCAAGAGTATTTCAACTAGTCATCATCACCCAATAATTCTTTCTATCTGTGCAAATGCTGTGGGTCATCTCCAGCACAAAATAAAATGTGCCTCCAAAAGCACTCATTTGTGTTTCTGCTAATTCAAATGGAAAATTTGACAACACTGTTTGAGCACCACTCCCCAGTATGATCATGGGGAATTTTGCTAAAAACTGATAACATAGTATGGCCCTTGCTACACACCATTAGATTTATTTTGGGAAGGAATAAGGATTATATTAAAGTGTCTGAGGCCTTGTCTACACTGTCACCTGCAGTTCATGTTGATGATGAAACCAACACCAGAATTCCCAAAGCAAGTGTGGCCTTTGGTAGACAATGTGCAAATGTATGGGAGTGCAAAGGCATTAGTCAACAAACAAAACTGAAGGTCTACAAAACCATCGTGTTGCCAACTTTCCTGTATGCATGCAAAACCTGGATAGAGTACAAACACCATGTTATGAAGCTGAATCACTTTCACATGGGCTGTCTAAGGAAACTGATGAGAATAAGATGACAAGACAAGGTTCCAGATACTGAGGTTCTTATACGGACAGGTATTCCAAGCATCCCTACACTGTTGATGAAATCACAGATCAGATGGGCAGGCCATGACACCAGAATGTCAGATGAGCAGCTGCCAAAGATGATGTTTTATGGTGAGCTAAAGGAGGGAAAGCGCTGTCAGGGAGGCCAGAAGAAACGTTTCAAAGATGCCCTCAAGTTATTGTTGAAGTGTTTCAACATTGATCCAGAGTTTGGGAAGATCTCACCCAGGATCTTTCTACCTGGCAAAATCTCATCCATATGTGGAGCCACAGCCTATGAGCAGAGGAGAACTACTGAGGCAGAGCACAAGTTCCAGCAATGTAAATCTCATAACAACAGCATGTTCACTGTTAATCAAATAACCCATAGTGGCATCTCTTGTTCAGTGTGCCAGGCAGTTCAAAGCTCAAATTGGCCTGATCAGCCACTCACATGGTCACAGAAACCAAACCAATCAGTGATGTCATGGTCATCTTCAAACTCGAAGGATGAACACCACCATAAGAAAGGTGTACTGTTTAACAAAAAATGTGACTTTTAAACTGATCTTGTTAAATTGGAGCAAACCTCTGCATGACACTTATTTTGCTCTAAACCACACTTATTTCAGTTTAGCTAAAATTGATTAGGAATAAGCTACTCTTAAACCAAAATAATAGTGTCCACACAGAGGTTTTCATTATTTTAACCAAATTGGTTTAAAAAGTGATTCAAGTCAATCCATGCAACTCATGTACACAAGGCCTGAATCCCAATATAGAAACAGAATTTTTATTCTATTCCCTTTTTATCTTTTTCCTTTTTCCATCTGGAAGGATTGTTGGAGGTATAGATGCTTACATGGCTCTTGCGCTGTATTAATAAAGCTAGACAGATTATTAAATTGTTGCCAACCTGATTAAAGGTTACTATAATCTTTCTATTTTCTGAAATGTATAACGTCATCACTGTGTTTATTATCCCTGGTCAACTATGCATCTGCTATATTTTGTATATCTATACAGTGGGGAATATAGATTTATTATATCTTGTGTGCTACATTAAGATATAGGTAAGTAACTTATTTGTATGTATGAACACATGTGAGTAACACTTGTGCATAATGTCCATGTTTTCTGTTCATTCATTTCCTTTAGCTTCTTCAAACCCAGAAGTTATCAAGATCAGTTCTGTGTTGGATATAGCAACAAAAGTGGAAGAGTATTACATCAAAGGATATGTTGTAGGAGCAGTTCATCCTATTATTTTACCTGTTGGGCGAAGAAGGCACTTTCCTGCAAGTTATTTGTATCGAGCGATACTATCACGACACAAATTAAGGTAAAATATTCTCAGGAGAAAAATTATTTGAATTAAATGACATGGCATACATTGCTTCATTAATATTTTAAACATTTGCAAATGGATTTTTAACATGCATTCTTTGTTATTTTTATTACTCATCAGGATGTTAGGCTGAATGCTCGAAAGGATTTGTGGGCTGTGACGTTGAGCATCACAATGCCAAACTTTTGGGCCACTGGATAAATCACTGCAATTCAAACCTGACTTAGGTTCTATGCTCTTGTACAATAAATGGGGAGAAATAGGCACCTTAGAATTTGATTCACAAAAGCCAGTAGGATGTGCAGGGAATAGCCTAAGCTAGCAAATGGGAAATGCCCATCAGAGGAGTGTGTTCTAAGCTCCCCTTCTCACATAGATAAGCACCAGCATATAGATTCTGCTGAAATTAAGTTCTCACACTTCATTTCAAAGAGGGATGGTAGGCTACACAATAAAAGCATTAGCAGAGACATTTCCATTGTCACTGTAGCAATTAGGGGGTTATGTAAATAATTTAAAGCTGATACTTGTATGTATAGAACGTTAAAATGCCTAAAGCTGATTCATAACAATGGAATTTAATTACTTCCTAAAGCAGGTACAAACTCTGCCCATGTATCTATAAACTCTACTAATGATTTACATTCTGACATTCAGTCCCCTGTATATTCCAGTTCTGTGCTTCTCTTGCGAAGAGACTACTCGTGCCAATCTGTGCGGTGGTTTTGTTATGCAGCTCAATGGCAGGCAACCATAGAGCGGAGATTTTGATTTCTAGATTTAGTGCTAGATTCTCTGGTTTGCTTCTGGTCTTTTGCACTTGTCACAAAGGGATCATGAAGTCAGCATAATCAGCCTGTGGTGCAGATCTACACCACCCCTTTTACAATTACCAGCATAATGTACATGTAGACAGTAAGGATGGGCAAAAGAGGCATGGCTGCAGTGCTTCTGCTATCCCCAGCTACCAAAATGTTCTTTTGCAGGTGTGAGCACCTAGGTACAATTTAGTGCAGCCCTGAAACTGCTCCATGAGCTGGTTGATAGGACCACTTTGTCCACGATAAACAAGGTGTAAATCTGTCTACCCTAATACTGCGCATCTACCCCACCATCAAACAGGAGTAGTTTAAAGCTCATTAAGGGAGCTTTTAGTGCCTGGTGAGCAAGATTCTGATGAACACTTACTGCATGGCAGGCTAGTGCAGGTAGATTTACACCCAAGCGTGCTACAAACTAAACATTCATCTAGACAAGCTGTAAGTTTAATTGGGAGCCACTCTGGGTCCTGGGCAGCTCTAGGTTTGGACAAACAAAATTGGAGTTAAGAGTTCCTTGTTCTCCCTCTTGGGCCATGCACTAAGCACAACTCAAACCTAAGAATCATGCCCCTGAACTTAACACCCCAAAGCTAAGTGTATTTCAAAGCTTGTCTTCAAAACATTTGATAATGTGTGAATTAAGTGTACATTAAATTTGACACCCCGTTGCTATATTTAGAACCCAATCCTGTGCTCCCCAGATGTTAAACTCCCATTGAAGGCATTGCTAGCTCCAGAATGGAGAGAACACAAAGGTGAAGTTAACAGGAACTTTAAAGTACAGAGTCCTTTTTATTATTTTTTTAATTTTTGGGTAGTATTTCAATAAAAACACATTACATAGGTCTTTCTTCTGTCTAGTGCCTTTGTACACTGTTTGCAACCTATTATACTGAGGAAAGGAAACTGATAATACTGTTACACTATTTTGATCCTAGCAATTAAGCAAAATTTGGGATCTAGCAGGTTGTTTCAGTTAGAAGGAGAATTTGACATTGGAGTAAACAGAATTCTGTTTCTATATAAAGAATGTATAAAGTACTGGTTCACTGAACACAGCAAGAACCAAACAGAAGGAGACAGTTCCTTTTCTTACAATTCCAAGCCCTCTTTCTGCCAGCACTTAGCCCAAAACCTCTCTCTCTGGGCTTTTTCTCAGAGCCACATTCCCAGTGCTTGTCCTGGCTGTGTCCTTGACCTTTTGCGGCTTCTCTGCTATTTTTACGGATTCAATCACACGCAGACACATCATTCCATCTCCCCCCATCCGCCTTTGAGGTTATCAGACCACAGTGGAACCCTCTCGGACCACATGATTCAGCTTCTGCTGCAGCCTTGCATGTGACTTTGTTTTAGTCAAAGGCCTCTGATGTTTCAGCTATTTGGTTCCATAAAGAAACTATTGTTTCTAACATTTATCCCAAACGAGTGGCAGCTGTTAAACCCACCAGTTTCAACAGGGTGTAAACCAACCCGAAACATTAGTTAACCTGTGAGTATACATTGCAAGTATTGAGTTAAACAGAAATAAGAAACAGAAAACGTACGCTGAGTACCTTGTATGGAACAATTAGTAACTATTAAGACACACTAGCTTCAAAAACCCCAGTTAACACACTTCTCACCCAGTTGCCTCAATCCCACACCCATTCAGGGTGAAAACTTTAATGGATGCCCAAATTTACAGAGCAGCAGTGAATACTTCCTGACTTGTCAAACTTAAAACAAAGTGATTCCTTAGGTTACTAGGTTGCAGGTGGGGCACTCTCCTGCTTGTCCTGGCTATAGGACCAAACAGATGTGCCTGTAATGGGTATTATTTTAGTAAGCGGCCTTCAATCGGCGACAGGAGTGAATTCCTTTAAAATGTGATTCTAAACTGCAGTGTGACCCTATAAAATTATATTGTGGGGTTCAATTTTCTCTCAATGCTTGCAGGCCAAACTGGCTCAACTGACTCATAAAAAGCATAGTTTTTCTAATAGTCAATCATGCACGCTAAACTTGGGATCTGACAATCAAGCTGGGTTCATTCTGACTCATACAGCATCTTTAGTCAAAGTTTCTACAATGGAAATTTAGCTAAAAGTTCTGCTGATACACAAGTCATGAAACAATGCAACTTGTTCTCAGATAGCTGGAAAGGGAAGGAGGAAACAGTAGTGAAAACCATGCCGGATATTCTGTACCTATAGGAGTTGCAGCACAGAAAACTTTATGTTGCTTTTGCACCCTCCCTCTTCAGGTCTCTAAGATCCAGAAGTTGCTCTAAATTACCGTGCCCCGCCCCACCACTGCAGCATATATTTGCCATCACAGGAGGGAGAATCCCTCCACATACTCCTCTCTCTATATCCTTGCACTATGGGGAGTTGTTCTACTGCATGCTTTCCCCTGCTCTGAACTCCCTGAAAAGCCCTTGCATGCTCCACTAGGATCCATGTGTTGCAGTAAGATGGCCTGGGGGAGAAGGCATCCCTCCTGATTTCACCACACAAAAATCAGTATTTACTCTCTCCCCATGGGAACATCTCCTACAGCTGTGTTTGTATAATGAAAATACTAACAATTTAAATTCACTAGGTCAGAAAACGTATGTACCCTATTGCAGTTCCTAAAGACATTTTTCCATGTAAGCAACTGAATAAACATACTGCCTAAACTAAATCTCTATTAAAATTTTAGTCACTTTCAATTTATGCTTTTTTTAAAGAGATCTTAAACCTATAACTATATAACGCTGATTATGCCGTGTAGTTACATGATGAAAATTGTAAAATACTGTGTTTCATATCATGAAAATCTGAACTGGGTGCTGTGTTTGTAATACTCCAGAATCATGGCTATATCTTTGAGATTAAAATGACAATCTAAAAATATTAGCATTTTATGCATATTCACCTACATCTATTTATTCATATTTGATAAGATAATCTAAGGTTTGTGACATTGCTTACATATGTTTCCTTTTAAACTGAAAGGTATCAAAACAAACTGAAGAAAATCCAATTATTGGAGTTCATTGAGTGTAGTTATACAACCACAACTGCAAACTTCACTGTTTAAAGAAAATCAGATTAACAAGTAAATTCATAAACATTCTCTAACATTAATTGTACATTAAACATTGGGTCTTCTGAGACATATGGATAACTCAAGGATTGATTAACCAGAAATGACAATATAATCAAATATTTCACATGTAAAAATACATTGATTTTTACATGATACCATTAACTCTGTACCTTAGTTACAAATCTAGTTAGCATCTGCTAAGATTGTAAGAACTATCTTTTCTATTCCTGATATTGTAGCAGATAGGCCATTTCAATACAACTGCCTCTGTATTTTATGTCTTTTATATTTGTATGTATGGTTCTATTATTTAAGAACACCTGGGATTTATTTGCTTATAAACAAAAACTATATTAAATGAGTATTTTTTCCCAATACAAGGCACAATACCTGATAATTTGTGTAAAGATAGAGAAGGGTCATTTCTAAGCAAAAGTGTGAAAAATTATTGCCAAGATTTCATTCATAACATTTTTTCAAAAAAGAAAAGAATTCCACATGAAAGCATTTTGTGCAAGTTAGTGGCAAGCTGCTGACAAAGACTGCTTTCTTTCTGTGTTCCAGCCAGAAGCATACAGCACCCAGAAGACAAAGACACCCCAGGCTTGTGATTGAGGAATGTCCTTTAATGCATGAAACACTGACAAATGAGGTAGTGAAAGGATTGTTAGAAAAGGTATGACAGTTTTTGCATTTTTTTAAAACTTCTTTGCTCCCTGGATTTTTAACTTAAGTATTTATATTTACAGGTTAGTTATTTTTCAATTTGCAAGTTTTAATCTGTTTTTTTGGCTTATAGAAACTACCAAGGCTCTCCTTTAAGTAAGAAGGAAGTGTTGCTTTTTCCCCTTCAGCACTTCTTTTTGTTTAGAACTCTGTCTTGAACCCATTGAACTCGCTCTGAGAGCTGCCACTGACATCACTGGGAGCAGGTTCTGGCCCTTAGATAGTTGTTTTTCATGGTTTAGGCAATAGTAATCGAACTTTCTGTAGGGGTATGCACATCTACTAGCTCCTTGTAGAGTTATGGTGTAATATTGTATTAAAATAAAATCTGAAGATGAATATTTACGTGTTCCTTGTTAAGAATATACTCAAATAAAACTGACATCTGTAGATCGATTTTCTAAGCAAGGACAAACAGAATGAGATGAGAATCTATAAATTACAACAGGCATGCAAAATTGTTGATTTTATAGAAATATTTACTTTTGATTATTTATACAGTAAGTCTTTTCAAAGCTAGAGAACATTAAACTTCCACTTTAACTTTTTGTCTCTCACTTCCTCTGCTAAGTAGAAGATTTACTGAAACAAGGAAGTTTTGTTATTACAAGAATTATAGTAATATAGTTTTCTAAATTTGTTGCTAAGGAAAATTTAAAGGAAGAGCATCTTTAAAATATTTTAGGATCATTGAGGTTGTGGCTCAGAGCTGCTTCAGATTTTAAATGGCTGTGTTATAAATACTCTGTGAGGTAATCAGAATTTAAAATGGAACACCATTTCCTGTTTATACCAATTTGCTTCAGTAAGTCAGATATACACAAATGCTAAATAAATATTTTAAATGAATAAACTTGAAATAGGCATTTGTTCAGTCTTGTCCAAGGAAATCTGAAGTGTAAGCATTGGGGAAATATTTTTTATTAGTCAAAAATTATTCTTAAAATTCAAATCTTTCCAGTATTTTAAGGATTGAATAATTAACCCACGGTTAGATCTTTTAAAAGTTAAAAAATTAGTATTTGGAGGTGGGGAGGGGTGTCTCCAGTACTTCTAAATCCCTCAGGCACTTTTAAAAGTCTCCCCCAACATTGCTTGCTGCCCTTAAGATAATTTTGGTTCCGTTGCAAAAATGGATTCAATTTTTAATCCCAAATAGCTGCATTTTAATGGGTTGTGAAGTTTATCCATATATATATATATATATATATATATATATATATACACACACACATACACATACACACACAAACATAGATAATAAAATGTTTGTTATTCTTCTATATGAAAAGGTGCTATATACATTTAAGTTAGTATTACTAGCTAGTATTGAACACATTTCTTGGCCTAGAAATAGCCAAAGAAGCTATCCTTTTTGCAGAATTCCTATTGACTTCAGTGCATGGAGAGCTTGCAGAATCAAGCTAACTGATATATAACTTGATAATGCCACAATCCTTAAGAACATTGTATCTTGAATATATTTCCTTGAAAATCAACATCTTCATTTATGGAATATATATATATAAAAAACATAGAAGTGTCTTATCTACAACCTGTAAAGTCACAAAATTTCAGAATAACTTTCTATTTTATACCTGTAGGTCAATGAAGCTGCTAAAAGAGGGAAGAAGTTTGTTGGATTTATAACACAGCATTTTCCTCAACCTAAATTCTTTAATGGCACAAATACAGATGGAAATGTGGAGTCTGAATCAGCACTATGCATAAGGAGTAGAGAGCACAGGAAATACAATTATGATGAAAACTATAAAAACTGGAATGAAGGGACTTTGAGTGGGCAGTCATCTGAGAGTGGAATAGAGGAAGAAATTCAGCCAGAAAGGGGACCATTACAGGATTCTGATTTCCAAGTTGGAAGAGAAGGCATCCCCAGCCCTACTAAACCACGAAAAGGAGAAGGTAATAAAACACTACCTGGAGCGGGATAATTACATTAAGTTATAGCAAAAAAAGATAAGAAAAAATATAAAGCAAATCTTATTACAGTATATTCTAGCTTATAAAATATAGGTTTTAAAGTTCAAAGTTTAAATACATACTCATTTTTTAAAACAGCTTGGCAAATAGAAACCAATACTATTTTTGTCTTCTCTACCATGTAGAAATAACCTCTTTTTTCTCCTCTCATCACTGTTTTAAGTGCACTATTAAAACTTCAGTGTTACAGCATATACAGTAAAAGCTCAATATTTTTAACATTGTAGGCAAATAACTTTGTATGACTCGTGTGTGCATAAGAAAACACAATTGTGTGTGCCTGAAAAACAGTGTCCTATCTTCAAAGGATGTAATTGTGTTATAAGAATTTTTACCCTTATTATTCATCAAGAAACTTTTAATAGGCCTCTAAGATTACACCATATTGATTCAAACCCCTAACTTGAATTAAATGTTAAGACAAAAGATACCAGGTAGGTGCTAGGGCTAAATTCAAACATACTCCTGTCCATCCCATGCAATGCACAGCAGACTAATCTTTTCATAATGGACTGATTTTGGTAATATACCTTCAAGAGGTACACTGAGGGAACTCAAATTAGTTCAATAGTGAAATCAAAGAGGATAATAGATGAAGATTTTATTTACATTAGAGAAACATGCATAAAAAGTGGATTATACAGAAAACTCATTGGTGAATATTTTTGTTAATGTGACAGAAAGCTTACTTACAAAAGGAAGATGTAAAGATATAAAAATATACTGCTCATTCTGTTTGAGAAGTCATCTAGAACACTATGATTTTAGATGTCAGACGTAGTTACTTTGGCCATGTATTCACTAAGAAAGAATATGTGTTCTTTCTTTGAGTTAGCTGGCACATGGTAACTAATATGAGGTAAAATCCTAGTGAAGGCAAGGTAGTTCCTAAGTTTCACACATGAGCAAGTCGTGATAAAGCTAGGAGGGAGTCCAGAGTTTACCTGAACCTGATAACTCATTAAAATTACAAACTGTCATGTCTTCACTAAGACCTCTTGTTAGTTACCATGCGAAAAGCTAACCAAGAACAGACCTATCTTCCTACTGAAGATGCACCTTTTGTGGGCGAGAGAGAAAGGAACACATGGGTTCTTCTAGTTAGGCCTTTTTAGTCCATCTTTCCTTCCTTTCTGTGGTGATGGCTGTCAACCTTTCCCACCTGCTACCCAATAGTAATTTTAAAACCCACCTATTTAGCATAGTGAAATCTTCCATTGTGTACCAGACACATTCTAATTAAATTCTTGCTAGGAGTTAAGTACCCTCCTTAATTTGAGAGCTGCAAAGAAAATCAACGTACCTTTTATTTGTAAATACCTGAATTCAAGAGGTTCTTGTGCAACATTCTGAGCCTTTAGAATATTTTTGTAATCAGTTTACCAACCAAGACTCTTCCTAAACGCAAAATTTGAGAATCTTAAAAGATTTCTATCCTGGATTTGTCTTTTTTTTTTTTTTTTCAGCTGTTAGTCACATACTCATAGAAGATATTAGAATTTCTAAGTTAAGACCACTGAAATTTATCACCCAATCTTTGTGAATGCTGCATATCACCCTCATTTCCTTTTATTAAAAAATTGCAAGCGTACATTTTGAAAAAAAATTAAGTTAGCTGCATGTTTCTGCATGCAGATTTGTATCCTGTTTTGATATGCCATATTCATCTCAATCCTCATTCAAGAGATATAAAATAAAATTACATGTCTGAGTGCCAAATTTCAGGAACACAACAGATGTTCAAGATTTGAATATCTAGTTCTGAGTGTGTTACTACTGGTATGTAATAACTCTGGTACACATGAACATTTGCACAAATTGATAGTTGCACTAAGATTTTGTACTTCCTGCAAGCAAATATGAAAGCATGAAACAAAACCATTAACTATGTTAAGTTGTATCACTTAACTGTACTAGTATAGATAAAGCAGTATAAACTCCTGACATGGATGCATTTATACTGGTATAAAGGGAGTTATACAGGTATAAAGGGAGTTATCCTGTACAGATATAGCATGTATAACTGCATCCACACTAAAGGAGTTGTATCAGAAAAGTTATATCAGTAAATCTCCCTAATCAACATAGTTTTGGTAGTACAAAAACTGTGTGTAGACCAGGCCTTAAGAGATCTGGTCAGTTGGACCATCTAAAATTGACTGCGAAGACAAACAATTTTTATGGTATGCATTTGTTGTGTGAACACAGTACTACAAGTAAAGGTCAACTCACCAGCGGCACGCTCCATCAAGGCTGGATACTGCGTAGCCAACTCTTCTCCTCTAGCACCCTCTGCTGATGACCACTCCAGCCCTGCAACGAGTCACCTCTTCTCTTGACTCTAGCGACTTCTAACGAAGTCCCATTTAATCACACCCCATCTGGGATGGTAGATAGTCCAACAATAACAAACCCCTCCATCCAGACTGCCAGACACAATTCTTAGCCCAGCAGCCTGTGCACCTTTCTCTCAGGGTTTCCAGTAGTCCATATTCCCTCGTCAGGGGCTTCACACCACCTTGCAAGGGGCTGGAAGGAGAGCCCACACCTGTCCTCTACACTGGGTTCCAACGCAGGGTCTCTAGAACAGGTAGTCATCGTTCACTCCACCAGACTGCATGCTGCACCCTTCCTGGGCTACAGCCACACAAATACTGAAGTGCCTAAGTTCCATTTCTGGCACGACTATGATCCACAAACATCCCCCCCACTATCTCACCCCATAGGTGCCTAAACTCACTCAGCACCTACAGTTTTGCAGTAAAAGTTCTCTAGTTGCCTATGTTTCTGCCTCTGGACATGCAGATTCCTGTCTCCCTCCCACCTAAACCCCAGAGCAAGGCACAAACCAGGGGAAGAGGGATGTTCCTCTACCTAACTCACATGCAGGGTCCAATCCAATAGGCATGTCAGAGACTGCCTAACTCCACCAAAGACAGCTGTGGGGAGGGACAAGTAGGAGCTCCCTTATAGTTTTTAGCCCAGTGATTAGGATGCTCACAGGGATGTGAGAGACCCTAGTTTCAAGTCCCTGTCCTCCTCCACCCCCCACCAGATGAGGAGAAGGAATTTGAACAGCAATCTATCACCTCTCAGGTGAATGCTCTACCCCATGGGCAATAGTGATTTTCACACTCTCTGGTCCAATTAATAGCTAGTTATCCAATTGTTTAATTAAAGTGCAGCAACTTCAATAGGAGAGATTGAAGGAAATCCACATCAGAATATCCCATAGCCTCAAACCTAAAGTAGCAGATTCCTGTTCAGATCCCATCTCATCAGGCAGAGGGGGAACTTGAGCAGGGAGTCTCCCATATTCCTGGTAAGTCCCTTGACCACTAGGCTCAGAGTTATAAGGGAGCTCCTCCCTGCTATTTTGTGTTCAGTGAGGCAGCCTTTGAACATGCCTATCAGTTTGGGCACCGCATGAGAGGTAGGTGGAAGAACACCCATCTTCCCCCAGCTTGCAGATCACTAGCAAAGATGGGTGCCTCACTCTGGGTTGCAGGAAGATCCTATCTCTTTGAGAGGAATAGCAATTAGGACACACACACACCCTTTCATCAGCATCTCCCATTAGTTAACTTGGACAGCTACTACCTAGCCTGTGACTTTTGTGGAGTGCCTTCTAAGGTAAATCTCTCTCCCCATTCATTGCACAGGAATCTTTTAACACCCACCTCAGGTTTTATGGAGCATAGTGTTGTTCTTGAGACTTTCTACACACCTAAAAGTTAGGCATTGCCACACTGAGCCTCACAACACCTATATCCTTTTGTGGATCCAAACCCTTCTGAGTAAATCTTTCTTGAGATTTTCACCTCATCCTGCAAAAGGCTTCTTGTTCTCTACATAGCTTTTCATATCATTGTACCCAAAGAACAGTCACTGAGTTTCTCCCCTACCACCTCATCTGCTTTAAGCTTGATCTGTTTATAGCACTAACCACCACTTTTCCAGCTGGGTTTCATCTTTAATCACACCTAGTCCACCCTCCATGTGCAACCAGGTGAATTAATTGGCCCCTTGTGCCTCTATTAACCCTTTCAGAGCTCTTATAGGCCACACATTCCATCACAGTAAACTATGCATAATCAACCAATTTCTAATATGTGAATTCTTGCTTGAATTGTTATTTCTACACTGGCTGCTGTCCATGACTTTCCTTGCAAAATCTAGAATGCAGATGTTTAAAAAGGAAGTGACTTTACTGTTATTAACTAGCTATTAAAATGTTCTTCCTTATAAATAGATGGAAAATACTGGAATTGCTTTTGACCATTTAAAAAAGTACAAGATTTCACCTTTCAAAAATCTGTATGTGATTTTAAAGGATAACTGGAATATAAAGAACCTGTATAAAATAAGATACATAAATAATGAAATAGTATCATTAAGTAATACAGATCAAACATAAAGGCTTTAAACAGTGGAACTTTTATTACCTAGCAGTGATAGGAATAGCCACATAGTCCAAAAAACAGACAATATTGAACATACGGTTCACCTAACTGTTGAGGTGCCTAGCAATTATCTTCTCTGCACAGCTTTCAAAAACAGCAGTCTTCTGAGTCTTCTAAATAATACAGATACCCACTACTGTTCAGTTACTTCAGTTTTCTCCTTTCTGTTTCCTGACCTACCCCAAGGCTGAAGAAGAAACATGTAGGAATAGGAGTGAGGGTGGACATGTAGGGTGAAATCCTGGCCCCACTGAAGTCTGTGACAAAACTTCCATTGACCTCAGTGAGCCAGGATTGCACCTCCAAATAGGGGAGCCACAGGAGCCAGCTGTGCAAGGAGAGAAGGTCAAACTTCCTGCAGCTGCAAAAAACAGGGAAAAGGCCAAAAGGCACACTGCTGTGCTCCGGCTGTGCACAGATTTGCTCAAGGGAATCAGACCCACACACAGACACTTTTCAAGCTTAGTCCTAAAACAAATTCCCTGCATATCCCTCAACCCCCCAGGAATATATCATATATAGAGGTCCTATTTCTTGCTCTGGGGGGGGTCATAAAATAGTAAATCTTAAGCCTGTCAATAGTCCAGAGTTGACAAATTGCCTAGTCTTCACCTCAGACTGTTGTCATTTTGGAGGGGAAAAAAGGAAACAATTCTCCAAAAGGTTTGTTTTTAGATGGTGCTGCTTGAAGCTGCTCAGAGGTTTAAAATGTTAGAAATAGTCCCAAGGATTAGATTTTTGGGCAGAGTACTGGTAAATTAGTCAAAAATGTGCACAAAAAAATGCAGTTTATCTCATGGTTTTGCCCACAGATATCATCAGCACCTGTGTGTATGTAATGATATACCTACATAATAAACATTTATTTAGCTAAAGCATTATATAACCAATCACTGCAGTGTTCTTTAAGGGGTTTAGATCTGTGGAATTAATTCATATGGAAATCGATTTACTGATTACTATGGTTGTTTAGTATAATAGCATTATTTTAATGCCTAGATAGAAAATAAGGGGAAACATTCATGTTTTTTCTTAGACTTCTTAAAAAAATTTAATGATTTTATTAGATTAAAGGAATACCATCAAAATCTAGTCAATTTAAAAAAAAAAAGATAAAAGTAGTTTCAGGTACTACATCTTTCCCTGAATCACCCTGCCAATTCCTGTGGTTCCCTGACAATTCCCATGGCTTTACAATTATATTTTTCTAGTTTTATTCATGGTTTTTTCATGCCTTGCTGCTATGTGATAGATCCACATAAAGAAAGCAAAATGACTAGCTGACTGACAGGAAAACTGTAAAAATCATATACAAAGTACTCTCAATGTTTAAACAAGTTGAAAAAGTAGAGAAAAATAATTTTCCCAGATAATAATTTTAAGCATTATTTGTAATAAAAATAGCAAATAATATTCAGAGGTGTAATTTTCAAGTTGATTGTGTTCCCTTGAGGCATCACTTTTCCTGACCTTTTTCTTTTTTTATATTTTTCCTCAGATAAATTATATACAGTCTTCAATGTTTTTGATGATGACACAACCTGCTGGACCTATCACGAGGGTATTTTGTCTATGAAAGTAACAAGAAAAGGGCCAGTTATTAGTACGCTGGATGCAGATTGGCTAGAACTAACCACATTTTATTATAAACAAGGGTTGTCGTTAATTGATTCTTTTGTATACTGGGACACTTCTAAAGGTAAGTCAGTATATTTTTCACGAGATTTTTAAACTGTTGTCTTTATTTTGCAAAACGTAGGTCAGATTTTGTTTCTTAAAATGAGGAGCAAATCTGATGTTCCTGTTTGTAAAAATGATGGGTACTGTGATAATTTGTGTCATTCCAATTTCAAAGAATGTGAGACTTGCTTTAAAGAGGGGGGGGAAAGCCTTTCACTGTTTCCTTAAGTCATATCTTAGAATAATTAAAACTTATCTTTTGTTTTACCCATCTCGAAGTTTTCCAAAGGGAAAAATGAGTATAAAGAAGCACTTACTGCTAATGCTATTTTATTCAAATACTTACTGCTCATAATAAGTATCTATAGTAAAAACATATTAGGCATAATAGTCTCAGAATGCATGCCTAATTCTCAGAATGCATATCAACTGGGATTCACGGGAGGCAAAATCTTGCGATTTGTTGAGCTCCTCAGTGAAATTCTGAACACCCTAATTTCCAATTGAATATACAGTATTATAAATATACTATGAGATAAATACTAAATAATATCCTAAAGACCTATTCCTGCAGTCTTTATTCCAGCATGATGCTTTCTGAAGTTATTAGAGTATTTTGTTTGTGTTAGAATGGAAGAATTAGGCTCATATGGTGAAATCCTCGCCCCAATTAAATCAGTCGGAGTTTTGCCAACTGACTTTAATGGGGCCAGGGTTTTACCCCTACTGTTTTTGTTATAGTATCTATTAACAAACTGCTAGGACCAAATTACTTATATTATAGTTGCTTACGTACGTTAGCAGGGTCCTCATGACCAGTTAGCACACAAGATGCTGGTATGCGCTAGAGTTTACACCGCAGCTGGTACACACTAATGCACTATGTAGACAAGCCTGTAATTTTTTCTCTTTGGCTATTGAGTCAAAATAAACATTGTAATTAGAAATAGCTCTAAACCAAACCTTGGATCTGAACACCTGTGACCTGTGGGGAAGTTGGAATCTGTTCTAGATCCAGAGTTCCTATCTTTGACTCATCGCCAGTAGCGATATCCCTCTTTTGTAAAAGTTGTGATCAGGCAAATGTCGTTTCTGAGCATTCTTGATCATTAATGCACAAGCATCACATCACCCACAGCCAGTCAGGTGCTTGTTTTGGATAGTCACTGACAATAGCCCCATTATCCTTAAACACATGCTGTGCATTGTTGAAGTTAATGATTAAAGCATTAAATGTTTACTATCCAATTAGTAAAGTATGACATATAGGTCACTCTAATTACACAGCTAGCTCATCTAACAATTCATTAAGGATCACGATTCTGTGAATCATTTAAATAACAAAATTTCTGTATGTTTGGGTATTTGTTAGCTTAGAGTTTCAAAACTTTTTAAAAGATAGGCCCAGACCTTTACACCACCTTGAAGTTCCATTTCTTTCAGTCCCTTTGCAAGTGAGAGTATTTCTTCTTTTTTCCAATAGTAGTTAGTCAGAGGATTTGTTCTGGGATTTGGTTTTGGGGTTTTTTTTAAAGTAGCAGTATTTCACAAATGGCTCTATTTGTTGGAGTTCAGGACCAGAAACCAATAAACCTGGCATCTGATCTCAGCTTTGACTCAGAATTTCTGTAGTATCTGGGGCAAGTCATTTAATTCCTCTGAGATTGTAAGCTCTTTGGGGCAGGGACTGGCTCTTACTAAATGTGTGTAGTGTCTAGCACAGGCTATCCTAATCTCATAGACTCATAGACTCATAGGTCAGAAGGGACCAATATGATCATCTAGTCTGACCTCCCGCACAAGGCAGGCCACAAAACCCTACCCATACACATTTATAACAACCCCGAACCCATGACTGAGTTATTGAAATCCTCAAAAATGAGATTTGAAGACCTCAAGCTGCAGGGAATCCACCAGCAAGCGACCCAGGCCCCATGCTGCAGAGGAAGGCGAAAAACCTCCGTGGCCCCTGCCAATCCGCCCCGGAGGAAAATTCCTTCCCGACCCCAAATATGGCGATCAGCTAAACCCTGAGCATGTGGGCAAGACTCACCAGCCAGCACCCAAAAAAGATTTCTCTGCAGTAACTCAGTTCCCATCCCATCCAGCATTCCCACAGACCATTGAGCAGACTTATCTGCCGATAATCCAAAATCAATTGCTCAAATTAAACTATCCCATCATAACATCCCATTTAATGCTTGTAGCAGGGTCTTTCTTTAACTGATATTGGACCCTGCCAGTGCCTCAATTTTCCCTTTTTGGAGTTCTAAAAAAGTGCCCCCAGCCTCTTATGCAAGTCAAATAATATGCCTCTTGGAGTCAGGTTTCTTAAAGTCACCCAGTTCCAATATCATCTTAAATCAAAACAAGTCTTCCCCCCACTCCAGTTTCTTCAAATCTTTTCTGGGTTCAACAGTTCCTTCAAAAAACCCAGATCCTGCTGACTGCTGTTTCCTCAAGATTTCTTCCTCTTAAGATTTCTGCTTCTGCCACTCACTAGTCTGACTGGTATGGAGAGCTTCTTCCCTGTTCCTCTGTCCCTTAATCTCTTCTGAATCCCCCCAAAGAGCCTCCCTATTTCCTGCAAGTCTTTCTCCTCAGCTACCCTTGTGCTGAGGCCCCAGACGCCAGCATGCATGGGTGTACACGTGTTCGCCTGCTCGCTCGCTCTCTATTCTCCAAACTCCTCTGAGCAGGGGAGCTCAACCAGGCCCACTCTAGGCTTCTCTAGAGTGACAACCCCCTCCCCTCTCTCAAAAAAAAATGTTCTTTCCTAGTCTCTGGTTTAACACTACAGAGCAAGCTCTTATATGAAGTCCTGTCCCTGGGCTACCATCATGTAATGCCAGGTCACCTAACCACCCATCACCTGGGACCAGATGACAAGGCACAGGTAGGATTGAGTCCAAATCCCTTGAAGAGCCAGCCCATCCTGTGACAACTCCTCTAGGCACTACTATGCTATAAATAATACCTTAAGCTTTTCCATCTTCAAAAGCTATTTCTTTCCCAAAAGTGTTTGTGGCTTCAGTATTAGACTACTGTGCTCTTAACTAAAATATTAACAATACCTTAAAGATAGAATTATGATTAATATTAAAGTTATGTATTTAACTGAATATGATGTCAGAAACAGGAAATTATCTTACTAGATTGCAAAAAAAATTAATGTTTTAGATAGCAATTTCTTTTGCAAACATTTGAAACTGAACTTTACATACCAAATGTAAATTTTTAGTCAAAATTAATTAATACATAATATTAGTTGATTTAAGATTAGAAGATAATGTGAAGAAGAGAATATTTTGTAGCTATATTCTAGTGTTAGGTGAACAAACCTGAACTGCTTGATTTATTTATCTCCTTGAATTTTACTGTTACTTTGTGCTAAATGAAGATTGTACATTCCTTTAAAGTGACATTTTGTTTGTTGCCCATGTTTTGTTGCTTCAGTTGTCCTAGATTCTAAGTGGTCAGTGTTCTTATAGAGTTGCATATAGCAGTAATGTATGAATGAATGGAGCACAGGACTTTAATTCAGAAAAGCTGCTTTGTAAAAGTTCATTGAAGTGTTTCCTCTCATACTCTCACGAACAGTTTTTGCAAGACTCAAACTCATTCTGTTTAAAATAATCAAGTACATTAAGAGTGCTAGTTAAATAATACATTTTAAGGTAACATTTTTATGAGTCAAATAGTATCTACTTGTTCCCTAAAAGTTCTATCCACATTTTCCCTCCCCCTAAAATGATCATTCCTGTCACAACATCTAATCAAGCTATGTGTTACTTACCATGGTTCTGTTTGCTTGGTCTGATTAACAATAATAATTTTATTTCTAAAGCACCTCCTCTGCTTGGCTTACTGCATAATTTAAAATCTAAAACAATTTTAAAAAATCAGTTTAAAACAAAGTATTTTAAAATCAGATTGTGACTTCATTAAAACTGAATCCTAGAAAACAATGAGAGCTGTTATGCGCTCAGCAATGTGGAAAATCTGGCCCTCAGTGTTGACCCTCACCTCTTGGCATGTTGCTATAGCTCTGCAGCAAATTAAAAGTTTAGTGATTGTTAAAAGCTATGGGTGAGCCCTTAAATAAACAAACGTTTGCAGTTACACAGGATTAAATCTTCAACCACGTCCTCTGAAATCGCATCTAAACAGTTAAAGGTGCAATTGTACAGGCTTCTTTGGTTGAGTTTTAAATCCCAATCCAAATCCCATTGAAATCAAGAAATGTTCCCTTTGGAATATGTCTACACTGCAGTTAGACATCCACAGCTGGCCTGAGCTCACACGGCTCAGGCTAAGAGGCTGTTTAATTTAGCTATAGACGTTCGAGCCAAGTCCAGCAAGCCAGAGTCAACTGGTACAGGCCGCTGCAGGTTTTTAATTACAATGTAGACATACCCTTTGACTTCAGTGGAAGTAGAATCATGCCCTTAGACTTTGATAGAGTTCTCCCAGTGCTGGAAATAGAGGGGACAGTAGGCCCTCTTAAGATACCTGTTATAATTCAGTGAGGAGAACTGCTCAGCAGTTGTTGGCCAACGAAATTTCCACAACCCTCCCATTCTTGGCAAGTGTCTGCCTTTTTTTTTTTTCTTATGAAGAACTCTCCCATCTTTAACACCTGGGGATGTCTTTTTTAGGCATTCCACAGTGCCTCCTTTTAACAACTGGAGCCTCTGATTCTTTGAAGCTGTAGTAGAGATCATCCTCAAATTGAGGGATTGCTGCTGGCCTCTGATTCTGCCCAGCCTGGTTGTTACAGTATTTCAGTTGGGATCTTTGGAGTGACAATGCTGGATTAAAATGAATATGTTTAGAGACAATCAAACATGGGCGTGGGCTTTTCTCCTTCCGATTAAGCATCTGTAACCTGGGAAGGAGTTTACAAAGGAACTAGCACTCTATTTAGCTACTGGATTCTTTCTTGCCTGATTTGTTTGTTCTTGATGTCAAGCTAAAAGACTTGTATAATCAATTGAATATTTGGGCCTTCCAGAGAGCCGAGATCTAAAACCTTTTAGAACATTAATTAATTAATTCAAATGGAATTTAAAAGATGTGTGCCTTCCACCATCTTAACTAGTTTGCTTGTGTGTTGCATTCTTTATCCTCACTTTTTTTTATATAGGTTGTACATTCTCTTTAGCAGGGGTTGTCTTTATGTTTGTCTGTACATCGCCTAGTACATTTTAGGCGTTACTGCAATATAAATAAACAACATATGTAGCCCAAACAGCTACAGAAGTTGTCATTTGGCTCAGGCCCTATGAAAATTACAAAAGAGCATTTTAGCAAAGAATACAGAGGTATTTCCAGAAGCTATAAGAACAAAATTTGACAGTATTCTGTTTATTAGAGTAGTTGAACTGTCACTCCTATTTTAATGCAAGAAAAAGTACAACAAATATTGAGCCAAAACAGAGTTCACTCTGTCGAATGCAGAAAAAGCTACCATGGCAACATTTTATTTGCTCATCTGTTTATATAACTATCATCTATAATGTATTCGTAAAAATATTACACCCTAGAATTTGTTTTGGGTACTAGCATTAGAAATGGTAAACTACTATCATAGACAAGATGGACAAAGGGCCAAATGCATTCAGAGTGAAACTCCACTGAAGTTGATAGTTTCACCAGGTAGGAATCTGACCCAAAATGTTTTATGAATGTCAAAACAAATTCTGGAATTTTAAAAAATATCTTAGCACAAAGAGGTGACTTTTATTTCAATAATTGCTTGAAATCCAGAAGACCTATTTGACAAGATATTTGAGATATTAATGGTTAAAATATTTCCTAGTTTTCACTATTTCAAGCATCTACCTAAAACCTGAAGAGAAGTTCTGCAGTTAATGAATGTATAAAATACAACTGTTTGCAAACCATAATAAATGTGTGCAGGTGTATGGTGTACACACTCAATCACATACACGCCCACACATTTACACAACCAACCACATTTCGTGTGTGTGCGCATGTGCGTGCATGCATAAAAATGATACATTATATACTCTTATTTCTATACATGCATGGCAAGTATATATGACTGTAAACATATAATTTAAAATACTCTTATTTCCGAAAACAGGTAAGATTTACTGCAAATGCAGACCACAAAGTAGTAAGATTATTATGAGTCTTTTAATACTTAGCATTGCATTAGGAAACCGATGTTTGAGATGGTCAAATTCATACCATATTTAGAAAATTTATGCCCATCTGGTAAAATTCCAAGTCAGATCAACTGTGGAATTCTTTCAGTTATTCTCCAAACCAAATTACAATATGACAGTATTTTTGTATAACCATAAGTTAAGTCACAGAGACCATCTTCTCTTTTACAGTATGTTGGAGAGGATTTAAAGCTGATATTCTGAAGAGTATTTCTATTTTCTGTTTAAATTGAGTTTAATTTTTTTTAGTTTTTAAGAGTCTCAGCTATTGAGGTACCACTACAGAAAGGGCTTCCAGATGGCTCTTAGGAGATGCGCTATGCTATCAAAGACAGAAAATTAACCAACATATGATGCACAGCTTTAGTTTGGGCCAGCTGGATATTATCAAACTCCCACAAGAATTAAATTAGGGAGGTGCTCTCTGAAACTTCCTTCCCATCAGGAATCCTCCTACATTTACTTCTGTTTCAGGCTTTTCTTGTGGCCATTTAATTTTTTTTAAGTAACTGTGTATTCACACCGTACTTTATGCTTTGTTTATCTTAAATACTCTCCCATCTCCACCAATCACATTTATTTTGGTCATACAAGCAGCATTTCAAAGTTGAGAATAAAGTTTCTGTACTGTGTGCTACATAAACAGTGGTTATCTTTCCGTTGTATAAAAAACAAATTCAAACTCAGATATGGCACTTGCTTGCAAATGCTTTTAATGATAATTGAAACTTGCATTTGGTTAATAGTTGGCTCCCTATAGAAAAGGGAAAATACAGTAATTTTATTAAGAATTTGACTTCATAGTTTACAAAGTTGTGACTGAGACAGCTGGAAAAAAAACATTAAATATGAATGTATTTGATGTCTCAGATAATTTGATTTCAGTGGGATAACAAGCAGTGTATAAAGTTAAGAAGGTGTGTACATCTTTGCAGAAGGTGGACCTAAGTCTTTATAGTTCACCTTACACGTGTCCTTGCTTCCACAGGAGACCACACGCCCAAATCTTTAGAAGGATTATTTATATATGAAGAAGAAGGTTCAGGAGTTCCAGGGTCTAGCAGGAAGGGAAATGACACAATAGTTGTAGAACAATGGACTGTCATTGAGGTAACTGTTTATTTAGCAGTGTAACATTTTATTTTTAATTTTTCTGTGTTTTTCTTAGTATGTTTGTATCAAAGTTAGATACAAGTTTAGGATGCGTTCTTGCAGTTACCTTTACACAAACAAGACTACCACTTAAATCATAAGACTGAATGCTGAATTTTTGTGTATTTGTAATCAACTCACTAACACAAGAAAGTAAGACCTAGTAAATCAAACTCTACATGTAGTGTAGGAATTTGATCAAAAATACATGGAAAAAATCATTTTTCACTGCTTGAGAGTGACTTATTTGTTTTACAGTCTACGTAATGTTTGAAAAAGTGTTTTAATTCATTTCTTTCTACATACATTTATGAAACATTTTTGTGCAAGGTTATTGAAACATAGAAACATAGAAACATAGGTCAGAAGGGACCAATATGATCATCTAGTCTGACCTCCTGCACAAAGCAGGCCACAAAACCCTACCCATACACATTTATAACAACCCCGAACCCATGACTGAGTTATTGAAATCCTCAAAAGTGAGATTTGAAGACCTCAAGCTGCAGGGAATACACCAGCAAGCGACGCATGCCCCATGCTGCAGAGGAAGGCGAAAAACCTCCGGGGCCCCTGCCAATCTGCCCCGCAGGAAAATTCCTTCCCGACCCCAAATATGGCGATCAGCTAAACCCTGAGCATGTGGGCAAGACTCACCAGCCAGCACCCAAAAGAGAATTCTCTGCAGTAACTCAGTTCCCATCCCATCTAACATTCCCACAGACCATTGAGCAGACTTATCTGCCGATAATCCAAAATCAATTGCTCAAATTAAACTATCCCATCATAACATCCACTCCATATACTTATCAAGCTTAGTCTTAAAGCCAGATAAGTCATTTGCCCCCACTACTTCCCTCAGAAGGCTGTTCCAGAACTTCACTCCCCTAATGGTTAGAAACCTTCGTCTAATTTCAAGTCTGAATTTCCTAATATCCAGTTTGTACCCATTCGTCCTCGTGCCTATATTAGTACTAAACTTAAATAATTCCTCTCCCTCCCTAACGTTAATCCCCCTGATATATTTATATAGAGCAAGCATATCCCCCCGGAGCCTTCTTTTGGCCAGGCTAAACAAGCCAAGCTCTTTCAGTCTCCTTTCATAAGGCAGATTTTCCATTCCTCGGATCATCCTAGTAGCCCGTCTCGGAACCTGTTCCAGTTTGAATACATCCTTCTTAAACATGGGACACCAGAACTGCACACAATATTCCAGGTGGGGTCTCACCAGCGCCGTATATAACGGCACTAACACCTCCTTCTCCTTGCTGGAAATACCACGCCTGATGCATCCTAATACCATTTACCTTATTTATTGACTTAAATAAGTGACCAGTGACCACTGCCACGTCTTCTGCTTTAACTAGTTACTCAGTGTCCAATGTTAAATCCTATAATCTCAGAAAAGTCCCTTCTGTTCTCAGTAAATTTGATCACACATTATTTGTCTTTTAATGAGTGCTGTTACAGTGTTACCCTTCTCAAACTCCATTTTCCACTTCAGAATACACCTTCCACTTTAATTGCCTATAGACCAACTTTCGCTATGGGAATATTTATGCAGTTGATTAGTGTGTCATTTCAGCACACTTTATAAAAGGATACAATGTTATACCCCTCATGTCTTTTGAGTTATTTACTGCGCTTCAAAAATTCCAATTTGCAGTCCTCTAAAAATTATAGTTACTGCACTGTCAGTGGGACAGACTAGCTGATCTCTTTTCCATGTTTAATTTCTGTAATTCTATAGTCAGAAATCTAGTTTTGATTGGTAATTAAATAATCAAAGTTCCTAAAGCTTGGATCCTTGTAAAGCCCTTATTTTTCCTTCTGTTTTATTCCCTGCTGCCAATTTCCCCACTCCTCTCCACTCAGTGATGTCCTAAAGCCTGATCATCTGTTTTAGAATAAATTTAACATTTAAACAACTCAAGTAAATGAAGGCAATCTAGTCCTTATCTAGGCCATCCTTCAAGAACTATGATACCTTTTTTAATCCAGTCTTTGATCCAGGTATAGTCCCTTATGTACAGTGTTCAGATCTCTTCCTATAAACACTAGACAGCAAACAAGTATGCAAAACACCTAAGTGACTTAGGAGTTTGAGTTAAGAGGACAAAACTTTTGATCTAAATGACTTATCCGTGATGAGATGCCCTGTTAAGAAGCCATAGTAGCACCACTCAAAACAGCACTACATCAATGCGACCTAGGGAACTTTTAGTGCATGCCAGCAGGACCCACATTAGGCCAGGTAGTGTGCAACATACTTACACGTAGAAGTACTCTGCTACAAAATCCTGAAGAAACCACAGATGGGAAGGGAAAACTCAATTGCTTTCAAACCTAGATAATGCAGAGATCTTTTATGTTGCCGATATGGTAAAGGCCATTTGTCCGCCTTGCTGCTGGGAACATTCATATGTGGTAGGAATTGCTTCTGGAAAAGACGGAAAAATTGTATGGTAAAACTGGTTTCTAAGAATCACATGTTTAGAAGTCAGCTTGTTCAGTTTTCCATCTGCACAGGTTGTTAATATTTAAAATAATATTTTAAAATAGTATTTTTGTAGATACTGATGTTTTTCTAATAATTATTACTTTAAATTTTTACCTGAAAAAATCATTAGCTTTGAGCTTTATTCAGTAACTAAATGACATGTTTATTCAGCATGTAAAGTAAAAAATCAGGTAAAAATATCAATGTAGTCATTAAAAAAATGATTATTCTATTATTATATCCAAACTGGACATTTTCTTTTAGGCCCCAACATTCCTAACATTAAGCATATGACATACTTGCGTAAGTATTTTGAAGAATTAGGGCTTTAGTCCTAACTGCATATCCTTAATTAATACCCCCATCCCTTTGTTTTATCCACTTGTTCTCTATAGTCTGACACTGAGATTATGAATTCTTTGAGGCAAGGACTGTCTCTTTGTTATATGGATGTATAGCACGTAGCACAATTAGGCCCTGGTGTCAAGGTGTTATTGCAATAAAATAATGTCAGTTATAATTTGTTATATCATATATAGAAATACAGGTTAAAAACTGTGCAGATTGTATTTACTAGTTTTTAAATTTGTTTATTAATGTAGGGATGTGAAATTAAAACAGATTATGGACCTTTACTGCACACGCTTGCTGAGTTTGGATGGCTTCTTACATGTGTACTGCCTACCCCCATCATCCGACATGACAGGTAACCAGAAAGTAGTTGAAAGCATAAAATATGCAATTCTGGAATGTATTATAAATATTAATCTCAGAAGACTACTGAATGAATATTTGTGTACTTAACTGGTCTCTATGTAACAAGGAAGAATATATAAATAATGTTAAGGAGACTCAGGAAATAGGTAGCTTGACTTAGATAAGATTTTGTGGATTTTAAAGAAGTGCCTTTAGGGCCATTGACTTAAAAGGGTTTTGGATTAGGCCTTGCAGCCTCAACTCAGCAAAAAATGTAAGCACATGTTTAACGCTAAACATGAGAATAATCCCAGTCCTATTTTGGAAAACATTAATATTTTACTTAATCCAATTAATTTTAATTAATTAGGATGGGGTTACTTGTGCAGTTAAACACAACCATGTTTTGCTGAGTCAGGGCCTGAGAGAGTAGAAACAAGTTGTTTGGACCACTCAAGAAATAACATTATCACCAGATCAGGCACATACTATTTGTAGCAAATTGAGGAGTGTGCTAATTCAACAAAAGTGAACCGGTTCATCTCCTTTAATGCATGTGCCATGTTTCGTCATGTTCATAGCAAACGATTGGTGCATTTTTCATTGCTTCAGGTAGTTCCATCTCTCTCTCTCTTTCTCTCACACACACACACTTTCTAATGCAGAGAATAGAAATCTATCTTTAGATTAAAGGCAAAATTATACTTTTCAGATCTGCACAACAGATTTCAGCTCTCTTATTCTGTCCTCACAAGGTGTAGAAATCTCAGATATCAACAGGACATGCATGAATGTAGGAAAAGCAGATCATCAGAACTGAGATCCACCTTATTGCCCCAATTGCAAATTTTCACCTTATCTATTGTAACAAAAAATTACAAGCGGCTTTTCTTAGTAATACAAAATAAAAAAGGGCAAGTGCAACCCTGAAGTCAGTATGAACAGCTTTTTAAATTCTGCTCCCAGCTAGTTAAGATTGCCTAGTGTTAGAGTAATTATGGCATTTACAGAGATTCTGTCCTGTATGGAATTTTTTTAAACTTAGGTATGAAAATGAATTTTAGCAAATTTTAAAATTATTATAAACAATTAAACTGATTAGCTGAGTATTGTAAACTTAATTCAGCAAAAGCAGACCTGCATAACAGTATTTCTGACCATCATTTAATTAGCTTGGTACTGTTATGATCTTTTAAAATCTATCAATCATATATTTAGCATATACTGTTAAGAGTTCAATTCAGGAGGTGTCAGTACTGTTATTATCAATAGCATACATATGTAATCCCAAACATATATTATGGAAGAAATACCATGTGACCAACTACAGATTCAAACGTCAAAATGCTAAAGAAAAAGCCAGAACAAATCCAGTTCTTTTGGAGTTACATGACAACATTCAATAGTAATACAATATTTGAATAACAAGTTTAAGAAAAATATTATCTACTGTAAAGTGAAGATTATGATAAAATGATAGGGATACTCAAAACATTTCCTATCAAAACCCTAGGCTAGAGAACTTCTGCAGCTGCCTTTTCAGTTCAGTTAAAGTAATGAACTGAGTAATGCCTAATGTGAGTCTTGAAAATGAAATGAGACAAACTGAATTTCTTCAACTATACAAATTTCTGCTTTACCTCCTGGTCCATGCCTTGCTCCCCATGAAAAGAGAGGATCCACAGGTCTGACAGCTGGAGCTATGCTGGGAACCTGATCCGAAGCTTAAGTCAATGGAGAGACAGACGCCCACTGATTTCAGTAGGCTTTGGCTCAGGACCTAGTTGCGTGAATCAAGCTAGCATAAGTTGAATGTGGGTGGAATGCTTCAAGAACTGCTCCAAATAAATGGAATTTGTTTCAAGTGAATTGACAGAGTTCCTAACTCACCTTTTTTTTCACTTGAAGGGGATTATTTCTATTAACTATTTTCTCAGTGGTAGATAAAATTCCTTTAGAACAATTAGTTTTAAACAGACGGGAGAAGGATTTGGGTGCAAAAAATTACAGATTATGTGAGCTTTCCACAATTTTGCTGTATCCTGCAATTTCACATAAATTCTAAGCTTTGTTTTTTTTTTTTTTTAAAGAAAAGCCCTTTGTCTGGTGGGGATACAGTGTGAAACAACATGCTGTTACCCTTTTAACTCATCCCTGAGAAAAGCTTTCTTCACCTAAACAACATCAGAAGCAAAAGTAGGAACAGGGAAGGAAGTGTGAATTACAGTGCTTACAATGGCACCATTTAAAGTTTGTATTACTTGACCCAGCAGCCTACATATAAAATATTAATTAAGCCTAAGACAAGGAGCTTTTCTAAAAGATGGAAAAAAATTATGCCAAATCCCAGCACTATGGAAAAGCTCTGGTAGCCTTTCAGGCCATGGTCCCCCTCCTTGGTGGCGGCAGCAAGGCAAGTTATTTTGAGCTGCTGCTGATCAGTTTCTTTGCAAATTTCAGTCCCCACTTGTAAAAAGCAAAAGGAACCAACTTATGCATCATGGGCCTGCAGACAGGACATGAGGCCACTGAAGTGGGAAGGGGCTGTGTGTATGAGAAAAACTGAAATATTTTAGAAAAGGCCATGTGCTGCAGGAAGTGCTCTTGATGATTCAGTAGGTGGGTACTCTGTCTTTGGAGTTATTGTCAACCCAGCACCACAGCATGATGCTTATGTGATGAATCTTTGAGGTGTGCTATCTTTTAAATAAAGCATAAAATTACTGTCCTTGTTACTAGTTGTGGTCATAAAAAAAAAAGAGTGAAGTTGCATCCTGGCCAGTTTTGAACCTGGATAATTATATTATACCTATGTTAAAAAAAAAATCTCCACTGGATTAAGTATTTGTTTCTTCTCCTAAATTATTGGATATTGTTTGTGTGTACTGTTAAATATATTTTGCATTGGGTTGTCTGGTGAAGTGCTTTTGGAAGAAAATCACTTACATTTATATAGTGCCTATCAGATTCATTTTAAGATCCTATATAAAGGGACATTGTGAATTGATAAAACTCTTATGAAGAAGAATGTGTTGTATCGTGGGTCTGAATAGTTGAATTTATGTTGATAATTACTATTTCCAGGCCTCAATATCATTATTTAAAAAAGAAGAAATTCTGTGACTAGTTAGTATTTTTGTGTGATAGGCATTATGCCATCGTTGGTGGTACTAGATTATCCTAAGAATCCAAGTTAAAAGTCTGAATACAGAAGAGCATTCTGTGCAGTCTATACAGCTGTTCTTTTCCTAGACTTCGAACTCTGACCTCAAAACCAAGAGAGAATATTAACAGGTTTCAGAAACAGTATCAAATAGGCTATACTGCTAAAAACAGTCACAATTAGCATTTATCTTCATTAAATGGAACATTTTGGGAGGTTATTTAATAGAGCACTAGGAGTTCTGGCAAATGATTTTTTTCATAACTTTAAACAAAGTTATTTGATATAAAATAATTCTTAATGAAACTATTTAAAAGCAAAGACATGTTAACAGAAAAATCTGCTTTCCATTTTTAATTCCTTCTTTAAAATTTACTATTTTTCTCTCACTCCTCTCCCTTTATCACGCAGAATCACTTAATGTTCATTGTTTCTCTATATACAGATGTGACTGTCTCAAAACCTACATTAATAAAACTGACTGATTCTCTTTCCACTAATGTTAGTGTAAAAACTCACATTTAAGGAAAGCAGAATTGAGTTCTAACCAGATTTTTTCATGTGATGACTCTGTTTTCTTTGCTCCAGCATGGTCTGATACACTGAAGTTATAGATCTTATTTCTGGATTTTTTATATTTTCCTGGTTTTTGCAACAGATATTCTACTTTATAAAATAAAAGCTCCTATAAAAACATGACAGCAGCATCTCATGGATGATTGTCTCATGTCTGGGAGAGAGAGAGAGCTGTGCAGAGTCTACAAGCCAGCCTGTCCTCTAACTCCCCATCTCAAGGGTTATGTCATTTAGGACACAGGATTTACTCTTAAAAGCTGTTTTCTTCCCGTTAAAAACATAGCAAAGAAGCTGGCCATCAGGACCTAAAACATACAGCACTGTACGTTTGTGCAATGACATTTGAAAAACAAGCAGTGACTTTGCAGGAATTAGTACAGTACTGCCACATAGGATCAGCATTGTTGTGATTGTTGTTATCGAGGTACAGCAGAGAGTGTCTTGGAGAAATGCATACCTGTTGTGACTTTTTAAAATATATGAGCTACTGATGGACATTATTATCCTGCTAGCAACAATTGAGGGGGTCTGCTGAAATTTGCTAGAGGCAAGAACAAAATGCAGTTAAGATCTGTGATAAATTCTAAAAATAAGAAAATGTGCAGACTCAGAATTTATTTGCCAGATCTTGGGAATTATCAAAATTTCAGGCGCTTAAGAGAATAGTATTAGTTATTTTAGAAATTAAATTTGTTGCCTATGTTCTTAGTGGTAGAGAAAGCTTTTTGGGTGAAATCTATCCCTTAATGCCTAATGCTACCATATTTACTGATACAGATCTACTCTAAATTCATGTAATTAAGAGCGTGCTGGGAGTCTAGGATTAAACTTCTTCCTCAGAAATTTTCCAAAGAATTTTCTCTGTTGTAGCAGTGGACTTTCCAGTTGGAAGCAGAGAGACTGAACTCTTCAAACTAATCCATGATTGTTGGAAAGTCTGAATGTTGCTTAACAAAAAATAATGCACAACATTATTTTCAGGATCGCAAACAAACTGAGTTTGGTATTAGAGTTTACAACCCAGTTTCTTTTCCTAGAAAATGTCCCTAAACTTCATCTTAAACCCTTGAAATGTCCTGCATGATGATATCCCCCACATACACAATATTCAAGCATGACAAATAGCCCTATCAGAATCAGAGCTAGTGATAATTTTAACAAGCTCCATAATTTTTAAAGGACTGATTTAACCACCATATGTATATTAAGAGGATACATTTATGGCCCACACACCATAAACAGACAAAGTGCCAGTGGGAGTAACAAAAGAGTCTCTGTGCTCTTCTCCTATCACCACCCCACCAAAAAGGATACAGAAAAAAATAAAAGGAAAAACATCTCCCCTACATTGATTTCAGCAACCTTACTTTGTAGTGACCCTTTTTTCCACCACTGTAGTCCCTGCAAATTGGCAGGACAGACTGTCTACAAGCACCCGAAGGCAAACATTGTGCAAAAAACTGACATTGCTGTGATTAGTTTATTGGCACTAATTACTTAACCTAAGTTCTCATAATGCATTGGCCCAGGAGAAGGAGGGAATGTGGGAATAAGAGGAAAACTTGAAATAGCTCGTTTTGTGTATTTTCTCTAATTGAAATTCTGTGGCAATCCCACTGTCGTTCAACTCTATTGTGAATGAAGCCCATGGCTACTTTGTCGTGTGCAGCATGACAATAAGGCCAGACTTTAAAAATTGGTAGTTTGCCTGTGACCTACCCAGCATTCACCATCCCCTCTTTTCTTGATCAGGTGTAAACATTTGAAAGCTCAATATTTGTTTCCCATTGCTGTATACAAGATGGGATGAACATGTTTTATACAAAATCAGGCACAGGTTCTGCTCCATGTTAGAGAAACAGTTCAACCTGCTCGTTACCACGAGAGGAATCCCACCTGGTATCAATAGACAGGCATATGAACAGGAGGGAAGCTTAGAGCCTTTCAGGTATGTCTACACTGCAGCATGCCTCCGAGCCCAATTAGACAAGCATGCTAGCTCTGCTCGAGCTAGCACACTCAGAAATAGCAGGGTGGATGTTGCAGCATGCACTAGCCACACAAGTGCAAGGCCACCCAACCCTCTGGGCTAGTCCACGCCACAACAGCCATACTGCTATTTTTAGCACACTAGCTTGATTAGCGCTAGCATGCATCTGTCTATCTGGGCCAGGAGGCATGCTCCCACCTGCAGTGTACACATACTCCCCAAAGGGAGAAAATATTCTTTCCCTACTCCAGGCAGTAAAACCCAGGAAGCTCTCAGACCAAACCCTAACCAAGATGGAGGGAGACTCTGAGAAACAGGCTGGTTGGTCACACCAGAGGACTGTGGTATTTGCCTCTTCTCTTAATTCCAGGAGGTAATAAAGCTAGGCAACCCCAGACCAAGAAGCATTAATAGCTTGGGCAAACTGACAGCTTCATCCCCTCCAGAGGGCTGTACTCCTCACCACAGAGTCTGTTCAGATTGTTTATTTTCCCCATCCAAGAAAAGTATTCAAAGACAAAACTATTGGTATTTGAAACAGTCACCATTATATAGCAGTGGCCATTTTAAATAAGGCTGTAAGTTCTGTCCTTTCACTTAACCACTTATCTTCCAGTGGTAATCAGCTGGGCGTAAACAACTGGGACCTTTACTCTTACCCACCTCACCCAACCCACTCCCTCCCCCCAAAAAGCGTGGTGATTTCATTATTAAATAAAGAAAACACTGAGTTTGGAACAGCAGCTCATTTATCTTACTTTAAGTAAATTGTCCACTTTTAAGAAAGTACAGAATTACTTATTAAAATGGCAGTCAACACATAGACAACTTTTTGTATTGGGGGGAGTGCTAGGGATAAAATACTATGTCCATGTGTAACCTTTCCTCCCAGATATTTCAGCACTTTATTGCATATTATCCAGAAGTGGATTAGTGTATAGCAAAAATAATTATGTTACTGTTCAGTATCTGGTGATTCCAAAAATAGTAATTTATTTTCTTCCTCTTTCTTCTTCCCCTATGTTAAAGTCTCCTATGTAGGTGTTTCCCTCATAGGAAATGGTCTGAACTATTATTATTATATTGTGGATTTAGAGCTTATAAATAGCTGCTGGGTTGATGCCTTTTATCCACAGGAGTAGCAGTGCAAACTTCACACACGGTCTCTGTTCCTGCCCGGCTCCTACCAGAAAACAGTTTTTAGTCACCAGCAAAATGCGCCATTTCCAGTGTTTTCTATTCATTATAGACTCAGAGACTTTAAGGTCATAAGGGACCAATATGATCATCTAGTCTGATCTCCTGCACAATGCAGAGCACAGAACCTCACCCACCCACCCCTGTAATAGACAGAGCCACAAAGAGAATCTGAGGACACTTGTTGCAGACCTGGATTGGATCAGAATGGGCCTTTCCATGGTGGTACCAGCACTTATCTTGTGGCCTTTTCAGTTTCTGAAAACGTAAGCTTTAATTTCCTTAGAAAACTAAGTTTCTTATAGTTGTGAAAACTCTCTCTCTAAGCATGAACCAACATAGTGCAGAGTCTGCAGACCAGCAGACTGAAACTGCTCTAAAGGCCAAATACTGACCCCACCCCATCATTCATTGGAAACAGAGGATCCCAAACAATGTGCCTTTGCCATGGTTCCACTGCAGAGTTTCAGCAAAGGCGGCACAGAGACAGAAATGAACTCTCTTTATACAGGCTGCCCTTCCTGGGTATGCTTAACATATAGTGGCAGGGCACTGTGGGGAAACACATTCCTATGGCTCATGCTGCAGCTGTTTTGTGATTTCATGGAGGCCACTGAACTAGGTGTGTCCAACTGTACTAAATTCATTTAGTGTGAGATTTTCGAAAGCACTTAAGTGACTTAGGACCACTAATCTGTAGTATAGTATATAGATTCACCATAGTATTTGAGCACTTTCCAGCTTGCACTAAGTAGCGTGACTAAGATGTGTTTGTTCTCTGATTCTCTCCCGAGGGAGAAACGTTTGTGCAGTGGAGTGTTTTTGTTTTGGAGTGGGTTTTTAGTTGTGTCAGTCTGTCTGTCTAAGTTTGTTAGAGAAGGCAAAGTCAAAGACAGACAGACCCATTCACTTTCAAGAGCAGCATTAAAAAGATTGGAACTTGAAAGCTAACACTTTATCAGCAAAGTGCTAAAATAGAAATATTTATACTTGAAACTTCCAGAAAGATAGATTAATATCTTTAAACTTTATAGTAGAAAATTCCTAATATATAACAATTTCTGAAGTGTAATTTCTCATCCAACTCTTTGCTTCTGCATCCTTTAACTGTGCACATAAAAATAAAAGCCAACATGTATTTTACATTTCAGTAAAATGTGAGGGGAACAAAGATACAAAGTACCCTGTCTCTCATACTTTCAGCAGCCCTTGACAATCATAAGTCATAGGATTCATTATAGTTAGCCTATCTTGGCAGGCTGATAATAGGGCAGTATTGTATTATTTAGACAATCTGGGCAACACTTGAACAAATCGTAAATAATTTGTACATTTAAAATGTTACATAGCTCAGGCAGTTCTAGAAACTATTGAGCTGTCCCAGCTAAATCAAATATCACACCAAAGATATTCTGTTAGGCTAGAGAGAGTCCTGCTTACCCATTCCCCTACCCCCAAGCCCGGGACAGAGCATCCTCAGTTGTTCTGTGGAGAAGGATCATGCTCATTACAGTCGATACAGAGGAGCTGTGGGAGGACCAGGAATGCGAAGTGCAGACAGAATTTTTTAAGAATGATATTGACAAACGCTAACAATCTCTACTTAGCATATGTGAATTGCAATTTCCATAGGTTTATATCCTGGATTTCATGGGGCAGTAAAAGGAACATCCTGCTACAAGGACACCCCATTTCCCCACCCACTCCCATCAGCTAAATTTCAAGTCCCTGCTCCAACATATGGCATCATTACAGCTTCTCAGTAAAGGGGTTTGTGAGAATTTTTTAACATGGGCAAGACAACATTTTCCCTTGTCTCAGTCTCAGAAATGGCTGAATTATTTTATCTAAAACTTTCCAAAAACCAGGCTGAGGAAACACTGGCATGGAAAATTTCATCCCAATTGGTTAAAGTTTGGCAAACTTAAAAGCAACTGAAAACAGGATTATATAAGCAAGTGTTAGGCAACTTTAATTATAGGTGGTGCTACCAACTTCTTCTGTAACATAGGCTGTATGTACATTATAAAATGTACAGTTACTCTGAAAGACCTAAGTAATCAAAAGCAAGCTACAAATAAATATTGTTGCCTCTAAAATACTAAAATTATCTGCTTTAACTTGCAGTGAAGGAAATCTGGCCACAAAGCAAGTTGTTTTCCTTCAGAGACCTGTCATGTGGAATTCAACCATTCATACTCCAGAGGTGAGTAGAGATTATGTTCTTGCAGAGTCAGTGTGAGCAGCTAGTTGAATATGGACGGATATTAATGGCTGTTAATTTACCTTTTCCAACAGTGTTAGGGAATGAGTTTTAGTTTCATATAGAAGCAAACTGCAATCTGAAATCAGGGACTAAAGAGTGATAGAATGAGCCTGAACTATAGAAAGCTAGATGCAGGTTTCTGGAGGATATTAGCAGTTATCTCAGCAGTAGGTTGGATTGGTTTTTTTGGTTTTCCCCTTATTGACTGGTTTGCATTTTGTCTCAATTTTTCTCCAGCAATGCAGTTATTTAATAAATGAAGCCATAACTGCATGAAAATAATAGCTTATGCATAGCCTAAAAGCTATTATTGAGACTGAAATATCGTTTCCAGAGGTAATCACTTCTCTGGCTATATATCCTGTGGCTAGTTTCTTCAAGCATTTGGACAAGCCTTTAAATGCACTGCAACTATACAAATTCTGCTGGTATTCCATCTGAGAAAGAAAACTTCATTCTGACCTCAAAACTCACGGAGAAGAATATATTGTGTGAAATTATGCGTAATTTTTAGGTGAGCTGTGGGAAAGAACATGGCATGGTACATGAACAGCAGCCGCACAAGGGGGCTCAAGCAGGAACAGGCCCTCCCCCACCTAGTAATCAGTGGGGGCCCAAGAACTCCTCTGGCCCCAGGGCTGCAAGGGGAGAGCAAGCTCCTCTGGTCCCAAGGCTGCCGTGGGAGAGAGGGCTCCCAGGGGAGAGCGGGCTCCTCTGGCCCTGGCAGAAGCTTACAGCTCCTCCAGCTGGGGGTGGGGTGGTGGAAGGGAGAGCCAGCTCCTCTGCCCTGTGCCCCAGCAGGGGCACAGAACATGCCCTGCTCCCTCCGAAATCTGTCAATGTTTTATTCCTTCACACACACCCCTATACATGAAAAAATGTGTGAACAATAAAAGGCCCAAAATAGCTCCTGCAGCAGCTGAACCTCAGCTGCTCCCTGTTCTATTTGGGGAACTCTCTCCCCCTAGAAGTGCTCTAAGAGACACACTGAGCATTATACAGTTGGTGGTAATAACCACACGCTGTCAAGGGCCGGAGTTGCACAAGCAGTTGCATATATGCAGAGTAGTAAACCTTGTCCTCTGCCCAGCCCCAGCAGGCAAGGCACCACAAACCCTGAACTGATAAGCTGTCCTTAGCCAAGTAGCTTTGCAAATCTCCTACCATGGAGCTTCCCTTTTATTTTCTTTCTGGCTTTCATGTGCAGGGCTCACTTTCCTCTAGCTAGATTTGCCTCTCCACTGAGCTAGCATTCTTACCTTGTAAGAGAATACAGATCTGTATCCCACCCCACATTAGCAGCTTCACAGATAAACACTTTTGTAATAGTCTTCTGTGATATAATGACACCTTCCCTTTGTCCATATGCGTTGACAGCTCCATTAGCCTCCCAGTGTCTCAAGCTCACCACTTCGGAGTCAGGAGGAGAGGAAGGGTTCAAATCTCTCTTCACATCCAAGCTGTCACCACATCCTGACCTGTACTATGTTCTCTACAACACTTCTGAAATCCACCACTCCCTCTCTGTTCCTGGCCCATGCCCTGGTTATCTCTTGCCCAGACTAGCATAACTTCCTTCTCTCGGCCCTCCTCCCAGGCCTGAAGAGGAGTTCTGTGTATGCTTGAAAGCTTGTCTCTCTCACCAACAGAAGCTGATCCAATAAAATATATAAACTCACCCACCTTGTTCCTTATCTCTAACTTTCCTGCTTCCTGTACCTCCCTTTCCAATCTAATAAACATGCAAAGCTCAAATTATCTCCAGTCTTGAAACATTCTCCTCATCCACATACTTGCATTTTTTAATCCTTTCACGCTTTCTTGTTTCTTTACTCACAAAGGATGAACTCCTGGCCTTCAAGACTGTATGCTGCTGCCCTTTCCTACATCTCAGCCCTCGCTTCCACCTATTCCTCCTTTTAGGCAGATTTTAATGCATCCTTTGTCTTTTGGCTTCAGCTTGTTGCTTTACAACTTATTTCATGCTGCCCTTGTGCCTGGAACAACTTCCTTCCTTTGGTGCATCAAACGTCCTCACTTATATTCTTCAAATCCTGCTATTTATTCCTATTCTCATGCCTGACTTTATACTCTTAATAATTTAACCCATTACATTTTTAAAAATATGACATCTTGCTAGTTCCAAATATAGTGTCAGTTGTTAAACAAAGTCTGTGACTTTTCTGGTGTTTTCCTTTCCCTGTTTTTTTTCCCCTGTATTACTGTATGTATAATATGGATTGTAAAATAATCTCCCAGGGACATTGTCTTCCTGTATTTCTGTAGTGCACCATACACATTTTAAATTATTACTATTATCATCACCACCACTTCCAAAGCAGCATAGCTGCTCATGGTAAATTTCAGAACAATTAAGATGTTCCCGCTCTGAGAGGTTTACAATCCAAGTAAACTATGGTTCAATAACAAAAATCTATTTGAGTGATTGACCAATCTTTTAAGAGTCCTTGCAGTTCAAGACAGAAGACATTTGTATCCAACCTGTTTAAATCTGTGCATCACCTAATCTTGTGGAAATCAGCAGTTGGATGACCTTTACATCCTTTAAGGCATAGAACCATAAGGATTGGCTACAAAACACCCTTTCTTTTATTTCATTGTAATCTGAACCTCTTGATTTAAATATTAACATACAGGAAGTCTATAAATAAGGATTAGGTGATTTGTATCTACCTAGTCTCATACTGGACATAAAACATAAAAGAACTCAGTATCTAAATAAATGTGCCCCTCCTAGCACTGATGAATGCCTTGTTTCTCTAGCAGGAAATCTCTGCACTGAAGTCATTTCAGTGTGGTAAGTATGAGTAAGTGGTTCAGTCTGGAGCTGAATAGCATTTTTTAAACTTTTCCTATGTTTCCATTTATAACATGATTTTTGTCTAAATCTTAAATTTAACTAAAGAAACAAAATGTCTAAAGGATAAATTATTTCAACAAAATGACCATGGATTAGCAAACAAACAATTCTGAATCTTATATACCTCCACTTAAGGGATGAAATCCATATGTTTACTAATTCTGCCTGACTAATGTAGTCTGTCTCACAAGCTGTGTGCTATGCAGATAGATTTCAGGTATAAAGTCAGCTATTGAGATCTGAAGCATTCTCCGTTTTTAACCTCCGCCCTAGAACCCCTTAATGAATAGATTCTCATTAAAATGATCCCTGCACGGGCTAGTTACAATCTGATATACGTGAGGTATTAAATGTTGGCAAAATAATGTTCCTTTTTTCTGAAAGAGACCTATGTGACCTTCATGGTGCTGAGAATTACACTTTGACTTGTGTTTTATTTCTGCCTATGTCTCTTTTATGGTGGCTGTTGTGAAGTTTACATTATATTGCAAGTGTAGTTTTTCAAGAAACCTCTTCAGGCCCAAAGTTTAAATTTTATAATAACAAAATCTACGATCAGGAGAAATGTGTTTCTTTTATTTAAAAATAAAATTCTGATGGAAACAGTTTTTTGTTTGGGTTTAAACATTCCTCTAAAGCACTTGCACTCAAACGTTGTAGCACAATATAGTGCATGAGAGCCAGAAAGTAAACCTCACTTCAGTGTCTAACCTGGATGAATGGCACAAAGTAAATAACGGTATTGCCAATCCCAACATTTACATATAACGAATCAAACCCTGAAAACTGATTGGCTTAAAAAAATCATGAGATTTTAAAACCAGTAAATTTGGGATTCTCTTTCATATTGGAGTCTTTAGGGTTCACAGTTTAAAGCTTTTCCCTGCAACTATAAGAGCTAGAAATGCACTTCAATTTTTCCTACAAAAGTTGAGATTGCCAGGTAATAACATGATTCTGACAGCAGGGGCTTTAAGAAAAACACCAAATATCACAGTACTCGCAATAAAAATCATGAGAGTTGGCAACACTATACCATAATGCTGGAAAGTAAATTAGATTTTTAATTATTTCAGACTTAATCTGAGGCATTACTGGTAACACAGTAAAAGAAATTATTATGGGTTTTTTTCAATATTAAGTCCTATCCGCCCCTCTACTGCGAAGCATATGGAAGCCCTGCCTCAGAGGCAATTCTGCTCAGCCTAAGGCCATGTAGCAATTTATGCAGCCTACTTTTATGCAGCCTACTTCTCAGCATCTAGCAGCAAGGATCTGCACAGTTTTGGGGAAAATACCCCAAGCTTGTTCTATGACCTCATAAATCCTCCCACTCTGAAGAGAACATTACATTAGAACCTGTCAGTTACCTCTCTTTTACCTCTCTGGCTTTATGATGGGATGGCAGAGTTTTGTGACTGAAGCCCATGATTTCCTTACTTTATCTGAAGAGGTGTAATATTTCAGTGGCCTCTGGGTTTACAGGTTCATATCATAATTATACCTACTTCACAGCGCTGAAATGAGGAACAGTTAGTGAATGTTTGTAAATGGCTCTGAATTAGTAAATATAATAGTTACTTTCTCTTAAAATGGGTGCTTGGGTACTTGCTCTAATCATAGTTCTGTACAGTGTCTTTCCTTGCCTCTTTGATCTGAGGCACTTCCTTTCTTTTCTTAAATCGAATAAATTATTTCCTAAATTTTATTCCATATATTTATTTAGCATATCTATATTCCAAAAGGAGTTTGTAATATATGGCAGCTATGTATCTGGAACAAGCCAAAACATTCCTATAGCATCCCATAAATCTCCTCTGTAGCTATTCCTTAAATTAAATCCTTACATTTTAGGTGTTGAACCTTTTTGAACCTTTTTAATCCTTTTAGCTGTTCATTCTGAAACCCAGGTTTTAATGCAATTTTTTGCCTGTTCTCTATTTAACTCACTGCTCAAACATCTCTTGTGTTTCAGAAGAAATCCACAAGACAGTTCAGAAGTGACGAGAAAGGCAAAGCCGCTAGCAGAAGTATCGGATTAGACACAGCTACTTCTTGCCATCCAGAAAGGGGACATCCACCTGATGAGTTTCATCTAGCTCCTTCTAAACAGTGTTGGATCAAGGAGGGATCTACCCAATATGAAAGCTTCTCAGGATTCAACAGCAGTGATAGTGTGCTAAGGGAACTGGATGATGGACAGTTTGAACAGGAAGATGGAGTCACTCAGGTCACTTGTATGTGACCAAGTAAGTAACTGCATTGGAAGGATTTGTAAATAATTTAAAAAATGTAAAGACTGAGTTTACTACATTACTTTATATGCATTTGTATGATTCTCTGGCTTTCCCAGACTCATGTTTATGTATCTTTTGCTTCTTAACAGAGTTATGCTGATAGCAAATACTACTATTACTGCAAAATACCTTGGTTTTATGTCTGTTCTTAATGGAATATTAAATTTCTAGAACTCTGGTAACTTCATTGATGATATTATTGATGATGCTTATAACAACAGGGAAGCAAACTTGGCAGATCAGTTATGACTTGTGCTCTAACAGTGGAGTGGAAAATTTAATGCTTTCCACAAGCAGAGGGAAATGGTATCACAGATGGTATCAGAGGGTTACCAATACCAGATATACAAATGTTGGAAGATTTAAAAAATTAAAACTATAAATAAAGTACTTTACTGTCCTTTTAAGTTAATTGTACTTTTCAGTTTACTTGCCTTGTCTAAATCCAGAAGCTGTTAAGCCTAGAAATGTCAGTGCTGCACTCTCAATCTTCATGAGAGTAGCAGGATGTACCTAACACACACACTCACATTCCAGCTTGCAAAGATGCACACCATTAAAACCAGGAGCAATGAGAGTGTGTGTGGTGGATGTTTTCTGCTGTAGTTCAGTTTCATCTAAAATAAAGGAACAGTTAGGGACAATCCAAAGCTAAGACAAAGGGCCTCCAAGGATACACTGAGCACAACTAAGTAACGACCTTACCTGTCAATGGAAACAGATCATCTGGAAAGCTGTGCAAAGAGTGTTGCCAATAAGACTGTGGGTGCACAATAATACTGCTTGTATGTAGGTCTGTTTTGGGGGCAGTCATATGCAGTGGCAAAATTTGATCCATGGGATTCTATATGAAAATATAAAAGCTCTGTCTCAACTGAATACATATATCATTGTGTGTAAAAGGCATTCACCTGTTCATAAAGCTCCTGGCTGGAAAATTCTTGCTTGCAGAGGTAATTATGAAAACTATTATGTATCAGCATCCTTAAGGGGATTAGATCAAGTAGCTTGAGTATTGAGAGACCTTAACATTGATATTGCTGTGTTGGAAGAGAATGATTTTCTGCAGCTGTATTGCAATAGTACTTAATTCGGTCACTGCCTGATTTGATCAGCCATTTAGCTTGTTAGAAGCCTTGGAACTGAGTCACTGGTATAAAAATAAATTAAACTTTAATCCTTCATTCTGATCAATGTTGGGTTCTTTAGGCTGGTATTGTAATTCACTCGTTGGCTATAGAAAGTTGCCATTTAAATAATAAAGAATGTCAAGATTTTAAATGAGAAAAGGATGGGGACTGGGGGAAGCCAAAGAAAAATGCATGTGCTGATGATAAAGGAGGTTAATTGCAACTAAAACTTGCATTATACAAACATTGTTATGGACATTATAAGTACAAGCTGTGACATGTACGTTCACAAAGCATTTGATTAATAGGATCAATCACCAATTTCAGTTAACTTGATGAGAAGGGACTTGGCCAGAATAAGAAAATGACACAGTGCTAAAGAAATGTAATTAAATGATAATCAAGGTCCACTTTCTGCAGCTGAATGGAAGGAAGGCCTCACTTAACTGTGACCCTTCTCATTCTTTAACCACTTTGCACATAGCTACGTCAAGCAGAGTTCTCCTCTAGTATTACCATATGCCTCCCCTTTGGAGTGCTTATAATTCAGAAGAATATTTGTACTTTAAAGAAAGCCACTGTGTTCTATTGCCACAGTGAAGATCAGCAGTGGACAGAATAGCATTAACTGACTGCAAAGAGTCTGCTGTCCAAAATGGCAGGATGGAGTAATTCCACAGTGTATGGAAGGGCTGATAATGGGGTCCTCGGGGGCCACAGCTGGTGTAAGAACATGTTTAGATTATTACTGTGTAATAAGCAAGACTGAATGGGGAGAAAGTTTATTGCTGTTTAGTTCAATTCAATTCTGCATTTGTTTTTTACAGAAAATCCAAAGAATAACTCACGCCAGAAAATGAAGTCATTGTAATGGGAGCTGGTAGCAATCTCTCCCTTTAAGCTGCCTAATACTTTTTTCCATTGTAGAAGATTCTTGCAGGTTTGTTTGGTTGTTGGATGCTAACACCTCTCAGCATTTGAATTTGGCAGAGACAAACGCTGGAATTAGAGATGTGCCTTCCACTTACCCCATGAAATTCCAGTCAGGTTTGGCTGAGTTGTAAATGGTTTAAAATGACCATTTCCTTCTCTCACTTGAATTCCTCAGGAAAATGTTGGCAGGGTGTCAAAACAACAACTGAACTGGAAAGTTTGATAAGCCAACTCCATCCCACAGCAGTGCACGCAACTAGGCATTCTGGGAACTACCAGAGTAGCTGTCGCAGTGGGGTTTTGAGGGAAGAACTTAGATAGAGCTCTCCCCATGCCCTCAGCCACACACACCCAGTACATGACTGCAGCACCTCATTCCATTCCCCAAAGGTGAGGGGACACAGATATCTAAGTCCTCCTTAGCCGTCTCCATGAAGCTAGCACATAGTCCCAGTGGTCCAATCCTCCTCTAGGATAACAGCCTACTTCTGCAGCCAGCTGTGGTAGTTAGTCTGGTGGCTTGGTAGTTTGTTTTGCATTGCTGAAAGTTCAGAGTTCAAACCATCATGATGATGAGGGGGGAATGAAGAATGGGGGGGCGAGGTGTTACAGTTGCACATAAAAATTAGTTTTTTCTTTAAAAAAAAAAGACATTAAAAGAAGTGGTTTAGGTTGCAAAGTCAAGCAATTGCAGGTTAGGAGATGCCAGATTTATGACTGCCTGTGGATTTGACTCCCTGGTGAAGTATTTAATAGCATGATCATACGCTTTTTGTTCTGGAGGACCCTTGCTTCAATCAGTACACAAGGGGAGAATTAACATAAATCTGGCATTTCCTAACTTTTGAGTGCTTGACTTTGTAAACAGAATAACTATTTTTAATTTAATTTGTTTATATACAATAAATACTTAGAGATAACAATATACCTGAGGGATAGGTATATCATAGATAAGGCAAAAGGAGAAAAAACTGGCACATTTAACATGAGTTCCTAGCTATTCTGACAGTACAGCCTGGGATATATTATTTTACAAATAAAATGGTAGATTTACTTTGCTTATCCATATTCTTAAAAACTAAGATTTCACTATTCACAGACTTAAGAGAATTTTATTAAGTTTTTAATATTGGTTTTCACTTTTTGACCGTAGTTAAATATGCAGAACCAGCTTAATACACACACACACGCACACATGAAGCCATCAGGCAAATTTATCATTGCAATATGCCAAGAACTTTGTAATAAGCAAACAAAGCCTTTTTCAAGTTATAAAAGCTGCAATCCAGCTACTTTTTGTGGGAAAGGGCTAACTTGTATCCCTCTGTAGGATACTTAATGGTAATAAATCATATAGTAGAGAACATAAAACCTAACTACATCTTCAGGTAACAAGTTATCACTTTAGAGTATTAAATTAAGTACGATTAATCTTTCTGGGTAAAGTTTAAATAAAATATTCACTTCAGAAAAAGAACAAAAGCTAATTAACTTATGTGAGTTTAGAATTAATTTTTCTCTGAGATCAGCTGGTGGTATCTCAGATAAGCAATGCAAATAAAGAATGGTCTTGCCCATGTGCATATAAATTGGGGGATCTTTCCATATGCTAAAAAGGGTTTATGCTAGATTCACACCACTGGCATGTTGGGGCAAAGGGATTTTTCAGAACATGAGTGTGGTTTGTCCAGAAAAAGTGTTTTTAGCACATCCTCCTTTTTAGAAAGAAAGGTTTTTGTTTGTAAATTGAGAGACAAGCCACACCTCTAAAGTCAGTAAAAATAAAATCTGATTACTTGTTTAATTTCCTCCTCCTTCCTGCAAGCTTCAACCTTAGCTCAGTCTTTGTCTCTTAGATAGTGATCATCAGACTTTAATATTTTACCAGCTTATGTGTATCCTTTCCCAGTTCTAGAAACCCATTTGACAAATAGCCTACCACTTTACTATCTCCTATAAGTTTATTCTCCTATTATTATACAGCTGTGTTGAGGTCCAGCACTTTTGGATTTCACTCATTTAACAGATGACATTAGTTTCCTCTTCCCCTGCAAGAGGTTCAGTGTGAGATATATATGTATAAACCACCATCCTAGCCACTATGAATGTAGAAGCGCTCTACACCAACATTCCACACAATGATGGACTACAAGCCATCAGGAACATTTTCCCTGATGATGATATGGCACACCTGGTAGCTGAACTTTGTGTCTTTGTCCTGACCCACAACTACTTCAGATATGGAGCCAATCTATACCTTCAAGTCAGTGGCACAGCTATGGGCACTTGCATGGGCCCACGATATGCCAACATTTTTATGGCTGACCTAGAACACTGCTTCCTCAAAACTCATCCCCAAGCACCTGGCCTTTACCTACGCTACATTGATGACATTTTCATCATCTGGACCCAAGGGAAAGAGTCCCTAGAAGAATTCCACCATTATTTCAATAATTTCCACCCCACCATCAACCTCAGCCTGGACCAGTCCACACAAGAAATCGACTTCCTGGACACTACAATACAAATAAAAGATGGTCACATTAATACCACCCTATACTGACAACCAACTGACCGCAATACATATCTTCATGCCTCCAGCTTCCACCCTGGACAGATTACATAATCCATTGTCTACAGCTAAGCCCTAAAATACAACTGGATTTGCTCCGATCCCTCAGACAGAGACAAACACCTATAAGATCTCCATAAAACATTCTTAAAACTACATTACCCACCTGGAGTGGTGAAGAAACAAATTGACAGAGCCAGGCGGGTACCCAGAAGTCACCTACTACAGGACAGACCCAACAAAACAACAGAACACCACTGGCCGTCACCTACAGCCCCCAGCTAAAATCTGTCCAACACATCATTAAGGATCTACAACCTATCCTAGCAGGCGATCCCTCCCTCGCTCAAGCCATGGGAGGCAGACCTATCCTTGCTTACAGACAGCCCCCCAACCTGAAGCAAATACTCACCAGCAACCGTACATCATACAACAAGAACAGTAACCCAAGAACCTATCCCTACAACAAACCCCATTGCCAGCTCTGCCCACTCATTGACTCTAGTGACACCATCACAGGTCCTAACCACATCAGCCACACCATAAGAAGCTCATTCACCTGCACATCTACTAATGTAGTATATGCCATCATGTGCCAGCAATGCCCCTCTGCCATGTACATTGGCCAAATCGGATTGTCACTATGCAAAAGAATAAATGGATACAAATCAGACATAAAAAATAGTAGCATCCATACACTAGTTGGAGAGCACTTCAATCTCAGAGGACAGCGTAGCCGTCTTGAAAGTTGCCAAAATTCTACAAAACACTTCAAAAACAGACTTCAGCGAGAAACTGCAGAGCTCAAACTCATTTGCAAACTTGACACAATGAAACTTTGTCTGAATAGGGACTTGGAATGGTTCTCTCATTACAAGAAGTAACTGTCACTGTTCGCACATTCTCACCATTCTAATCAATGGTTGTGAATAGGCCTCAGCTACTCTAACTGAATGGACTTTCCTACACCTCCCTTCCCCATTGTTGTTGCTTACCCTTGGATGTATATATACCCCCATCTGATTTCCATTCCTTGCATCTGATGAAGTGGGTTGCAGCCCACGAAAGCTTATGCCTGCAGAAATTAAATTTGTTAGTCTTTAAAGTGCTACAGGACTCTCATAGTTTTGCTGTATACAGACTAACACGGCTACCCCTCTGGAACTTTTCAGTATACACATGATCTTCCAGAACACTCAGCCTTTATACTAGAGCTTTTTAATTTCTTCTGCTGCATAACCAGCAAGCAGTAGGGCTTTCATAACTTTCCCCCCTCTACCTAGAAATTACCACCTCAGACTTGAGGTGACTTAAGAGGCTGAAATTTCAAAAGATGACATTTTGAAACAATATCAGAAACTTAAATACAGTCAGTCACCATCACTGAGTGAGTGATAATCATCTGAAGGAAATAAAATACAGAATAAAAGATGTATAGTACAACACAGCCAGAAATTGTTCCCTAAGACAAAGCAGTAACTTGCCTTGTGTCCAGATTAAAGAAAAGCAGCTGAGATGGACACGGGCAATGAAATATGGAGCCTTTCACCTCTGAGAATCCTGTCCTGCAAAGTTCTGCACAGGCTCACTTCCCCTTACAACCACATCAGGTCACTTAGCTCCTTGCAGGATTGGGCCCCAAATTGCCAGTTCAACAGCAAATCAAAGCTATTGCTCTTTGGCAGCCATTATGAAATGAGTTTGTGGCCTTCCTTCAGCTGAGCTCCTGAAATGCTTTTTTCAAATCTTCTTTTAACAAAACAAAGAAGTACAGACAATTAGGAAGTAATTAAAACATTCTAAATAACCAACGATAAAAGGCAGCTACCAGGGATGCTTAGAAAATGAGATACACATCAGCAGATCCTGATGACATGTCTCCTAGAACAAAATGGAATTGGCTAAAGAATTTATCAAACTGATCATTCTTTTTGAAGCTGTATGAGATATAAGCCTGGAAAAAACATAGTATTTCTCTTCAGAAAAGGGAAAAAGGAGTGCACTCACTAATTACTTATGGTAAGTCTGTCTTTTTTCTTAGTAAGAAATGTTAGCCAGAGAACATACAAATTGAAAGGATAATTAAACTATGAGGAATCTGCATAGGTTTATAAAGAAACTTTCAAATTTGATTGCTGTTCTTAATAAAATTACAAAATTAGGCCCTAATACAGAATTGAGTTTCGCAGCTCACTGCAGGATTGGTGCCTTAGTGGACAAAGAGAATGAAGTGGCTGTAATATTTTTACTTTTAGTAAAGCATTTGACAGACTGTCCCCTGAAAGTTTGGTCGGAATATTCATTCACATGAATTCTCCATGAGCCACACTCCAGGCACCCACACTGAAAACCCATTAAATAATAAGTGCCAAGTATAGACTTGGGGGAAGGTGCACAGTGGGGGTCTGCTGAGATTGGTGTTTGGTCCGGTAGGAATATAGTAGTGTCCAATCCCCAGGAAATAGTGCTGAGTGCCCTTAACCCCCATCAACTTAATGGGGCATTGAGAACACTAAGGGAGATGAACAACGTTAGATATTCGAATCACTAGCCAGGACAGAGAAATAATAGGAGACCTAGAGAGATTCACCATGGACAAAGGCCAGCTAGTACATTTGGGGGAAAGTAACAACAAATGGAGATATTGGGAGAGCAGGCATGTTGAAAGGGAAATGGCGCAATAGTGATCAGCAAATTATCTATAAACTTGCATTGTGGTATGACAACAAAAAAAAGGTAATTATGGGCTGTATATACAAAGGGAACATATTGCTGAGCAGCCAGTGGTACAGAGACCATACTTAGAATAAATCATCCAGTTCTGGGTACCTTAATACCAGGGTGAGGAACTGAAGGAAAGTCGTAGATCAATCAATCAATCATGCATAGTCTTCTAAGAACCACTGTGGCAGCCAGAGTGACCATGGCTGATGGTGTCACACAAGGCATCATGTAGTGAAGTTCCCAGATTTGGTGCAATCCTGCGACTCCACAAATCTCTGGAGTGTCCACACAGGGGGCACCGTGTCAGGTCAAGGCTTGCACCCCTTCATCCATCAATGGAAGATTTGAGAGCATGATGTGCTCAAGAATGCGCTGAGGATGTGTAGAAACATGGCAAAAGCTGAAAACCAAGCTGCACTCTCACACTCACGCCAGCATGAAGATCACATACCAGATTTGGCTGAACGTCTAGAACACCAACCCCTTTCAGTGCAAGCCAAAGTGCTGTACTATCAAACAAATCAAAAGCTGCTCATCTCTTGCATCTTCCAACTCCTCGCAAGTCAGATATGCACCAACAGTACAATGTTCAATGTCTTTCTGAGGATCCTGTTGAAGCTGTGAAATACACACAGGCCATCGGAGATCATATATGTAACCTTGATACCCTCTCAGACAACATGGAGGTCCCCTGGAGTGGTATTTGTAACACGGTACCACATACTACCACTGGAACCATCAGTTTCAGGTTGTCATGCAAGAAATCTTGGTTTTTCTGAAGAGACTTTGGTATATTAATGAAAAAGGCAGAATCACACAATAAGGAGACATCCAAGAGCATCAACATCTGAAGGCATTCTCTGGGCTGCAGCAAAATGTGATTGTGAGATCTCCTTCAACTCCCTGGCCAACAAACCAGAGAACAGCCTAAAGAGCAACAATCTGCATCCTACCTACAGAGCCATCCTGCACTGGCTGGCAGCTGTAAACAGCCTTCTAAGCTCCCCATTATGAAACTAGATCACTCTCCCTACTCATCAACAGACAAGGACCTGGGTAGATGGAAGACACATGATGAAAGTGTGCTGAACCTCAGACCTGCAGACAACTGCTTAGAGTTATGTGACCTGGAAAACTGCACAACCGTAGATCCAGGGCCGGATACTGATAGTCCACACTCAAGGAATTACAAAAGGCCACCCAAAAGTGATGGAATGGACGTGATGCTGGATGTGATGGTATTCCATGGGGGCTGCTCAAAGATGCCTTGGACCCAGTGAGCATTGGCCTGCATCAACTGCTCTTAAAAGTACCAGCAGAATGGAAAGATGACATTATAATGTCCATGTACAGTGGCAAAGGATCTCACACTGAGTGTGGCAACTACAGGCCGATCTTATTGCTATCGATCCCTGGAAAGGTTTTTTCTCACTGCTTGGTGGGATGCAGCCATTCCTTACCAGATATTGTCATCCACAGCAATCAGGTTTTGCTGTTGGGTGATCAACAGTGGACACTGTCCTTATCATCCAGCTTCTGGCAGAGCTGCACCAAGAATTTAACCACCTGCTTCACGTGGCATATTTTGACATCAAAGTGGCTTTTGATTCAGTTGACAGGTCAACTCTTGGGCTCATGCTGAAAGGAGATGTTGTTCCAAATGTTCTGCTAAACATCACAGAGAAGCAACAAAAATGATTGGGGATTGGAGGGATTAATTTAGGAGGAAAGTTTTAAAAACTGAAAATATGTAGTTTGTTATTAGAGTCCAGCAGAAAGAACAACTGGATCTTGCTACTCAGCTGCTGTCACTGATAGAAGAGATCACTCCTTAGGACTGCCTGCCCAAAGAGGCAGAGACTAGATCACCCTGACACCAGAAGAGCAGATTACGTTCCAAAGAACTTGTAAACAGGAGGAGGAGCAGATCACTCCCATCCTACCCATAAGAAACCTGAAGCAAAAGGGGAAGAGCCTGATATTCCTCCTGTGCAAAGAGAGTAGAGTGCTTCAAACTTACTGAACCTGAGCTATGGGTGGGTTGAAACTTTGGCATTATTTCCCCACTTATGCCCTCAGGAACATGTTTTTATTTTTTGTAAAAGTTCTTCCAAAGCTCAAATAACTGTAGGTTCAATGGCTATATTTAGCTCCCCCCAGCTGTCAATCCTCTTCAAAGCACAGCAAAGAGATGTCCAAAACTGAAGACAAAATTGCTGAGGTACTGGAAGATATTACCAGTGTTGAGTCACTCATTTTCCCGTTTGAATGCCCTTTAATAATGCTGTTATATTTGGGCTTGCAATACTGCATGAGGAATATTTTTTAAGAAAAGTATTCATAACATTTGTTAGCTATTGTAACCCTCAGCCCCCAGGTTTTAAACAAAACAAACTTGGGACCTCAATTGTCTGCCAACGTCCCCTTAAAGATCTAAAGTTGTATGGTACTGGATCGCAGTCAGAGGCGAGATACAATTTCCACTTCAGCATTGTGAGTCTAGGCTGCTGTAAGTCTAATGAATTTTAACTTCCTTACACTCACCTCTAAATTTGGTGCATTAACATAAAAATTCAAAATTGCCTTCATTTTATTCAAAACTCTCCATAGTCTGGCACAGAACCATCTAATGGACTCTGTATCGTTTCTCCCCTCCTGCTTGATTCTTGTTTCATTTTCAATAATCAAGCTTGTATTGGTAAGAAAATGTGCTGTTTAAAAACTTATTTTTAATCTGACAGCATCCTGGCAAGCTTTGGTTTGAAACCTGTGATTTTGGCCTATCTTGAGATTCCCCTCAGGTTAACACCAGACAGAAGAGCCAATGAAGAATGCATGTCTTGTGAAGCTTTTGGCACTGCTGCTATACTAAACATGGCAGCAGGCAGAGATTTTAACCAGCTGATGACTAGATCCTTTATTTAACTTCATTCTAGGGTACAATTACATGCTAACTCTGGCATGTTGGGAACTGAGATTAAATAGACATTGCTTATGGCAAATTTTCCCTGTTGCAGCAATAGCTAGGCGGTCAATGCTGAGGAATGACAAATCAGACAGCTGTAAAATGACATATTTTGGCTCCTGTAACAAGGGTATATTGATACCTTAGTAGCTGTGTAAACTCTTTGCTAGTGAACACTGCTAAGTATGTCTGCCAGTCTGGATCTGTTCACCAATAATGTGCCATAAGCTTGACTAGTTTTAGACTCTCAGCTGATTTATGCTTTTATAATTGGAACAGATAAAAATGAGGACTTCAAAAACTAATTCATTTCTTTTTTCAGTTTGCTGGTCCTATAAGCTAAAGACCAAGTGCAATCATTCTGAATCCTGACCCCTAGCCTAGTCCAAGAGAGTGGATTGTGCCTGTCCCTGCAAATGCGAAAGGGAGTTTAGACATGTCTGTGAGGCTCAGGGTTTGGCCAGGCCCTTTCCACTCTTACTCTAGATTCTCTGCCTCCAGCAGTGTGGACATAGCTTTAATAGCTTGTTTGAGGCAACAATGAGAAAGACCCCTCAGCCATCTCTCACCTTTTCCTTAGGGAACTCACAATTCTAGTGCTCTTTACCTGAACAGGACCGCAGCCTTGCTCCTCTCCATTGAGTGGAGTAAGCCAAGGGCAATGAGCTTGTCCACCTGTGAGACACTCTCAGGCCCTCGCTCACTCAAAGGAAGCATCTGAGTCTAGACAGCCTGTTCAGGTTTCCCCACCACCCAAACTGCCTCGAGAGACACCTCCACAAGATCAAGTCAATCCTCTTCTGCTTTTGGGACTCAACAAACAGAACCAAGATCACCAATCAATGACTATCCAAGGAAACTCCAAAAATACTCCCAAATTCCTCTTCCATTCAGTCTACCACCAAAGAGAAAAGCTGCAGGCTCCTATTTCCGCTTCTCACTTGGGTAACAAAGTAAATTAGCAAAGCATCAGGCACTGTTTTGGGTTTTCCTTCTTCCTTTTAGGGATGTTCCCCTGCATTTCCCTCCAATTATACATACAGTGTTGAGGAATGATGGTGCTAAAGACACCCTGCTAGGGCTTTGACCCAAAGAGATGCTGCAGTCAAAAAGAGAGACCCGTTCTCCCACCAAAAGAAAAAAGGGCCAAAATCACTCCAGATCTTCATTTCTTTCCACAAGCTCTGGCTCCTGCCAAACTCTCAACTTTGGATCATAACCCCAAGCCGGAGAGGCAGGGGAGGTTCTTTCTGCCAGGCATGTATGAAATTGTTAGAAAAGCGGCGACCACAGTGAAATGAAGCCAGAGGGAAGGTAAGCAGTTTTAGACAGTTCTAAAACCCAAAGATTATCCCAATTTTCCCTGAAGTTAATGCAGCAGTAGCATTTCTGGAGAAGGATTTCATCCCAAGAAATCCTCCTGGCATGAACATAGAAAACACACTTAGAAGGGGCTTCAGCAGCCACCCTTGAGCCCTCACTGGTAACAATGTACTTCTGTAGCCCCCCAGTGATCTAATGAATCCCACAACCATGATGGATTCAAGTCAGTCGTAAAGAAAATAACCCTAGCTACAGCCACTCTGTTGATGGATCCATGCATTCTGGAAAGCCGGAACCATAAGCCATGGTAGCTCAATTAGCGGCCAAGTGCCAGCTCTGGCTTATGTCTTGGACAGTGGGTAGTTATTTGAAGCAAATGTGCCTCAAAATACTCAGGTGGAAACCTGTTCAGGAAGGAGCTGGGTAAGAGAGTAGCTGATAACACAGAGAAACCACAGCATTCACTTTCCTTTAGTGAAGTCAAAAGAGACTAACCAGCCCTTTTAACAGGGTAGCAGCTCCTTTTGTTCCTAACTACAACAAAAGTAGCAGGAAAGGGCATAGCCTTATTCCACACATCCAGTGAATAAGGGAGAGAGCGAAGCAAGAAAACTCACTGGAGTTTCAGGTTCCTCCACACCGGCTCTTGAGATGTGTGGGTGAAAAGTATTGTGTAGGATAACATTGCTTAATATAGTAGCTCCCACTTAATGAGCTACAAAATGAAACCACTGCTGCAGCTGAAATGATTTGGCAACCATGTCAGGAGAAATGCAAGGCTTGAATGCACGTGGAACCTGAATTAGCTTCTCTGTATGATGTGACCCCACCCAGTCAAGGCTGAAGCATATTGGTAGGCAGTAGACACCTTACGCTGCAGGTGTGCCTGTCTGTGTTACCTGGACAAATAGAGGACTGTGTGATGTCCCAATGCAACTTTTCATAAGGAATTTATTCACACACCATTATTTAAAACAAAAAATTTTTAAAAGAAAGTGACCAGCTGAGATGGGGACAGACCCAAGCTCCCAAAAGTGCCTTCCAACTTGCTCTTGCAGGTTGTGCAGAAGTATGTGATTATGTAGGTAGAGCTCAATTGTGCTTTTTGTGCATTTATAGTTCAAAATGTGACTGCTTGAACGGTGCATACAAACACCTGTGTGTCTACCAACGTTGCAGCCATTATTTTGAAGCACAGTGTTGAACATTTACCCCATAAAATGCACCAAACCTCAGCAAAAAAGATGTTAAAGGTAGTATCAACTGTTAATATGGGCCCCTTCAAAACTGACTGCCTGAACATTGGGAGCAAAATTACTGAGCAACCAACAATTCTTCTTATTAACAAGAGCTGCAGGATGCTGATCACGTTTGAAAAAAGCAGACCACTTATTCAGGTCCCTCAGTAAGGACAGAATTCAACTTTAAGAGGTTTTTTTACAGCCTTGACCAAGCTATGCCTTCAGTCAGTGTGGCTTTAGAATCAGCAAAGTCTACGTTTTTCATTTCATGTAATGATGAACTCGATTATGTGAATTACTTAACATTCATCCTAGTCACAAACATTGTCATAAAGATGACATCAATCAAACTCACAGTCAATATGTATTCTATCCTCCAATTTAGAATTATGATAGAATGGATTTGTCTCAAACCCTCCCTTCCCTTGTACTCTTTGCAATTGGCATCCATGTTGTTTCTTGTTTCATTCTTTTTATTTAACATTTTCTGTTTATGATTTCTTCATTCTTATTCTTCTCCCAGTATCCAATGAACATTGCATATCCTCAAGAGCTTGCCTTTTTTCTTTTTGGCTTAAAGATTTTATGAGAATTGAACTATATTTAAGATTAAGACAGCATCTCCCTCCAGAAATTATTTCTCTCCTCCATACCCCTCGATAGAAAGTTAAGCTGGAATTCTCTCTCTGCCTAAAGCTTCAGTGAAACATGGAGATTAAAATATAAACCAAGTCCAACTCAGGCAGGTGGGAGATAGGCCTCATTTCTATTTCACCAATAAACTGAGGCACATAGAAGGAAACTGTCACAGAAGGCTGGAACTTAAGAACTTGTGGCTGCCAGCATGTAAGACCACAAAACCCTACCTCTCTCTCAGGTGGGGCCTGTGCAAGCAAACCAGATCTCTTGCTTGGGCTAAAGCTTCAGTGTATTAATCATACTTAGCACTACTATAGAGCTTTTCAGCTTTAGATCTCAAAATATTTCACACAGACTCAGACTTTAAGGTCAGAAGGGACCATTATGATCATCTCGTCTGACCTGCACAATGCAGGCCGCAAAATCTCACCCACCCACTCCTCTAATAGACCCCCAACTTATGATTGAGTATTGAAGTAATCAAATCATGGTTTAAAGACTTCAAGGTACAGAGAATCCACCAGCAAGTGACCAGTGCCCCATGCTGCTGAGGAAGGTAAATAACCCGCAAGGCCTCTGCCAATCTGCCCTGGGGAAAATTCCTTCCCAACCCCAAATATGGCAATCAACTAAACCCTGAGCATGTGGGCAAGACTCACCAGCCAGGAAAGAAGTCTCTGTAGTAACTCGGAACCTACCCCATCTAATATCTCATCACAGGCCATTGCGCATATTTACCACTAGTCGTCAAAGATCAGTTAATTGCCAAATTAGGCTGTCCCATCATACCATCTCCTCCATAAACCTATCAAGCTCAGTCTTGAAGCCAGCTAGATTTTTTGCTCCCACTGCTCACCTTGGAAGGCTGTTCCAGAACGTCATTCTTCTGGGCAGAAACCTTTGTCTAATTTCAACTCCCATAGGTGACTCTAATTAATGCCATTTTACAGTTGGGGAAACAGACACAGAGAAGTTTTCACTTGCCCATGGTCATATAGCAATATAGCGGCAGAACAAAAACGCATCGGACTTTTATCCCCTAACTTCAAAAAGTACATAAAACAAGAACTTAAGCCCATCTGCTGTGAGAGCTTTCGGACATTATAAACAGAAGATACTGCAAAAGTCCTAGCCATCAGTATTATTATGCTGAGTAAGTTTGGTGTCCTTTGGAAAGCTGAATAAAAAGAGCTGTGTGGCTTGCAACCACATGTATATAGAAGTCTGTAATTTTCCTTGAGGAGGAGATTTGCAGTACCTTTTGAAAATACTCATTAGGCACCTTTAAATACTTTATTGCATTTTAATGTTCATTCATGTATAAGATTTAGTGCCTGACATACACTAAAGTGAAAAAATATACATTTAAATTCTTAGTTTTGGATGAAGTGATAGATTTAAAAGGGCAATTATTACATTACGATATATACCCACTCCTTTTAAATACTATAACCAGCATCTTTCTCAATATAGGAGACTGAATTCTTGTTGCTTTACAAACCTAATCAGGAAGACTAAGCCTAGTGGGAAGTCATTAAGTTTTCATAGTTATACTCCAGTGTCCCTGTTTATGTCCAATTTACATCTTCAGCAGTTATGCAAAGTATTTTCTCTCTTATGCAAACTACTATTTACAAATTACTGAAATAGTATTATGAATCAAGCTTGAATTATTTACTGGCACATTAATTCTCTACCCAAAAATCAGGTAATTAATTTGATTACATAGTATCAAAACAGGAATTTGACTTTACATGTTAGCACTGTAAAAGGGTCACTTATCTGTACACCCTAACAGAAATACACTAAAAACTATTAAAAGTAGAGGTTTGGAATATAATTAGACTGTTTATAAGCTTCTAAAACAAGCCGTACACTTTCCAATTCCTAAGTTATTTCCTGTCCACATATAAAACATCTCACTGCTTCTGGATTCTGGTAATGTATGCGTCTAAACAATATTTCTACTGTGTCCATCAAATAAATGTAACCAATTTATTCTCACCACAACAGTTTGTGATGAGTACCTCAATACGTATTTAAAAAAACCAAACCCTTAAACACCTCCCGCAATTCAGGTGCTATGTACATATCCAGATACTTAGTGGTTTTTCTGTAAAGTTGATGTCCTTTTTGTATTTGTGACTGGGAATTTCTTAGTATTAGCGGCAACTACACCAATTCAGCTATCAATTTTTCTTAATTATGCTTGTCTAAACCTAACAAAGTTTTGGCTCAGTTAGACCTCAGTAGTTTATACTACGCAGAAGGAATTGAAATCTCTTCAAGCTATATTTTTTCCCTTTAACAATTTTTAGTGCATAAAACAAAGCAGAAGTTTGGTTAGATTACTAAACTCTCTACCAAAAGCTAGTCATATTTTATTTGTATTTAGTACTTTTGCTTTTCTGAGCAAAGAAGAGTTTAGGGTTGCTGTTTCAACAATTCCCTCCTGCTTAGTCCACAGAATGGAAGGGGTAGTTGGAATGTTGATTTTCAAAACTGATTTGCTTTGTCCAAACTAACACAGACAATCAGCATGGCATTTTGAATTAAAATCTTAGTATCTCTTTAATATTTATTAGCAGAATTACTGTGGCTAAGTAATACAACTCAAGCTATGAATGAGGAGAGACACAGCTGGTTCAGGGAAAAACACTGAAAACTGTCCTTTGCATATGATCAGGCCACTTATTTGGGTGTTTGTATTAACGCCTAGGGAAAAGGCCTATGATAGGTATTTTCCTCAACCTCCTTTGTATTCTAGAATCATTTAGCTCTTTACAGAAGCAAGACAGGGCATAAATGGAAATTTTAGCTCCAGATTCTGGGAAGAGTAATGGATTTGTGAGTAAATCACAAAATGTCCTTGTTTAAGAATGAAGAATATTATTTGACCTCAAAACACATTTTATAACCAGAGATGGGAGAGCACAGAACTTACTTTAGAAAGCATGAAGTATCCCATTATCTGCATTCTTGGAAGAGAAAAAATGAGAACCATGTAGCAAAATATATTGGTATGGAAAAAGAAACTTTTTTAATTTTATCCTCTTAGTTTTACAACTTAATTCAAATGACATATGTAGCTCAGTTTCCCTATTATGTAAAATGTTAATTTGTAAATGAAACCATTAAAATATTTACTATACAAATCAAGGGTTTGCTTAGGCTAACTAAAGTTTTAAAATACCACTCAGGTACCTGTGTGTACACTATCAGAGTACTTATGTAAACAGCAGCAAGGAAAATATAAGCATGTTTCACTTAGGCCTTTTATATTAAGCTTAGCTAGTACAGTGAGTCAATTTTACAGTGAGACATATTAATTGTGTGAATGAGAACAAACAAGATTAACAGTTCCAGAGGCTTTTACTAGAACTCAAAGCAAGAGAGAAGGGGAAGAGAGAAATTTAAGGTTTTAATGCAGTCCTGAGCTCCGCTCCACTATCTTAAATTTTACAAAAAATATCTAGTAATGAAGAGCACCAGCATTTTGGCTGTCCCAGGCATTCTGTCCAACTTAAGCTTGTCAAAGTGGCTGTACAACATACAACAGAAGAGTACTGTAGTGTATCTTGCAACAGCAGATTGTTACAAAGCTAAATACATCTTATTACCTCCAAAACGCAATCCTCTACCCTCAGTGCAAATTTAAAAATATCAAATCACCTCATCTGACCAATATAAGATAAAACCTCAAGTGTGCAAGCACAATAGCTAAAGCTACTGTCACTAAGAGTGCATCTGATGCAGCAACCCTGTTGACCATTAAATACAATTTTAAAAATGAAGACAAAAAATATCTGCCCAAGAAGGCAGCACTGTATAAGCACTTTAAGATCTTTATCGCTGTAAGTTCTCATTGTTTTAATTCCCTTTATATCCAAATGGTACAGTTGCTTAGGGTATATTTGACTTGTAATACTTTATATTGAACTACTTAAGGCATGTTCAGTATATTTTGAAGAAATTACTATTCAAAAATAAAGTGTCTCTCATTCCCAGGTAAGCGTAACTTCAAGAGGAAGTACAGTTTAGATAAGTGGGTTGGTCCACTAAGGCCAATACTGTCACCTGTTACAATAGATAAAAGGCCCCTAACATGAGCCTCTACTGTGTGAAGAAGCCACAAACTAATTTTACCTAGACAAGATCCATTTAATATAAGAACACTGCTAGTGCTTTTAGACTCTCTTCATTTATGTACACCATTAACAATAGTCTGCTATAATAGTCCTTAAAACATTTAATTCTAATCAAATTCTGGACAGTTCAACACCATTAAGCAGCACTCATGGAACTTGTGAATTATTGCAAATCTGCAAACCACTCCAACTACAGAGGTACTTCACCTGAGAGTGGATACAATCCAGGTGAATGGATGAAAGCACAATGTTAATCATACTCTCAACATGAATCAAAGTATTGCAAGGCTAGAGTTCTTAAATATTTGGAATACTTTTGCTAAGACTATAAACAAGACTATGTCAGTACGCTGTTTTGTAGTGTAATATGAACATTGTGAGGTATAATCTGTAAGCAGTTACTATAGATGTGCACAGATATAAAACCACTAAGTACCTTACTATAGGCAAAGAAGAAAAGTTATTTTCTGCCACTGCTATTCTTCTGAGAAAGTGTGGTGGGGAGAAAAGTGGAGGACTTTCATAAGAAAAAAAAAAATCTTTCCTTGCCTTAAGACTCAATACATCACTTTTATGATATATACAGGCCTCCACTGTTACAGAAAGGCAAGTCCAAAAAGTACACAACTGTCTCTTATGTAGACCAAGAATATACTTTTGGTAGCATAGTAAAATGTATCCTTTTGGTATTACTAACACTGTAGTTGTGTTTAATATTTGGATATACACATAAAAGAAGAGTTAACACTATATATGCACGCCCAAAAGCAGAAGTAAAACTTTGAAACAAAGAGATGAGCTCTTAAAAAAATAAGATCTGAAATTAGGATTAAGCCACATTACAAGGAGTTTACTGCAAGATTCTAAATTTAAGTATCAAGCTCAGGACTAAGGCTAACGTTGCTACTTCATTAGAAAATGGCTTGTGTGAAACCTTAGTCTCACTTATCTTTTTAATCAGACACATTTGAGGATTGTGATCCAATGATTGTTTAGCAGCAATTTTACACAACTGTAAATTCTTTTATTAACAGGTATTATAAACAGATAATACTAATTTTATTTAAAAACCATGAGTGCCACATTGATGAATATACAGTTCATGAATAACTTAAAGTATTTCCCATATTAAAAGGCAATGCACACAGCATACAAAAAGTATACTAAACAAAGCTATAAGGATACATGATTGAAGTGTCTAAAATGATATATACAGTACATAATGTCAATTGTGTTCAGTACAGTTGTTTTCTGTACCACAATTCCCATCATGCCTCACTTTCCCCAGACACTGAATTCTGTACCTCCTCTTCCAAAATTGGTACAATCAGGTTATCCTTGGACATCAAATTATATTTCATCACAAATTTAGTGAACCGGTGACACAAAAATGTTTCATTCTGAGGATGGAAAAAAAAATCATTTAAATTCCAACATAAAATAAAATGCAGTATTACATATACAAGAAGGGAATATTTCAAACTGAATTATGGGAAATTTATCATACAAATCCTGGAGCATAAATAAATTGTCCCCTTAGTATTGTAAGTTTTAGGAACATCTATTTAGAAATCCATTAGTAAAATAGTTTTATTTTCTCCCTTTATAAGAGTGGACACAAACACCTATTTAAATTTTATTTTCATAACAATGTTAAAAACATCTGAATTGGAATACATTCAAATCCCACTATACTAAACATGAAATTAGATAAGCAATTTTATGTCAACTAAATCCTGGTCCACCATGCAAAGTCCTAATGAAAGCTTTACATAGGCACCTAAACTGTAGTAATTAAATCCCAACACACACCCCCCGCCCGAACCAAACAGTAAGCTAAGCCACTCCTTAGCTGCTACTACAGTCCATGGATCCAGTGGTATGTGCTCCTTCCCATGTTAGCCCTTACCTTTGTTTTTACTGCCATTCACACCTCTAAGCCCCCTTCCTGACTTAAAATGTAGTCAATTTAAAAAAAAGAGTAGTTTCAGGTACTATACATGCTCCTGAGTCTCCTGTTAATTTTGTGGCTTTACCATCAGATTTTCCCAATTGTTCAAATGTTTCCACAACTACTGTGTGAAAGATATACGCAAACAGGCAACTGACTATATATAAGTGCTGTCAAATGCATAAAGTAAACTGAAAACATGTTTCTATTTTCAATTATCATAATCCTAAGGGTTTTCTGTAATAGTACAAGGCAAGCAATTTTCATAACAAGGGTCATTAAGTTGATGATATTAAAGTTCCTCTAAGCTTTCTGCTTCTACATAGTGAACGTCTACCCAATTTAAGAGAACTATGATAAACAGGATAAAAGAAGCACACATGAAATTGCTTAGTTTGAAGACCAAAGTCATTCACATGAAACTTCACACAATTCTTATATACATGTACTCAATTATAAACTGTGCCTTGCTTGGCTAACGAGGTCTGTGAAGTGACAGTGTTAAGAGAAGAAAATATATAACTATTGCAGAGACTAATGCCTGGAACCACTCTAGCAAATGCATTAGTAATTAAATAAATGCAAGGTACTCAGTTACTTACTTCATATTCATCAAATATCTGCCGATGATGAAAATATGCATGTGAAAATATTCTGTAAATCCTACGGCATACTGATCCTAGTTTGGCTACGGAGGATTCCTTTATGCTAACCCTATAAGCATTAAGTCAAATGTTATACAGTGCTCAGTTTTGCAAGTCTACAGATTAACTACAGACATACATATGTGCATGCATGCTGAGTGTGGCATTTCAGTTGTTTATACTGGATTAATGGATCCCACATGAAATTCCAACAATTAAGTTTTGTGGATGACTGACAACATTTAAATTCTGTAATCAATATTGTTGAAAGAATTTAGTAAATATACTAAATTGGCTCATTCTGCACATTTAACACTGGATATTCTGATTGCAGAAATGCTGGCTTCTTCCCACAGATGGCCAAATTTGTTGGTAGGGGTTAGATTCCCATTTCTGGCACAGGGAGATGCAAACTGCACACTCCTTCCCCAGCAGAACCACTGTGCTCCATGGAGGATCCTCGAGAGAAAACACAGCTTTTACTTTTCCAGCCAGGGTTCCATAAATTGGCATGGAGGCTATCTGAGAAACTGAATCTGTGCAAATCCTTGGCCAAGCGACTTTGTAGTCAGTAGGTTCCACTTTTGGGCTGCAGTAGTTTGGTGAGGGCTTCCCAGCAGAGGTCTAACAGTACCTTGAGCCACTGCAGCTCCCTCCCTCCTTTTAGGTGAGATTTTCACCATCAAGAGACCTAGAGTTCTGGGCCACCCCTGAAAACCCAACTTGATTAAACTGGATGGATAATGTTTCCTTAGAAACACATCTGTTTTACTCTAACAAGCTGGTGGCAGAGCAGCACTAAACGCAGGATCCCTTCCAATACTTTACAATAACTAACTGTGGACATGCTGCCACACTGAGGATTTTTCATCCTATTCCGAAATACTGTATGAACTAAAAACAACATGAAAAACAATTTGCGTTACCAAATACTACATTTCAGATTTGTACCACTTGTGAACAAAATTTTCTGAATGTAAGATATCCCTCCCCAAAAATGAAAGATGATGCCTCTAAGAGTTTTACCTGCTGGGGAAATATTTATTGCTATTCAGAAGACAAGCAGCTCCATCAAGTGTGTGCCTGGTGTAGTCTATAGCAGGACACTAAAAAATATTAGGAAGGGAAAACAGGTATGACACTGCATCACACTTCATATTTTAAAGAGAATTGTCTAATACATCATAGAACCTCAAAATTCAGAACCCTGCCCTCACATAGCCATCTTGTATTCCAGAAGTTTTACAGAATTTCTGTAACGGTTTGCGCAAACTTCCCCCATATTAAAGTTGTTTCTGCCTCCTATGTTTTATTACCTATAGCTCCAAGTACTCCTGATTGCATTATTTCAGGAGAATGGTTGTTTTGGCAATGGGGCATAGGCACAGGACTAGATGTTCTAATTAAATGTCTCTTTAGTAACTGACATGACAGAAGTTCTATAATGGAAGACCACCACCAAAGAAAAAGTTAATCCACCACCTACCAGTTAGTTTGGCTTCCATGGTTCAGTCAACATGGCAGACCATGGCCTGCTCTTCCCCAGTTGCTTTGACATGGGAAGATCAACCATGATCTTCCCGCTCCTTAGTACTCCACGCACTTCTCCAAGAGCTTACACTAAATCCCTCCCTACCTAGGAGAACAAAACTAATTTTTATGGAAAATCCAACTGGCTGGGTGTTTGCTTAATTGTGATTGACGGCAGAAAAAAGTTAGAAGATAGATGGATGATTTGTTTTCTGTGGCTGAATTTTCTACAGCCCAAACCATGGGTTCTGAATAGCAGTCATCACTAAGCACCAGAGGAGGGGAAGAATGAGAGTCAAAGCTTCTTCCTACTCAGATATGGAAGTAACTGGGCTGAATAGAACTTACTAGTGTTTGAAAAGAAAAATTTCTCATCTAAACCGCAATCTGTGTATATAATTTATCCCTTTGCCCTGCACCTTTCAGGTGAATAAATAATGCTTTGTTTTAAAGAAGCTGTTTTGGAGTCCCTTTAAATCAGCTGCTGTCAGGCTGCCAAAGGAAAAGGGCTTACATGTGCCAAATACAGTTGGATCTCAGGTTTTACAGTGGTAAACAGAGAGGCTGTAGCTGAAAGAACTAGTCGAACAGTGATAGAACCATATGGCTCTACCAAAATGGGTGAAAGTAACAAAATCTCTCACCTAAGGGGTTACTCAAGAAAGAGTAAAAGTGTCTAAAACATAGATCACCTTTCAACCAGTTAATCTGGTTTAAGTTAAAGGGGTCAGGACTTTGGGCAAAAAACTAGGACAATTTTAAAGGACCACTACATGATCATGGACGACTAGGTATGAAGAGAGATCAGACAGACAGTTCCAGTATCCTCTAAACCAACAGCCACCAGGAAAGCCACTCTGAAGGTAAGAAAATGTAAGTCCACCAACAGGGTGGCTCAAACAGAGGCCTGGGTAAAGCTACATGTGTTTGAACATTCAGATCAGAGAAAATGTAATATAAATTAAAGCTAGATTACTCTTCAAAATTCTCACATAAAAGGTGAGAGGGAAGTGGGGATTTGTATGAGACTGTTGTGGAGAGCAGCTGGTTTCCTTGCTCTTCTGCCTCCTATGAGTCACTGTGGAGGATGTGAGAAACAATGCTGTGAAAGTAGCACTCCTACATACCCCTTCAGTTTGGCTATGTCAAGATATATGCACGGATGGCCCCTTCTGTGCATGGATCCCTGAAGAAAATATAAGCCTTCACAGATATATTTCAAAAAATACCCTCCTCACCTCTTTGGGAGTTTTATGGGCTGCACAAAGAAAAATCCATTGCTCAGTTGCTGTCATCTGAGTGCATGTATCAGGGTGGCATTCGCTCTGTTGAAATAATAGTTCAGTTAATAAAATACTAAACAGTGAAAACAAGATTTGATCATTTTTAGTAATTTAACTCTCAATTCCTTAAAATAAGAAAAATATTTTAAAGCTACTTGATCAACTAAAATCTTCTGGAATCCTAAAACTATGTTCCTAAAACCAAGGTGGCTAAAAAAAATATCTGATATAAAAGCTTGCAAACCTTTGCAAGCTAATATTACATCTAAAAATATAAAAATAACCTGGTCTCTAACACAGGTATAAAATTTAGAGAACAAGAAGAGAGTTACCTGAAGCTTGACAGCAAGTCCATTGAGCTCGAGACAGAATTGTCTAGAAATTTAAATGCAGCATTGTCAAAACTGATCTACAGTTTCCACACTGAAAATATTTTAACACATAAAACAACTTGTCATAAACACAAATGGTTTTATAAATCTCTAGCACTTTTAACAATGACATTGGTCTCTTCTAGGTGTAGAAATCAGAATTGGAATGAGATCTACTGTAAAAAAGTATGGTTCAAAATAATTTCAGCTCCTATGACACATTTGGAATCTTTGGACAGATCTGCAGAATATACTAGGAAGAAAAGAACAAAATAAGGGGACACTATAAGATGACAGAAATACAAAAAGAAAAGTCAGAAAATTTAATTTATTATTGGTTCAGAGGAACTCATACAACTATAGTCTAGTTTTCTCATTTGTCAAAAAGGATAAAATGAACAGTATTTTGGTGGCAGAGATTAAAAATATAATATGTTCTCCCTTAAGAAAACCTACATTTTACAAATTTCTCTTTGATATCAATTCATGTTTAAGAAAAAAATGTAAAGTCCCTTAAATGTGCACTAAAGAAAAACTGATTCCTTTCCTTAACATAAAGTGCAAATTGATCAAATCCATCTATACTATATACCCTGAAAGTCCAATTTTGTGGCTTTTGCCCCATCCCCAAATAATCAGGAGACTATTACCAAGACCTCTAGGAGTAACTCTCCTTAAGGCAGCTTTAGTTGAGGTGTAATGCAGTGCTGTGTGTGAAAGCTGCTGATAACCTCACTCAGGCACATTTTAGCAGACAGTTTAGAGCAGGTTTAATGCTTCAGAGGAAGCAGGGTAAACTTTAGCAGACAGTGTAGAGCAGGTTTAATGCTTCAAGGGAAGCAGGGTAAAATTTGACTCTGACTTAGATGCCTAAGTCCCATTTTCAAAAGAAATATAGGCACTCAGGAGCCTAAGTCTCATTAAAAGTCACTGGGACTTTGCTCCCAAGTGCCGCATTTTTAAAGGTATTTAAGTGCCTAGTGGGGTTTTAAAAAGAATTTAAGTGCCTAACTCTCATTGGTAAGGATTTACTTGAAACTATTCTTATCCTTGAAAATTTATGTTGATGGAATGACAAGACAGTCAAACTAGGGGGAAAAATGATTTTTTTCAGAATGCCAGGACAGTAATCATAGCAAAGTGATGTAAAAATCAAAGCACGAAAAAAGGAGGAAATATTAGTGCATAGAATACTGAGTCTGTACTATGATAATATCAATACTTTCAGTAACAAGGACACTCAGCTGCCTTTTATATCTCCAAAGTAGACAGTTTAACCAATACATTCTAACAGCTAAAAGGCATAAGAGAAGGTTAAAAAAAATTGTCATGATTTCTCTGATAGTGACTGGAATAAAAATAGAAAACCTGTTTATTATAGAAACTATTCTCTTATAGTTTGTTAAACTGGTCTCATAGCTCAAGGTTATTCTTGAACTAATTTGAGGAAACTAACCACAATATAATTGAAACTGGAGAGTATCTGATAATTACAATATTCATATTTTAGTAAGTGAAAGTAAGGAAGTGATGAGATTGAGGAGAGGAGGTGCTATGGAAACTCCTGGCTGTCCTTTCTGTCCATACTGCCATTCTCGTAGAAGTGAACTGCAAAGATTTATTTAAAATAAGGCAAACAATACATAAGTTGACATCACAAACTTTTGAAAGCAACAGGGTGTTTAAGGAATCCTCACAACAATTAACTCAGTATTTGGTAATTAGAAAAGGAGCAAATCAATTCCTAATACATATTGCTAAAATGTTTAATAGTACAAAGTTTTACTCTTGTAGTAGTTATTTATTTTTATAGTCATAAAAATATTTATTGTCTATGAGATTCACACTATTAAGATTTATTACTACTGCTGGGGTGCCCTGATTCTACATTTCAACAAAGCACGAATTCTTACCGTAAATGTTCATACTTCCACACACCTTCATCCTGGCCTTCAGGAGGTTCAAGGATTTTGTCAATGTTGGAACAGTCTGCCCTTATGTTTTGTTGGATATACTGAGAAGAAAAAGTAATAATTTCTGAAAATCGTTTAAAGATAGTAAGACACCATATTTAGGATTGGCCCCACAACTCTAGCTACTTTGATCTCTTAAATTCCAAAAGGAGAGCAGTGAATACCTGCTTGGTATATACCTACTAGCCACTACAATACAGATAACAGCTACTTATTTCTTTAGCCTAGCTGGAAGTGAGCAACTATGTTGATCGACCAATGTAAGAAGACCAAAAAAGTAGTGACAGATGGAGAGGGAAGCAAGCAGATGTGCTAAAAATGTAGTGTGTGAAAAATTGGTCTTCCTTGAATGAGAAATGGTAAGAGGAGCAGTGAGTTTTACCAGATTCACCTGGTGAAACTGGACACCAGGATTCTAGTGATTTCTACTAACAAAATTACTGTGTTAACCAGCATACTGATTTCTATTTCTGTATGGAATTATGATGGTTTTTTTGTACAACTATCACAACCAGGAAGAGAATGTACCTGTTGCTTACGTCTTGCCAGAAGTCACAAGATTTGAGTGACTAAACTTATAAATGAAAAGGTATGTATTAGAATTAAAAATACCTGTTGAACAGCTAGTGTGCTATCCATTTCTTCAAAGGATTCATCAGGCCAGTTGTAAAAATCCTGTGGAAAAAGCCCCAAATTTAAACCAGTTAATAGAGAAGAGGGGAAAAGAAAGCATGTCATTTGCAGCAAATTCTGAATGCTCAGTATCAGGAAACTTCAACATGCTGTAGGAAAATAACCTTTATAGTTCCAACAAACAGGAAACTTCATCTAGAAGGAGAAGAAGCAAACAAAGTTGCAAAGAACTAGATGCAACTGATGTTCACCCTCCTGAAACCAAAAGACAAAACTTGCAATAAAGGAGCTAAAGAATTTCATAATACCTTAAAATGAAAGCTAAAGCTTTATTTGACTTGTAATACTGTAAGTGACATTTCTCCCACCTCTTTGCTATTTTTTTATTTAACTGTTAGTCTTATTTTAAATATTTCACTCACTGCTGCCATTTCACAAGCTCAGAAGGGACAGACCTAGTTAACACCTAAAGACCCCCAAAAGAAGTCCAGGGTTCTGAAGCAAGTGGCCTTAGTGATTCCACAAATGATCATCTCGACAGGAATAGTGTACTTCCAGCAGCATCTCCAGGTTGATACCATGGGGTGATGGCCTAACTCGGCCAAGGCACTAGCTATTATTCTGTTATCCTACCTAATCCCCAGCCTGATGGTTTTTCTTACTGAATGTTTTGTTCACGCTCAGCCTAAACCATTATGGAGCCTTGTGAGAAAAGTTGTCACGCTTCACCTCAGAGGTGGCAGGCGAAGGAATTCATACCCCCGTCCCGGGTCTCTCAGGCAGGAAAGATGCATGTCCAGGGGAGGTTACGTTCGGTTTCGGCACGAAGGCGAGGGCTCTGTCGAAGGACGTGGGACACCTGCACATCCAGTCCCCGTGACTGCCCTGCGCGCCGGACTCCCGGCCACCGCCACGGGAGAAGCCACTTTTCTTCTCACCTGACACGGCCGCGGCGGCCGAGACCAACGGCCCAGACCCGACCCCCAGGCGGGGACGGGGAATCCGCCGAGCCCAGCCCAGCCCGCCCCGGACAGCTCCCAGCCCGGGCCGCCCCGACAGAGCGGCCCGGCCCCGCTGACAACCCGAGCGCGGCCCCCGTCAGGCGAGCTGGGCCCTGCACGGCGCGGGGGCGCGGACACCCGCGGGGCGGAGGGGCGCGGCGGCTCCGTCCGTCGGTCCGCGCCGGGGCAGAGTGGCCGGGCCCGGCTCCACCCCGTAGGGAGAGCGGCGGCCGAGCAGGCCCAGCCCGCCCGCTACTGCCGGCCGCGGCCTGGGCTCAGGCTCCCCCTCGCCCCGCGCGGGCAGGAGGCGGCCGGGGCGCGGCGCCTCACCTGGGCCTTGGTGCCCGGCCTGTTCCGCCTCAGCACTGCCGTCCCCTCCGCCATGACCATAGTGACAGCGGCGCCAGGAAGGACCCGGATGCGGCCGCCACTGACGAAGAGGGGGAGGAACAGGCGCGGCGGGAGGGAGGCGGAGCAGCGGGAGGGGGGGGGAGGCGGAGCAGCCTGCGGCCGCGGCGGCCAAAACCACAAGGGAGGGGGTGAAGCAGCTTCTGCGCGGAGGGAGGCGGGGGGCAGGCAGGCGGAAGAGCCGCCTCGGGACGGCGCGCACTCAGTCCGGGGGGTGGGGGGCAGGGATGACTCGGGCGGCGGGGCCGTTGGGCGGGCCTGGCGTTCCAGGCAGCACGTTGTGGCCGTTGGCAGCCCATAGCCCGTCGTGGGGGTGGGCTTACATCCTGCGGGGGGAGGGGAACTGCCACTAGCCAATAGCGCCCCCGCCTGGCAAGCTGCTGGCTGTCTGTCTGTCTGTCCGTCCGTCCGTCCTGGGGGCGCGGGGAGCTGCAACAGCTTATGGGGCCTGACCCATTACCGCCCCCAGCCGGCAGGTGCGCCCTCGCTAGGCCGCAGAGCCCCGGCCCTGTTACGGCTGCCTCGGCCCCTGACCCACTCAGAATTGAGCCCTCTTGGCAAGGGTGGGTCCTAAACCCTTGGGGTCCCACGTCGTCGCAGTCAGAGAGTCCCTTTGCAAACAAACCCTTGGGCCAGACCCCGGGCCAAGGAAGCACTCCCGTGTCCCTCCCTTGGTGCTTGCATGGCTCGTATGCGACGGTCAGTAGGACTCTGGCTCCTTCCCGCTCTTCTGAGGAGCAGAATCGGTGTCTTAGAAATGTTCCCTCTGCCTCCGCTTCAGTTACACCTCAGGTGATAGGCACGCAAGGCTTCGAAATACCTGCATGAGGGAGTTTCAGCTGAGAAAAGAGCCTGGCCTCCCAAAAAGATGAATCATCCATTCTAACGCCAGAAGGCACCACGGTGATCATCTAGTCTGACCTCCTGTATGACTCAGGCCATAGAACTTCCCTGAAATACCGTACTACTTCCCCAGAGTGAGTTACACCTGCATTTATCAACTGTGAACTGAGCTCCAAATGGCTAGCAAGCTGACTAGGTTGTTGCTTTGAGAACAAGATGCATTTAGTTACAGTGATTTCTTCAAATTTCCCACTGTTGCATCATGTCATCTCAGAGTTGTCTACAGCAAGGACTGTCTTATATAACTTATTCAAATGTCTACACAGGTCCTAGCACGTTAGGGCCCTCATCCTCAAATGGGGCCTCTCTAGTCATTACTATAAGAGAAATAATACGAAAAAATCTGAAGTGACAAAATAGTAAAAATTAATGTAAGGAAGGGGTATTTAATTATTTTAGGACCAGGGGGAAAAATACAAAAAATCAAACATGATAAAAACAATACTGTAGGAGACTGAGATAGGGCTGCAAAATTGGTCTGGTTTCCACCAAGCTAGGATGTTAGTGGTAAAATGGACACAAAGCATCTCTGATGCCCTGAGTGAGGTGGATAGAAAGGCTAGTAAGTTATGCACTGGAAGTGTATATAGAACAGATGCAGATGTAGGAATAGAGCCGGCAAAGGAAAAAGCTCTCATAGAGGGGGGAAAAGAGATGGAACAGCTTCTGTAGGGTAGGGAGGAGGGAAAGGGGATAGAACATTATTGTCAGGGTCTACTGCCATGCTCATCATTGTATCTGAGCTCTGGCTGGAGGTGATGGAAAACAGAGGAGGAAGGGAGATAGAATAAATTCTGCTGAGATAGGGGTTGGAGGTTAGGAAGGAGGTGGAAAAGTGCCTGCTAGGGAAGGACAGAGAGGAGCAAAAGACCTAGACAGCAGTGGCTTGGGGAAGTGGAAGGCAAAATGGAACCACTTGTGGACAGGACAGATGGATCAGTATGTGGATGACACTGAACATCTTGGTAGCAAGGGAGATAGAGAAAAACAGGTGGTGTGAGTTTTTCTCAGTTGAAAAGGTAAATAAATTGTCTCTGGATACATCAAAATGTTCATAGCCACCTCTGTCCTTCAATAGAGGTGCATAAGGGCCATAGAACATGTTCTCTTATTGCACCAAGTAAATCAGTTCTAAATGAAACACACACTTTCAAGCTGAAGTTCTTCCTTTCACCTTTGCCATTTTCCAACATTAAAGGATTCATAATCTATATTGTAGACTTTGTTTCCTGGTGTGAAATCATTGAGTTTTTGTTTTGCTTGGGGGAGTGTCACTAATAGCATTCCCAGGGGGCCAGGCCTGTTCTCAGTGACTAGATTGAGAGTCAAAAGCTAGGAAAGATTAAGTGACGGGAAATGGGGAATCCTCAGAGCTCCAACACTTATACCTTAAACTGCCACAGGGAGCTGACACTGTGACTGGGTTGGCAGTTCCATGTAGCATGTACAACGCAATGTAGAGATGACTGTTTAGTTTTGAGTGTGTGAATGTAGTTTGCATTGCTTGGTAATTAGCTCCCCCTCCCAAGCATATAGGCCAGCATTCCAGGCTCAATGATTGCTTGCTTTCCCGGTCAAAGGGCTGAGTTTGGCATCTCTGTTGAAGGGAGATAAAATTAGAGGGGGAAAATGGTGGCCTACAATGAAGGTTTTGGTAAAAAATATATTCTATCCTACTTAGACCTGGTACAATCCAAAGTTAATGCCTTGAAAGATGACATTCTGCTCAGCTAAGCATGGCAAAAGGCAGACTGAACCATCATTAGCTGAAGGGGTTCCTATGCCACTAGGCACTGATCTTTTACCCTTCCATATTTTCTAAGGGTTAACTAACATTTGAAGAAGAACAGAAAGAACAGTTACTTACCTCATAACTGTTATTCTTTGAGATGTTTTGCTCATGTCCATTCTGAATTAGGTGTGTGTGTGCCACATGCACCGGTGCCAGAAATTTTTCCCTTAGTGGTATCCATAGGGTCGGCTCTAGTGTCCTCTGCAGTGGCGCACATATGCGCTCTTATTAAGGTGCTGCTGGTCGGCTCCCTTCCAGTTCCTTCTTCTGAAACTCCAACAGAGGGGAAGGAGGGTGAGTTGTGGAATGGACATGAGCAACACATCTCGAAGAACAACAGTTACAAGGTAAGTAGCAGTTCTTTCTTCTTTGAGTACTTGCTCATATCCATTCTGAATTAGGTGATTTACCAGCAGTACCTCTGGAGGTGGCTAGGAGTTCATGGCCATGACGACTGCAACACTGCCCTTCTGAACCCAGCATCGTGCCAAGCTTGCTGCATGATGATGTAGTGGGATGCCAATGCAAGGACCAAAGACCTTAGAGCAGCTCTGCAAATATCCTCAATGGGCACATGAGCCAGAAAAGCCGCCAAAGATGTTTGCACTCTCATAGAGTGGGCTGTCAGTGACACGGGGTCACTGCCCCGTCTTGTTCGTAGCAGGCTTGTATGCAAGCCATGATCCACGACGAGAGATGCTGCGAGGAAACTGGGCAACCTTTCATACACTCAGCCATTGCGACGAAGAGGTGCGTTGAGCGACAGAAGGGCTTGGTCTGTCAATGTAGAATGCTAGAGCCCTTCTTACATCGAGAGAATGGAAATGCCTCTCCTCGCTGGGGTTGTGCAGCTTTGGATAGAAAACTGGTGGAAAAATGTCCTGGTTGATGTGGAAGTGGGAGACTTCTTTTGGCAGGAACACTGGGTGTGGGCGTAACTGAACCTTATCTTTGTAAAAAACCATGTAGAGAGGTTCTGAGGTTAGGGCCCTAATATCTGATACCCTCCTTGCTGAGGTGATGGCCACCAGAAATGCTACCTTCCATGACAAGTGTGTGAGCAAGCACAGGTGTACCTTAATTGACGAAAAGGCAAGATGGAGCAAATAGTTCAAAATTATCTGGACAGACACTTTCATTGGAGAGATGTTTCGATCCATTTCCAGCAGGTAAAACATTTCCATTTAGCTTGGTAGGGCGCCCTTACAGATAGCTTCCTACTTTCCAACAGAATGTTTTGAACCTGAGCCAAGCAGAATTGCTCCTCTGTACTTAACCATGCAGCTTCCACATTGACAGGTGCAGGGAAGCCAGGTCCAGGTTCAACAGCCGACCCTGGTCCTACGGAAGGAGGTCCAGCCATAGAGGGAGCTTCCAAGGGTAGGCCACCCAATAATTCCAGAAGCATGCCAAACCAATGTTGGTGAGGCCATGCTGGGGCTACCAGGATGACCCAAGCCCTGTCCTCTTGATCTTTATGAGGACTTTGTGTAACAATGGGATCAGGAGAAAAGCACACATGAGGTTGCCCAACCATGAGAGGAGAAACACGTCAGTCAGAGAAGCATTGTCAAGTCCTTGGAAGGAGCAAGAGAGATTGTACTTCCTGTTCTCGAAGGTCGGGAAGAGGTCCACCTGGGGAGTACCCCAGTTTCGGAAGACAGAGTCTGTCACCTCTGGATGTAGCGAACACTTGTGGTGAAAGCTAAAGGACCTGCTTAGGTGATCCGCTAAAACATTTCTGGTCCCAGGAAGGTGTATTGCCTCCAGTTGGATACCGTGGTTCATGCAAAGATCCCAAAGGTGCAAGGCCTTTCGGCAGAGGGTCAAGGATCTGGCTCCCCCTTGCCTGTTGATGTAGTACATTGCTGCTGTATTGTCTGTGAGGACACACACAGTCTTGTTGGAGAGATGAGGGAGGAATACCTCACACACCAGATGTACCGCTCTGAGTTCTTTTACATTGATGTGGAGAGCTGTCTCGCCCTCAGACCAGAGATCTTGGGTTTGAAGCACTCTGAGGTGAGCTCCCAGAACCAATGCATCTGAAACCAATGATGGCGTCGGCCTCAGGTCTGTGAACAGAACTCCTGCCATCATGTGTTGGGGTTTCATCCACCAGGACAGAGAAGTGAGTATTCGCGGGGGAATGGTGAGTATCCTGTCCAGCTAATGTCTGGATGGGCGGTATACCAATACCAGCCACATCTGCAACAGTCTGAGATGTAGTCAAGCGTTCGGACCACATAAGTGCAGGCTGCCATGTGCCCCAAGAGGCTGTGGCACACCCTCGCTGGTAAGCTGGTGGATTGACAGACTGGCTCTGAGATCTGAAATCTAGCCTCTGGTAGGAGTGCCTTGGTGTAGCATCTGGGACTGCCCTGATGAACTCTATCCTCTGCACTGGTATGATCATTGAAAACTGCTTGTTTATGAGTAGTTCAAGAGCTCGACAGATGTCTTGCACTATCTCTGTGCCGCATAGGACTTGCAACCTTGACCAATCCTGGATAAGCCAGTCGTCCAGGAAAGGGAAGACCTGTATCCCTTAACGTCTGAGGTGGACTGCCACTACAACCATGCATTTGATGAATACGTCTGGCACCATGGATAGACGGATTGGGAGCACCATAAACTGGAAGTGCTGATTGCCCACTGTGAAGCGCAGGAATCTTCTGTGCCCTAGGAAAATGGAAATAGATGTCTTGAAGGTCAAGGGTGGCATACAATTCACCAGGATGCAGCATGGGAATAATGGCAGCCAGGGAGACCATATGGAGCTTCAATTTTCTGAGATATTTGTTGAGGTTTCACAGGTTGAAAATAGGTCTGAGCCCATCTTTTGCCTTTGGGATTAAAAAATAATGGGAACAGAAGCCTCTCCTTTTTAACTCTTGAGAAACCTTTTCCACCGCACCCATCTGCAAGAGGGGCTGAACCTCTTGAGTGAGTAGTTGCTCATGAGAGGGATCCCTGAAGAAGCACAGGGAAAGCGGGTGGTGTGGTGGGAGGGAGATAAATTGTAGGCTGAGCCAGTAGCTACTGTGATTAATGCCCATCAGTCAAATGTTATGGCCAACCAGGCTGGGAGGAATGCAGCAAGGTGGGAGGAGAAAAGTCTGGAATCTGGATCTGCAGTGATGGCTGGTAGATCATCCTCAGGTGTACCCTCAAAATTTTTATTTACCTTGAGTGGTGACGACTTGAGCCCAATTGGTGGGCAGAGGCTGGTGAGTGCCCCTGGAGGCATTTAAACCCTTTGTTCTTCTTCCTATAGGGTTCTTCCTGATGATGCCCTCCTAATGGTTGCGGTTGGTGAGGCTTGAAATGTCTCCTGGAGGAAGAAGGGATATACAGACCCAGGGAGTGTAGCATGGCCCATGGGTCCTTCAGCCCATGCAGCCTTGAGTTCGTTTGGTCAGCAAACAAGGCTGTCCCATCAACGGACTCCCTCACGCTGGGAGTCCTGAGACCACGTTTTGTCCTTAGGCTTCCTGTAAGGACTCGGCAAGAGGTGCTGGGGCTCCAGAGACTTGTCTTGGGAAACGGATCAGTGCTGCGGTCTTGGAAAACGACGGTGCTCTGGGGATCAGTGCCATTGTTCCAGGGATTGGTGCCGATGCTCTGGAGATCGTGCCGCGCTCTGAGGCACAGTCTGGAGACAGGATCCTGACTTCTTTTGATGCGGCTCCGGGGACTGGTACCATTGGCCTAGTGACTGTTGATGGTCCGGCAATCAGCACCTTGCTGGGGGTGGTCAGCTCATGGTGTGCAGGCCTCCCTTTCTTTGGTGTAGGTAGCACTGGAGCTGCTAGGAGGTCCTTCATCACCTGGAATACTTCAGGTGTGATGGGAACCACCAGGTGACGGGGCCCTCTGCCACTTTCCAGGGTTGGCGGTGGTACGGGCGCCCAACTCAACACCCTGACAGGCGGAGATCCTCCCGGAGCCAATGGGGACAAATGGCCTGACCTGGGTCTCACTGACATCCATCTTCTTAACTGGTTTCGGTACCAGTGAGTAACCCCTCTTGGCATGCCCTTCTTTGAATGCTTCTTCTGCACCTGAGACATTGATTGTTGCTGGGTGGATGCCAGTTCCAGGGGAGTGCTTCTTGTTGACGCTGTAGAGCTTGGCGCCAAGTCCGACCACGGTTCCATCGCTGGTCTCAGTGCCAATTCCATTAGAATGTCCGTCTTTTCTTGTTCGAGGACGAAAACTTTTGCAAAGTTTGCACTTTTTCCATACTTGTGCTTCTCCTAAACACTTCAGACAACTTTGGTGTGGGTTGCTGAGAGGTATCGACTTCTTGCAAGAAGCAAAGGGATCAGGGCATGCCCCAACCCTGGGATAAAGTCCACTAAACTAACTGCTAAACTATTTATAGAACTACTATGTACACTAGATTAAGCGAATGAATGAGCAAACCACTAAGACTACGAAGATTTGCAAGAGCGTGTTCTAGCACCATCACGGGACTTAAAAAGGAAGTGGGAGGGAAGGAGGCTGGCAGTGTCCTATATACAAGCGCGTATGCGCCCCGCGGCAGAGGGCACTAGAGCTAGCCCTACAGATGCCGCTAGGGGAAAAATTTCTAGCACCAATGCATGCGGCGTACACACACCTAATTCATTATGGACACAAGCAAGCAAGAAGGGTTTTGACAGCTGTGTTTGTCCCTGATTAAATTAAAGGACAATGGAGCTTCCAACATGCAAATAAATCTAGCTGAAAAACACATCTGTTAGTAGGCAATATGTACCAGCTATAACAATCTACAACCAGTTAATAGTTTTTTGCAAGTCAGAGAAAAATTAATGGCATTTTTTTTTTAACCAAGAAGTCTTAAGTGGGAGTTGAAGCCTCCTTCCCTCTCTCCCAGTATTTAGTTACTTATGTCTGATATTTGTTCAAGCATGTTAAATTTTACCAAGTAAGACCTTGTCTACACTAGCACTTATGCTGGCAAAACTTTTGTTGCTCGGGGGTGTGAAAAACACTGCCCTAGCAACCTAAGTTTTGCTGGCAGAAGCACTTGCATGGACAGCACTACGTTGGCAGGAGATGCTCTCCCACTGACATCATAAAATGATGTGGTGGTAGCTCTCCCATCAACATAGCTACCACCACTCGTCTAGGTGGTTTTATTATATCAGTGGGAGAGCTCTCTCCCATTGACATAACGTGGCTACAGAAGCACTTTTACAGCAGCACAGCCCTGCCCATACAGCTGTGCCGCTGTATGTTTTGAGTATAGACTAGCCCTAAGTAGATGGGTCTGTAAACAGTTATTTCACTTTTATTTTTACCTGAACCTTCATTTTTCATGAGTGCAAGTCAGAGCTACTATTTAGCCAATTTATTTAATATTTTTGCATCTTTAGTGCCACTGACTGTAATTTTCTTTTTCACGTAGAAGCCTCACCCAGGCACATTTCTCCTCATCAAAGGGGATGGAGCCAGCAGGTAGGGCAACAAAGTTTCCTGAAGATAATACAGCTATTTCTAATGACAGCAGCTATAAGGTAACAGAAGGGCAATGAAGTTTGAAAGGCATACCTATGCCCCTATGCCCACAATCAGATTGTTTTGGAAAGACTAGGGGAAAACTCCAGCTTATTTTTCCCATATTTACCTGTACCTTCCTATTTCACTACCAGGGATCTGCAGTAGTCTAAAAAGCAGATGAAGAAAGAGACAATCCCTGATATGGGATAAACTGCTTGAAATGAGAAACAACAAGCAACTGCCCTTCCCCCAGTAAAACCCGAGGGTAACTACTGACAGTCATTGACCTCAAAGTGATATGACAGTGGCAGATAAATCACAGTTGCTAAGTCATCCGGTCCCTTTCTACAGTGATAACCTTGCAGAGAAAAAATTACCTTGACATTGTATGCAATGTGTGCATATTGGTCCATCAGTCATCTAAGCACTTTATTTATAGTGCAAAGAGTAGGTTCAGGCCCACACGATTACTTTGTACTTGTAAGCTATAATACAAGGCTTGACAAATTTGTTTTGGAACTAGGAGCCAGCCCAAACATTAAGGAGCTAGACAACATGGCCCCAGCGGTAGAGCGCCCTGACTGGAGTGCAGTGGTCGCGCTCCCCTCCCGGCCCTGCCCCTCTCCCACAACGTAGGCCCAGTAGCTGGGCGCCGTGGCTGGAGCGCGGCAGGGGCACAGTGGTACCCTGGCCGGAGCGCAGCGGCACTCCCGCTAGAGAAATACTAGGCGCCAGCTTTAAATTTCTAGGCACCATGGTGACCTGGGGTTTGTCAAGCCCTGCTGTAATACCCTTTTTTTAAGAACAGGAACACATTTTACAAACATAAATCAGCAGGAAGGTGTTATCCCAGTTTTACAGCAGAGGAAACAGATCTTAAATCCCCCAAATTTTCAATTATATAAAGTTAAGAAACAACATCCATTTTAGACACTTTCATAAGTGGCCTGATTTGCAGCAGTGCTGCAAATCTAAGAGGCCTGAGAAAATAAGGGAGCAGAATACTGGGCGAAATACCTTTGGCAACATTAGAGTACTAACAATAGCCGATAGTTTCTTGTATGGCACCTACCACAATGGTGTCCTGGTCTAGGACCAGGACTTAGTCACTACACTAATACAAATCACAAGTGAGATAAATGCTAAGGAAACCTGTCTCCCTTCCTGAAAGTACTTCTGCACAGACTGATAGTGCCCACATCTGGTAATCAGGTACCTGGACCATTAAGCTGCTAGAAATATTCACTATAAAAGGAATCCTGTGTGGATCCTATCTTTAAAAGACACTTATTTAGAGGGACTCAAATATTAGGCCCAACTGCTGATCTACATTTAAAGATAATTCCCACCCAAGCTCTTACCTATGAAGTTTGTTTTTACAAGCTAACTAGGCTGTTAATATTTTAAATCTCAGCCACCTCAAAGATGCAATTTAACAAGTGCCAATGTAAATCCAGAACACACACATTATCATAGAAAATAAGTGATTGCATTATAATTGCTGTGATGGCAAAAGGTCTGTCTGCACAAGTTTATTAGCATTGGGTCACACAATAAGTTGGCTTAAAAATAGGATACTGTACTCTTCAGTGTCAGAAATAAAATGCATCACTGGAATCATGAAAATAAAATTGAAATGGGGCAGCTTTAAAGGTCAATAAGTCTTTAGCTTCATTTTTATGCTCACATGATTTTGCATTTATTCAGCAGCTTTCATTCTAAAACACTTCACAGACTATCAGACAAGTCAATAAGAGTTTTTCCTCCAACTGCTAATGACTGCATGATTTTGCTCAGTTTAGATGCAGACCTACAGAAATGCAATCAGGCATCTATGAAGGTGTGGTGGTAACCAAACGTGACAAAACCTGGGCAGGTCTTTTTGCTAAAGACACCAGGTCAAACTTTTTACAAGTGCTGTGAGAGCTTTAATGTCTACACAACACAGGGGGTCTTGACTGAAGGTCTCATCCAAAGGACCCACAGTTGGCAAGCTTTATCCACATTGGAAGATCAAAGGATTGAGCCAATACTATCAGCACAAGATCAATACAAATACACATCTATGGTTCCAGGAAGTCCAGCTATTTCAATCCTGACGTTTCGACCACTAAACCCTTAAGTCACAATTATTTTTTAAGAACATAAAAGCAACATCTTTTAATAAAAACTTTATCCTGTTGCCATTAATTTCAGTGGGAGCAGGATTGGGCCTATAGTTTATTTTTCTTGGACCTCTGATTTCACAGATATTTTGGAAGTCAAATATGCAGATTGGCTTTTTTTATAATTAACAGTATTTTTCATATTATTACTGTTAGTTTTGTCAGTAGTAGCAATAACTACACTTCAGTTTATTTCTTTAAAAAACCCAAAAAACCCTACAGGAATCATTCCCAGTTAGGAAATAAGTAAATTCAAGGAACAAAAAATTAAATCAGGTCTGCACTTGCCAAATATTAAATATCCCTATGAGAAACATTCTGTATAAAGTAAAGGTTTTCATAACATTAAGTGACCTTGAATCTTCTTAGGAAGGAATTAGCTTTGTTTTTTGGCAAAAAAATGTGGGCAAAGGTTGGTTGCTTGACAAAACAATGTTACTTTAGTTAAAATTAAATCATGGCTTGATATTTACTGCATAAGAATGCTACATCTGTATGAATGAACCACCACAGTGCTATTTTCGTTGTAGTCCACATACTACTACCTGATAGGAAAAGCCTTTAAAGCCAGCTTATTGTGAGCCAACGTAGGAAGTGAGTTCCAAGCCCTGGATGTTTCTTGTCTAAGCAAGGGCTATTACAAAAACACCAAACAAGCTTAGTTTGGTCTCCATCCCACCACCAGGTTCATAAACCAACACATGGGAGGTCTAAATTTTTTGAGAGTCTTGCTTAACCCTAATGTAGCACAACCATTTAAGTGACTAAACTTTTTATAATTTTTGCTGCTTTTATAGAGCTCAGATGTTTAGCTGAATTATGGCCTGAATCAGAGCACACATTTTGGACATATTAAAACCACACTTTGCTGCAAAACACACCAGAAGAGGGGAAAATAGTAAAATTCAGCCTCACTGACTAGGGAACAGTGGGATAGTAGAATTATCTCATGCTGTTACAGAAGATAACACAATTCAGATCTAGCAATGAGGCCACAGAAGAAGAGTGATATCAGGTCCTTGTATTTGATGATTAAAATAGAACCTCCCTAATTCATATTAAGTTTGGGAAGCCCTGCTAGGAACCAAGACATTTTACAAGTGAACAAATGAAAGATCAAGATTAATTTATTACACAGTGCATTTCATTCTTTAATACACCATTTAAATTTCATATTATTATGCACTGAAGTATATTTCATAAAAGCACTGGCATCTTATTTAAGTTTCATTACAGAAGACTGTTGCTAAGTGGCTAGACAGCATATTACTATGATTCTACTATGTAACTTAACATGAATATTCAACTTCTCTGCCAACTCAATGTGTTTGTGTATATGATTGTTAGCTTTAGCATAGACATCTGGTTCATATTCAACCAAAAAAGGGGTTGTAATAGGTAGGTCAAATAGGAAAAAAGTTCACCTAATTCAGCAATTACAATACAGTATCATTTTTCATCTTTGCAGTTTCTGGGGCCAAGTTTCAGTCTTTCTTCCAGCTCCAGGTTAGTGTATTTTTTTGGAAACAGTGTTATCAGTATAACTGTACTGCAGGTATGCATGGAAATCACGATAGTATGTAGTCAGCTTCATGGTTTCTGGGGAATGGTAAGAGAAACTGACTAACAATGAAACTACTCAAACATCTACAGGGGTAGCAGAAAAAAAACATTCAAAAACTTCTTTAAAATAAAATCACAGAAGATTCAGGGCAGTTTGGAGGGAATTCAAATTAACACCAGCTCCTCAAACTGTTCAGTGGAACTGCAAAAGAAGAACTAAAGTGCACTTCTGTGACTTTAGACATCCTTTTATTTTGAACTGTTTAGATCACTGCAATGAGACTATAGGAGTTATTTCAGATAGCCTGGTTATCTGTTTATTATAAAATAAAGAACAGGAAATTATTTACATGATGGAAAAGATTTCAGCACTTTAGTGGAATGAACAACTTCATGATACTGCAGCCATTTGAGAAATTTAGTCCACATACTTTCCAAGAATATCACCATCTCTAAATAAGTAATAGTCCTGCAAATGAACAGAAAAAATAAGTTAATATCTGCTGCATCCAAATCTCACAGAAGTAGTAACTGACTTCAAGGTCAGTAGAACTAAATAACGTAGTCCTTGAGACTGATTTACTGCTGAAGGCTGAGGCCAATGTTACACAAAGGAACTATTAACCCAAGGATTTTTTAAATGTCTGTTAACCTGAGAGCCTGTAAGTAGGTTTCCTTCAATTCCAGGGACATTTTCACCCCTTTGAGCAAGGCTCTGGGGTAAATTTTCCTGGCCAGAACATCCTTTGAGACCATGTTCACAAATTTGTGGGAGTAACATTAGGTGATAGGAAGTTCTGGAAACTTCTCTTCTCCTCAGCAAAAAGCACACAGCAGTCAGTCGTCTCCCTCCCCCTGCTGTTTTTTCCCCACCCAAAAGGATGTGGCACTTGCTCTCTGCAGCTACGGGGTAATGTCGGGGGCAGATGTGTTTCTCTCACAGCAGGTGGAATCATACCGTTTCCCCAAAAATAAGACCTATCCCGAAAATAAGCCCTAGCATGATTTTTCAGGATTTTTGGAGTATGCTTGAAATGTAAGCCCTACTCCAAAAATAAGCCCTAGTTACAGTTTACAAATAAAGGTCCCCATATACTTTGTTGTTCATGGAAAAAAATAAGACATCCCCTGAAAATAAGCCCTAACCCATCTTTCAGAGCAAAAAATAATATAAGACCCTGTCTTATTTTCGGAGAAACACGGTAGATGTGTAGTGTTCAAGAGCTATAGGGCCAGCTTGATACTCCTCAACTTGAATGTTAGCAGTTGCATCTGCCATTCAGTTGGTTAACAACCCTATTTATTTTTCCCAAAACATAGCCTATTGGCAAGGATTTTAAAATAATCCTGAATATTAGTAAACCAATTTAGTTTGCATTTATGAAGGTTAGCAAACAAACCTTGTCTTCCAGTACTACTTTAGTACCGCCATATTCTGGTAGCAGAACCTTCTCACCAACTTTTACACTAACTGGCTGAATCTCACCACTCTAAAGGGGAGAAAAAAAGCTTGTAAGTTTCTACAATCATCCTACATTTATTCAGAACACATTTATTTAGAAAGTGTTAAGTAGAGCACATTTACTAACTGTTCAGCAGTGGGAGAATTAATGCAATTTAAAAGACATGGATAGGTTACTAAGTTTTATTACATATACTGTAGATTAGTTTATTTCATTATCCAAATTGAAATGTAGTTAGTATGTTTTTAAAATTGTATATATTAATCAGCTTAACTTGTCAGTGGGCTTCACTTTCTGGTTCTTAAGCACTAGCACCGGCCTGCAACATTTGGGTAGGGAAGGCTGCAGCAGAATGCTTGAATTCAAGGTGTTTTCATTTGACATTGTTAGTTTTTTAAATTATGTATCAATTAAAAATCCTAATTTTGGCACCTAAACACAATAGTGTCATCTTAACTATGCGCATTTATGAGCCAAGTTCAGTTGAAGGACAGCTTGCTGGTAACTTGTTTGTGCTTGTGCTTTATATGTAAAAATTCACAGTGTATTATTAGTTTATGATTGTCAAATACTACAAAAACATGAATTCATTATCTAGCCAATTAACTTAAAGGATCTGAGGTTTTGTTTCAGTACTCAATTTATTGAACTTACATCTCAACTTTGTGGCTAAAGAAGAGATGTAAATGACAAATATCCTTTAGCTATTTTTTTTTCCCAGATAACATCCCACTTCTATCTTTTTATCCAAAAAATTTAGTAAAGTGCAAAACCTAGACATATTTACCTTTCCTTTGGATCCGGATCCAACTGCCACTACAGTTGCTCGTAGCACTTTTCCTTGAGATTTTTCCGGAAGCATGATGCCTCCTTTGGTTACAGTCTCAGCTGCACATCTTTCAACCAGAACACGGTCAAACAGGGGAAGAAATTTCCTAAATGCTTGTGCTGCCTGTTGAAATAGAATTTGATATTTTTGCACTGTACATAAAAGGACCAATTCACTGTTGAGACTGCAAAAAAAGTTGCAATCTAATGTTTAAAAAACACGATCTTACTATTTGAATAGCGAATTAAGGACTGGATTCTAAGCACGTGCAACACCCACTGATGTCAGTGAAGACTGCAAGTACTGAGCACCCCTTGGGTCAGGCCCAAAGTAAGTTAATATTATAGCAAAAATGGAGCTAAATTATTGTTGTAAGGTATCCCATAGTTCTAGAGAAGGAATAGGCTCCCAAATAGTCTGAAGATGTGCAACAAATGGACACGTTTAACAGTTAAGATGAAAGGAATTTTAAATAAGTGCCTAAGTTAATGTGAAACGTGAATTGATAAGGAAATCTTTAGGAACCCGTATGTAATTTAAAATGCTGTAAATCTAAAGAGCATAAGATGTTAATATTATTTTGATGTAATGCAGTTTGCAGAGTTTAAAATCAGATTCAGCTACAGTTAAGACAAACATATGTTGGTCAAGGCTTCTGAAATATTCAAATGTTTAACCCTCCATACAACAATTGAGGTACAGTATTGCACTAAGTTATTTGGGAAAGATGACAACTCACTCATTTTGTCTGCTTTTATTTTTTTTTTTTAAACAAAAGTGTTAAGCCCTACAAAAAATTCTAAAGCTTAGCATAAGACACATTTAAGTATATTTCTAATATTGCCTCTTTGCTTCTTGGAAGAGGAATAGAAAGCAGGAGGGGGAGTGGGTATTGCTCAGGGCTGAGAAAGGAACCAACACCAGCAAGGCAATTATTTTAAACTGAAGTTAACAGTAGCAATGGCAAAAATGTTACCAACTTAGGGCTATCAATGTCAGCCTTAACTTACTAAGTCACCAGGTAACAGAAGTATTTGAGATCAAAGAGCAAAAGCCACATACAAGTCTGCAATCCCTGCAATTTCAGTAAGCAGGCAACACAAGGGGAGGCACAGGGGGAGCATGTTTTCATTTTGGTTAAAAAGTAATGAGGTTGTGGTCTTTGGAGAACTGCCAAGTCACATGGTGCTGGCTCCCTGCTCCTTTCCAGTTGCTTCTACAGATGTCTGGCATACAGGGCCCTGACACTTATAGAAGCAGCAGGAAACAAGTCAGAAGAACCAGGCAAGGTCCCTCCATTAGGGGCTGCTGTTTCATAAGAAAAGGAGAAGAAACAGGATCGTTTTCACAGACCAGTGCTACTAACAGAAGCAGAGTCACTTGGAAGCAGGGAGCTGATATGATTGCCAAAAGATACAATAAAAATATTCACAAATGCATTGATCATCTTCCGTTTTTATTAAGACATGGGCAATGCTACCAAAATGATGAAAACACCCAGTTTAAACCATTGCTGAGATTTAAGCATTTTGGGGCTTTCATTTCTTTAAATCTGTGTTTTGTCTGCTAGGAAAGACAGGTGAGGGAAGAATCACTGTAAGAAAGACTACACACAGGAATAAGTAGTAAGGAATTTTCCTCAAACTCTGAACAAGGAGACACCTGTTTGGTCTTGGTAAAAGTGTCCATTAATAAATGATGCAAGTGCTGAAGAACAAGAAAAAAATTATATTTTAGTCTGTTAGCTCTTTGATGCAGAAACTAACTTGGATTTGGCAGTCTAAAGACACATTACAGATGCGTAACTAAGAACATAAGCAAGACTTCCTATGGTGAGGGTGAGCTCGTTATTTAAGTTATTTTAAACGTACAGTTTCTGAAAAGTAGTAAAAGCAAACCTATCTGGAGAAATTAACATCCTCGTTCTCCACGTGTCTCTTGGGGGGTCAGTGTCTACAGTGTCTATATGACCTTGTGACCTGGCAAGGTCACTTTCATGGCTATGCCAAAGAGAGAACATTTACTGGAATAAGGGCCATTCAGAGGGTTGTTACTGGGTCAATTGTATGTCAGCTTTTAATGCGGGTTCACCTCAGAGGCTCCCGAGAGCCAGCTCCACTCCCAGCGCACGCCGCCCGCCGCGAATCGCGAACGCACGTCCATCGCACAGCTACTTTCGGCAGCCAGGAGCTGAACGCTACCACGGCCAGCCGCCCTCAGGGACAGGGCTTTTCCTCCAGCCTTGGCGCCTACTCCGCTGGGGTCTGTACGCGCGCTGGCCCCGCTCCCGACGGGGCGGAAGGGCCGACTCCCAGCCAGGCGCCCCCGGGGGAGAGGCTGGAGGGTGCGGGCGCTGCCCAGCCCCACCGCGCGAGATGCAGCCGGCCCTTCCCGTGCCCGGCGCTGGACCATGTGCTCGTCCGGCCCCCCCACGCTCAGCTCGCCGCGGCGCAACCGAAGTGCCGCCGCGGGGACCCGGGCCCGGCCCGGCCGAGACCCCGCCGCAGGGTCACCGGGGGGGGGTGGGGAGGCCGTAGACGAAGGGGGGGCCCGACCCTGTCCCCGCAGAGCCCCCCCGGAGCTCCAGCTGGCAATGGCGGGGGCCCGGCGCAGGTCCCCTCCCCCCGCCAGCAGGGCCCAAGGCGGGAGCCGGGCCGTGCCGCCCGCAGCCGCCCAGACACTCACCATGGCGCCCCGAGCCTCTCCCTCGCGCTTCACCAAACTGCGACTCCGCAGCAGCCCCCCACGTCCGGCGACCCAACCCGCCCGCACCGCTCAGCTAACACACGTGGGGGGGTCACTCTGACTGCGCATGCGCCACCAAGGCGCGCGCCGGGAGGCGGGGCCGTTTCCGTTGCCCCGCGAAGACAAATGTTCTTTCCTCCTTTATTTTACCCTCTCGCGGTACTTTTACACCTTAAAACCGGGTTCTCCCCGCGGCAGAACCGAAGACCAGCCTCAACTACTCCTCGTTAGGGCCCACATCGGACCAACATCCGGAAGTGATGCAATACCACCTTTGACCTCAGGCGGGCATGAGCGTTCCAGAAGGTTCTGGAAGCGGGAGGCCCCGAAACCTGTGTGAGAGAGACACTGGTAGCCAGCGCGCATGCGTAGATCGCCTCGTCCCGCAGGCCCCGCCCACTTCCCGGCTGGAGGGCTGCGCGATTGGCGGAAAGCCGCGCCCCTCCTCCGCCAGGGCCGAGCGTGGCGCTGCTATGCTGGTTGCGGGGCCGGCTCGCCGAGGCCCCCACATGGGTGGCTGCCTGCGCGGGGGAGGGGCAGAGGCTGTAGTACGGTGTGTTCCCCCGGGCTCCCATCACATTAGCGCTGCGCTGCTCGCCCAGCTCCCGTCCAGCCCGCGCCGCGGAGCCGCCTGCCGCCTTCCCGCCGTACACAGGTGAGCGGCCCGCGCGCCTCGCGCCGGCCCTGCGGCGGGCCCCTCTTCCCCGGGGGTCCGCCGGGGCCTCCGCGCGCCCGCCATGTGCCTCCGGGCACCCGCTCCGCCGCGCTGCCATCGGCGCTGAGGACACGGGGCGGCTCCCCGCGCTCTCCCCCGGCCCGGCCCGCCACCGTGGAGCGTGCGCGCCCCTTCCCGCGTGTGGCCGGCGAGAGCGGGGCTGGGGCGCGAGGGGGGACCGAGACCCCCTGTCTCCTGGCCGTTGGGGGGAGAGAGAAGACCCCCCTCGTGTCTGTTGGGGGGAGAGAGGAGACCCCCCCGGCCGTTGGGGGAGGGGGGAAAGAGGAGACGCCCCCGTTCCCTGGCCGTTGGGGGGAGGGGGAGAGCAAGGAGACCCCCCCCACAGGAGACACGAGAGGGAGGAGGCTTTTGCCTGTCCCTACGTGTGTGCGCTGGATCCCGCCACCCTCCTGCTGTCGGTGCCACGTGCGACAGACAGACCGACAGACGGACTCCTTCTCTCCGGCTTGTGCCCGGAGTGTGGGCGCTGGGGCCGGGGGTTGCGTGAGCCGGACGCGGCCGGGATGCGCGCGCGGCTCCCCACATAGTGCGTTTCCCACCGTCTGCACTGGCAGCACTCGGGGCGCTGGGCTGTGGCTACCCCGGCGGGGAGCGGCAGCGTCACCCCGTTGTTAGCAGCATAGTTTCACGCCTTTCTTTGCTGGGCTGCTGCCTCTGTTAGGGGTTCTGCACAACAATCCTGCAAGGGGGCTCGCGGGCTGGCTCCCTGCCTGTGCAGGTTGGTTCATCCAGCAGCAGGGGGCGAGTGTCTCTTGACCTTGTTGCGTCCTGATGGAGAGAACCACGTGGAGGGGGGTAGGCCTGGCTCCTGCAGACACTCTGAGCCTTTTGATACTCTTGCAGTTTTTTGTTAGTTCATCACAGGAGAGGATTTCAGCCTTGAACAGTTTGTTTTTCAGTCACATTCTGTTTTTGAGATCGCAGCTTTACTTTTGGGTTGTTCATGTGGATAAAGCCTCTGGCAGATGTTTTCCTCTAATTTGTCTTTAATAGTCTCAGTGAAATACACCACTTTTCCTGCTCTAATACTCTCACAACACTTGTCATTTCTTCGCTTGATTCCAGTTTTACAGAAGAAGAAATTGAGATGAAGAAATTGTGACTTCCCTAGTATCATGTAGTGAGTAACTGGCTGAGTTTGGATTAAAATCTAGGAGTCCAGAGTCCTGGACTATTGCTCTAGGATCAAACTGCTAGAAAAATTAGGACACTAAAATATTTGATCAGTCACAGATTTCATTTAAAACTCAAGAACTGCTAGTAACTTATTTACTACTTAAATCTTTGGAGGAATCTGAGAACAAAACACAGGAATGGGGTTGTTGAAAGAACACATTAAAATTAACTTTTAGTATCTAACTCTTTTTGCTTCAGAAATGCTCCGTTTATCAACAGTGCTACGTCAGATGAGGCCAGTGTCCAGATCACTGGCCCCACACCTAACACGGGCCTATGCAAAAGATGTTAAATTCGGAGCAGATGCTAGAGCTCTTATGCTGCAGGGAGTAGATCTTCTAGCAGATGCTGTAGCTGTCACCATGGGACCAAAGGTATATTAAAAGTTTTTTTTCTGTAATTTGAATACTTGCACAGTACAATCTTGTTTTATAAACTAATTGGGGATTACGAAGTTAATTAAATGGATCATTTCAAAATTATAGTTGGTACAATGCATAAATTAAGTTATTGTATTAAGTTATTCAGTGACAGTTTACATAACAAATGGTAAACGGATAGTGTACCAGACTCTTGTTAGAGAGAACTGAATCTCTTCTTTGCTGCCAAATCTGTGTTTCCAACCACTTGCAGCCACTTAAGTGTTGGCTGAACAATTGTTGCTTTCTGTGAATGAAAGATGACTTGTAGCAGGATATATTTACCATGGTTAGTGTTAATAGGGTCTGATAATTAGAAATGTGCTCTTCAGGTAGAATCCCGTTCTGTTTAAAGTAATGAACCCTTTTTGGTGATGGGAGACTGTTAAGAATTCCCATTACACAATGTGAGTAACATAGTGTAAGTGAACATACAGTGGAGAATATAATAGAGGCAGCTAAACTGCCTTCAACAAGTTTAGGCTTTCAGAGTACTAGCTGCTGTTATGTTCTGCTGGATCCTGTGATGTGGGAGCAAGACACAGTTTAGAAATGGCTCAAGTTTAAAACAAGGCCATGGACATCATGCATGCCTTTAGGGAATATAAATTCCAGATTTGACCTGTCAGTATTGGTTTCATCTTGATTTGGCCTAGTGAATAAGAAAGAGCAAGCGAGTCCCAAGGGAATAACAACAGTGGATGACAGGTGAATTCACCTTTAGGGTCCAGTTTTGCAAGTGATTATCCCAGTGAGTAATCCAATTGAATACAATTGGACTACTCCCATGAATAAAATTATACACATTAGGTCTTTGCAGGATTGGGGCTATATATACTACTATAGAATATTTGCATGTAATCAGGTTTGTCTCCAAAGGTAAATGTGTTCCATCAGTCAACACTCCTGAATGTTTCTTTTAAAAGAAAAATTACAAATTAGATGTCTAGTAGTTTGAGAGAAACTTTTAAATGGGGAGGAGACTCTATTTTTAAAAGCCATTATATGAATTGTTTAAATAAACGCAATCTACAGCATGTGAGACTGCATGGCTCAAAGCAGTTATTTTTCTCTGTTAATGGCTGCCTACCCTATGAGAAACCAGTTGGCAGTCTGATTTATTTCACCACTGGTATAAGGTGACCTCCCAAGCAACAACTGTATCATGATATTTGTGCCTGTCTGTTTCCCCTTGGTCTATCCATGAAAGGAACACAATCTCAATGTCCAATTCAAAGGCCTGTCTGTAGGAATAGTTTACTTTTGTATATGTTCAGTAGTCATCAGAATCCTCATGATAAAACTATTCTCTTCAAAATCCTCAAGTACAAAAGGTTCTCAGGTTTTTTCCGTACCCTTCTGGTGTGTTATCTCCAGTCTTGGATCACTTGACGATTACTCGTTCTGTTCATTATCTCTGAAGCACCTGGCATAGGATATGGGGTAGATGGACCATTGGTCTGACCCAGTATGGCTATTCTTGTCTGTTCCCATATTCTTTCTGCCTGTGTTCCAGAGCTCCACTCTTCAGGTCATCCATCTGAGAGTTCCCAGATTTGCTTCCTTCCCACGATTATTCTCTGGTAGCCCCAAGTCAGGTCTCCCATATGAGAATTCCTAGCAGTGTTCCGCTCACCTAGGCCTCCTTGACAGAGAGTCCTACCCCTGCTCCTTGGTGTCATATTCCTGCATCAATCCACTTGCTTCAGGCTGGCTTCCCATAACCAGGACGGTTCTTCCCTTTGTTCCTAGGGGCCTCTGTACAAACTTTCTTGTAACTCAGTAGGGGTTCACCAGCATTGGCCAGTCCTCACCAGTAATGTTCTTTACCTTTTGTTCTTCCCAAATGGCTTTGCTGATCCTACTTCTCCTTGCATCTGTCCTTTCCTCCTTGGACAACTGTCACCTGCCACTTTCCTGACTTTCTCCTTTATGTGGCTCAGATGCCTTTTCTTAACCCCATTTGGGAGGCAACTGATCAGTCATGTACACTGGTCTCTCTTAAAGGGGCTAGTCACCCTTTGACAATCGCAGTTGGTAGCTTCTCAGCTTTTTTGAACGGCAAAGGTGTGGTGGACATAGGTAGGCGAACAGCTAGTTTGTCAAGGTCAGGGTTAAGAATAAGTGATGACAAACTGAGGTCAGGTCTACGCTTAAAAGGCTGCAGCAGCATCCAGTGCAGCAGTGCCGCTGTAGCACTTAAGTGAAGATGCTACTATGCTTATGGGAGAGGTTCTGCTGTTGGAGTAATTAATCCACCTCTACCCTCCTGTTGACACAGCGCTGTCTATATTGGGGGTTAGGTTGGTATAACTGTCACTCGGGTATGGATTTTTCACACTCATGAGCAATGTAGTTATGCTGATATATGTTTATAGTATTGACTTGGCCTCGGTATGGCTATTTTCTGTAATACAACTGTCCTATGGGTAAATAAAAGGGTTTCAGTATAGTCAGTTGATAGCATTTGTATTCAATCAGCTCTTTAAATACAGATGTTGGTTCACTCATCCTCCTTGTTAGACTTGCCCATGTGTATTCAGTTTTATTTGCTGATGACCATGTTTGCTACGTTTTTGCTGCTGTTGACTTTATAGAGATGAGAAGGAATTGAACTCCTTTCATTCTGTTCTGTTTTATTCATAACTTGTTTGTGAAATTTGGATGCCCTCATTTTAAAATGGTATCATATGCTTTCACTGATTTCTGGCCCCAAATAGAAAAACCTTTAAAATCTCACACTCTGACATTGGAAGATAGCAGCACAGACTTCCTTCTTCATAAAAATAAGATATTTTGAGTTGGCTGTATTAAAAATCTGCAGTTTTACAGTACAGTAAAACATCTGTGGCTGGCCCATGACATCTGGCTCGGACAGAGGGGCTATAAAATTGCAGTGTCGATGTCCGGGCTTGGGTTGGAGCCCAGTTCTGGGATCTACTCTGCTTGTGGTGTTCCAGAGCCTGGACTCCAGTCAGAGCCTGGCTATCTACACTGATTTTTTTATAACTCCTGAGCTAGGGATCCACAAACCCGAGTCACCTGATGTGGGCCATCCGGGCGTGTTTTATTGCAGTGTAGACATTTTATCTTGTGTAAATGTGTGCCAAATGATAATTCTATAGTAATACCTGTTATCAAATACCTGCTTTGTATGCTTTCAGTTAATATATCTATGTGTTGGATGATTTTAGGGTAGAACAGTGATTATTGAACAAAGCTGGGGAAGTCCCAAGGTAACAAAAGATGGTGTGACAGTCGCCAAGGCAATTGACTTGAAAGACAAATACAAAAACATCGGAGCCAAGCTAGTTCAAGATGTTGCCAACAACACTAATGAAGAAGCAGGGGATGGAACTACTACTGCAACAGTACTGGCGCGTTCCATTGCCAGGGAAGGCTTTGAGAAAATAAGCAAAGGAGCTAATCCTGTAGAAATCAGGAGAGGTAAGAATTTAACAACCTCTTTGTCACTAGTGCACCTAAATGTTTTCTCTAACATTTGTCTCCAATTTCTTCTCTCTGCTCCATCCACTGCAAATTTGACTGGCTTTTGAGATAATCTGCCTCCACTTGGAAAAGCCACATGACACATTTGGCAAGGAGCAGTACTTAAAGACTTTGTTGGCAAGTGGAAAGGTGAACATTGTCAGGGCTTGCTTTTTAGATACACAAATTTTATATAGCCTGTGGTACAGAGCACTGTTTTTTCCCTCATTGGATCACATTGACTTGTCATATTGATCACAGCATTGCTCAGTAAAGCCTGTCCTCTGATAGTCTTATCTTATGAAAGTTATAGATCAGGAAATGTTTATACAGTGCTTAGTGTTATATGTCCAGAGTATTTCTTTTAAACTGTGTAACTTCTTTACCCTGCTTGTATTATAGCTATCGCTACTTTTTCTTCCTGCCCTCACTGAATATTCTATAGGCACTTGTAATTCAATATTGGTGAATTTTTTTAAAATTATGTATTTCCTGGTGCTGTCAGTGTGTGTTGTGTTCGTAAGCTTGGGACAGATTATCCAGTGTGCTTGAAAGTGCATGGCCTACACTCAGCAAAAAAGAAATAATCTAATGTACACAAATAGAAAAAAAGGATGTGTTGCTTCTCTTGCATTTTTTAACTTACGTTGCAATAATACGTAGATTTTATGGGTTCATTGAGGAATTTTGAAGCTTGTCATGGGACATTGACTATTTTGTGCTGTACTATGTTACTCGTGAGTAACTAACTATTATATTCTTCTATCAAGGTGTGATGCTAGCTGTAGATGCTGTCATTGCTGAATTGAAGAGACTGTCCAAGCCTGTTACAACTCCAGAAGAAATTGCTCAGGTGAGGCTTCGTTCCTTCTTGGTTTACTAGTTTTCTGTAACTCATAAATAAAAATAATTCATCCAACAAGTGAAGATATGCTATAAAGACTAAAAAGATTTTAATGGAAACAGCTAAGCTACATTTTTTACTCCTGAGGGAATTCTATGCCAAAAAATTAAAATTCTGCACACACTATTTTAAAATGCTGCATATTTTATTTGTCAGTAAATAAATGTGGAAGCTTCAGCATGGCATTGGGTACAGCATGGCACTGGCTACACAGAGAAGTGAGAGATCACCCTGCAGCTCCCCTGGAACTTGGCAGTGAGGGTGCAACTGACCTTGGCACAGCACAAGGGTCCGCCCTGCCCCAGAAACACTCAAGGGCCCTGCCCCTCCGTGCCGGGTGCACCGTGATAGCATGCCAGAGGGACAGGGTCTTGTATGCCCAGCCCTTGCCCCCAATCCAGGTGGAGCAGGTAGGCTCAGCCTGGCAGGATCCAAGTATGAAGGAGCTTGGTGTGTGGTGAGAGAATTCTGTGTGGGGCAGTCTGGGTGCAGGGGGGATCTGGATGCATGGGCTCGTAGGGGAGTGCCGGGTACAGGGGGAACTCTGCCGGGGGGCACGTGGGGAACCTGGTTCAGAGTAGGAGCCTCTGGCCAGGGGTCCCCAATACACAAACACACTCCCCGCAGTGATTTACCTCTCTGCCTGCTTGTCCTGGCGCCTGAAATTATGCACGTACACTGTTGGGAAGAGGTGCATGACTGCTCTTTTTGCTTCCCTGTCAAAAGCCCCTTTTCTATAGGGAAGCAAAGAAGTCTGGGGGATGTGAATTCTGCACATGTGCAGTGATGCTCAGTTCCCCCAGAGCGATCTTAGGTATGTGCATTAACATGCTATTTTGTTGACCCCACTGTCTTAATGCAACTGAAATTGAAATTGAAAATGCAACGTTTAGGTCTGTATAGTCTGCAGGAGCCTCTGGTGCTCTGCCATGGTTCCTCTAGCTGCTTTCTGTTTTCTTCTGACCTGCTACCGAGACTAGCTGCCTGCTATCAGGTCCCCCTATCCAGGGGCTGTTAATGAAGCACAGGAGGGCTGGATCATTGAGGGTCCAGTCCACTCCGTGATAGCCAGCATTTATTTAAACCAGCATTGAACTTCAGCTGACTCATTTGCTTTCCAAGTGGGTTCTGTCTTCATGTAACAAAATGCCAAAAGTGATTCTCACTATCTTGATTCACAGACCAATACTTTTTATATTGAGGAAAGAAACAGCTATTCATTAAACTCATTTATAATTGTTCACTGGCTATCTTTGGGGAAAATATTGATGTTTCTGATTACTTGAGATGAAGGCTTGGTGTGGGATATAAAATTAATTCGTTACAATGAAAAATGGAAGAGACTTTCCCTGAAAAACCTGTAGTTTTTCACATATCTAATATTACAAGCCTAATACTTGTGTTAATACTGAAATTGTTATGTGATACATTCTCATTCTCTGACCTGTAAATCTTTAGTTTTTATTCCTTCCTTAAAAAACAGTCCCGAAACTTAATTTCTGTAAACAGTTGATTAAGCAAGTGTTAGTTATTTTTCTCTTTAACATTTTATTGCAGGTTGCCACAATCTCAGCAAATGGGGACCAGGAAATTGGCAACATAATCTCTGATGCAATGAAAAAAGTTGGACGAAAGGGTGTTATCACAGTTAAGGTAAGAGTAACACTCCTGCTTCTTGAAGGTTACCTGCAATCTTCTTGAGAGAAACTTGCCATGCTAAAGAAACGTTTGCTGAAAGCACAGATAACCAGAGTACAAAGTGAACTCACTGCACTTGTAACTAAACTCCTTCCTCTTTAATCTGAAATCCAGACCTACTATATGTTGTTGGTTCTTGCTTTGTATGGCACTGTTGCATATACTCTGCACTCACTACAGAACCCCCAGTAAATTGGAGTTGGATTAGGAGTATGAAGTGAGCCCAACTGTTTGTTAATCAGTTTTGGCTCATTGCTGGTAGTTTTGTGCGGGGGGGGGTTGTTTTTGTTTTTGTTTTTTTAAGGATGACTGCTTCTTGTTCTTTATAGTCAAGATGACACACACACCAGTATTATGTGGAGGTTGTGACATCAGCATAGTAAATATAGGGGCATTGTAGTGAATGGAAACTGGAACTCAGTGTTATTTGACTGCGGAGCATATACATATGTTTAAACCAATGTGACCTTTTTAATGACAGACATGCTGAATGGTTCTCAATACCCTGGTTATGGGAGGCATACCAATATTTTTATGGTGCATAATATTTTTAAAATCTCAAAGATAATCCTTTAATTGGGAGATTGTGGTAGTTTCTTCACTGTAGTAAATTGACGTAAAACCATATAATTTCTGTTAAAAGATTAATACAGGATTAATTTAGCTATAAAAGTACAGGCAAACTTCCTTGGTGTTCTTGATCTAATTCTTGTGAAATGTAGTTGAGAACATGATTTGTGTACACAGATGCTTCCCCCAATAAAGACAGTATCTTTTTGTAGATTGAGCTTTCTTTCTCTCCCTGAGTGTCCTCTTTCCTCCTTAATGGGGAGAAGACATAAAGAATACAACCATTCTGAAGATAACACAGAAACTTGAATTCCAGGGTGACTGGCATGTTAGAAATTTGTGCATAGAAGTGCTTTATTTACATTTAATCTATAGTTTAAATGTGATAATTTTACTACCTAAACAGGATGGAAAAACCCTGAATGATGAGTTGGAAATAATTGAAGGTATGAAGTTCGACCGAGGCTACATCTCTCCATACTTCATTAATACAGCCAAAGGTGAGTTAGCAAAAGTTGCTATCAAAGTGCCTTATGTTTTATAACTTGTATGCACAAAAAGTATGTCTTCCTAGCGAGCTTCCAATTCAAGTAAAGTGATTTTTGGGTAAAGTGTCACCATTTATCCATACCTTTTCTGAATCCAAAGATGTTTCCCCATTTATATTCAGTTATCTGCTTACTTTTTTGACTAAAACCGGTTTTTACCTTTTTTGACTGTATTGGCTCTGTAATTGATAGGGAACTGTGAGCCAAAACCTGTCCTGTCTTGCACACCAACAGAATTCTAACTGCAGAATCTTACTACTTATGGTACGTGAGCCAGAAAACACAGCTTAACTTTTTATTTCCAAGTTGAGTTTGCAGAACTGGCAGTTAAAAAAGAAAGCAAAAAATAATCTTGTGTACAAGAAAATAATGCCACTTTGGTCTCTTCAGCATGCTAATCCCTTGCTAATGAAATTTAAGACTTACGTTTACATGAATAGAAGTATCATTTGATCTTTAAGAAATGTAAGAGTTTATTTGTATGGCTAGTTCTTGCACTCCCTTGTAAAACTAGAGCGTTCTTTCCCAAATAAGTGTTGGGGAAATGTAAAATCATCTTCACTTCACTTCACAAATTGAAGTAAAAGGGCAGGATGTTGTTCCTTTGCCCCAGAACATACATGGATGTGCACAAAAGTTTGTTCTACAAATAGCATTTTGGTTTATATTTTGTTAATGTTTAAGTCACCAAATACAAATTGAGGAATTGGCACATTTGTGGCTCAGCTTTAAGTCAAAATGCAATAATTCTTAAGTGACTGGACCATGTGCAGTAGTTTTCAACTACTTATGATTGTGTAGGATTTTTCATGTGAATGAAAATAAAAATACAACAATCATGAATTGGCATCAGGTTGCAGGAGTAGAAATGTTACCTGATACTAGTTTTCTCTTTGTATTTGGCTAAACGTCATGCTACTATCATTCTAATGCAAATGTAAATGGAGAGTGCAGTGGCCAGATTTGATCAGATTGTAGGATTGGAAAGGGTCGTACCTTCATGTATACCTGCTGAAATAGAGCACTTAGATAGTTCAAACAATGCTTATTGCCTCTGCAGGACAGAAATGTGAATTCCAGGATGCTTATGTCTTAATCAGTGAGAAGAAAATTTCCAGTGTTCAAACTATAGTTCCAGCTCTTGAAATTGCCAATGCTCACCGTAAGCCTTTGGTCATTATTGCTGAAGACGTTGATGGTGAAGCCCTCAGTACTCTAGTCTTGAACAGGTGAGGCTTGAAACCTGAACCTCCATGAACACCCTCGTCAGTCTACTTCAGAGGCAGAAAACCGTGCAGTTCACTTTGTAAAAATTGCAGATGGTCCTGTCCTGTTTATTCTGTACAGCATGTAGAGCAGTAGGAAGAAAACCACGTCTGAACTAAACAATTTTGCATTGCTTCTTGTTGAGGTTACCTTTTCAACAGTGCAGGCAGAGTCACCACGTTTTTAATAGCCCCATTTATCTCATTTGGGTGATAACTCTGAAGGCCAGTGATTTGGTGGTTTAATTGCTGATCCGTTTAGTGGAACAAGCCAGCTGGTGGGATTTTGGGGTCCATTAAAATGGCATTTTTGTTTTGCTTGTCTCAAACTTAGACCCAAAATACCTTCATTCAGAAGTTGCTTTTGTTGCAGTAGCTGAGAAAACATAGGGAGATGTAAACAATTGAACGCTTTGTCAGAATTAGTGTTCTCAATAAACTTTTTCTTTTCAGGTTAAAAGTTGGTCTTCAGGTGGTTGCTGTAAAAGCACCAGGTTTTGGTGACAATAGAAAGAATCAGCTTAAGGACATGGCAGTTGCTACTGGTGGTGCTGTAAGTAAATATGTGCATGTGTATGTAAATATGTATGAACTTGTTAACTGTGTGGCCAAGCACCCATTTGATTTTAATTTCCTCCAAAATGCTCAAGAGCATAAGTATTTGGGCACAGCCCTTTTCAGGTCACTGGTTCACATTCTGTCCAGGCTGGACTCTCATGCCATTGTATAGCATGCTCAGTTGTTCCATCTGGTTATTAGGTTGTTTGCTTCACATCTGCAGCCCTGATTCATAGTGTCTGCTGAGTATTGGCTTGGCATGGAACTGTTCTTGTCCCTAGGTCATGTCTCCTTAACAAGAGACTTTTCACATGACAGGGAGCTGAGAGAGAACATGCAGTATGGGTGGTTTTTTGCCTGTTGTGGAACTACTGTAAAAAAATATCTGGGGCTGTCAGCTTGGCATCTTGAAACGTCTACGCTTCTCATTTAAAATGTTAATGTTTAAATACGAGAAAGTTTGAAAGGTGCAGTGCAACTTTATCTGCTTGTGATCATTAAGTAGCTTTTTCACTGATTGCTTTTTAACACTCACATATGGACCTCCCCAGCAGTCTTCAGGTTAATAGTTAAGTGGTGCACAAGAAACTTGTCTGAGTATCTTATTATAAAACTGACATGTCTGAGCAAAAGCATTACCAAAATTAATAGTGAACATGTTTGTCATGACTTCTCACTGTTCAGTGTAGATTTATATCTTCTGGAGTTTGATCTGGAGGAACATGGAATGTTCTGTTGGCAGTTTAATTTTTTTTAAATGTATGGTGGGGCAACTATAGTACTAAAAGGCATCTTACTTGTTTACAAGTCTAAAAATAACACAGCAGCATTATGCTGGATCCAAACTAATACATGAAAATTATAGACTTCACTGCAATGCAAAAGAAAATAGAATAAACAAAACGTAAAATCTAAATACAGTTATAATAATTGCAGGCTTAAGTAACATAGGAAAACTCCTTGAAATGGCCTGATGATGTTCGTATAAGACTGTCACATCTGACCTGCTGGAGATAAATGTGCAACACGTTCCTTTTTAGCTGGCCATTAGCTAATGGTCTGTACATTTTTTTTAATGGTGGCCAAATTTGTCACTTTCAGTGCTTGTTTGTAACAAAATTAGGCTTTGTCTACACAGAGGAAACTTCCTGGTATAGCTGTAGCAGAATAACTATTCCACTGTCGCTATTCAGTATAAGTCCCCATTGGCCCCTCCTTCCCCATGGCAAGTCTGTTTTGGAATAGAATCACCTATTCCAGAAGAATTACTGTGCTTCAGAAGCAAAGTAGTAGTTATTCTGCTATAGCTGTGCAGGGAGATGTTTCCATGTACATAAGGCCTTAGAGCTTTCATGTGATGTCTTTCAGGTATTTGGAGAAGAAGGTTTGGGTTTAAATCTGGAAGATATTCAACCTCATGACTTCGGTAAAGTTGGTGAGGTCATTGTGACAAAAGATGATACCATGCTCCTGAAAGGGAAGGGTGAAAAGGCTCAAATTGAAAGACGTATTCAGGAAATCATTGAACAATTAGAAGTTACCACGAGTGACTATGAGAAGGAAAAACTAAATGAACGACTGGCCAAACTCTCTGATGGAGTAGCAGTACTAAAGGTGAGGAACTTTAAATTTCTTCCTTATTAGATTAAAACAGCAGTTCTCAAACAGTCTGCTCTGAGAAGTGGTATTGATATCACTTTTCACACTGCTGTCAAACCTAGTAAAATGGACCTCTGCTTACCCTCCTTTTGTTTTTGTCAGGGTTGCTTAAGATAGGGTGACATCCCTGTTAGAAATTTAGTTTTATCTTCCAAGCTCCGGGAGAAAAAAGTTCCATGTCTGATTTAAGCAGTTATAGTATCAAGTTGTCTTGATACAGCTGCTCCATAGCAACCCCCACTGGCCGAGCATGGCACTACCAATGTTCCCTGTCCCAAGGTGGAGCTCCTTGGCTCTCCACATAGTGGTCTGTGGTGAGGATGTGGCTTATCCCTCCAGCCAAGTCACAAACTTCACCCCTTCTGAAGTAACAAAAGTCCCACTACAAAGTCCTAACAAACAAGCTCTTCCACCCTTTGATGGTTCTCTTCACACCACCCTGTTCCTGGTCCCTATCTGGGCTACCTTTGAGTCTTTTTCTGGCTGAAGGAGATAGCGTACTCTGCCCCATTCTGGGCCCTTGCTGGTCTGTTCCCTCCATCCTTTCCTGATTCAGTGTAGAGTAGGCTGGTTCCCCTAGAGTACCTGACCTGCAAACCCAGGCTGAAGATCTTTTAAGAGCCCACCTACTCCTTGTAGTTCCAACCCAAGAGTGATCTCTCTCAGCCTTATAAGGCCCAGGTGCCCATTAATCTTATCACCTTCAGGGTGGGGAATAGCTAATTATGGCACAGGTGTTGCTGGTTTCTCTCATGGGCCAAGACTGTGACAATTTGAAATTTTACAAAATTTATATAATCCCTTAATACTTCCTTAAGTGCAGCAGTGGGGTCTACTTGGTCACAGACAGGGCCCAGTGCAGTTGGCATTGAAGGGTTAAAAAAAAAAAAAAAGTAGCCTGTCTTTGTTTATACTTTGGATCAGTAAAGTAGTCTGGTTATGCATTGGCTATCACTCAGTACTTTCCTTGCGTGTCACTGAGGTGGATTTATTTCCCGGTTTGAAGGATCAAAACTGGCAGACAGTCACTGGGGTTGGGGAGCACCAGTATACGTTAATGATCTTCCTTTTAAGGTCAATAATAGTATGTACTGCAATTGTCCCTTACCTGGTTGATTGTTTTAGTTCAGGAGAGGCAGTTTGGCTCACTACTTAGGTTGGGACACTGGGGAAATGCCAGACTGCTATATGAAGTGGTGCTAAGTTGGTAAGTAGAAATTGCCCAGTACTTAGAGATTGCCCTAGGCATCTGGTGCTCTTAGGTTAAAATGAAGGCCTTAATTCTTTGTGGCCATTAAAAATCCAAATATTCTGTTTACATGAATAGGGCTGTTAACTACTGTCTACAGATAGAATTTTAACTTTAGTCATAACTTGCTTATTTAAATTCCTGAGACAAGTTGGGTGAGGTAATGTTTTATTGGCTTAACTTCTGTTGGTGAAAGAGACAAACTTGAGATCTTTTGCAGGTCTCATTTCCTGTCACTTCAGCTGGATAAGGAATGCTTACTCCAATCCATTTTACAGCAGGAATTACATGTTTTTGCTTTCTAGGGGTGGATGAAGTGATAACTATGTTTATACCATTAGAGATGTAAAATATCTTAATCACAAAAGGCTCTTAACAGTTGAAGTACACTTAATTTTTTTTTATCATTTACCGTATGTTGCTTTTGGGCATTCAAATGGAAAAATCAGTTTGCTACTGATGGTTAACTGGCCTGGAGTGCTTCTGAAGTCTGCAGCACCTTGCCTCTGAGAACATATGGGGACTTGGCACAACTGATGAAACGTGGCTTGTCTACTTTACTCTAGGTTGGTGGCACAAGTGATGTTGAGGTGAATGAGAAGAAAGACAGAGTTACTGATGCATTGAATGCTACTCGGGCTGCAGTAGAGGAAGGTATAGTTCTAGGAGGTGGTTGTGCGTTGCTCCGATGCATCCCAGCACTAGATGCTTTAACTCCAGTGAACGAAGATCAAAAAATTGGTAAGCCAACTACTTGAGTTTTAGTTTGAAGATAAACATTTTCCTTGTAATACTACTAATTTTCAAAAATAGCTGTATTCTAGGTTGAAATACAGTTCATTTCAATGAGTGCTTTTTGAACTGGTTAACAAGCAACTTTTCAGATCTGATAACCTTCTCTCTGGTCTAACTTAGACTGAGAAAAAGCAGGAAAACAGCTATTTGAGACAGTGGAATTCAGGTCTAGAGAGAACTAAATTAACTGTTAAAGCAAAACCTGAGTTAGATGTCTGTTATAACAACTGCAGTTAAAATTAAAGGTTGAGAACATTTAACTTCATTTGGGGAATCTAATTTGACAGTGGCTTTTAAAGATTCTTTAACTCAGAGCAGCTCATGTTGTACAAAGCTTTCCTTGTCACATTTTAATTGTGGAACCTTTGGTTAGATAAGTTCATATACTATTATCATTCTTTTGAAACTAAAAACTAATTAAAACTGGTACTTGAGCCTAGTACTAGTAAGGACCTCACTTGTAATGCTGCCCAAGAGGCAGAAAATAATTTGCTGTCCTGTTTAATTCCTGTAACTTTAATATTAACCTTGCAGCATGTCAGTAAGTTGAAGTATTTGGCTTGCAGTTGAATGCATGGCAAATATACTCTGTGTAAAAACCCTAAAAATACTTTTACAGGCATAGAAATCATTAAGAGAACATTGAAAATTCCAGCAATGACTATTGCTAAGAATGCAGGTGTTGAAGGATCGTTGATAGTTGAAAAAATCATGCAAAGCCCACCTGACATTGGGTATGATGCAATGCTTGGAGACTTTGTAAATATGGTAGAGAAAGGAATCATTGACCCTACAAAGGTAACACATTTTTTTCAAAGCATTTTGATAAGGTTATACCTTACTTTAATGTGTGGGGGAAAACTAGTATGAGATTACATTTTTCTTCTTTTCTCATAGGTTGTAAGAACTGCCTTAATGGATGCTGCAGGTGTTGCTTCCCTCTTATCCACAGCAGAAGCTGTAGTTACTGAAATTCCTAAAGAAGAGAAGGAACCTCCGATGGGAGGAATGGGTGGAGGAATGGGAGGTGGCATGTTCTAATTCCTGATATATTGCTATGTCAAGAACTGTGATGGCTGAGACTGATAGTTTAAAAACGTCAGAAGTCAGTGCAAAAGGGTGGATGGTGACTGAAGTGAGGCTGGTGTTTAAAAGAATCACTGTAACCATTAGTTACTGGATTTCATTTAACACATGTAACTGTTTACAGTCAGTGTCCATGCCTACAGATAATTTATTTTGTATTTTTCAACAAAGACATTTGTACATTCCTGCTACTGGGTGCAAGATCCACATACCAAGGTTCTGCTTTAAACTTAATCAATTAAGGCACTGGAAATTCTGTTTCAGCAGAATTTATTGGTGCTTGCCACTACTAGGAAAAATTCAGAAGCAGCTACTGCGTGCAAGATTAAAAAATTGTGTACAAAGTAGACAAATATACAATTATGTGACAACCTCTAATAAAAGATTGTTCAAAGTTATGAAAAGTATCACCTTATTCACCTGTACACAAACCTTAGTTAACAAACATCAGACCTAATGATACCAGGATTGCATCTAAACTGTACTAGAAATCTGACCATTAGTGCTTGGAGGGACAGAGTGTTTGTTCAAGAAACACTGCTTCCCTCAGTAGAGGGGCATTGTAGACCACAGGTAGTTTTGGAGCTATAAAATTCTGGTGGGAAACATACCCAGGCTCAACTGACCATGGTTCTTAGGAAAAACTAATCTTAAACTTACTGCAATTGGTAAACTATATATAGTAATTTGTCACTTTACCCCTTGAGTACTAGTTCTGTTTCATGTACTGAAACAAATTGGATCCTTTATCAGCAGTGTTGGGAAAAGCAATTGTGTTGTGAGGATATGAAAGGATAAATTGCCAGAGATAAACATCTTGAATAAGGATAAGCATGTCTTATTAAAAAAGTAAACTAGTACATCCCTGATTGAAGATAAAGTTTTGCATCACCAGTTACTAGAGTATGTGGAGAGGTAGAGATTTTTGTTGGTTTAAACCAGTAGGTCTCAGCTTGTGGTCCAATCAGCACATAGCTGTGCTCTATTTGACAGGCTCAGGGTTACATAGGTAGTGTGTATGTGTATATATGGTGGAGCTCTAGCCCACTACACAGAGCTGTGGTAAATAGGTTGAGAACCACTGGTTTAAACTCAGTGGATTATATTTTTAATGCTTGAAGTTAAAGAATCTGATTTCTACAGGTGCCTAGAAGACACTGCAGCTCATGATTTCCTCCAGGAAAAGTGGGAGTTTTCCTTCTGTTTAAAGATCAGGGCAACACTCACGGTTCTTTGTACAGAACCAGGTTTCTCATGCCACAGTTACTAAAATACATTTCCAGTACCTCCTATCTAAACTTAAGAATTTGATTTGTTTAAACTAAGGGGCAACACAATGCTTGTCTGAACTTTACCTATTCTACTATCACTTAAAATAACCAACAGTCTAAAAGTTCTTTAATTTTACAAGACTAGTCAGTTTCATAGTTCCTTGTTCATGGCAAACAATGAAACTTTTCTAAAGTGAGGGAAATTGTCTCCTAAGAGTAAGCAAGTGTAGTGCCTGCAATGGATTTAACTCAGTAAGAATCTGCAGGGACAAACTTTTTTGGATGTCCTCTACCTTTAAACACATCTAACATCAGAGAAGGAAAAGGATAAACTTTAGATTTAAAGCTAAACTTTTTGCTTAATATCAAATTTTATCTAATGATCAAATTGAAACAGGAATTAAATGTAATGTAGGAAAAAGATGCAGCTTTCCCAGTTGAAATAAACTTAAGGATGTACATTTTCAAAACTAGTGATTCACTTGTTTGTATCTCTTTAATTTTTAAAAGCCAGTTTAGTTCCACCTCCCCTTTGAGGGGAGGATATGTTTACTGTGACATCATTATACAGATAAAGGAATATAGCCTCCCTCCCCAAACTGGAGCTGAGTACCATCCTTCTCAGAGGAGTTCAAGAATCATTAGCATAATTTACTCCTTTTAATTGTTTTAATGCTATAGTAATCAATCCATTTGTTGAAGAAATAGTAGCACTGAATGGGTGGATTTAAATAGATGTTTTTAAAAAGCTTAGTTGCTCCCTTAAACCTTTCCATGTAACCCACACATGTAGTACAATGCCACAGTGCTTTAGTCTCCCTAGCACATTGTAGAACTATGTAATTGCTAGTCTTTACTGGTATGTCAGTTTATACTTTCATAGTAGTTGCTGTGGTAAGAGCACAGTGCTTTATCCACTGGAGCCTTGTCAGTTAAGGATTGAAACCATCCACTAGTGCATTCTTCCTTCAGTCCTTTTGGAGCACAAGACTAGCATTCCTAGTGCAAGGAAAAGTGGGAAGTTTAAGACAACTACCCTTATTTTCCATGAACTTTTTGGGCTGATGCTGATACAATGAGAATAAGTTACATATATTCAGAAACTAATAATAACTTAAATGTGATACACTTATTACAAACACTGCAAAAAAAATTAACAGTTTAGATAAGGCAGTAATTTTGATGTTAATTATATAATCAAACTGTATGAAAGGTAAAGGCAAGCTTGGTTGGTTAGATTATAGTAGCTGCCACTCAGTTTGTCACAAACACACCCTACATTGCACTTTAAGCTTGAGTATTCCTCTATGTACATCTGGTTCCATATTATATGTATGTTTTGTACAGCAGTATATTACACACAAGGCTAGAGTAACAAATAGATGCCCACAGAGAAAAGCACCTCCTATAAATAAAGTGTACAAAACTAGTTTATATTAAAGGCACAGGACTAACTTTCCCTTTATGTGTGGTGAACTTCATGAAACATTAGCTCACGAGGTATACTAGTTTCTGGGCCATAGAGTTTGGATGCTCTTCTTTCAAAGGCAGCTACCATCTGTTTAACAACTTCATCAAAAAACAACGTAGCAAGTTGCGAGTGTAGAAGTGAACGAAATTCAAAAGAAACCTGTTAGAGAAATCAACAAGAAAGATTGTTCTAACATCTACCATTTCAGTAAAATCTTTATTAAGAGTCAAGCTGCATTTACTTAATGTGAAAGGGGGGGGGGACCTGGTATTTAATTGTATACCTATCACAATTTAAAAAACATTCTTTGTAAGAAGGGGGGCTTTAGCCCTCTATGGATGAAGTTTATAGGCCATTCTAAAAAATCTCTAGTGAAAACTCATGAGCTATTTGATCCACTTTATTTTTAGATAGCATCTTTCAACACATACTGTATCCCAGAATACTTCAGTATTAGTACAGAAGTATGATATAGTTATAAAAAGCAACAGGGGAGAAGATTGAACAAAGGATGCAGTTAAGTTAGTGACTGAGGAAAACAAAAGTTGAGACACTTCTATTGGTGAAAGCCAGGTGAGGGAAGACAGAGTAAAGCCAGGGACCATTTTAAAAAATAAAAAATTGAGCTATATCCTGAAATGGAGAGGGAGTTTGTAGATAATGCAACTGATGAACACAAGGCATTTCATTTTAACACTTTTAAAGCAAGAAAAATATGGCAATTATGATTGAGGGAAGCAGACTAGCCGGTACTCTTTCCAAACTATCTTTCAGTGATTAAGGCTATAGCTTTAACCTTGCTGCAAACTATATTTGCTGTTTATCATCTTTGGATATAAGTATTCCAATCAGTGAAGGCTCTCCCCTTTAAACACGAAATGAGAAAAACAGGGTTACTTACCAGTAACTGATGTTCTGTGAGATGTTGCTCATGTCCATTCCACTATAGGCGAGTGCACACCCCTGTGCACATTTCCTTGAACTTTTTTCCCCTTAGCACATCACGTAGGCTCTGATGCCCTCGAGTCCCGCACCTTGCAGTATGAGGCACTGCCAGCCCTACAGCCCCACAGTCCCTTCTTTCTGCCAACTCCAACAGTGGGTGGGTTGTGGAATGGACATGAGCAAAACATCTCGAAGAACACCAGTTACTGGTAAGTAACCCTGTTTTCTTTGAGTGATATTAGTTATAAAGCCAGCCTTAAGACTTTTTTGGACCTTATCTTTCCCTCTAACCATTTAAATATTCTTGCATTTAAACTGAAAATACATCAGTGTAAAACAAGAATTATTTACAGGGAAAAGAAACGTAACTCATAACAGCTATGTTACTGTTTATATGAACTAGCCTGTCATATTTCTTTGTGCTGTCCAAGGCTTTAGTTAAGGAACACTTATCCACACTATAAACTGCAATGATGTTTCTTAACTCAGTTATATTGATCGCATACACAGGTCACCCTAGTAAGAGGAATCTTTTATAACCTTGCCAGATTGTTTAGTAGAGGATAATTCAACATGATCAATAGTAAGAGCTGCAGCATGGTTTTAGGATGCAGGTAAGGTCTTTCCTGTAAGCTGTTTAAACAGCAAGTCTCATTCTTCTTAGAGTCAGTGTTAAAAGTTCTGTCCCAATTAAATTCCAAATGAGGCAATCCTAGCCTGTCTATAAATTACCCTTACAATGCTTCAAATGATACAACAGTCTTCAATTTGAATTGTGAGTCATGGTGAATATTAATCTACTTACACATTCCAACACAGAAGTGATTGTTTACACGATAAGGGCTTTAAGTACATGCAACCTTACTCAGGTATGAGTGATGTTAAGGGAAGCACATTTTGCAACTCTAGGGAAACCAGAACGCCAGGGCATGGACCAAGAGTTGTGTCCTGCAAAAAGTATCAGTATTTAATTTCATTTAAGAACTTCTGATAGTAATACAGAAGTTTCTCATGAACTGCCGGAAACATTATGCTGTACTCAAGGTATATAGGACAAATTGTTAAACTAAAAAACACAGTTTAGACAAAGATACGTCTCATTCAGAGTTTACTGCTGACTTGGTAGAAGACTGGCACATTAGCTTGTAGGAACAAGCTGGAGCCCCAGGCTCAGATTTCAATTTTGACCCAAATCAACATCCTTAAAACTAAATTTTTAGTTGTTTCACTGAAACTCAGTTATTGCAAATAACATTCCACAAAGTTGTGGAGAAGTCTCTACTTGCGTCTGTTCTCAGCAGTATACACTGGTAAGTGATGTCCAAGGGATATTTTATTCAGAGAAAAGCATAAGGAATAACCACCATTAGGGTGCTTTACTTCTCTAAACTCTGTACAAACATTTACTAATCCCTAATATCACACCATTAAAGTACTGTAGGTAAGTATTAATCTGAGTTTCACAGATGGGGAAAAGTGATTAAATTATTTAGCTGTAGCCACACAGCAAGTCAATGGCAGAACACAGATTAGAATTCCACTCCCTCTAAATCCAATTAACTGTCTACTTCTATTACCACTACAAACCATTTACTCCTTTAAAACAGTGTGGCTAGCAGAAGGCAATCAATAGTAGTTCTTCATAAAGTTGGAGTGTCCATTTTAAGGCCAGTTTTGATATCCTAGTTCTCAACCTAGAAATGCATGCCCTAAGTTGGTTTAGGTAAGAAGTTTTTAAAGTCTGTTCTTTCTTAGAACAAGGAATCTGGATTATGGGAGTTTAAACCAGTCATTCTAACTCTAACTTAGACATGGCTTGAGATAAAGCCTTCAGCATTTCTGCACAATAATCAGTGGAAGCTAGCATGGTTGCTTTTTTGAGGAACATTAGGACAAGAAATATTTTGGGAGTTTTTATATTCTGTAAGAGCCTGGGTTCATGAACCTTGCAAGTTTAAATGGCATGTCCTGCAAGATAATTACCTTTTACAATCACTTATAGGTGAGCGTGTGTGTGTTTTACTATTACTGAACTTGTAACAACCCCAACCCCAGTAAACTGAAGATTAGCCCATGCAGCAAGGTCTCAAATTGCAAGTGGCACCAAAAGAGCTCTCCTATTTACAGGAGAAACAGTGTTAAATCAGGGAACCCAAGCAGGTGGCAACAATATCTACACCTAGATCCACCTGGTATACAAGAACACAGCATTTGCTCCTGTAGCCCAGGCTGTATACTGACATTCAGATTTTCAATTGGGTCCTGGCTTGGGAATGACAAAAAATGCATACTCTACATGTAGCCAGAGAGAGAAACAGAACAGACACAGGAGTTAGGTACTAAATTAAAAAAAAAAAATACAAATGAAAAAATAAGTAGAAGAAATTACAGAAAAAAGATACCTAGAAGTAAGAGCACAAATCAGATACTGCTTCTAATGGGTCAATGTAGTTTTGAGCTGCAATGGTTTCATCTCATAGAGAAAAGAAGCAATATTTGCCCTGAATGCAACCAGTGTATCAACCACAGCTACCACCTCATTACCAAACCATGTGAACTGCACGCAGGCAGTGCATAAAGGAACAAAAAATGATTAGGGGGCTGGAGTGGTTGACTTCTGTAGAGAAAAGATCGGAACAGAAGAACATACAACTTGGTTAAGAGACAGCCAAAAAGGGACTGGATATCAATACTAAGACAGACAGACTAATACACAATAGTAGTCTACACCATGCTAAACAGCAAAGGGAAAATACCCACACTTCCTGATAGTGAAATCTATTAAAGGTTGTGGAATAGCCAACTAACAGAAGTGGTCAAATCCTCTCCACTGGAATATTTAAAACTAAAAGTGAACATGGGAACAATCCAGTATTTGTAGAGATACTGAAGGAAAAGCCTACTAAGATAAGAGTGTGACTTGCAATTCTCTCACATGTATTTGTTTGACTGGCAGTCTGGAAAACATCAGCATTAAAAGCATTTAGTAGTTGCAGGGAGATGAGGGACAACTCAACTCCCCGAAATACTTCATTGCAATGGAAGCTAATGTCTCCATCACAGAAGAATTTCATAAGAGGACTCTGAAGGAAAGTTTTCACATGGTAAAGTTTAACATTCAAAGTAACATTTGTAAAGTTAGCTTGATTTTTCAGTGCATATGCTTAACCTGTTTTTCATTAGCAACAGCACAGTCTTGTTTATCATGGCTGTAGTTTCTTTTAAGTACATTTCCATGTCCCATTTTTAGTAGTCTGGGTTAAGTTACCATACTTACTGAAAAATCCAAGGTGCATGTTCTTGGATAACCTGGGATTCCTGGACTGAAACGCCATACTGTTTCCAGGTGATTAAATAGTTTCCCATCTGTGCAGGATGCCTAGAAGAAAGTTTAAGAATTAAGCTAGAACTGAGCTTTTGTGTGTTAAATATATACGGGCAAAATCTTTCCTTTTAGAAGCTGGTATTAGGAAAGTTTATGTTTTCACATTTCACTACGTTAAGGGTCATGATGCAGCTAAGAATTCCTCCTGCATTACAGCCAAGATGAGACCAGATTACATTGCTTGAAATTATCTTCATGAGGAGTAGTTCTTAGGTGAAAAAAGTAAGTTGTGGAAGGGCCAATTTCTGTTTGCAGATCCACAAAACAGATTTCAAACCAGGTGCACGGAACACTCAGATCTACATATGTGAGACAAGCAGAGTAGTGCCCTAGTATTGTATACTGCAGTTATTTTGTACACCATTGTGCTGTAAATACCATCGTTTTAAACAAAACATATGGATATTTCACATTTACCATTTCTTGTATGTAAGTTGTATGTACTGAAAAGCCTCCAGTATTGGTTATTACACCATATAAAATTATCTTAATTTGTATATGCTGTTTAGCATCAAAAGACAGTATTAGTGACTATAAATTAAGCTGCAGTAGGTCTCAAATTTACAAAGGTGGCTGCAGTTGAGAGTTCATAAATATTCTATCATGAAAAATACATATCCTTAAGGAACATATTCTACCACTGTTACTGAATGAACCGTTTCATTGATTTCAGTGTAAGGGGCTAATCTATGGAAGAATAGCAGACTCTGGCTATAAGTGTACATATTTGGCTTGAGTTACCAGCAAACAGTGTTCAACTGACTCTTGGGGGGGGATCTAATTAGAGTCCTTGCCTAATGCTTTATATTGGGGAGCATACTGGTATTGGCTTCATAACCTCCACTCTGGGATTAGAAGATCAACATAGCCCTTATTTTCACTCACTTTTGTTTGCTGTCCAAACCCAGATTTGGGTTGGCCATATTTCCAGCAGAAAAGGACTGAATACTACTCTTTCAAGAATCACCCAAATGCTGTTGCCCAATTGTCTTGTAATTTCCAGAGAAAAATTACATGGTCTTCCTCTACCTTGAGAGAGAGCATGCTGCCACTGCAACTCTTCTAGACTCAGATGCATCAACACTACAATTTTTTTCATTCACTGTTGATACCAATGATTCAACTGTCAGCAGCAGCAATTGGGTAGACGCTGCTGGTGTTTTAGCCACTATGATAACACAAGTTACAATGCCCGCAGCGCCTTGTCTACAGTAGCATTCCCACATTGTCAACACTAATGGAGCTGAACAGTGTGAAAGTTTAGGGAAAAAGTATAGACAAGGACTGTAGGTCTAGCAGTGACCTTCAGTACCAAAGAGAGATTTCTCCCTTCACCACTCTTAGAGGTGAAGTACTCTAGTCTTATCCAAGATTAGATGTGCTCTTTTAGGGTGAGCTATAAAGCAGAGAGAGAATTGATGAGCAGCCTGATGCCTACATTCAGAGTTATCTTTTAGGTCAAGACCCAGTCTTGTAGGAAAACAGTAGGGACAGAGTCCAGACAGCATGTGAAACTCAAGCTTTCTGCTTTAACTGTTCAACTGTCTCAGATCTATGATGGGAGAGAGACCATCTTTTTATCTCTCCAGAATGAGGAAGGTTAAATAAATCCCTTCTCCCACTGCACTGTCTTGGCACCTTATAGCTCCCATACTTCATTAGGAATCCATTTCTGTTCTAAACAGTGTTTCATAAGAAGAATCCCTGAAAAGAACAGGGATGGGAGATTGGTTGGATAGACAGTCCAATTACACTCTATTATCTTTGACACAAGCTATCTATAGTAATTCTACTCCATGCAAGAAAATGGACGAGACAATTTCCAAAAATGAAGGAAAGGTACAGGACAGAAAGGTGTAGAAGAAATGGAGATAAGGTTCCCAAGCAACCATTGGATTTGAGCCTGAGTAGATGTAGAGGACAAAAGAGCAGCTGAAGTGCCAGACCTCTGCTTAAAACATTTCCTCTTAATCTGCCTTTTTTGTTACTGACATAGTTGAAACTACTATGGAGAAGGGTAAAAGAAAGCAGATGAAAATTATTGCCTCTGGAACCTGAAAGAAGATGAAGCAGAGTTCCTTTTCTTCTGACCCCAAAGACAGAGCAGTCTCCATCATCTCATCAGTCTTGCTACTGAACAAGCCTTCACCGTTAAAAGGGCTTGAGCCTTCCCAGACAGGCCAGACAATTTAAGTCATGAATGCTGGAGAGTGATTTCAGATGCCACAATTCTTGCTGAAGTGTCTGAAGCATCATACCCACTCCTCAAAGAAAAAGGGTAAGTCAAGATTAAGTTTAAAGAGGCTTATATAAAAATATACTGACAAGCATACCTTATAATGAAGAGAAACAGGAATTGGAATATACATGTATCACATAAATGGCTGGCTACTTGTCACATAATAAAAAGAATAAGGCAAAGTTTTTTCTGCTTGTAGCTCACATTTTAAAAACAATGTTCAATATCCCTCAGCTGTAATTAAGTCTTAAACTAAAGCTCCCCCCGACAGCCTTTGTAAATACAGAGCCACTCAAAACAGCTTTATGAATCATTTTTTAATTTTGTTTTGAAGTCATAGTTTCCTGTTTTATTAAAAATATTAAGTTTATACAAGTGGGTATTAGGAAAAGTTACATACAAGAAAATACACAAAATAGGAATTACCTTAACCAAGTGAGGTCTCACTAGGGTAATAACCGATGTGTATTTCTCCAACACAGGAGGAAATCCTATTTCTAAGTGGGCTTTGCAGTATCCAGAACGTTTGGATAATATGTCTGATTTTTTACACCAAGGAACAAAGAACTTGTAGTCCTCCACAACAGCTACTACTTCATACATTTCCTGCATGGAATACCTGGAAATAGGAACATGACATTACCAGTTATAAGCTGTATTAATTTAAATATAAAAGCTTTACAAGACAGTGTAAGTTACATGGGCAACTTTAATTTTGGTGTTTCTAAACTTATGAGTTCTTGACTTTGCAGCCTTAACATCCTTTTAATATTTTAACAGTAATTTATACAGCACTGTAAATGCTGACTACACTTTACAGAAAATTAAATGAAGAACATTTCCCATTCCAAAAACCATACAACGTAGAATCAGAGAAAGATACAATCAACTAAAGACAATATAGCAATATTTAAAAATTGAAAAGGTAACTTAGCTAATTAAAAATAGTTAAGAAAGAGTTGTAATCAATTTGGCAAAAATCAGTATTTGCCCCAGAGAAGACAGACACTGGAATAGACAAGGTGTCAGGTTGGGATGAGGTGTATTGGTAAAGCTAGGTGGGAAAGCCAGCACAGTGCTTCCCCACCATCTGTTCTGTCAAGCTGCTAGAATTAGTCCCTTGCATTGGAGAGCTAAAGTCCCAATCCTACAAACACACAAATGAGTAATTTGTAATTTCTTGCATATGATTAGTCCCTCAGATCCTTAAGTGTTTGCAGGAATGGATCTTAAATTACTCAGTGTTTAAAACAAAAACCGAAACTGAAAGCCAATTTCAAGCAGAACATGCACTTGTTCAAGATAAATACAGTTGGTATAAAATTTTAAAAGGTTTTGACATTTTTAGTCTTTAGTTTTTGAGGTTTTTAAGCTACTTCTGTATCAAGTGGACTTGACAAAAATAATTAAGAACAAGCCATTGGGTATGCTGGATTTAAAAAAAATCCTCCACTGAACTTCTGCTAAGTCAGAATCTCAATCAATGCCTTAGGATGAAAGCAAAGTAGAAATTCTGGTCTTGAATTAGTTTTTAATAAGGTAAATGCGGGACAGAATTTTTACTAATTGACCCATATGCGAAGTTTCAGCCCAGAGTAAATATTTGTATCACCTTCATGTGTAACGGTCAAACACAGATATCAGAATATTGGGAAAAGATTTTGCTATTTTTCCTATTATTCATTAAAGCTGTTCAAATATTGTGTGACTTTCCACAGAACTGTTTTTATACATCTAGTTCAGACTTCTAAACAGGCAAAATTGCAGCAAATTCTAGAGATTCCGATGTCTGTATAATTCTGTAGATATTTATCTTTTCATCCCTATCTTCAGCAAATCAGCCACATTAATATGTTTTGCAGATCTGCATGCTTTTAAAATATACAAACTCTTTAAAGATTAGGAAAGCTGATACAACTGCTAGAGGAAAAGTTACAGTAGTGTTTCCAAAGTTGGTCCCTGTTGGGAAATTATTTTGTTTTGGTGGGCGGGGAGTGTATACCAAGATTGAAGGGAAAAAAGCAGTTGATTTTGGAAAGGATATACATGGGAGGAAGCTATTCTTTTTTTTAAATAATTTGACATGGAAATTGCCTCTACTGAGAAATATCAGAGGTTTCTAGAAAAAAAACTGGTTTTGATTTAACCAGTTACGACCCTTTGAAAGTCATACTTTGTGTATATACACAATACAGTAAGTGTATTTTTAAGCACCACTGAGAACCCAGGTAGGCTGCAATGCTATGCAGTCAACTCCTTAGTCCTTCAAATGGACTGGTACTTATTTCCAAGAATTTCTGAAAAACAACAGGCCTAATTAAAGAATCCTCCCTCTGCTGCTGCCATCGTCTCTTTTCTTCTATCTGCCTCTAACCCTTCAATCCATAACTCCTCCTTTCTTCACTTCCTCTTTTCTCTTTAACCACTATCCCCCTCATTATCTTTTATCCCTAACTGGGGGTTGGAGGGGAATCCTTAGTTCAATCACATCTCCGTAACTTCATTTCTTAAATCCTTCAGCATGCTGAACTGCTAGTTTAACCTTCAAGATGCATCCATCAGCTACCTCAGCAATGCCATTATCTTATCCCAGCAACCCTCACATCATTCTCAACCCAGCATTTTGTCGTCTTCCCTCATACATCTTGTTTAAACTTTACATAACAAATTCCTTGGGGCAGTGACATTCTTATTTGTATGAAGCATTAACTACATTTATGGAGCTGTAGATATAGTAAGAAAGAAAGCCCCTACCCTCAAAGTGCTGAGCATCTCCTGAAAGGCACAGGATGCCCTGACTTCCAAAGGGCATTGCACCTTGCAAGACTGGACCCTTAGGAATTATGAGGACAGATTTAAATTACAGATTAAAACATTTTAAGGAGCACTGGGAAAAATAATTTAAATAAAATTCTGATCTTGGGTTTCTCCTGAACCGGTTGATATTACAAACAATTAAAGCAAAGAACATGCAGCCCCTGTTCTGCTTTTAGGTTTCCCAATGTCAGTCATCAAATTGAGAAGATATCCTAAACTAAGGCCCCTGTGAAGTAAAATACTACCCTCACTGTTTACTTAATTGTAACATTAAAGAGTTTTTGTTTGTTTCCTATCAATTTAAAGTAACTCCTTAATGTTTAAAAAGCATTTCATTCATCTTTAAATAGGTGTCAACACTGCAGACCTTAGGATCCGGCAACGTCACATTAACAAATATACTTATGTTTGATGTACTCCTTTTCCACACTCAGCCATATCCCAGTTTATCAATTAAATGAAGATACTCTACAGGAGGAGAGAAACTACACTGTAACCGCTACAAAGAAGAGAGAGATGTGTCAAAAGTGAAAGGGAAGACTGGTTTGTCTCCATCTTAAAAAAGGAAAGTTCTGCTTTGGAAAAAGAGAGAGAACCCATTCCAGAGGAAAAGAGCATAAGCGTAACAGCTGTTGGCCAAGTTATTCTTATGGATACACACATGTAGGGCACTGACATTCAAGGATTTCATACAAAGGCAGAGTTTGAAGAGGAAACAATGTGTCTAATATCCAGAAAATGCGACTCTGGAGGCCAACAGACCTCGGATGAAATCCTGACTCTATGAAGATCAACAGATTTGCTGTTGACTTCAGTGGGGCCAGATTTCACCCCTGGGCTCTAGCTCTGTGCTTCTGTTTTCCCATCTATACAATAGGGATAATGCTTCCTTTCAACACCCTCAATATCAATCTAAAGAACTTGAATATTCTCAAGGTGCGATATAAGTTCAAAGCATTAGCACGTTCTTGGAGGAAATGAGAAAAAACTGAGGGGGGAAAATGAGTTCACACCTTTGTTGTTATTTTGCTGGAATTAATTTTCTGCAGCAACAAGTTAAATGCGTACAGTATTCGTCCCACTAGAAGGGATAGCTTTATTTTCTTTTTTTTTTTATTTATTTTTTTGCACACAGTGAGTTTAGTTTCTGGACAAGTCAGTCACAGACTAAACTTTGCAAAACTGGCCAGTAATTTTGAGTGTCTTCATTTTTTTGTTGTTCAATTAGAGGCACTTTAAAGGGGCCTGATTTTCAGGGAGAAGTGCTCTGCACTTTCTGAAAGTCAAGCTCCTTTAAAATCATTAGTCACCACAGTTAACATAAGTCACAATCTTTGAATCTCTAGTATTTCTGGTTATCTACAATAGCTTGTGGAAACCAAATGCACAGACATCTACAAAATCAATTTCCATAGTTCTATTATACAAACCCTATAATTCTTCTCTCAGAATATTCTTTTCTTTTGTTTATTAATGGTGCAGCAATGTTGAAGAAAGTTCTTCTTGAGAAGGTATGGTTTGTTACAGATGCTTGCAGTGGAGGAATTCTGCCCATCAGAATACCACAGGAAGCCAAGTGCCTGCAATTGTGAAAATGTTTTATTATATTGTGTTTTAGATTAAAAAAATTATAAATGCACTGAAGTGAGACAGAGACACAGGATTGGTGAGGTGCTCTAAGAGATACTACTTCACCCATCCTGTCTCTAATACCCTGGGACCAACACAGCTACAGCAACACTGCATATACTGAATTGAGACACAGGCAATCTACTTTACAGTATTCCTGAAAATTTTGGATTCAGATATGAAAATGAGCTCCACAACAGTCTGCAAGCTGTTCAAGATGCAACATTCACTTTTTTTGCCTTTGCAGAAACTAAAAATAGCTTACAGTCAAGGGAAACTGGCACTGGCACACATTAAAATACAAAGGCCTTCCCTGAAGACTTGGCTTCAAGTCAATCTGAGGCCATACACTAAACAGAGCTCATGGATTTGACTTGCAGAACAGCATTTCCTGCTAATGCATAAGTAGTCTTCAGAAGTCATCTCTAATACTTTGCCCCATTCGGAGTATGTGAACACTAAGAGAAGTTTGGACTCTGGGATACACTGCTGAATTCAATCACAAATACATTCATATTTTTATGTTTCAGATTACAAGAAAATTGGTTTCTCCTCCCCCCTCTCCCACCCGTTATTTCTCTTAAAGACAATTTCCTGGTTGCATGGCCTTTTGGAGAGGAAGCTACATTCCTTATACTGCTGTAGACGTTTCTCCTGAAAGAGTTGAGTTCATAATAATGAAAATTCTTTTCAGAAATAAAATCTCACCATTTACTTTTCAGAAATACTAGAAATGTTAAGATCATATCTATATTCTATCAATGAATTTAAGATTATGGAAAAATACAAAGCACATTTCAGTTAGTTTTTAAATATGAATCATCACGTATTTTATAGGTCTACACTGTTAAATTCTGAACTCTACTTCAGTAGGCATCTCCCAATGTTAAGAAATACTAATGTGTTTTAGACAAAAAGTTAACCTCAGGTAGTCCTGATTCCTAGCATCAATGAATTTAAAAGACAGCGCTCCACTACCTACCAATAATCCCTCACTCCCATAATATCTAAAGAACTATCTGGGTTTCTGTCATATTTCTAACAACACAATCAGAGCTGTAACTTTAGAATCAGGCAGTCATATGGATGAGGAGTTAAAAATGGAACTGACCTTCCCCAATTAGCAGAAAGGTTTTTTTACATAGTGTACTGATGGATGAGTCTTCTCTTTAACAACTGAAGTCTAGCAAGTTATGATAACCAAGTGTAAATTGCCAACTATTAGAAGAAACTATTAACTTTTTTGCTGGCCTATGACTAGAAAACATCCACCAATTTTTCACAATAACTGACAATGTAAATCTATACAGCATACATTCAATAAATCATGGAAGCAAATATGTGCTGTGCACTCACCTTAATGGAGCTTTATTACAGGATATTCAAATAATGCTGTAATTGTACAAACCATTTGTTAAAGGTTCGCAATACAACATAAGCTCCTTAAAGCAGGGATTGTAATAGAAATATCTACTTTAGTAAGTAAATTCTCAAAGCTTTCAAACACTTTTGACAAAATTGCTTAAGCCCCAAAAACAGCAATAAGTAACCCTCAACTGTACAATTACCCCATGGCTACACTTGCATTTAGTTTTGGTCACCATGTAAGCAGACAGAAAACCAATCTGGGAAGGAATTCAGAAGGTAGCAAACAACACTATTAGAGTCTGGAGAAATAATATATACATATTTTGCAAGGTAATAAAACATTTGAAACAAGATAATAAACTACAAATATTTAGAATTGTAAACACCAAAGACAAAAGGAATTACTTGGGATTGTATGGGAAGTACAAACAGGAGTATTGCGATGAAATTAGGAAAGGGAAAGTGAGGCTGTTTCTGAAAACCCTTGAGTGAAAGCTATTTACCTTTAGGACAGTTGTATCTCAAAAAATGCAGATACATTTTTAGCAGTGACCCGGACAAGATGCTGCAAGGGATATGATACAGAAATAATTTTGCAGGGCCAGAGAGAGTGACAAAATAATTAATAAATTCCTTATCCATATTCAATTTCTATGAATCTGGCCCATGCGCTCAGAACACCTGGGATAGGCCTTATTTTACATTAAATTAGCCTCTCTCAACCACAGGCAAAAAAAAAATAAAGCATGAGAGTTTTTAGCTATATAGTACATTGTCAAAAATGTGTATTTAAATTTCTGTAATGTTACAGTAAAAAAATTTCAAACAATTTTTCATCTAGACTTGCTTTGCAACTTCCAAATCCCAATTACTAAAATGTTAGATAAATAAATAAGAACAATGAGAAATAATTGCCAACAGATGTCAAGTTTGGAGAGTTTATATACCATGCAAGGCAGGTAGGTATAGTTAACATCAGAAAAAGTTGCAAAGCTAACAAATCTGGAGAGATTTCATATGGAATACTGAATCATTTAACTTCTCTTGACTTCATCTGTAGATAAAACGGGTATCACAAGAATGTGCTCTCTTTGGCCCTGGTTCTGGAAAGCATCCTTATAAAAGACATCACTTAAATACACACTCAAGTTCCACTGATGCCAGTGCAACTTAAGAGCCTGATTCAGGAGAGCACATATGCCTATGCTTAACTCTTTCAAGGTCACATGCAGTAGCAAAGCATTTAGTTTTGATATATAAAAAAGACAGTACTAAACACTCATTGCTCATCCCTCTTCAAACAGTAAATATCCTCAATTTTACAGTTAGGGAATAGATGTACAATATTAGTGACTTGTTCAAGGCCACAGACGGCAGATAGCAGCAGAGCCAATATCAAAACTCAGAAGTACTTGGCTTCTAGTTCTGCATTAAGACCTCTCTAGCAACACATCCACCAGCCTTCCCATCTTAATATACTTTTTACTATTGTCCAATTGCAACCATTTGCTAATTTATCTCCAAACACTAAGGCACTAACTATGGTACCACATGGCTGTCATGCTCCACAAGGGAAACCGTTATTGCTGTACATCATATATTCATATAACATATATTCTATGATTTTATTAAATGTAAAAAACTAGATCTCTGTTCTAAGATTAAAGTTGATTGGACTCAAATACTAGAAGAAAGGGGATGTCTAACAAATGATGGAAAAGACTGAGATTAGTACTAAGGATGTGCCAATGTAACCATGTTCATAATATCTCAAATATCAGTTTCATAAAGTTAATGTCATCTGATGGCTGTTTTATGGCTTATGTCCCTCCTGTGACATACATTGATCTCATTCCAAATTCTAGTGGACAGCTGTCCATGTCCCAAAAAACATACCATTGTAATTGGGGCACTTCTTGGCAATCTTAGAGATTGAATGGGCATGGAAGACTGAATTATACCATCACTCCTACAGGCAGACTCTTCAGCAGAGCAAAGGGGGGTACGCTGACAGGGCAAAAAGAGGAAATCAATGCTGCTGGTGACCACAATTTACTTATTAAGTGGAGTCAGCTTCCGTTTTCAAGGCTATCAATCAATCCAATAATACCTTTAACCAACTTTAAACTCACTTTAAAATGTTTTAAATTAAGAATGTTAATTAGGTTCAATCCATAATGTAGATAATCTTTCAGTTTAATAGCTCATTCTGAGTTAGTGAGTGATGCTGATAAAGATGTTACATAAGGTCACAGTTTTGGTTTTGGTTTTCCAATTAACATACTATATGCGCCATGAACACTGCTGCAATATGATCTTTGTTGAAAGAATGATATTGGGATAGGTTTGTAAGCAACATCAGTTCCGGTAGAGAAGTGACAAATTTCATCCTCTCTTGCAACAAGCTTTTTTTTTTTTTTTTAAGTGACTATCTTGCATTATTTTTAACATTAGGTTAAATAGTTAACATTTGATTTATTCAGAATTCATGAACATTTGGCAGTTCTGCATCTAGTACTCTTAAAACCATGGTTCAGTACCATATATACTGTTCTGTCAACTTGTCCCTCATCAGTTACTTCTATATTTGGCACCCAAATAACCAGAGCAAAGCTCACACTCTGGAGGGGTTGTGTGCAGCTGGATGGTGTTAAGATATCACATAGACATCTTTCCTTTTCATGCAATTGTGCAGCTTTCCACAGTGCTCCTCTCTGCACTAGATGACATAAGAAAACATACAGACTAAAGTGCTTTATGGAAGAGTGGTCTGAATGTCTCTCCCGCTTTTATTAATTATATAATTGATCAAAACACTAGTAGATAGAAGTATGTATTTAGTATATGTATTATACAAGTTCTTATAGATATAAAGATAACTTTATATCAGTGCTGGTACAGCATGGATCTACAGCTAAATATTGATAGGTTTTATAAGCACTATTTTCATGATCCATCTATACTCCCCTAATTCTTTATCTCATCATCCAGGACTAAATTCCTGAACACAATCATTTTAAGACAAGTTACACTTGGCTCAAAAGCACCTAACACCATGCTTTTTAAGTTGATTATAACCATATTCAACAATTACTAGGTAGTTTTCAACAAGGTTCTAGATAACAGGCTTTTTTGTGTTAAACATCATTTTTGGGGATGGAGTTCGTCCTCAAACCATACACATTAAATCATTTTTAAAAAGCTATTTTCATTTAACAAGGCTGAACTATTTTAATATCTACAATAAACTTTACTTGAATGTGGACAGACACACACAAAAAATTTTCCATCCAGAGGAAAAGAGCAAGATCCCACATTTTGCTAGTTCAGTCCGTGTTAAACAACTGAATGTAATTTATGACATCATGATGTGATTTTTACTCCAACCTATTTATTACCAGGTTTAAGTTGAGGGGAGGGGAACCACACATACCTCACCCCAACCTTAACATGGAGGCACAACCAGTCCTAATAATGAAGACTAGAAAAGCCATTTTATTATTTTACTTCTTATTCAGAAAAATAGTTTGAGTTCATTTTGGTTTCCAAGTAGTTTCCCATCCCCCACCCCCACACACACAACCTGCCTCTATAATTAGAAGACTGGGTTTAACGGAACTGGCTGTGACACATGATGTGGATAGGCTCGCGGCTCTAATCAACCTCACATTTATTAAAATGTCATAACATAAGTCCTGAAATATGTTTGAGACGTACCCAAAAGTGGCATATATTGGTTCAGCTAGAGAGAGTGTATGCTTGTAAATTGTTAATGCCTTGCATTTCCTTCCACACCTAGTCTTTAAAAAGACACTTGAAACCCAAGTTATAAAATCAGCGATCAAGCCACAAAATAGACAGAATCCAAGATATTATCTCCCTCACTGATTAAAGTCAACAGTCTTTTACAAGGTTAGTGGAAACAGGCAATATGTGGACCCCGCTGTAGGGCAGAAAGCAGCATGGAAGAATCATATGGACCACAATGAAGTTTTAGCGCCCCAAAACTAATGAGGTGAGACATGAGAGCACAAGCAGTTGCCACAGCTAAATTGTGGGGTAACGTTCACACGGTGCCAAAGTGGTACCAAATCTAGAGAGGCCATTTCCTGAAGTGACTCTCCTCCATCTGTCCTAAATCGACAACCGCAGGAGTAAGACCTGTACCCACCGCATGAGGTAGGGTAGCGTCTGTGTGCGCAGGGGAACAGCCCCCCATTACTCCTGCCATGTGGGGACGGAGAAGGAAAAGATGCAGCGGACAGCGGGTGCTGCCCCCGCCCCGGATTCCTCTGCGGACTCCAGCACTCCCCGCAGCCCCGGCACTTCACTGGCCCCGAAGTGTTTTGGACTCCTCACAATCTTCCCGTGACCGTATTTCCCCTCACCTCACCCCGTAACGCCAGTGCGCCGCTGTGCTTTTCCCAGCCGTTGTCTTTGAGCGGGGCGCGAGCGGCCCGAGCCGTCACCCCGCTCCTGCCCAGCGCGTTCACTCGGGAGCCTACCGACCGCACGGCGCACGTGAGTGACGCCTTTAGTTCGCGCCGGGGGTAGGGGCGGCAGCAGGGGCCGCCTCTCACGAAGTGGAGAAGCGGCTCAAGTCGGTTCCCGGACGGTTCCTAGGCAGGGGGAGGAGCCACTCGCGGGGAGGGGAACGAGGTGGGGGGGGTCACCAGCCCCTTTAAGCCTCCCCCGCTCCGTCAGCGGCTCGGGCCACACGAGAACCCCACGTACCTGAGGGCGCCTCTGCGCGGCGCCGAGAGCCTTTCGGCGAGCACCTTCCCAAGCGCCCGGCCGCTCCGCGCCATATTCGGCCCCGCTGCTCCCCTACCTCCCCATCCCAGTCAGTCAGACTCAGCCTGGCGCGCAGCCTAACGGCTGCCACCGCCAGACCCATCCCCCGTTCTCTAGCACGCCAATCACCGCGCAGCAGCCACCCACACGCCGCCAATCAGCGTGCCCGAAGGCCCTTGCGTCACTGAAATGTGGCCCGCGAGGTCCTACCCTCCACACACACCCCCTCCCACACCCACCCCATGACTGGTGCGCGAGCGCGGGACATCGCCGCGGGGTCGCGCTCAGTCACAAGGCGAAGGGCCGGCTTTGTCGGGGTTACATAAGGCTGGGAGCAGTGGGGGCGGGGCGAGTGCTGGAAGCAGACCGTTGATTGGCCAAAAGAAGTGACACTCGGCAGTAGCCCTGAAAGTCACACACAACGCGGGGCTGGGATTAGGACAGGAATGCGAACGGGCGGCTGGTCCGGGAGGAGCCGGGGAAGACACGGGCGCGTGCGACTCTTCCCCGCACTGCGCTTCAGCGGGGCGACCCGCTCCCCAGCCCACGCGTCTTCCTTCCGGCCGCCAGCTTGCCGCGGGCGTCCCCCCCGACCCGGCCCCTCCTCTCCATCCCCCCGGCGCTCAGACCCTGCCCCTGCCGGCCCGGCCCCGTCCGTCTCCAGCACCCCTCGCTCAGAGACCCCGCCCGTACTCCCTCAGCGCCTACCCCTGGTCTCCAGCTCCCCCACCCTCCAGGCATAGCTTCACTTCTGTTTTGTTGGAGGGGGGGCAGCGCCAGTCCGGCCAACAGGGCCAGGGATGGAGGAGCAAATTGCATGCCCGCCCGCGGCTTGTTTGGGGGCAATACACACGGTGCTCCTCCTCTCCCTTCTCCCCTCCAGAGACACTGCCCCGTTCTTCAGCTCCCCCCTCCAGACACTCCGCACACCCAAAAGTATGGGCGCCGGTGCCCTTGTCGCACCAACCCAGCTTGTTATGTTCTTATATATATTCCTAAGGAGAATTGATGATGCCTCTAACTCCAAATGACAAACTTGCACTTAACAAGGAAGTTTACCTCGTGCATTTTACTCCAGGAACTAAGTACGAAGGAGGGTTAATACCTCTAGACACTGGGGCTTACAGGGTTATGTGGTCAGCCTGGTGACCCTGAAAGTTACTTATCCAAGCAGAGGCTTCACCCAGGGCCTATTTTCTTGGTATCTGGATGCTGTTTAGAAGTGGTTAATATATGGGAGTCTGCAACCAATACTATTCAGAAGGTCCAGTTCCACAACCTGGAATCATTAAGGAACTGTGCCGTAAAATACGCTCTGCCAATAAAAAACAAATTAGAAGAGTTTCTGTGGATTTTTTCCTTTGAGATGACTAGCTGCTCCATACATATCACGGCACTGCAAGTGTTCACAAATGCTATATCTTGAATGTCCTTGAGAATTAAAGCATTTAGCACCTCTTACACGTGACTTTAATTTGTAACAGCAAAATTACTATGTTTTGTATTATCAGTTATATCAAAGTTTATTACAAAAATGTAGATCATACATTAAAAGTTAAAGTGCGTTCAAAATAGGTATTTTAACAGCTAAAACATTTTTATGTTATCCTCCACTGTTACAATTCCATACTATTTTAATATTTAATTTGATTTATATTTAATATCAATTTTTATTAATTCATTCTTGTACATAATCAATCTAATAAAAATACTAGTCCCAAAAGCAAGCACAAGACAAATACCATTAAGAAATTACAAATCTCTTACAATGATTTTAATAATCATTAGTCTTTTTATGTAAAGTATGCCACTTTGAATTTCAGACTTCTCTTTTAACAGAGTCATAAGTACAAATCATTCAAGAGTAGTGCCCTCCAAATTTATATAAATAAAGAGGTTTTATTTAATCTCTACTCAGCCATCTGGTTCCTGAGTAGGATTATTGTATTGAGGCACAGAAGTGTAGAGCTTCAGCTTGTGTCATTCAATATAAAAATATGCCATGACTGCATTGCAATAATAGGCTAATGTTAAGGTTTTTGGGGTGGACTGTCTAATCAGTAACTTCAACAAGAAGTGCACCAATAGCAAGGTAATGCACCCACCCACACACCACCAGCAAGCGAATTATTATTAGAATGTATCTTATTAATTTTACTTTCATTTTTCAAAAATCCTTTTCTAAAAAGCATTGAGCCTTTATGCAAAGTATCCTTCCTCTATGAAAAGTAGTTCTTACTAAATGGAAGGAAAAACAGATCTGTAGATAGACCAAATTTGAAATGCATGAGTCAAATAGTTTAAATTGCAATGACTCATTTTGAAAATCCCTGCTTATTTTTTTAAGAGATCCTTTTCACTTGAATCTTTACAAAAGATATCCTCCTCAGAGTCATCTGTAGTGTCCTTGCTATTAGCAACTGCATAAAACTCATTACTAAACAAGGATATCATCTCATTGGATGGTTGAAACTGGTTGCAGCAAATCTTATTTTGGTGCATATAGGCCCTGATCCTTAAGACATTTTCAAGTAGTGGTTCTGCAGTCTGTTCTTCAACTTGGTTTTTATCAAGTTCATTTGTGAGATTGTACACTCCACAGCTGCACTGCTGAAGGTCAAAGTGAGAAGACCAAGGGCAAATAATCCTAACAACAAAATCCTTATCACCAACTTCATCTGTATGTTTTGCAACTTCTTTCCAGAACTGTTCTATCTTTTATGTGTGCCCATAAGACTGCATCCAGATTTCTCCACTGCTGTTTCAACTTGATATGATCCCCTCTAAATAAGGACAAAAAAGACAGGCTTGAGAATTCAGGTTTTGAAGGACTTAACACAACTGAAGGGCTAAGAGTGCTGAGAGATTCTAGATAATGGACATTTGGAGGCAATCGGAGCTTTATTTGCTTTGCAAACTCAAGGACACCATCTCGACATCTGCTTTGGATGGTCTCTACTGTGTGTGAGGAAAGATTTGCATTTAACTCAGACAGAAATGCTGATCCAAAGTTAACTTCTGAGAGAGGCATTTAGTTCCTTTTACATTGAATGTCATAATTTATGATGGATGACCATGTTGTAAAGACACAAAGTTTCACGATTCTTTGCACCAAATTCTGATAAAACAGCATTAATTCAGCAATAAATTTAACTGGATTAACTCTTTCAGATTTAAATAACTTGTTGATCCTATTAGTTTCCTGAATAAGAGGCTGCAGAACAACAAGATAGAGTCTATTTACTGGATCAGAATACGTTTGATAGAGGAGCTCTGCACTGTAGTCCCTTTCATTGTCTCTTATAAACTGAAAATGCAATGTCAGAGCTTTATACTGATCAAGTATTCTGTTAATACAAGGGCTAATAATGGACAGCCACCTTGTCTCAGTAAGCTGCAGTATTTTTAGGAAATTGTCTCCAACACTGATGGCAGCATACAGTTCATGGTATCTCCTCTGGTGGGGAGTCTATGGGAAAACCACAAGTATGTCTATGAAACCATATACTCTATGTTCAATGGCAGTATATCAGTGACTTTTGAAGAACACAAATAGAGAGAGTAACACATACTTGATGAAAACTCGACAAGGCCTGAGTTCATAAAACTTTTTGAGCAACATAATTTTTATTTCCACATATGCTTGTATTGAAACCATCATCAGCAATCCCAACACATTTTTTTATGTTCAGTTTGTTCTCGTTTAAAAATGTCAAGAGGGCTTCTGTGATAGTATCATTTCTAGTTAAGTTAATGATCCCTGCAAAGGATGATATTATACATTTAAGCTTGTTGCTAAAGTATCTTACTATCAGGCAAAGTTGCTTTTGTGCTGATACATCTGTACTTTCATCTATGATCGAGTAGTGTCCATTGCCAATGTCTCTGAGTTCTTCATGTACAGTAGGACCAATCACATTTCTAATCAGTGTTGAGCATTTTGTTCTATGCAGACTAATGTCCTTTTCTGCTATCCCTCCAACAATGCATCCAAGGTGATCCACAATAAAAATGTTCATATGGCAAGCTATGTGTGCTGCTAGCTTCAATGCGCACACATTAACAGCTTGATCCATTTTGTGATATCATCATCAAATGAACGTTGGTTCTTAACTTCAAATTCAAATTAATGTTTTTCCTTATCAGAAGAATGTGAAAATAAAGCAACAGGTCTCCTGTGCTTTTTGGTTTTGCTGTGTGCTACCAAATCACTATGGTGGGCTCTGATTTCACATGCGCAATATTTGCATGCTGCTTTTGTGTAATCTCCTGGTACGCTTCGAATCCATTCTTTTAATCCAGTTTCCCTTTCCCAATCTCAAGTATCTTTTTCCATACTTTTCCCACTTCCCAAGTGGTTTAGGTGCCATGTATGGTCATGTGTTAAGGGTTTCTCCAATAACATAAGATTCCTTAAAAATAAAAATAGAGTTACTATAAATCTTCCAAGATAAAACATGAAAATTTTGAAATCCCTTATTGGAGGATTAACAAAAAATGGACACAAACAAAAAATTAGGATTTCATCAATAAATTCTGATAAATTCAACCTAAACCTTAACAAAATTTTCTCTCTCTCTCTCTCTCTATATATATATATATATATATACATACACACATACAGTGTAACTCAGGGTCCAAATATTCAAACCTGTTACATTTAATCTGAATATAGACTACAGAAAAAGTTCAGAGGTACTTATCTTTTTCCCATTTGGGAAGAAGGCGGCATCCCACAATTGTAAAATTTGCTGCCTACTGGTTTTGTTACAGAGGACATAATTAACGTGTTCCCTCAAGCTATTTTACTAAGAAATATCTTGTGCCTAATGCCCAAGACTGGAATTAGGAGTTGTGGGTTCTATTCCCACCTCTGTTCAGGCTTCTTGTGACCTTGGACAACTCACTTAAATCTCTAATTAGGCACCAAAATAAAAAATGACTTATTTTCAAAGGTGTTGAGGCCTTCAAGCTCCCACTAACTTTAGTGGAATCTGAGGATCAGCATTTCAGATGGTTAGTCTATTTATAATTTTGTGCCTAATTAGGGAATTAAGTGCCTAAGAGTAGACACCCAATTTTTAAAATTTTAGCTCTGTGTTTTAGTTTATCCATTTGTAGGGACAATACTTTGCTACTATGCAGACACTCTGAGTCTTAATTAATGTTTTTAAAGTGTTCTGAGATCTTTGGATGGAAAGCAGTATGTAAGTGGTAAGTAAAATCACTCCCTAGTCTAATAACATTTTATAATTTTATAAGATTATTCAATATATCAACAAAATAATCTCCATATAAATTATATTAATCCCCCCTCTTCCCCTAAAATGCATACCCTGCAAAAGGAAAAAAATGCCACAGTATATAATTTCAAGTCATATTATACAAACTATATTATCAAAGCAAAAGGGGAATGTATTGCTCACATGACTAATAATGGGCTATGACTCTTGAGGACGCTCATTCTAATCCACTCCAAATTGGTTGGGGCCAGATTTTTAAAGGTATTTATGTGTCTAAAGATACAAACAGGCATCTAAATATCTTTAAAAGTCTGTTGCTTGGTGACTGGAAGTCGTTGTATGATAGCTGCTTAGTGATCTATGAAACTAGTTGATGGTTTCAGTCCACAGCTGCCTACGTCACAAGTACCATCACTGCAACTATTACACTTGGTGCCAGTCTTAGCAGAGAGGCCAAAGACAGAATCAATCATAGGGCTAGATTCACAAAGGAACTTAGGTATTTCAGTGCCTGACTTTTAGGCACCTGGCCACCCACAGCCCTGCTCAAGCATCTAGACTCCATAGATAGTTCATGGGAAGAGTTATACATCTGAGAATAACGAGAGTCCTGTAGCACTTTAAAGACTCACAAATTTAATTTCTGCAGACATAAGCTTTTGCAGGCTGCAACCCACTTGTCAGATGCAAGGAATAGAAATCAGATAGGGGGTATATATATACATCCAAGGGTAAGGGACAACAATGGGCAGGGTAGGTATTAGCAAAGTCCATCAGTTAGAGTAGATGAGGCCTATTCACAACCATTGATTAGAAGGTGAGAATGTGTGAAAAGTGACAATTACTTCTTGTAATGAGATAACCATTCCAAGTCCCTATTCAGACCCAGTCTGATTGTGTCAAGAACAGGATCACAAAAGCCAGAACAGGGATCAGGGATCCACCAAAATTTGCCAACAGGAAATGCTGAGAAGCGAGAGTCCCATATCCCACCCCTCAAAGGGATTTAGGTACCTACGCCCATGGTAGACTAAGTGCCTATCTCCACTCAGGATTCTCAGCCATAAACCCTCTCCTGGAATTAGGCACCTAAATTGTTTTCTTGCAATGCATGCCACAAGAGGTGGTGGTGGAATCCCCTTATAATATTTAGCTCAGTGATTAGAACACTCACTCAGGATATAGACAACCCAAGTTCAACTCCCTCTCTGCCTGATGTGAAGAAAGGATTTGAATATGGGTCTCCCACAAGAGTGCCCTAATCACTGGACTATGGGATAATCAGATATGAGTCCTTCAATTTCTCCTGTGTAAATAATTAAATATGCAATGGGACAGAAAGAGTGAGAATGACTCTATGGAAATTAGTGGGTTTAGCAGTCACTTGTGATGTGAAACATCCAGGTTCCAGTGCCTCCTGCTCCAATGCATATTTAATTAATTATTTATAAAAGTGGAACAATTTCAACAGGAGAGAATGAAAGTTACCTGGCCCAGAATACCACATAAGCCAGTGGTTAAGGCACTCACTAAGGAAAGGAAGACCCAAATTTGAATCCTTTCTCTACATCAGGCAAAGGGAGAAGTGACCCTGGGTTTTATATATTCTGGCTGAGTGCTCTAACCACTGGGCTAAATATTATAAGGGAGGAGCAGCACTTCCTTCTTCTCCTTTGTGTGAGAAGGTCTTCTGGTTCAGGCTCTACAGGCAAGATAGGCAGAGGAATGCCTAGTTTAAGGACCGTGCTAGGGCTTAGGTATGAGACAGGTGCCCAGACACGTAGACTGGGATAGCTGTGCACATGCTCTCTGGCAAAAACCAGGGGACTTTACCAATGGAAATTTAAGCACCTAGGGGTTTTACAGTGAGGCAGCAGCTGAGCAGGGGTTTTGAGGATCTCAGTGGTGCTTAAACATTGGCCTTTTGCACCTAAATCCTTTTGTGGATCTGGTCCACAATGACTAAACTTCACTCTCACCCCAGAACTGATCCTGTAGATTAAGGCATATACGCCCAGTGACATAGGGATGTTTTTGCCTTTATTACCTGCTATGTACCTTTTTGTGAATACATCTTCAAGGGTGTCAATGATCATCTTTCATGAGCACTACATTCAGTTAAAACCCCATTTTGTCCTTGGTTTTATTTCTATTCTCTGCATCAATCTAAAAAAGAAATTGGTAAATATCTTTGATTTTTAATTTCCAGCTCCCAAGAAAAGTTTCCTGGGATATTCAAAAAATGAAATCCAAAATCATTTTCTTTAAAAAAAATAAAGACAAACAGTTTCAAGAAATCTATGCTAGAAACATAACATTTCAACACAGTAAAAATATTCCAATTAACCATAAAATACATAGAAGACCACAAAAATAAATGGCATTTTAAGCCGTACAAGTCTCAGACTTAGTAAATTTAGCTATTCACAGAACAGGAGCTTTTTTCTGCTGTTCCTTCTCTTCTGAATACCAATCTTTTCTCGATTCGGAAGTACACTTTTTGACCACCAACTATTTTCTCTTCACTCTTATTTCTCTTGGAGTCTTTGGAGTGTCTTTACCGCTGTTGTCGTAGAATGCTTACTCAATTCTACAGAAAACTTTGAAACCAGCAACACCCATTCAGTTCATTACCAGAAGATATCTAGATCTACCAAAAAATAAAAATCTAACCTAATTCTCAGCAACATATGTGAAGTATCAACAATTAGAAACAATTCTAAAACAAGCTGCAAAATATTTTTTCATCTATCTATGTTAGACATTTCTAACATGCCCAACACTGTAGTAAGGGAAAAGAGCAGGAAATAGAGACTCACTGTCAGCTTTGCATAAATGATTGTACTCTGATAACTAGGTGATGGTCACATTACAAATGCCTAGAAAGAGAGTAGAATCTAAGCCTTATATATACTAAGACATATTAATTTGTCTGTAAAAGATCCTGTACTTCACCTCTATTACTTTAAACAGTTATTTGAATTCCTTCTTACCCATCCTTTATATGTGTTTTTTGCTTTGTACTCAGAACATTGTTAGCTTCAACCTTGGCCTGACTGATTTATTATAATAGAGAAGTTCCACATTCAAGGTGCTTTTTAAAAAAAAAGCATTTATACCACTGTTCAAGAGACCAATTAAACTTTAAAAAAAAAAAACTATTTAAACTTGGTTTTCCTTAAAGAAAAAAAAATGCCACCAGCATTCTCAACCCTACAATACCAAATAAGAGCATACATTTGCAATAGAGGAAAAACCAACAAGGAAGTTAGCAGATTAATTCAACATTCTGATGAGTTAAAAATACATTTAGAATGTCTCACACTTTTCAAAGTCATTTTATGCAGGCAAAGAGTGGTTCCTAACTAGAGCTTGCAGCAGCGACAATATCTGATAGTGGATAATTACTGTTTAGAAACCACTGCAATTTTAACGTGCTGTATTCAAAACTGGTTCTATAGATGGTTGAATAGTGCATCTGCTTGAGATTCGTTATTGGAGTACCCAAAGCACTAATAAAGCAATTTTTCTTTTATAAATAACAGGACTTTTGGGAGTGCCTTCCATCTAAATATCTCAGAATGCTCTGCAAAGATATGTTAATTAAATGTCAATACAATCCTGTGAGGCAGGGAAACAGACCGAGCAATTAACCATTCTGTTTCAAGCCAATCCAAATTGGTGACAGAGCTGGAAATTAAGCCCAGATTTCCTAGTTTGATGTGTCAGAGCCACCCCCTACGTCAAGGGAAGGGTGTTTCCACCAGAGTAGTTAGTCCGCCGCTGGGAGAGGCAGCAGCTAGACCCAGGGAGGAGGGCTTGCCGTCCTCCAGCTGTTTCTCCCGTAGCCCTGGCCCAGGCAGCTGGGTCAGTGTAACGTTTAGGCGCAGGCCAGGCCTGTCTCTCGCGGGCCGTTGGCCACCCGTGCAGCGGGAACGACAGCGCTCCCCGCCCCTCCAGCGCCGGGGGAGAGATGCGGTGATAACGGCGGGCGGGCGCAGGGCGCCGTCTGAGCACGGCAGAGGGACGGGTCACCGCTCTCCTCAGGGCGCCGCGGCCTGCCTCGTCGGTGCCTCCGTCCGCACCCACGTCTGTCTTTCCGCGCGTCCCGCGCTCAGGGCTAGTGACACCGGCCCCGCGGCCGGGCCTGCCCCGCCCAGCTCGGGCTGCTCCGCGAGCCCGCCCCACGCCCAGGTTCTGCGCGCGGGAAGAGGAGCCGCGCCCCACCCCCCACGGCCAACCGCCGCCATCGCTGCCTCTCCTTGGCCCCTCCTACGAAGCGCGCCCTTCGCGCCCCAGGGGGTCCGAGTCGGGGGAGCCCCCACAACAGGCCGCGACCACCAACGGCTCCTCCGGGCGGCGCCCTCCCTTCGCCGCTACCCTGGCCGCGCCAGTTCCCGCCCTGGCGGCAGGGCCCAATCAGCGCCAGCTTCTTCGGAGACTGACAGCCCGTTGCCCCCGCCCAGGCTCGCGGCTCAAAGGCGGAACTCCCCAATCGGGTGCTGCCAACGAGGTAAGTGGCCCGACGCCGCAGGCTTGGAGGAAGCGGGGCCCGGGAGCGGAGACTGTGCTCTCAGAGCGCCCCCTGCTGAGCGAAGCGGGGACAGACTGCAGTGCCACAACGGCATGACGTTAGCATCTATGGATTACACAGTTCCCGTGGGTCGTTCATTTAACATGAATATAAAATCGTGCTCATGCTGAGGCAGCCTTTCCTGCCAAGGGATAGCAAGACGTTTTGCAACCAGTAGCCCTCATCCTGCACCTGTCTCCACTATCACAACTACCGATGCAAATCCTGGTGTAGGTTCAAGGCCTGCATGCATAAAGAGCTGTGCAATGCAACCATCTCTGCTGTGGAGGCTGTTTTCGTTTGTTTGAATCATCAGTGGAAACAGCCCAGCCCCCAAAGCAGCAAAAAGGTTTTTTCTTACATTGATTTTTACTTATTTTGCGGGTGCAGGACAGGACGATCCCATCTTCGTTGCCACTTTTGTTATGTTGAATTCTTTTTGTTCGCTTGTATTCAGGGAGAGAAATCAGCACAGGATCACAGAGAGATGCAACACAGGGAGCATCTTTATTGAACTAACACTAAAACCAGCCAGGACTGGCTGACCTATCCCCTAATAGTCTAACGCTATTGCTATGGCAACAAGCTAAGCTCTGTTGCTACGGCAACCTAGGTAATTAGGCAAGACACAATATATACAACAGAAGGAAGCAGCTAACATGCTTTATAACTGCAGGATGCCAGGCAGAAAAGCATTTTATTCAAGGTTGCTAGAGCAAATGGGTGCTTTCAGGACATGCCATGGAATCTTCAACACCTGTGCAGATTAAAGAGCTCCTGTCATCCAAAAGACACATGGCAATCTGGGCATGTAGAAAGTTAGTTGGCAGCAGCAGTCTGCAATTTGCTAGAAACCCGAGAGGGGAAAGCAAATTACATAAGCAATTATCTTTGTCTCCTTTATAATATATAAAAAAGGTCTGAAGAGTTGGGGGTTTTATTTCAGTGCTTTTACATTAGAACTTCAAGTGTTTACTGCGTTGCTTATTCTTGAAAATGATGGATTATTGGATAATTATGAGATCCAGGCACTATGGAAGTGAAGTTGCAGCTGGAAGAAGTTTTTATTCAGGCTAATTTCTTTATGAGAAGATTTGGCTGGGTCCACACGGCAAATTCGCCGCTGTCAGTTTGATGTCTCTGGATCGACTGAGCGGTCTGTGTAGATCCTCTCAGTCGATCCAGAAATTGACGCAGGAAAACCACCGCAGTAAGTGGTGTAGTGCTGTGTCGATGGTGCGCAGAAGAGACGCAGCGAAGTTGACAGGAGATATGCAAGTGATTTACATCGCTTGCGTATCTTCCGTCGACTGCCGCCGAATCCGGAAGGTAAGTGTAGACTGGGCCTCAGACACCTTACAAAAGAGAAGCAAGAAACTTTTTCTCTTAAAGATCCATTCTTTCAACTCAGATTTAGGCCTTGATCATGCAAAGGTTTCTGCACACATTTAATTTTGTGCACTGTGAATATGCTTACTTAGTCAATGGAACTACTCCCAGTGGTCAGAATTAAGCATACAAGTAAGTGCTCACAGGAGTGGGATCTTAGATAAGATCTACACTATGATTTTTTTCTCAAGTGAGGGGTGAGTGTCTTTACAACATTTTATACGAGCAAAAAAGCCCTAGAGTAGATATATATACCAGCAAAAGTGTCCTTTCAATTATATTTATTTCATTTAGGGAACTGGTACAAGCTATATCAGCAAAATAACTTTTGCCTGTAAAAGCTGCATCTCTATGAGGGGTGTTGCCTATATAGAGATACCAGCAAACCCTTTGCAGTACAGGCTAGGCCTTACAGAGCTTTCAATCCACATCCTGTAAAGCAACTTCTTTTTAAAAAATGCCTAGGCTTGTTTTAAGTTTTTGGACCTCCATTATGAGTCTAATTTTTCCTTGGCAAGTCACCTTTACAGAGCTAGATAGAACAAAAAGCCTTCACTGACTTATCTACTACTCCCTCAAACACCTGTTTTCTCTCATACCAACCCAAATGCATAGCACAATTCCCATACCAAACAAATTTTCCTACCCAACTTTAGATTCAATTCAGATGATGGCTAATTAGGCTGCTACATTGTGTGCAGCTAGCCTACATGAAAATATGCTCTGTCACTGTTACCATATCCTCCCTTTCCCACTCTTACCAAATTGGTTTGTTTCACCCATTTCTGATCTCGTCATTGATCTACATTGTGAGCTGGTCAGAGCATGGACTGTCTCTACTCTATTTATGTAGAGGACCAACCTGTGATGTCTTGATCTCCAACTGGAAGTTCTAGACAAGCCCATTGAGAGAGAACTTAAAGCCCCACCCTTTCCTATTTCACCCATTACAGACTTTTGGTAGTGGGACCCTAAGCTCAGGTACTTGTCTGCACTTTCCACCCCTCTCATCACCTCTGCTTTTAGTCACAAATAATTACCCCAGAAGTTATTAGAACTTTGCATTTCCATAACCTGTTAGGGGCAGTCTTTGCCATCTTTTGTAAAGCACCATGTACGCCTACAGCACTTTGTTAACAAAACATAATGGCAACCAGACCTATCATAGAATCAAAGAAGATTAGGGTTGTAAGAGACCTCAGGAGGTCATCTAGTCCAACCCCCTGCTCAAAGCAGGGCCGACCCCAACTAAACCATCCTAGCTAGGGCTTTGTCAAGCTGAACCTTAAAAACCGCTTAAAAACCATGTCTGACTCCTTGCTTTAAACTGACATTCTCTGTTCAGACTCAACTGGCTTCCATTAAAACAAACTTTGGTGATTTCTTGCAAGTTAATACACTAAGGGTCAAAGTCACATACTCTCCAGCTGAACATGATCTGCAGCGTTGTAGGATGGAGTACAGACTACATCCCCTCACTGGGCAATGCACTAATCCTCTTTCAGCTTCCCCTCATCTATTATGATCATCTTGGCCTTTAGCACAGTTTGAGTGCTTTGGTGACTCAGCCCTCCAGCTAAATCATAAAAGTCCACCCCTTTCAGGATATCAAAATCCAAACACAAATCTTCCACCGTAGTCTTGGCAGCAAGATTCTTCCTTCCTGTGGGGCTGTCTTTCCCTTCATCTTCACCTCATTTCCATCCCTTTCCTCCCAGGCACCACTCAGTCCTGTATTCTCCTTATATACAGGGTGGTAGCACAGGAGGAACCCTTGGCCACCATCTTCAATAGAGTCCCAGGTCCAGAGATCCATAGTTGGGCTGTCTTACCCCTCCAATAACCACAATCTACCCTGCTTCTCCTTCTCAGGGCCTCTTCCTATACTACAAGCCTTCCTGGCTGCCCTGCTACACTTTTATAGAGCACCAAACTCTGAGGACTCCTCTCATGTTTTATTTTCACTCTAGATTCTCTCCTAGGTCTCCTCTTTACCCTCAGGCTTGGTCTCAAATATCTCCCTTAAGAGACGTGAACCACAGCCCTCCTTCCAGAAACTGTGCCTCACTTCTAGCAAGCTCCCTGCAATTCCCCAAACTTCTATTTTACCCCCAAGACATGTCTTTCTCCAATTCTCTCCTGACCCTTGGCTCCCCCCTCTAACTACAAAGCAGGGTTTTATCATGCTCAGGAGGTAGTTACTCTACTAGCAACAATCCTCCATTACCAGCTTAGTTCCACTAACCCTTCCTGAAGAGCTGATCTTAAAGGGCTATGCCTTGGAACAGGGTGGGTTGGCCCCAGGTCCCCACTGACTGTAAAAGGGACAGCTCACCCTGTTACATGCAGGCATGATTTTTTTCAAGGCTAACACTGGGTAGATTAGTAATCAGGATCAGTTTGCTAGTGCCTTTTCTGTCTAGCCCTGCTGGCTTATTTTTCAGTGACTCGCACACATATGCAGATTTTTTTTTTGGTGGGGGTGGGAAGGGGAAGACGGACAGACTACATTTAAAAATGTGAGATCTTCTTTGGAGTTACATATGGCTACTTTATGACAGCTCCGCTGCATACAGGGGTCATAAACCCAGTGGAAATAACTACCTGGGAATCTCCCTGATGTGAGGTGGAGAGAGGAAAAGTGGGCTTTGCCAGGCAGCATAGAGTAGGTGGAACATGATGGGGATATCACAAGAGGAAGGAAAGAATGTGTCAGAGAAAGGGTCATACTAAGCAAACACAGAATGGTCCTGGAACAGTCCCTGGTTGCTTCCAGAATTTGTGTGGGAGGAAGGATGAAAGCCTTGCCATCCCACCCCCAAACTGCACCAAACTCAGTAACAACACAACATTGGGGCCAGGCTTTCTAGTTTACAGGAGATGGCCTACTCTGAAGTTAATTATGAAAAGTGTTCCTGGAAGTCATGTCCTCTTCAGCTATTGAAATATGCCTTATTTCTCTGTTATGTTGGAGGATGTATAGTCAGAGCAACTACTTGTAACTAGAGCTGGTCATTCCACAGGAAATTCCAACACTTTTTAAAAGTTTTGCCTCCAAATAAGAAAACTAGAAATTTCAAAACTGCCTGCAGAAAGGAAATTCCAAAAAATGTTGTTTTAGAAAATATTTGAAACTTTCCTTTTGATTTATCCTTCCCCGAATTCTGGGGATTACTTGCACTGACTCAACTCCAGGGGATTCTCTGGGTTGCTCCCGAGGAATCAGGGACAGCCTCGGGAGTCTCCTGGAATCATAGGAGTTTCCACCCATGGAGCAGAGTGCCTAGAAACTTTGAGCAGGCTCTTAGCTGTGTGTCAGGGTCTCAGATCAGGGTTTTCAGAGCTTCCAAGCTCCCTGCCATGGAGCTGGCAGCCTAGAAGTCCTGGAGTCCTCTGTCTTGGGTCAGTCAGCATTGCAGGGACACCCTGGGGCCATAGACCCTGGAAATCCTGGGAACCCAAGCCGTCACACAATCCACATGCTGGAGATGCCCTCGACTCTAGAGCCATGAACTTTAGAAACCTGGGTTCCTTAGCAGCCTGCTAGATGAGCTGGCAGGAAAAGGCAGGTTTCCAACTGAACCCTGCCCATGCAGGATCCCATTGGACCCCTCCTGTGTTTCAGCAGAAGTTCATCAACACTGAAATATATGGGTGATACATTTAGTTTTGACTAATCAGCATTTTTCAGCAACAACAAAATTGTCAGAAAATTCCCAACCAACTGTACTTATAACCTTGCTGCTGATGTTAACTCTGCAGCACAACATTGGAAGCCAGGCTTGAGACACAAGAGAAGGAAAGGCACTGCACACTGATCACTATAGTGAACCCCATCATGTGGCAGTGACTCCAATTGGTTACTGTCACCTGCAAACTCTTCAGTGCCAACTGTCAAAAGAGGTTACAAGAATATCCTAATACTGATTCACCAAAGAATATCATGTGAGGGCTTAAAAGCAAGCCAGGATCATGATGGTCATTAATATTGTTATGAAATGTATGTACTGACACTATGTATGGAGTTATGTTTGTATGCTGAAAATACATTACTGAAGTCTGTATCAAGGCAGAATTGACAAATAGGTTTCTGCCAGACAAGTATTTTATTCATCTGTCTCTTTCTGGCTGTATGTAAATTAAGCATTGTAAGCCAACACAATGGAAGCCCAATACAAAATCAACAGAGAGTCAGCACACTGGAGAATATACCAAACGAGGCTATCCTGACTCTGGGGAGAAACAATAAACTTTGGGGAATGTAAGGAGAAGGCAAAAGGACACACCTTTATCCCTTCATCTAGGAAATAAAGGAACAGTTATGTTTATAGTCATGAAAATGGGCTTTCAACAAGGTTTGTTGAAAAATGCTGTGAAGGATATTTGGGGTGAGCTAAACGTATTTAGACTGAATGATTTTGCCCTGTTTAGTCTTTAGAAAGCATGTTATACTTTTGTTTTATATGTAACTTGTTGTTTTCATTATTCTTACTTGCTGTCTCTGAAATCTTGATCTTTGATCATAAATTTTTGCTTGTTTTCACTATAAATGTATCACAGTGCCATGGTGTTATACAAGGAGCTGATCCTGAGTTGAATCGTTCAAGCAGATGCGTACACTGTTCCTTTGGGGATAGCAGACCTGGTATTACTGTGAGTGTTCAGTGGATAAGGGGCTGGACACAGCAAAAGAATCCTTCAAGGGGCTCAGGGACTGGAGTACACCCATTATTAACCTGCAAGACAAAATAGGGGCTGGCATAGCCCAGAGGAGATTGTTTGAGTGGTTAGCAGATTGGAAGTTTCAGGGAGCTGACTCCCAATAATGCACAAGCTAGACCCTCACTGGAGGCAGGATGGTAACAAGGTGACTTGCAGTCCTGGGTATCTTAAGAACCATCACAATGGCATAGTCATGGCAGGATTTACCCACAGTTTGCTGGTTAGGTAAGGATCACTTTCCAAGCATTGGTAAACTAGATTCTGAGAGAATAGTAAATGAGAAGGTTGGAAACACACAGAAAAGGTTATAGTGGGTTATTTTCTGTTTGTGTATTTTGTGTAAAGGAAATAGAACAAAAGAAGGTATAAGTTGAATAACCATAATGAACAGCAAAAGGAACAACTTGATCTGCCAAAAGGACTTGAGGGCTAACAGACAGGAGGTGTCAGGTAGTTGGCACCCAGTTAAACACAACCAAGACTCTCTCTTGCTGAAGGCAGGAGGGTAACAAGGTGATTCAGTCCTGGGTACCCCAAGAACCATCACAGTTACACACATAAAACTCATGTTACACTGAATTACTGTCTATCTTGATCTACCCCCTCTGGATCCCAAAGAAACTCAACAAATAATCCTTTTTGTGGCTATGGGAACACAGGGTCACTAAAGAGAGTCTAGCAAAACATGAACTGATAAAAGAGAATATAAAACAAGGGAAGGGAAGAAAAGATCCTCAGCATTTTCCAGCCATTTGAATGTCCAGCTAAAATAAATGGAAAAATGATAACATTACAGATATTACTCCCCTAATGAGAACTGAATTAGACCATACAGCTTGACAAAATTTATCTGCAACACAGCAAAGCAAACTATAATATAAAATACCTTCCCATGGCAACATCTATCCAAGCAAAAACTCCACCATTTAGCCCAACAAAAATTCCAAACAGCTGTGCTGTTCCATCTCAACTTGAACATAAAAAGATCTCTTAATGTGCCCTTAATAAACTCAAACTGCCAACATAGGTTTGAATAATAAGTTAATTTAAGCTTCTCTGGTACATCAGGAAAACAGAAGAGAGAAAATTTATTACATGTTTCACCACATAATTGCTGGGGAGACCAAGTTGCTGACATTTATCTAATCTACCCCTCATTTGTATATATAGAGCACCCATCACAATAGTATCTCAGCATAGTATCATTGAAAGACAACACCATGGATGTTGGAAGCCTAAGTGAAATTGTTGGTGGTAGTCACAGAAACGAAGGCGAATAAAAATAAAAGCCACCACTGATGTTGTCATAAGTTTCTGAACTTTTCTATTGTTCTTGTCTAACAGAATGCAGAACCTTTCACCCCTAGGTCACTAGTCCAAGTCCAGTCCAACTTTCTGCCTGTTTCCGTTGAGGTTGAAACTTTCCAGGCTTGGTCTGTGTCTAAAGGTGATTAAAAAAAAATGTCATAATAGACACTCCATTTAGTATGTTTCTGCGTTCAGTTAAGGTTTCTATTCAAGCCTCTCCAGCAAAGGCAGCCCAAAAGAACATACTGAATTCACATAATTCCTGAGTGCCCTAGGCAGCCTCTTTCATTTTTGTGGCTGCAGTGACCAGTTGTTGTACCCAACAGGAGGGTTTGCAAGAATTTTGGGTCAGATTTTTAGAGTTAGGAACCAAGGTGCTTTTTGAAAATCCCTATGTGCATCTTTGTGTGTCTAAATAACTTTAAAAATACAAGCATAAATCAGGAATAACTCCAGATAAATCAGTGGAATTACACTCCTGCAAAACTAGCAAAGACTAGAATCAGACCACATGACATAATGAAAAAAACCAGACCTTTAAACATTACAGAAGTCAGAGGGGTGACACGTCACCACCCTTACTCTTAAGTAATGCTCCTGTAGTCTAACGTCAAACGCTGCTACTTGCTGTAGTGTTACTGCAGGTTCATCATATCAAGAGTGATAGATTAGATAGACAGATGTCTATCTAAACCTTTTCAGGTTATGCTGATTTCCTGTGCTATGAGTTTGAAAGTCCCAAGCAGAGCAATCGTGTTGCCACACTGTGCTATGGTCTTATGTCAGCAAACTGACACTCTCGTGAGGATGAATTGCTGCATCTTGGCATGGTGCCATGATCTCCTAGCACTGTGAGAGGGAAGGGAGCAGCTGCCACCAATAGTACAAACACGGTCCAAACTGGGGAAGAATACGTGCCATTCCCTGTATCCCTGATCCACCATCTTGTGCTCCAGAATGTTTTTTTAAACTATGTCTATAGCACTTGTTGCTATGAAGATAACTCGCAAAACACAAACTAAGCCTAACTGATTCAGCAATTTATGCCTCAATTTTCTGGACCAGAGACAATAGCTTTCAGGGGTGTGATGTGCCCCATTACTATCAGGGAGGTTTTAACTTACAGGTCCAATTATGAGAATTTAAATTGTTGGCATTGTGAACCGTTTCACTGCTCATCAGAAAGGACCATGCCATGAATATCCGCACTTTGCTGTGGATGACATCGCATTTTCGTGCCATGCCTCAATGGCGCTCCATGGTGCACCCGTCATCCCCAATCAAGGAGAAACCAAGGCTGGCAGAACATGAGCAGGGCATCCAAGCCAAGGGAGCCCAGGGGGACCCAACAAGGGGGATCCAAGCCCCCCAGAGGAAGCAGCGAAGCAAGTGTTTACATGGGCACAATGTCCTGAGTGGCCCCCGCCGCTGGTACCCCCGCTGGGCGGAGCTAGGAAGAGCTCCACCCCAGTCCTGACCCCTGGGGACGCTGCTTGCGATGGACAGCGAGGCTAAACACGCAGAGGGTAACACAGAGGCGTGGGGGTGCTGCCCCATGAAAGATTCGCCCCATCACACTCCCGCCCCCAATGCATTTCTCATGCCCGTGCGAAATGAAGCCCAGCACACGAGCGCAGCACTGCGCCTGCGCACAGTGGTCAGCCACTAGCCGCCCGAGGCAGCAGCCAGCGCGCGCCCGCGCCTGCGCAGTGGGTCGCTGTCGCACCAGACCGTCGCTCGTTGACGTAAACTGCGGCTGCGCGGTAAGTCGCTGTCGCCCCGCACGGCCGCTAGCTGACGTTGCCTGCGGCTGCGCAGTGAGTTTCCCCACCCCGTCCCCTCGTAGCGGAAGTGGCTGGGAGCTCCAGTTCCGTCTCGGCGTTGTTCGCGCTGCACAAAATGGCGAAGATCGCCAAGACCCACGAAGGTGAGAAACGGAGCCACCCCCCGCTCGGGTGCAGGCGCCCGGCCGCCTCCCGGCCCCGCGCTGCCGGGCCCGGGCTGGCCGGCTGGGGAGCGGCGAGGGGCGCAGGCCGCGGCCGGCGGTAGGCGGGGCCTGTGTGTAATGGCGTCTCGGCCTGCGTTTCCTCGGTGCCTCCCCTCCCCCCGCGCTCTGGGCTCGCCTGGCCTGGCCCGGCCCCATCCGGCCGCCTCGCGGCGGGGAGCGGTGCGGGGCGAGCGCGGGGAGCCGGCAGGCAAGGGCGGGCACGGGCACAGGCACAGTTGGCGTCAGCGGCTGCGCTCCATTTGCTGAGCGTGACAGTAGCGCACATCTGCCCCGCGAGCTCCCGCCCCAGTCCGGCCCCGGGCCCCGCCGGCCCCCGCTCTGTCCTGCGCCTTCGCCCTGCCCATCCGCTCCCGGCCCTGCGCATCGGGCGAGCCATGTGCGGCTCCAGCCGGGGCGGGAGACCGTGGCAGAAGCCCCGCCTGGCTCGCCAAGCTCTTTTCATGTCCCCGCTCTCGTTGCCTTTGACTTAGAAGTAGCCGCCCGCTTTACAGACACGGGTTAATTGTCTTCTACCGGTTAAAAAGTGCTGTACCAGAGCGGGGGTGGTACTTTACAGATGGCTGCACGGCACCTCTGGAGCTACTAAATACGGCGTGTTACAGTTTACCTCCTTCCACACCAGAGACTGGGAACACAAAGTGATGGCCTTGAGTAGTTTCTTTTCACTCCACCTCTTCCATATCAATAGTATTTATTTTGTAGTAAAGTAGTTCATATTGGGATGCTAGGGAGGCACTTATATAGTGTCAAGCCAACATGTAATGTTGTTCCTGAAATACTGTTAGCTACGCAGCCCGTCTGAGCTTATTCCAGTGGTTCCCAACCTGTGGTCGGTGGTGGTGGGGCTTTCAAAGTGGCCTGTGGCTCCTTAACTGCCGGCAGGAACAAGGAACCACTGTGCAAGGACCCAGGCGGAGTGTGTTTCAGTGTGGTTAAAAGATTGGTGCAGGCTCCTTACTGCAGCCAAGGTGATGGGAGAGCAGCACTCCCCTCCTCCTGGCTCCGGAGAGCAAAGCGTTCTGCTTTGGTCCCTAGGTGTTGGGGTCCCTGCTGGAGCTAGAGGGAGGGAGCACTGATCTGTCCCCCTGGCCACAGAAGGGAGCCACAGCCTCGAGACCTAGATGGAGCGCACTGGGCTACGGGATGCCTGCGGTTTCCCTGCTGCAGCTAGGGAGACAGGAGCTGAACAACTTCTGTCTGGCTGCGGGGGGAGGAGGGTGCATGCTGATGGCCCTTCAGGGTTGTAAAAATGGTTCTGTGGCGCTCAAGCTAAAAAGGTTGGGAACCATTGGATTACACAGTACAGTACTCTGTCATGTCCTGATGAAATTACTAGATAAGAACCCAGTTCTGCGTGGAGCACTGTTGACTTCATGGAGGCTCTTAATGGATGTAAAAGGATCTGTTCAAGCACAGTAAGTTGCAGGATTCAGCCCTTAATTTGTCACAGTAGTTCTTGCTTTTATACAAATTTTATTTGGGTCTCTTTTTTTGTAGCCAAATTCATTATTACTTCATTTCTCCAACTGAATATTCACCAAAACCTGCCATTTTAGGACGATGTCTACAGTACTTCCTGCTCCTGAAACCTCTTTAAAATAAATTGTGAGATAACTGATAGACCAGGAGCACTTTGTAGTACACCACACACAAACAATTTCTATCTGAATGCTTCTAAAACCACTCTCAAAATTAAGGGTGTTGATCTGCCAGGATTTGTCTCTGCTGCCAGACTTCATAACCATAGTGTAGCTCCATTGGTGGTTGTGATGTAATGTAGTCAGGATGCATACGTTACTACTGGATTATGTGCAGATGAATTTGTTTCAAAGTTTTCTACTTTAGAGGAAGTTCCTGTTCATGAATGCTTGCTTTTGAGAGCCCTTAACAGTTCTCAAGAGCTGGAGATCTGGTTCCAGTTTCAGGGACAAGGCACAGGAAAGCTTACATTATTTTGTCATTGAAGCGCTCTTTGTTTAATGTTGTATTACTGTGGTATACATGACATTTATTCATATGAAGAGACCTTGGGATTTTTCCACCTTTCTCTGCAGCGTGGGGTGCAGGTCATTTGTTGGGATTAACTGGGCATATCTCATACAATTAGTTCCCAGCTATTGCAGGGGCCTTGAGCATTGATGCATCTCAATTTGTCCTGTGACATATAATAGTTGGGTCTCCTGTGGGCTGTAATACCTTGGCCTAATTTCAGTTGTTGGGTTTAGGGCACAGTTATACTAGAGAGTTCACAGTGGTGCACCTGCGAGCTTTCTAATATAGCTGCCCTAAAACGATGGGAGAGAGCTCTCCCATCAGCTTAACTTCTTCAGCCCCCACGAGCTGCAGGAGCTATGTTGATAGGAGAAGCACTCTCCACACGTCCGCTTATGTCAATGTAACTTATTTCGCTGAGGGAGGTGATTTATTCACACCCCGTAATGACATAAATTTTGCCAACATAAACTGTAATGTAGACATAGCCTTAGGTTATGGATGCTAGGTGATATTGGTGGCCTGTAATGTATAAGGCATCAGACTAAATGATCTAATGGGTCTCGTTTGGCCTTAAACTCTGACTGATCATATCAATACTATGGGGACTAAAGCAGCATGGCTACAGCACGTTATCCATGCTACCATGGGACCATAGTGTAGATGCAGCCTACAGTGGCAGAAAGGGCTTTTCCATTGCTGTGGGAATGCTACCTCTAAGAATAGACTCATCAGGTCAATGACTGAAGAAAGTCTCAAGAGTATTTTGTGGGTTGCCAAGGCCACAAAGTTTCTTCATTGTCTTTGTAACAAAAACGTTACAATGCAAAAATATATATATTCCAATCTTGCAAACATACACATGCTTAATTTAAATGGCTTCATACTCCACTGGTTTTAAAGGAACTATGGACATGCTTAAAATGAAGCATGAGTGTGTTTTTAGGGTTTGTTAGTCTAACTGCCAAGGATCTGTCTTGGATCACAAATGAAATGAGTTTTAGTTTCATACTAGTTTCCATAATATATTGTCACCATCAATAACAACTACACTCATGTTTTGGAAATACCTCTTTGGTGTTCGCAGCTGTGGAATGTTGTGCAAAATAATTCTTTTTGTGGTATATAGTGAAATGTTCCAAGAAGGATACCCCAGAAAAAGTATATCATAAAGCAGTTTTGCAGGGATCAGATCAGAGAGATTAACAGCTTCAAATTCTTATTGTTAACTGGATAATTTAAAGGCAAACTGTCAGGTATTATTTTGCTTATGTATGAGCACCTAAAAGTGATTTTTCTAGAAACAAAAGTGAAACTGGATAATTGTATTCAATGTCCAAGCTAAGTGAAGTAGACAAAAAATAAACAGAACGAATTGGGAAAAGTAAATTAGATTTAAAATATTTCTTCTTTAATATAATATGTTAATACAAGGACAGATTCTTATACTTTTTCTCACATTAAATAGAATCTTACACCATATGCAATCAGTTGAAGTAAATGAAGCTGTTTGTGAAGTAAGATACTACCCACTGAGTTAAGATGTCACAGTCTGGCCCACATGGGAAACAACCCTTCTTTTTCTAAATTATTTTAAATCTGATTTGTATTTGTAAAGTCTCAGTGCTCAATACCCATTTTTTCTAGTTAGTTAGTCATGATACTATCCTTTGTTTAAAAACCAGGGTTTATACAATCACAAAATAGGGTTAAATACAGAAAAGGAAGAATTAATACTTTTATTTTGTCGTATTTCCTTTTTCAATTTTAAAAGCAAAGAAACAATTAGAATGCAGTTTTGAGAGAAGGATAGTCCCTCTTTAGACTTCAGTATAAATAAATAGAATTGTTAATTTAGGTCCAAAATCAGTAAAGCCCTTAAGCAAATGCTTTGCTGAATCAGGTCTGAGAGTACGGTAGTTTAATTTCGCTAGGATTTTTCAAAATAAGTAGGAAAGTCATCAAGCTTTTATATATATATAAAAGAGCCTGGTATATAGTACTTTTTTAAACCTGCAGTTCTATCTGTCTCTGATCCTTTTAGATTTCCTACAGTAAACAGGGTTGTGTCTGATCAGGAGTTGGATGAGTTATCTCTACAAAAAGCACTAGTTTGCCTCTGTGGTGTTGATGGAACTTTTCCTTTTAAAAGGGTGTCGTCGCTAGACTTTTTTCCCACAAAACTTCCACTATTGCTACAACCTGTTCAACTCTTATTGGTGGTAGCAAGAGCCCTAGGATTGACAAGGCTCCAGTTGTTGATGTTTTAAGCACTGTCACATAAACTGATCTACACAACATAATGCTTAAAATGCTGACATACTGGTACTGTAGCTATTTGACTGCTACAGTGGTGTAACTGAGCCACTGGTAATGATGGGAAATTTTTGCAGCCAATTTCTGTTGAAAACAAACAGTTATGGGTACACAAGGAACACAGAATTAGGACCTAAATCAGTGATGAACTAATACAAAGAGGTACTCTGGTGTTTTAGTTACTGCCTTTTTGAAAAGAGAGAAAATACTGGTCTGATGTGAAAAAAATAAAAATGGCATGGTGTGGTTCCGTGTTCAATATAGCTCAATGATTCCAAGTAAAATCCATTTTTCTACCTGGCAGTCTTGCAAACTGCACCTGAGCCCTCAGACTGGATTTTTTAATTCTCATACGTGTAAACAGTTATAAGGATTTGTCAGGTCAGATTATTACCTCATTGCATATGTACAAAACATTTCCTTGTAATCCTTACCATAATTTGACCTTCAGTGTTTTTTAATTATTAATGATAATGTTTGAGAGGGAAGTAATCAGTTTTGATTTCAGATCCGATTCTGAGTTTGCAGAGATGACAGATACAATTAAAACAATGGTTTTTTCCAAGCTAGGCAGTTTTTTTGTGGAATCAGTGACCCACAATAAACCTGGAATTCTAAAAGGCCATTTTCAGAGACACTGATGATAGCTTGATTTGACTCTCTGTGTTTCTATGCGGCCCAAGGTTTCAGATTTCAAAATGAGTTTTCCAAAATCTAGTATTAGTCGCTTTTAATGAAAATATAGTTTTGAGTTAAACAGGTTTTAGTTTAATATTAAAAATTTTACAGGCTTTCTGACTCAGCATGGTGTCTAATTCAAGATAACTGGAAAATAAAATTGACAAATTCGTTCATCTTGGAAAATAGAAGTGAAATGAAGAGCAATAATAAAGAACACAAATAGTAAAAGGTTTTAAAAAATCCGTTCAGACTTAAAAAAAACTTTCAACGTTAATTATCCTAAGATGATATACCAACTGACAGTGCTTCTTAAAATTGAGCATCAGAGCACTTGTGGTCTTTACAAATGCTTACGGGGTTTCTGTAAGTGTGGGGTATAACCCTAGTGTTCTGGTCAAGTATAGTTTTGTGTAATTGTTTGGCCTACTGAAGTTGCTTCCTCCAGTTTTGATCAGATAATGTCTTAAAATATCTTTCAGTTGAAATGAAATACAATAGGAGTACAAATACAGCCAGAGATTTTGTGAGGATTTCTGTCCTGTTTACTCATAAATCCACATCTTCACTATCTCTTTGATTTATTTTGAGTAATTCTAAAATATTTAAATATACTTGCAAGTTTAATTCTTAGTATGGCATTATTATAATTGGCAGGAGCATGCTATAATCCCATTTAAAATTATATCCTCTGATAGTTCTAGGGGCAAATAATTTCTTGTTTCTTGTTTATTGGTATAGCTGGAAATACAATGGTGAAGCACATTTGAGTCTTCTGGGGATAGTGAATGTCTGCTATTGTTAGTGTTGTTATCTCTAGTTGATTTAGGGCCTGATCCTGCTCACATTGAAGACATTGGCAAAGCTCCCATTCATTTCATTGGAACATGACTGAGTTCTAAGGGAGTAGAACTCGATCAAGTTTCTCCATAGCCAGAATTATAATAGGAATTTGAAGGTGCACGTGCAAGTCGAATGTTTCACTAAGCTTCGCTCCTAACTGCCAACGTGAACAAAAACCAAATGTCTTTTAAAATTTTTTCTAAAGCTTGGTAAACAGTGAAATGTTGATAGATTTCAGTCAGAGCCAAGGTGGTTTTATTTGTGGCTGTTTCCTTTTTTGTCCTCAAACAGAATTACAAACAGAAAAATGTCCCCGGTACACAATTTTTTTTTTCAAACAATTCATGGACAAAGAACTCTGTTAATGCACAGTTAAGGTTCTATGCAGATTTCTAGTGCCCTTATCAAACACTGAGTTCAGCAAAATTCAAACTTCTTTCTGACAGACAGGAAATATAGTGCTAGGGTATGCACTGCTGCACCCTTAACTCTGCTGCCTGGAGCTACAGTAGCCACTGGGAGTTATCTTCATGCACTCAAGCTGTATTTACTGTGTTAGGTTTAGCTGTATAGAGTGGATTACTTGGGGCAGCTTGGCAGAGCTGTGATTTTGGGGGGAGGGGTGGAGCTGCCTGTCTGTCTCCTTGACGCTCATTTGTGATCAAAGGAAAGATGAGCATGTGTGCCTTGAGAGATCAAGTATGCTTAATTTCACAAATGGAAAGCCTCAATTTACATAATTGATTATAGTCAATTTTTCTTTATTTTCTAAATTGGTTGATCTAATCATTAAAATGTGTTGATTTATTACTAAGTAGAGCTTTGGCACTAGATTTGGTACATCTGTTTGCTACTTAGGAGAGTATGTTATAATTATATATATATATATATATATATATATATATTTATTTATTTATTTATTTAAGCAAATATATAACTTTGTATCTACATTCTCTTATTAATTGTATATTTTTAGAATATTAGAAAGTGATGAATGATATATTGTTTATTTACTAGATAATGAACTTTTTCCTCATGATTTGTGGCAAGCTGTATTAGGATGGTAACTGGAATTAAATATGCAAAACAGCATGCAAATACACTCAAGGAAGAGATCTTGGAGTCATTGTGGATAGTTCTCTGAAAACATCCACTCAGTGTGCAGTGGCAGTCAAAAAGCTAACAGAATTTTGGGAATCATTAGGAAAGGGAGAGAGAACAAGACAAAGTATCATATTGCCTTTTTATAAATCCGTGGTACATCCACATCTTGAATACATTCTTTCTCAAAAAAGAATATTGGATTTGGAAAAGGGTATAGAAAAGGGCAACTAAAATGATTAGGGATATGGAAAAGCTTCCATATGAGGAGAGATTAATAAGACTGGGACTTCACAGTTTAGAAAACAGACGACTATGATAGAGGTCTATAAAATCATGACTGGTCTGGAGAGAGTAAATTAGGAAGTGGTGTTTCCTCCTTCTCGCAACACACAAACTAGGAGTCACCAAATGAAATAATAAGCAGCAGTTTTAAAATGAACAAAAGGAAGTATTTCTTCACACAACGCAGAGTCAACCTGTGGAACTCCTTGTCAGAGGATGTTGTGAAGGCCAAGATTATAATGGGATTCAAAAAGAACTAGATAAATTCATGGAGGATAGGTCCATCAATGGCTATTTGCCAGGATAGGCAGAGATTGCTGTTTGCCAGAAGCTGGGAAGGGACAATGGGATGGATCACTTGATGATTACCTGTTCTGTTCATTCCCTCTGAAGCACCTGGCTTTGGCCATTGTCGGAAGACAGGATACTAGGCTAGATGGACCATTGGTGTGAGCCAGTATGACCATTCTTATGTGGTGACTTGGCCAAGGTCAGCCAGCACGCCAGTGGCAGAACTGCAAATAGAACCCAGCCTTTCTGAGTTTCAATCCATTGTTCTCCCTAGAAGCTGAATGGTTGCTATGTGATTCCTAAGAGCCCCATGCCCCAAACACTTCGTTATTGTGGAATGGGGATGATGGTTGTACTTCGTTGCTAGCAGGGCTGGTGAGAGAAATCTGACATAGTTTGTCTTTAAAAAATGGATGTTTTTTTTAAATGCTGGTTACAGTAACCTCAAGCAGGAGAGAAGACTAGTGTTCCTTCCCCTCATCTCCTGCAACCTACACCCTACCCTGTCAATTTCCAGATCACCATCCCCTTGCCATCCCATTAAACCATTAGCTCTTCAGGTGCCAGGTGTGTACAAAACATTGGTAGAATCTGTGAACTTTTACACAAGATGTTTTATTCATGGAGTTTATACCTCTGGAACCTCTTGCTCAAACGAGCCTAAATTTGGATCTCTCATCCTTTAAACAGAAAAGTCTTCTCAATCTTAACCTGCAGCAGAACTGGGGCTCTGTTACAAGATGGTATGAAATTAATCATCAGTGACTGCTTTGCTATATGCAGATTTCCAGCACAGGATAATCCTGAAAGAATAGGAGGCTCTGAGAAGTGTGAAGTGGTCCCTTGATCTCAATGTGTTGGTCTCAGGAAAACACCCCATGGAGACAAATGCAGCCTGAAACAGTAGCTCTCAAAGCTGTGAACTTCTGTGTTCATCTCAGGCCTTGTCTATACTACAAAATTAGGTTGACCTAAATTACACTGGCATACAGCTGCTGCAGTAATTAAGTTGCTTTTATATGTCCATACTATGCTTCTTGTGTCTAGGGTGACTAGATGTCTCGATGTTTCGGGACCATCCCAATATTAGGGGCTTTGTCTTATATACACAGTTATACCACCACCCCCTGAAAAAAATGTGTTCCGATTTTTCACACTTGCTGTTGGTCACCCTGCTTGTGTCAGCAGTGTGCGTCCTCCCTAGCAGCTCTTACATCAGTGCAGAGAGCAGTGCACCTTGGGTAGCTATCACTGCAACTCGCCACTATCTAGTGCAGGATGTTTTGGGAAGGTTTGTAATGGGGATGTTAAAATGCCAGTAGTGATCCTGGGAAACCCAGCCTACCCATTCCTTCTGTTGCTTCTGTGGTACACCTGCCACCTCAATAGCACCAAGAAGCACTTCAACTACAGGCTCAGCAGATGCAGAATAACAGTTGAATGTGCCTTTGGCCATTTGAAAGGTTGCCTGCACTGTCTACTCATGAGATTGGACCTCAGTGAAAAATATCCCAGTGGTCACAGCTGCCTGCTGTGTCCTACATGATACCTGTGAAGCAAAGAGGGAAAGTTTTTGGATGGGGTGGAGGTGGAATGCTGTCTCCTGAATTCAGCTGGATATGTTGTGAGCAATAAAGATGAATTAAGTTGCCAAAATAGACTTTTATTCCATACACATGGGAAAAGACACATTTATAACTCTACAAAATGTAATAGCAGGAAAAGTGTTAGTGAAAGCCATGCAGTACCTAGGATAATTGTTGAACAATTGAGACCATTTTAGGCATGACCAGAACCTTGGTTTAATCCTTAGGTCTGCTCAGAGTGAGTTGATTAAAAGTGAACCTTAAGTACAGATTTGCCAGGGGAGAGCCCTGTATCTCAGGCACCTTTGGCACATGACCCGAAATTTGAATCACTAACCCTGACCCTGTGCCCCTATGAGACACAGCAAATTGCAAGGCATGCAGATATTAGGGAACTTAGAAGAGTTGCCCTTTAGACAGAAAGGTCTTAACTATAGCTGCACTGTAATTATTCATGAAGTAACTTTACATGTGGAATCCAGTGTTAACTATCTGAACTAAATCTTTCTTAGTAGGATTTTGATTATATTGTTAAACAATTCAAGAGATATTTTTGTAAGAATACATTAAATGGATTGAGGAATAGAATTAGTTTCTGTTATACGAATGTAAATGCAAAATAAATATGGAGAGTAATTTCCCCCCAAATATTCTGCAGAACAAAGAATAATGTAAGTATTATATTAGGTATTACAATAAATAATGATCTGTATCCTTTAAGTCATAGCATATGAAGTAGAACTATAATGTTCTGACTAATATTTCAATTTAAGCAAAGACGTTTTGCAGTACTTTTAGGTGGTATTCTCATATAACTGTGTGCATGATAGATGCCATCATAATAGGATGGCTTTGGAATAGGGATGAAAAAAATCAGTCTGTTCTGTGTAAAGTTTAATATTGCTATCTTATTTGCTGGGTTTTTCTCAAATGTCTCACCACTTATCACACTTGTAAACTTCGCTTTGACAACCAATTAGATAGGAATACTAAAATTGATTTTGCCTTTCTTCCTAGATATTGAAGCACAGATTCGAGAAATTCAAGGAAAAAAGGCAGCCCTTGATGAAGCTCAGGGAGTTGGCCTTGATTCCACAGGATACTATGATCAAGAGATTTATGGTGGCAGTGACAGCAGGTTTGCTGGATATGTGACTTCTATTGCAGCAACTGAACTAGAAGATGTAAGTGAAATATTTTTTGATTTAGGAAAAGCAGTCAAAATAATTTGGTTCTTAATTTTGTTTCTCTAAGCATTTTTAAGTTATTCAAATAAAGAAAAACTAATAAGATTTCTCTGCAGAGTGAATATTTTAAGATTAAAATTTTAAACTAAGTAAAATTTTAATTTACATATTTTCTAAGAGTAAAAAGAGAGAAAAGAAAAGGGATTGTCTTTTTGCTGATATTTAACTCCTCTCCTCAACAATGTCATTAAGTAAAAGACTGTCAAAATATTGATTCCCAATGTTTACAAAGTTTAGGCAAATATTTTAAGTCTTAACCAAAATTCTGATTGTATGAATAGTCACAAAATGGTCGTTAACTCTTCTGACTATACAGAAGTAAACAATGTAGTTTAATAATTCAGGTATATTCTTTTAAAGGAAGGGTGGGCTGATGGGGTAAACAAAAACAAAAATTCAGTGGACACTTGTAAACTGAAAAGTAGGCATTTTGATAGTTGCTTACATATTTTTCCAAGTTTTCTTTCCAAGTGCTAGTAGCTCTCATTAGAAGAGGTCAATGATAGCATTTAAAACACAAACCTCCTAATGTTTCCAATAATTAATGCTGGAGATTATCTGACACTTCTGTTTAACAAGTATAGACAATGTGTACTTGATGCTTTACAACAAGAAGTATCAGAACATGTGATACCTGCACCTTGGCAAGCTATATTTTAATAACGTAGGTAGCATCATCTGATCAGCAGTTCATTTTTGGAGTAGAACTGTACATTTATGAGCTGAGGGAGAAAGTATAAAGTGCCTGGTACTATTTCAGTGCAAAATAGAAATATGGCTGTAGCTCTAAAACGTCAGTCCTGCAACATGCAGTTCAAAATAAACATTAAATTTATCTTTTTGAAAATTTTGTTTTGACAGGATGATGATGACTACTCCTCTACAAGTTTGCTTGGCCAGAAGAAGCCAGGGTACCATGCTCCAGTGGCATTGCTTAATGACATACCACAGTCAACTGAACAGGTATATTTTCTTAAATTTCTATGAATGTAGAGGAAAGTCGCTTTAGGTTTTTGTATAAGTGTTTTTGGTTTTTAATAAAACTTTTTGCAGTATAGTATCTTTTATTTGAAAGTGGTTCCTGTTCCATATATTTTAAAGTAACATAGACTGTAAAAGCCTTTTGGAAAAATACATTAGTTCTTAAACTGAAACTAAGAGTTTTATGAATGACAGCTCTTGCTAACTTGAGCACAACATTGGTGAAAAGGCTGATTACTGAAAACAGGATAAAGTGCTTGAAAATCATCTTTATAAGGAGAGAAAAAAGCTACTTTAAATGAAAGAGCAATTCTTTCTAAAAAAATGGTAAGATTTTTGTCAGATGTGTCGTCTGGACAGAAATTCACTGTTAGAAATCAATTTTTCCTGTTGTAATGGATAATTTCCCCTCAGACTTACTGTTCTTACATGATTTGAGACTGTAAAATGGCTGAATCCTTACTTGTGTGATAGTACCGGAAACCACATGGGCTTACCTTTCTTCTGCTCATCAAATATCTTTCATACTGCTATTTTATACAGTGGACTAACAATAGAATACTCTTTACTTTAAGTATGATCCCTTTGCTGAACACCGTCCACAGAAGATTGCAGATCGAGAAGATGAATATAAAAAGCACAGGCGGATGATGATCATTTCTCCTGAACGTCTTGATCCTTTTGCAGATGGTAATTTGTTTAATTTTTTATAAGTCTTATGAAGTTTGTTGTCTTAAATTGTCTTTAGCCCTTTGATTTCTGTTGGCATGCTTATGAAATTAGTTTTGTTTTAAACATCCCCTCTTTTATATAGATTTGTATAGATTTGGTTGAAATCATAGATGTCATATTCTTCATCTTTATAACACAAGTTTTCTTTCCAGGTAGAAGGACAAGAAAATAATGAGCCATTGCCATAGAAACACAAAGGGTTAAAGGTTTCTCTTTTCATTTTGTTTTGGGTTGTGTACTGTACTTTGAACAACTTATGTATTGTGTGCTCAAAACAAATGTACTTTGAGTACACGGAAAGTTTTGATTCCAAATCATAGATTTACAGGATTATTGCTTTTGAAATGCTAATTCTCAAAATAGAGCACCTAATTCTTACCATCTTATGTTAATGCAGGTAGTATAGCTGAGTGAAACAAAAAGCATATAAAGAGACTTTGATACTTTTAATAGTGCAAGTCTGTTCTGCTAATTTTAGTATGCAAGTCAGCACAAGGGGCATAGTGGGCCTGATGGAAGCTTTCCTCAGGTGAGTGAGTTTCACAAGTGAAAATAAGGTGCCTGTTTGCTTAAAATTAGAATCTGTTGCAGGTTTTACACATTAGAATTTCAGCCTGCATGAATTAATAGGGATATTCATTATTTTACTTGCTTAATTGTAATAATTGATATAAACATGTTTTGTCAGAATTCACAGGCCCATACTAACTGTCCTTAATTTCTTTCCTACAGCAGTACTGCTATATGCCAGTCCTGTCTGCATTCTTAAGGGTGCAGTTCAACACATCCTGTGTAAATTATGGTGAAAAAGTATTCCAAAGGAAAGTCCTATCAAAGCTAGTGTCAGAATGACACTGCCAATTGGGCAATGATCGTCAGCATAGAAAATGTTTAAGAATTTTATTTTTCCTAAATTGTAATGCTATACTGTTTGTATAGCAAATCTGCACATTTTTTCTTTTTAAGAATAGTGTTTCCTTGATAAGTCTAATTTTTATTTACTTGGGCTTCCGTAAAGTATTTAAAATTTTAAATTAAAAACTAAGAGGCAAGGAATAAAATATCTTATGGTATACAAAATTATTTTGCCTGTGAGTATCATCGTGATGGTAAATGTACTGTATTACAGTCAGCTCCCAATTGTAATTGTATCTTCAGAAGAAAAGAGGGCAAAATAGTATAATTCCACTTTTTTATATATATAAAAAGTGAAGCCCTTCTACAATATGACACCGCAAAATAAAGATCTAGGAGTTTTTGTCCAGATTTGTCAAACGTATAAACGGTCTTTATGCTAAAACATTTTGAATCATTATCTAGGTATACAGTAGTTATTCGTAGTCAGATAACAAGTAGGATTTAACAGCTTACACAAGGTAATGTTTTGAATATAAATATCTTTCCAAAGTGTTACTAATGGTAAAGAGATAATTTTCTAGGCTTCTATTCTGCTGCTTGAAGTCAGAACTGCTGATGGACACAAAGGCACGAAAGTGTACGTATTCCGGATTAGCAACCCAGGAACCCATCACTTCTGAAGACTCTTAACTGTGTTGTCATTTTATCATTTTTATCTGCTTTAAAATATTTGTTTTAAACTGCAGTAGTTATGTTTGTGTTCAAACAGGTTAAATTGATCAACAAACTGAATAAACGTAAGATACGTGTAATTTTTAAAAAAAATTCAAGCAAAAAAGTAAAATTAAGTGATTATGGAATAATATAATATTAGAGCAGGACAATGAAAAAAGTAGATTTTTTTTTGATTATCCTGTGCTTATTGTGCTCCTGTCCTGTTGCTGTTCTCTTCTGCAGGAGGGAAGACACCTGATCCTAAAATGAATGCCAGAACGTATATGGATGTTATGCGTGAACAGCATTTAACAAAAGAAGAGGTCTGTTATCTTTTTATCTGAGTTTAATGTTTTGTTTGTTTTTGCCTGGGATTTTTAATGGAACCTAAGTGAGTTAGATGCCTTAGGGTCCTTTGAAATCCAGGCTCAGTGTGTAAAAGGTCACCATTTGTTTAAATATCACATTTGTTTGAAAGCTTATCTACTACTGTTCAAAATAACAGCTAAGAAAACTACACAGGAGGAAAATCTTTTTGTTGTAGTTTTAAGTTTATTTTGTGCATTTTAAAGTACTTCCTGTTTAGTCAGATTTGTTGTTCATCCTGTAGAGTCAGTTTCAGGTTGGTCTTGCATGCAGCATAGGGCAGAGAGACATTTTAAAAAAGTGATTGTAAAACCACAAAACAAATGCCAAAGGATTCTGGGGACAAGTATCATATCTGAACATGCATTTAGTTAATTGAAAAAAAAATCTTAAATCACTAGAAAATTCAAGTTGATTGTGTTTCTTTAAATTTGGCCTATAACTTAAATTTGTTTTTAAAAGAAAACAAAGTCATCGTCTTCAAGTGCTTGCTCATGTCCATTCCATTATAGGTGTGTGCACACCTCCATGCACAGTTACTGGAACATTTTTCCCCTTAGCGGATCCCGTAGGGCCAACTCTGTGCACATGCCATGGTATTTGAAGTGCTGCCGGCCCTATGCCCCCTCAGTTCCTTCTTTCCGCCTGTGACAGTTGCTGGAACTGCCTGTGCTTGCATTGCAAGAGCTTAATTGACCGTGTTTTGAACTTTAAGCATGATTTTTTGTATTCGTTAGTTTAATAACTGTTGTTAGGGGTAGTTAGAGGCTTGGGGATAGTCTGGCTGAGACTTTACTGGGAGTGGGGTATACTCTGGTCTCAGGGCTTCAAATTGCCTTCTGCGGGAAGGCTTTCCCACTGAGTGATGCCCACTGCCTGAAGTGCTGTGGGGGAAGCCCATTGTAAGGAGCAGGACAGATCTGCAAGGCTTTCAGACTGCCAAAAAATTCTGTCTGAAAGCCTTCCTCATGGAAGCTTCAACTGGCTCCGAGCCAACCCGCTCCTCTTCAGTACCCAGCATACCACCGGTGCAGAGGACACTGTCACCACCAACCTGTACTCGGCACCGCAAAGAGACGGAAACAGCACTCGGAGCGCAGACACTCCCCTGCATATCTAAGGAGGCGAGGTTGAGCACTGATCCTCACTGAGGTTGGAACATGGAGCCCCACTCCATGAGCCAGCATCTCCAGCCAGGGAGCTACCTGCTGACTCTTGAGAGTGGGGGAGCCCCTCAGCTCCTACTGACACCGTCTACACCGGAGGCCTGTCAGATGGCAAGTGCCTTGTTGGCCTTGCATACGCTGCCGCCACCCCTACTTCCATGAGAGAGAACGGGTGGGTGTTACAGGGGAAGCCCACATTGGGACTCCCCAAATGGCTCAGGAGTTCCCCGGTACGGGAAGGAAGATCTCCTGTAGGCCGGTTTCCTTGGGTAGAGCAGAACCATACCCCTACATATTTTCTCAGGTTGTTGTCGCCAGACTGACCTGCATCAAGGCGGGGGAGCAAAGTCACCCACCCAACACTGGTCTCGATCCCAGTCACCAGGAGAGGTACACCCCAGGAGGCAGCACTGATCGAGGTCATCCACTGGGCACTGTTCGCCAGATGGAACTCGCCATTTCTGCTCTGGCACCAAAGAGATCACGTGCAACAATGCAGCGCTGAACCTGGTCACTGGAAACAGACTCAGCACCGAGGAGTTCGTCCAAGTGGTGCTGAACCCGGTCGCTGAAGACAGACTCAGCACTGAGGAGTTCGCCCCGCACCAAGGCAACACTGAACCCAGTAGCGGAGTTTGACTTGGCACCAAGAGACATGCGTCACCGCAGAAGTCCTTGGTACCAAGTTGATGCTTCTGACAGCCCACCTCCTTGGAGCATGCTTCCATGCACCCACGCCAACCGTGGTGCCAACGTCTAACCTTGTAGTCAAGATTGCCATTGTCGAACGTCAGAGCACTTGTGGATCGGGGCACTGCTCTTCTCTCCCTCCCCCCGCCCCAGTACTGCACAGCAGGAGCCTCTGAGACACCGCCACTGTTGTCTTTTGACAGTGCCGTGGTGTCCTCTGGGGCAGGAGGGGGCTAGTTGCCAGGTAAGTAACCATCAGCAGGAAGTGCTGGAGCCCAGGGTGGGCAACCCTCACCGTCTATGAAGGGGTGCTCAAAATAGAGGGCCTCGTGGCAAACCCCTTCCTCCATAGCCTGATGTCTAAAAGGGGCAAGAGAAAGTATTCCATCCCAGTCGGGGGGCTGAATGCTTGTTCACGCACCCTTTCCCTGAGTCCCTGGTGCTGGATGCTGCCAACCACAGGGGCAGGCAGGGCAGCTGGGCTCGCCTCCAAAACAAAACACCACCAATAAGGGCAATTAAAAAACCAGGCTTGTTTGAGAGGAAAATTTAGGTAACAGCAAGCCTACTGTTCAGGATTGCCAACCAGCTGGTATAAGTTGAACTCTTTGGGTCTCACTGAGGAGCTTTGCTGAGGCTCTGTGAAGCATCAGGTGCTAAACTTCTATACCATGATGGAAGACAGTACCACAGGGGCTAGAGCAGTGCTCCAGGCATCCTCAGAAGCTGCTGATTCGGCAGGCAGAACCATAGCCCCCCCATCGGCATGCCCAGATGTTCTATCTAGGATCCCCCCTTTGATAGGTCAGCCTTCTCCTCAGGTCAGACGGATGCGAAGTTGCATGGTCTGAAGGTCTCCAGGACCACACTCTGCTCTTTGGGCCTTTACATGCCGCACCAGGGGCAGCAGCAGCAGAGGTCTCAGGCATGGACATTCACGACCTATGGACAAGGGAACAGATATGGGGGATCTAGGAGACAGCATCCGAGTTTTTCCTCAGCAAGGGTCATCTCGGCGGTCGGGCAATCAGTGAGACCTTTTTTGATGGTGCGCCCCAGGGTGGCACCCCAGCCTGCATCCTAGTTCCCTCCCACCCTTTCTAAACCGCATGGTCCCCTTCTGGTCTGTGCAGGCCAAAATGACTTTGGACCACTGGATCATTGGAATGTTTTTGGCAAGCTATGCCCTTCAGTTAGTTTCTTCTCCTCCCAACATCCCTCTGTCCCTTTTCAGGGACCCCTCTCAATGGCAACTCCACATTCAAGAAGTAGAGGTCTTCCTCAGCCTGGGAGCAGTGGAAAAGTTCCCTCAGGGCATGGCGGGAGGAAGTTTCTACTCAAGGAACTTCCTTATTCCCAAAGAAAATGGAGGTCTAAGGCACAGGTTAGACTTGTGTCATCTCAGCAGATACCTCAAGAGACTCAAGTTTTGCAGGGTCTACCCAGCTCCCATAATCCTTTGTCTGGATCCAGGAGACTGGTACGCCACCGTGGATCTCCGGGGCTCATGTATTCGTATCTCCAGTCTACCCGAGCCACAGACACTTCCTTCACTTCATAGTGGCCAGCTCCCACCATAGTGGCCAGCTCTACGGCTTCACCCTTTGGCCTGTCCTTGGCCCCAAGGGTGTTTACCAAATGCCTGGTGGTGGTAGCTGCACACCTGAGGCAGAAGGGGGTGCGAAATTTTTCCCTACCTGGACAATTGGATAATCAAAGGCAGGTCCAGGTCCCAAGTCCAGAGCAGCATGAGCCTGGCATGCTTGATTGCTGCTAGCTGGGGTGACTGATAATCAAAAGATCACGTTAACTCCGGGGCAACACATGGAATTCATCGGCACGATCCTGCTCGCTCCCTGGCTAGGCCTTCTTGCCCCAGCCACTCTCTGGGGCAACATCCCTCATGACAGCTCACCTGCACCAATGCCCTACGGCAAAGCCAAACATTGCCTGCAGCTGTTAGGTCACATGGCGGCCTGCACCTGTGTGGTGAGGCTAGCTCGCCTGAAGCTCAGGCCACTTCAATCACGGCTGGCCTTGTTGTCCAGTCCGAGCAAGCAACTTCCTAATTGGTGGTGAAGGCTTTTCCCCCCGGCCCTAGCCTCCCTAGACCCGGGGGAGGACTCCTCAGACAGTGTTAGGGGGCGTTACATCTGAGGAGCTGGCTCCCACAGTTACCCTGATATCAGATGCCTTGGGCATAGGGCAAAGTGGCATATAAGACCCAACATCGGCACACAAGGGTCTGGTCAAGGGAAGAGAGGCGCCAGCACTCCAATGTGTAAGACCTGTGAGTTGTTTGCAGGGCTTGCAGAGTGTCCCTCTGCTTTATTGTGGGCAAGGCAGAACAGGTGCTGACAGACAATACAATGGCCATTACTACATCGACAGCTGTGGGAGAGCCCGTTCCTTGGCCTTATGAACTGAAGTTATCTGTCTGTGGGACCCTGCGGTGAGGCATGAGTTTCACTTGATGGCTTCTCACCTCCCGGGGGTGAGGAGTGATGAGGTCAACCACCTCAACAGGTTGTCCTTTCTCCACCCCAATTGGTCACTGCATCCTCAAAGGGTGTCTACAGTCCTCAGGAGGTGGGGCTTTACCCAGGTGAGCCTGTTCGCATCGGTGTGGAGCAAGAAGGGTCCACAGTTCTGCACTCCCCATGGTCAAAGGGCCGGGTCAGTCGCCAACACTCCTGCAGCGGTCTGGGAGTTTCATTCCAGCCCATTCCCCTCCTGCATAGAGTCCTACTAAAGATCAAGAGGGACAAGGAGGACACCACCTTGTTAGCTCTGGCCTGGCTGCACCAGCATGGGTTCAGCATGCGGCTGGTCCTCGCAATCGCCTTGCCTCTGGAGCCTCCAAGATCGAGTGATCTCAGATCCCAGGTTCACAGTTGCCTTCGGCACGTGGACCTGGATTCTCCACACCTTATGGTATAGGGCTTGGTGGCTAAGTGAAGTCGAGTGACCCTCTTTGGCGCAAGCCCAGTGAGTCCTGCAGGATAGGAGGAAGCCCTCCACGTAGGTCATGTACTGGGCTAAGTAGAAGCGGTTTTGCCTGCTGGGCGGAGTCCCAGGGTATTCTGACCAGTCTCTTGCCAATGCAGATGATCCTGGAGTACTCCTACAGCTAAAGCTCCAGGGACTGGCTTTGGCCTCCCTGAAGGCCCACCTGGCAGCCATATCAGCCTTCCATCAGCTGCTGGAAAGGAGCTCGCCATCTCCCACCTGATGACGATTAGGCTCCTGAAAGGGTTGGAGAGGCTCTCTCCATAGGTCCACAACCCCCAGTGCCTCCCTTGGATCTCAACCTGGTTCTTTCATGACTCATGGGGCCCCCTTTTGAATCCATGGCTTCATGCCCTCTTCTCCTGCTTTCCTGGAAGGGGACCTTCCTGGCAGCTATTACCTCAGTGGGGAGGGTCTCTGAGATTAGGGCGCTGAGCTAAGCCTGCATTTGCGCACCCTCAACCACCTAACGCGTTCCCTGCAGGTACAGATTCCCCCCTCCTTGGGGTAGCTGGAGGGCAGTGCCAGTACCCCTCCTGCTTTGCGCACGGACGGTGGAATGAGGCCTGCGGGCGTGGGCCCACAAATGAAGGCTTGGCCCCCGAGCACCAGAGACCCTCTGTATGCCACCAAATTTTAGTGGGCAGAATCCTTTGGGTAACTGCAGAATGGTAAGATTCAGTACCCTGGCACATAAATAAACTAAACATCTTTGTACAATATTTCCGTGATAGGTCTTAATTCTAAACTGTTTGTTTGGACCTGTTTTCAATCTAGAATGTTTTAATTTTTTTTTTATTTACAAAACTCTGCCTTATGGCTTTTGTTTTTACTCATTAACATTTATTTTACACCACAGTTAAACAAGAACTTTTGGTTAGGATTTCAGTGAGGTTTTGTCCTGTTTTTGAATGGCCACCACACCATTCAAAGTAGTTTCATCATCCATAATTAATAACCTGTTAAAAGAAAACAGAATTTGATTGACACTTTCTAATAGGATTTCAGTGGTTGGGCTTCACGCTTATATTTACTGATTTTTCTTTATGCTGGGTTGGTTTCTGCTTTCAAAGTGCATAAAACCTTTTTCAGTACATCTGAAAAAGAAAACAGCTTACTGTGGCTCCTCTTTGGAGCCCTTGCAGGATTTTAGTTAAGTAGCATGCTTATTTACATTTTTTACCTTTTTTTCCTATATACATCACATGTTCTATAGGAATGCACACGCTTCTTTCATAATGTAACTTTCACTTTTTATTTGCTATAACATTTAGCTGTATTAATTTATATATTATATTAGTATATATTGAGTATTTTAATTTAATATTTATATGCAATGGAATATAAATGTCAGTCTGGTCACTGAAAGCCACTTTAAGGGTCATTGTTCCTAACATTGCTTCACTTGTGCCCCGCTTCTGGAGATGTCTTGACATTTTATTTTTTTATTGTTTCTTTTCCTTCTGCAGCCTTTTAGCTGTTTGCTTTATTACTGAATAAAAGATCAAGGAGGGTCTCTTCCCACCCTCTTGGTTCAGCCTGCCCTTTTAGTCCCTATTTTTATTTATTAGTTTACGTTTAACATTTCTTACTAATTTTTAAAAAAAGTTAAACTTTGTAGAAGCATTGAGACTCCCAACAGGTTAACTAACAAAGTTAAATCTGCTAGGAGACATTGGCTGCTTCTCAGAGTGTCTGTATCACCTTTGCAAGTTTGAATGAAAGATTTAGGTGGATTTTTAGTGGAATCTTTTAAAAGTCAATTCATTTTACAGATGTATTTTTACATTTTCTTTTTAAGTAGGAATTTTCTTAAAATTCTGCGGTCCCTTGCTATGTTCTAAAGAATTTTGAGAGACCAAATAAATATTTTAAACTTGCTTGGCTTAGCCATGCCAGCTGAGCTATTGAACCTTCTTTACTAAAATGGTTTTACTTTCTTTTGTAAATTGCATGTCATGAGTAGATGACACATTTAAGTTGGTTACATTCTAAACTGCAATTTTTCTTTTTGTATTTAAACTTTGAATAAGTTCTTCACAGGAGATAGGGCAGAAAAGTTCTATGTTCTGTTTTACTGCTGTTTTCACTCCCTTAGTTTTCTTCTCTGTGTCAGCTATCTGAGGCTTTAATAAGATGATTGTTACACTTATTTTTTTCTGACAAGCAGTATTTCTTTTTCAATTTACTGGATTTTTTAAAACAATCTGTTTGAGCTGATTAATGCCCTTTGCATTGCTCTTAATTATTTTTCAACACAACAGTACCTCACTAGTATATTCAGAAGCAGTCAAGCAGTATACAAATCCTATTTCCTTTTTAGTGATTTTGACTAAATCATCCATAATCCAATAATTCAAATCAGATTGTCACTCTCTCACCAGTAGCCAGCACAATTTACAGTTTATTTACAGATTCATTTATTGGGAAGGGCCCATTTCCTTCAGAATGGCTGTAAAGTCTTCCTGGGGAAAGCAATATATAGTGATGGTAGTTGTCACTTACTACCTGACCTCCTATTTACATGATTTGTTTGGTTACTCCGGGTTTCACCAGTTATACTGCCATAACTGGGTTTCATGATCAAACCAAGTATTTCTCTTCTTTTAACGCTTCAGCATCCTCTTTCACATTTCACAATTAATTCCCTCTGAACTCTACAGTGTTCATTTGTGCAGAAGCTCCTTTTAGCTCCTCATTCTCTTTCCTTAAATCACCTACTTACCTTTCAAAGGGACACATTTCTCAGACAAACTCTTTCAGCAGCTCTAAGCTTATCTTTTGTGGCTTTTTGCACTTATTTTTTAGCTTAGTACACTTTGCCTGCAAAGCTGTATTCACTAAATACAGTCTTTGACAAATATAGCTGCTTTCTACTTTGGATTCATGCAAATAGGTAACAGGCATTGTGTTTTCCCTGACTTTTTTCTTTTATTTGGTTTCCTTTTCCACAGCTTGCATTTGTTCTTTATGCTTTATATAGTTATCCATCAAGGTGTCACATTTTTTAAAGTTTTAGCCACCAGAAATAATCCTTAAGAAACTGCTGCCTTGTTTTGGGCTTTCTTTGTCTTAAAAGAAAAAAGAGTAGGTATTGTTTTTTTTCCCAGGGTTGCCAATGGGTCCTATTTTTTGAAAATTTCAGTGACATTCAACAGACCTCTGCTGTGCTCTACTGAGCATTCCCCGCCGCCGCCAAACACACACACACACACACCCGCCCCTCTCACCCATTCTCTGGAGTTCCTCTTTTTACCTGGTCCTACTCTCTCCTTAATACTTCTCTGGGAGCCCATAAGGTCAGCCCTTAGATTTAACCTTCAGCATGGTACAAACTTCTTCATATTAAACCCTTCCAATGCCGTTTTCCTTAATGCTAGGTTGTGACCCACTAAGAGGTGAATATGTTACTTGCCCCAGACAAACGGATCCGCATCACTGCACCAGCCAGCAGGTTTAGTCTGAGACCTTATCTGCTCAGGAGCATGTTGGGGTAGCTTCTGAGATCATATCCACTCATTAGCCTCCAAGACCTATTCTTGGTTCCCAGGAATTCAGCTTGACTCAGAGCTCATTGCTGAGTTTTCTTTATTGACATACAATCAAACTACACTTGAGTTGATCAGGCTCAGGTGTAGGGGGTGTGTACCAGGCATACCACACATCTGAAGTTACAGAGCAAATCTCTTCCTTTATATACATGTGAGCATTACATTGCATTTACTGTACATTGCATCACATTTTGAGATTGGCTTGGTTACTTGATAGCAGTCAGTCCCTGTACAGCATGCACTGTCCATGTCTGACTTACTCTTTTCCTCATCTCTATGTTCCCAATTTATCTTGACTGTTATCTTGTCCATTGTACATGGTTCCCTGGGTGTATCTTAGCTAGTACAGCTGTTCTGTTTCCAGCCCGCTAATCTATTTATCTCCCTAATCCTGTCTCCCAAGAAATGAGGACTCACTCATGTCAAGTTGGGTCTACAACATACTGTAGTACGAAGAATTTTAATATGAAACTGACATTGATTTTAGTGGTCAAAGATGAGAAAATGTAAAAAGTATACAGAATAGTTTAAAAATAGATATTTAAAACTTTCATTTTTAATAACCAAAATTATGGTGCAAATTTCTTGTCTAAATATGTATGTATGTAGAGGGCCAGACACTTGGTTTCAATAGAACTATGCTGATTTACTTTAGTTGAGGATCTGTAGCACGTTTTGTATGTTGTAATTTTAATATTTATACACGTACCAACAAGTTAAAATAAAGAGTTCCATATAAAAACTTGTTTAAAGCAATCTTCTTAACATTTAATTAAGACCAGACATATAACTAATTCAAATCTAAACGATAGCTTCAGGTATTACATGCTGTGATATAATTCATTTGAAAAAATATTTTTAAAATACTTTTCTAAGCACTTAGATAAAGAAGAAGTTGGGTTGAGGCAAATGTGTAGTAAAGTTTTTAACTGCATTGTCTTATCACATCTTGAAAAATATTCTATAGTTAAATCACTTTTAAAATAAAATTTGATTTAACTCTACATTTGTAATGCATTTAGAACCTTTTAGAGAGACAGCGGTAAATCGCATTTGGCCTAAACTTCAGGTTTGATAAAAATCTAATACCATTATAGATGGTTTTTCTAAAATCTTTAAAATAATCCAGTGAGAACTTACTTTAACAAATCTTCTCCTGCAGCATGTTGAACCCAAACATTGAAGATTTATGCTAGTGTAGGAGAACTTAAAATTTAAATGAACTAGAAATTGATTATAAACAGAGTCAAATTTCATTGTCTAAGCTGAGAAAAAATGCAGAAAGGAACAGCATAAATAGTAAATTAGACTTCTCTATCTCTGTTTTAGCAACCTACAATATTACCCTAAAGAAACTTTTTTTGAGAATTATTTTTAATGTCATAGTGCCTTTCTAAGGAATAAATTCTTGGGTTTTTTTAACAGAGGGAAATTAGGCAACAACTAGCAGAAAAAGCTAAAGCTGGAGAACTTAAAGTCGTCAATGGCGCCTCCTCCCAGCCACCTTCAAAGCGCAAACGGCGTTGGGATCAAACAGCTGACCAGACTCCTGGGGCAACACCTAAAAAACTATCCAGTTGGGATCAAGCAGAGGTAATCCTTCCTTTATTGTTTCAGCTTCTACCTTATAGAAGCTGTTAATGTTTCCAGCAAGTCTTTAGAGTTCTACATAACCTGATTTCTATAGATATTTCACAGATAGCACTTTTATTTATTATACTAAATAGAAATTAAGCACTTACATTTTATTGTACAAAATAAATAAAATTTGGTTGAGGAGTCTTAACTTGTGCTTTTGTCTTGGTTAGACCCCTGGACATACTCCATCTTTGAGGTGGGATGAAACTCCTGGCCGTGCAAAAGGTAGTGAGACTCCTGGAGCAACCCCAGGCTCAAAAATATGGGATCCTACTCCCAGTCATACACCAGCAGGAGCTGCAACCCCTGGACGGGATACACCTGGTCATGCAACTCCAGGCCATGGAGGCGCAACTTCCAGTGCACGTAAAAATCGATGGGATGAGACACCTAAAACAGAAAGAGGTATTTCTGAAATGACTAGAATTGATAGAAAGATCTGGATAGGTAAATGGGATAAGAATTTTTCACCTAAGGCTATCAGTATGAAAGCAAGTCAGGCCAGAAGCAGGGAAAAAAGTTTTCTCTCTGCATCCAGAGACTGGTGTATGTTTTAGTTGGGTGCCAGCAGGCAGAGTTCTGTGTCACAAAAACATCACCTCATGGTTTCAGCAAAGGAAACTAAGGCAATGGACACTACAGCAGCATAGCTATGGTGCCGTGGTTATGCCAATGTAACCTTGTACCATAGATGCAGAACACGGCTTTTGCTGTCGTTGTACAAATTCAACCTCCCCGAGCAACAGTAGTTTGGTCAGTAGAAGCATTTTTGTGTCAACCTAGCTGCATCTACATAGGGTGGGGGTGGGTGGGTGTATGAGAGAGAGGAAGGAGAGAAGTCAGCATAGCTGCAGGGCTTGGGTGTGGATATTTTCATACTACTGAATGTCACAGCTATGTTGACCTACATTTTAAGTGTACAACAGGCTTAAGAGTCTTTTTTATTATTGACAATGCGCTATCCTCTGCAGTGACCCTTGCAGATCAGGGTTTTGAGGCATGCTGAAAGGACAGGACAGAGAAACTCACGTTGTATTGTCTTTTGTGGATAAACAGAAAATGTTGCTAGTATTGTCAATTGGGCATGTTCCATAAGGTCTAAGCATTTATATCCACTTAGACTAATTTTATTCACTCGTTAGACTATAGAAAACAATCTTTGTCATATGTTAAATGATGGTTAAAATATTTTAACAAAGCAAGTATTAGAGTGTTTAATGTACAATCAAGTTCTTTCAAATATGTTGGAATCCTATCTAGTACTGACTTCTCGGATGAAACAAAAGAATATAAAAAAGACAGACTCTCTTTTTCCCTAAGATTAAATTATTTTATATGTTCATTAATATACTGGTAGTAGACTTCAATATTAAGTATGAGAGAAGTTTTTGGTTACTAGTTTGGTATCTTTGCTTATCTGATCTACTGGTGCTGGAGCTGGATGTTTCTGTTAGCATGGTGTTATGGGTAAGGAGGATCAGAGAACGGAGTGGAATTGTGTAGAAGAGATCAGACTTGGATATTGTGGTAATGCTTCTCTTTTAGAATGTTTTTCGTTTTCACTTTCAGAATGTGTGAGCTAAGAAACTTTAGGATTTTTCTTGTAAGATCTGATTTGCAGACATCATAATCTGAAAAATTTGGCTTTTGTTTTTATAGATACACCGGGACATGGCAGTGGATGGGCTGAGACTCCTCGTACAGATCGTGGTGGCGATTCAGTTGGTGAAACACCAACTCCTGGAGCAAGTAAAAGAAAGTCACGTTGGGATGAAACACCTGCTAGCCAAATGGGTGGTAGTACTCCCGTTTTGACACCTGGCAAAACACCAATTGGTACACCAGCCATGAATATGGCAACCCCTACGCCAGGTAAGCTTACTATCCTTTAACTAAGGCCTCTGTTTTCCATCACTAAATTTTTACAGTTTAATATGATGTAAATTTATTTAGATATCCCTGTTCTGTTTTTTTTTGACTATGGAAGCCCAACTTTGTATTCTGAATGTCCATAGCAACTTAATTCTGGCAGAGAATACAGAACAGTGTAGCCTTGAAGTCTGTTGTGTGTTTGTTGAATTGACAGGCAAGAATTGCTAAAGAGTTCCCTGAAAGTTCTAACTCAAGCAATTGGAATTCTGAGGCCAGTTCTGTGTTCAAGTGCTGCATATGACTTGGCTCCAGAGATTTCTTAAATGTTGAAGAAAATACCCTTGCAGGTAAAAATTAAAATATCTTTTCTAAATGTAGGTCACATAATGAGCATGACTCCTGAACAGCTGCAGGCATGGCGCTGGGAAAGAGAAATAGATGAGAGAAACCGGCCACTATCCGATGAAGAACTGGATGCCATGTTCCCAGAGGGATATAAGGTAGTGGATCTGAATAAGTCCAGGCTGCCTGTCGCTATATGTTGTAACATCCTGGTGATACGTATCCCACCCTGAATATAGATTTTTAACAATAAAATAATGAAAGTATTTGAATGTTTCAAACTAAATATAGATGAATTTATGTTAACATTTTTTAGTTTAATTACTGGTATTTTATAAATATCCATTAGAAGGGAAAAACTTAAGAGGTGCTTTAAAAGGAGGGTAGTTTTTCTTCTGCTTCACCTTAGGGAGCTTCTGCTGACTTCAGAAGGAGTTCCCTATGTGGAATGGCTGCAGAACTGAAGCCCATGATGTGGTAAAACAGATCAGACAGAGATTGAAAACTGTCAGTAAAACAGTATTAACGCACTACATTTAATCCCTTCCCCCTTTGTTTTGATATTCATATCAAGCACTTCATAAAGAGATACTTGAAGGCTAATATTTCATCTCTACTCATGAGAACTTTATAGTAGTACTTAGTCTTGTTAAGACTTCTTTTGACATCATTGCTGTACTTTCCAGTCCAACAACATATACACAGTTTCAAAGAATTATAAAGATCACAATTACTTAATTTACAACAGTACAAAGGTAGACTCTCAAACATATGCAGTAAGGTTGTCCCAAATCAATAGAACGAACAGTTAACATGAAAGATACTTCTATCAGTCGTTCTCTGCATTTTTGTGACTTCTTCCTTGATCTTACGGCTATTGTAACTGTCAGGTAATGTTATTTTTCACTTTCTGGTTTGCAGTCTATGAAAATACTTTTTAGATTTTTAGTGTTCAGGTGTGTGTATCTTTCTTATTTCAGTGGTTTATTTTTATCTTCATTTCACTTCAGGTTCTCCCTCCTCCAGCTGGTTATGTGCCTATTCGTACTCCAGCTCGCAAACTCACAGCCACTCCCACACCATTGGGTGGCATGACTGGATTCCATATGCAAACAGAAGATAGGACTATGAAGAGCGTTAATGACCAACCTTCTGGAAATCTTCCATTCCTAAAACCAGATGATATTCAATACTTTGATAAATTACTGGTAAATGAGATTTTACTGATACTGATTCAATGTCTCCTATTACGGGATGGAGATGGTGGGGAAATGTGCACTAATTAATATATTTGTAATTATTCATAGGTGGATGTTGATGAATCAACACTTAGTCCAGAAGAACAGAAAGAAAGAAAAATAATGAAATTGCTTTTGAAAATAAAGAATGGTACACCTCCAATGAGAAAAGTAAGACTTTATTCTGATGTGGACATACTACTCTCATTTTCAAATACCATAGTTTCCTCCCCATTTATTTTAGGATCCAGTTTCACCTCTTTTTTCCCTAAAACTGTCATTGGGCTTGCTCCAGGCTTCTTCTAAAGGACTTCTGTCTCTATCTAGTATTTTTCCTGTATTTTCATCTAGCTCTTGCTTTCTCTCTCAATTGTGTTTCCCTTACGTATGCCTCTTAATAAAGGTCACAGCTGTATTTTTTCGCTCACAGAACTGTGACCAATATATATAAATAAAATTCAGTAAGTATTTATGTTCTGTAATCATTACATCTATAAAGCATTTTGTGACACACTGATATGAAGGATGCTATATTTTATTGTATCTTAAGATCATTGTTCCAAATGTATTTCTGGCCACAGCATCCTTTGAAATCAATTGAATTGCACCTTATTATGGCTTGATTTTGCTCATTACATAGAAATGCTGTATCATTTTGGCATCATTCTGCGTGATCTAATTCAGAGGGGTTTTTTTAGGCTGCTTTGCGTCAGATTACCGATAAAGCTCGTGAATTTGGAGCAGGTCCGCTGTTCAATCAGATTCTGCCTCTGCTGATGTCACCAACGCTTGAAGATCAAGAACGTCACTTGCTTGTCAAAGTCATTGATAGAATCTTGTACAAACTGGATGACTTGGTCCGACCATATGTACACAAGGTCTGTTTTCACTGAAATTTACTTAAATACTTAATTTTATTTTAATATTTAATATCTATTTTGTGAATGTGGTCTGTACTCTTTACTGAGTGCTCTATAATAGTTACTCTTCTGTGGCTCAGGTTTGCACATGTTTATGCATCCTTGTGTTTGAATCTTCAGATTTTTTAAAAAAACGTTTACATTACTAGTAGAAGTGCACAGTTAGAGATAGATTGTCCCCTTTATATAGACAGATTGTGATACTAAAATACTTTTACGTAGTCATTTCCCAGATTTCATTTGCAGAATAGCTTTTGTAAGTTATATGAATAATATATCAAAATTTAAAACTTAAAAGCAATATTATCTGGAACAGTTCATTGTATATGCATGCGCTGGAAGTAAATGATTATGGTAGTTGATCTATGCAACATCAGTGGTACTGGCATCCTACTTTAGAGGAAAAAGGTAGCCTAGAAAATCAGTATGTGGATTAATGTTGAATGAGAGGGTAAAGGATTATTAAGGGAAATGGTGATATTTTGAATTAATGAGCCATGGAATCCCCATGTTAATCAGCCTTTTCTTAGGGCCAGAACTACTGAGGTGGACACTACTGCTTGAGTTGAGAGGTATTCAAATAAATATAATCTGAAGTGTTAATTTGTTCATTTGTTGCCCATTTCAGATTCTTGTGGTCATTGAACCTTTGCTGATTGATGAAGACTACTATGCAAGAGTGGAAGGCAGAGAAATTATATCAAACTTGGCTAAGGTAATAATAGTGCAGCAATCCTTCCTTTCTATACTGAATAAGCTAGTATTATAGCTCATTATATTATAACGCAACTGTAACCGTTTGAACTGGAGTATTCTGCTCTGTAGTATTGAAAAGGTGATGTCATGTGACAAGAAACTTACAAACACAACAAAGAAGTTAAAAGCTCATCATTCTTGTACATAAGTATGTTTTATCTTCTTCTTTCAGGCTGCTGGTTTGGCTACAATGATCTCCACCATGCGACCTGATATTGATAACATGGATGAATACGTCCGAAATACAACAGCTCGAGCTTTTGCTGTTGTTGCCTCTGCATTAGGCATTCCTTCTCTGTTGCCCTTCTTGAAGGCCGTATGTAAGAGCAAAAAATCCTGGCAGGCTAGGCACACTGGAATCAAGATTGTACAGCAAATTGCTATTCTTATGGGCTGTGCTATCTTGCCTCATCTCAGAAGTTTGGTTGAAATCATTGAACATGGTACGCTGTCTTTTGTTAAATATTTTCTCTTGTTTGTACATAAGGTTATTGGTTAAATTAAGGAGTCAAATTCTTGAATGTCTGGCCTAGACTTTGCAATTCTAATAGAGACTACATCAGAGTATTCCTATTTCCTTTTAATCGTATTTTTTTCAAAGATTTTGTTCTATAGCTTTGTTTAAGTAATTGTAATAAAGCTTTATATGGGAGAGTTTTGTTACAGCTATAAAGCACGGAAGACAATAACTTGAAAACAACTAGTACTGCTAATTTCTTTTAGACTCTTAACCCTTTAGTTCTCATGTAGTGTAGTTCTTGCTCTTCGGACCATGTTTTGATTCATAAGTGACAGCAATAAATCTGTTTGATTTTTGTATAACCGCTTAGTACTTCCAGTATTTTAAATTGATAAAATATTATCCTGCATTCTCTCTCTCAACAGACTTGTATATATTGTCTATATAAATAGTTAAATTATAGAATCCTTGAGTTTCAATTAGCACAGTGTGAGCCAGTTCTAACTGAGGAAGTTTGTTTATTGATAGAATAACATCCACATGTATTGAGTTTACACTGCAGCACTTGGGATGCCTTGTATTGTAATTGCTTAGTAGTTTTAGTGAAGCATCAGCTGGTCAGTTTTAACAGCTGTATTATGGAATTCTATTGTTGAGAAGATCTGGGACTCTCTGGAGTGATACATTTTAAACCCCACAATATTGGAACTTATTAGGTTATAAATAATATACTTTTTCTGAAATGTTTTAGAAAGTAATTCTACGGTGTTAGAACATAGCCTGATGTAGTTGCGTGGTTGGTTTCAAGTTTTCTCTCTAAGTATTACAAAATAGCATATGGTTTTTCATTTGGACTTCCCCTCTCTGTGACTTCTCTAAAATGATTCCTGTTTTGTTAAATAGCAGTCAAATGGAAGTAGCACTTCAGAATCTTTCCTGAAATGGCCTGAATCTTAGACATTTGAAGCTGAAATTGGAAAATGGATTTTTCAAAGTTTAGAGCAAACAATTCTCTGTATAAACAGCCTTTTAAATTCCAAAATAGATCTTGAAGGTTTGTGCTAGGAAATGCTGGGCACAAGATGAAAAGGAGGAAGCGTGCTTTTACACTTCATCATAAGAAACTTTTCTTCTCTTTCCTGTCCTCTTGTACACAGTCCCCCATTTTTCCACAATAACTCAAGCTCTGGGCAATGGCGTAAGAAGCACTTACTGAATATGACTTGTTTTCCAGGTCTGGTGGATGAGCAGCAGAAAGTGCGCACTATCAGTGCTTTGGCTATTGCTGCTTTGGCTGAGGCAGCTACTCCTTATGGTATTGAATCATTTGACTCTGTTCTAAAGCCCTTATGGAAGGGCATACGTCAACACAGAGGAAAGGTATGTCTCTACGATCTTTCTTTTCACCACGCTATTTTGAATATAAATTGGTGCATGCATTTTGATACCCATGACAATTACGTTGTGTATTAAAACAGGGTCTGGCTGCCTTTTTGAAAGCTATTGGGTACCTTATCCCTCTTATGGATGCTGAGTATGCCAACTACTATACCAGAGAAGTAATGCTAATCCTTATCAGAGAGTTCCAATCTCCTGATGAAGAAATGAAAAAAATTGTGTTAAAGGTATGTCAAATACTTCCAGTGTAACTTAATTTTCCTTGTGATTTGGAGCAATGCAAAATCTGTCATATATAATAAGCATTTTCTTTGTAAAATTGGTCTACCGTATTAAAACAGTTGCATTTTTATTTCCTCCTAGGTGGTAAAGCAGTGTTGTGGTACAGATGGTGTTGAAGCAAACTACATTAAAACAGAGATTCTGCCACCATTTTTCAAACACTTTTGGCAGCACAGAATGGCATTGGACAGAAGAAATTACAGACAGGTATGGTTTAGTTTGGAAAAGATTTAAACTGCTTTGAATTAAATTTAGAAGATGGTATGTAGAGAGATGTGTGTGGTGACTTTATTTTTTAATTTTTCAATGTATCTTGAGACAGAGTTCAGTCATCTCCCATCAGATCTGAGATGTGGATAGATGATTAAAAGGCTCAGGATTCTTAAATGAGATACAGAACATTTTGTCTCTAGTTTACTAGTATGAATACCCGTCTCAGTTGATAGTGACAAAAGCAGCTACCATCTGATGGCTTATTTGTGCTATGTAAAATGACTAGTCGGTTTCAGTCCCTAGTGGATAAGTGTCCCCCATCACAAAAGTACGAGTATTACCACTATTGGCTCAAGTAAACACCCAAGTTGACAGTCTGAGAGGACTTAAATGTTCCACTTCCCATCCATTCCAGTATTGGTCATTCCAATTGAGACACATTAATATAGCAGTGTGAGGGCAGGGGTGTGCTGTTAATGGCCAGGCTATACCACTTCAGTATCCCAGATTGTTAACCTGCGATCTTTCCCAATTGTTAAATGTAGCTGAATAATGAAGAAGAGGAAAAAAACAATGGGAACATAATATAAATAATGTTTATTATAATACTTTTATGGAAAATAAACTTGGCAGGTTTATTTTAGACATAAATAATGGAGAAGCTATATTTGAAGATGTGATGCTTTTAGCACTTGTTTGTATGACTTTAGTTTTTCAATAAACATACCAACAAAGGTGAAATTAAAATTTTTATTAAAAACCCACAAAATCTGAGTTCTTTAGGACAATGAGACTACGTAGACTTAAATATTATAAATACATGTTAAAATCTTTCAAAACCATTTGTTGCCTTTGTTTTCCTGCCAGGATCAAGATTACAGGCTCTCTCTCTTACAACAGTTGCTGATCTAACAGATTTCATCTTGCAGATCCATACATGTCTGGCTGATTTTTAGGGGCTTCTGTTGTAGGAAAAACCTAGTCCTGAACACAGACCTGGTTAGATAAAAGCTTTCCTCATTTTTAAATCATTTTCAGTCCATCCTAACAGGAAACAAACTGGAAATTCATACTATCACTGTGAATGACACTAGGGCTCAAACTCCCATTTTAAAAAAATTGCATTTACCTACGAGTAATACATCTACTTCTTGCATTAGTTTAAAAGCAGCTTGTTTTGCAATTTTTAATTATCCATGCGAAGAAAACTCCCCAACTTCCTATTTGAAGGCAAAGAACAGCCAAGTGGATTGGTCCATTTGCAATGATTTTTTCTTAGGATGTAGACAAGAGTATGAGATTCTGGAAATTCTTCTGCTTACTCACAACCTCGAAAATAGCTTTCTGCAGCTAGTTTTTTGCCTGAGAAGGGGTTATCCTGTTTTTGAGAATAAATGATAACAGCATGATGCCCTTTCTTCTCTTTCGACCATGCACAGGATTTTCTCGGTCATCTTAGAAATTTTAGGAAGTCTTTGTAAATTATTTCTCTCTGATTATTTTGTTTAAAGGTATACTCTTATGTTTCAGTTGGTTGATACCACAGTGGAGCTGGCAAACAAAGTTGGAGCAGCAGAAATTATTTCAAGGATTGTGGATGATCTGAAAGATGAGGCTGAGCAGTACAGAAAAATGGTTATGGAAACAATTGAGAAAATAATGGGGAACCTGGGTGCAGCAGACATTGACCATAAACTAGAAGAACAACTTATTGATGGTATCCTGTATGCCTTCCAAGAACAGACCACAGAGGTATTTCAGAAGATGCTTTTAGCAGCTAATTTATGTAATTTAATCTGTTTGCACTGTTTGTGGAAAAGTTACTGTTCATGGTTGAAATCTGGAAAAGGATTATGTGGGCTTTTTTAGTTAAAACAAAGAGCACTGAAATTTGCAAAGCAGTTGTGGAATGTTAATGTGGCATATATTATAAAGTTGTAGGTGCAAAAGAAGTTCAATGGCAAATGGACAGTTGATATAAGAGAGACAAGGTAGGTGAGGTAATATTTTTTATTGGACTAACTTCCATTGGTGAAAGAGACAAGCTTTTGAGCTTACATAGATTTCTTCTGTGTAAGCTTGTCTCTCTCACCAACGGAAGTTATTACAATAAAAGATATAAGTTCATCTACATTGTCTCTCTAATATCCTTGGACCGACAAGACTACAGCACACTGCGTACAATTGGTGATATACTTGATCTTCCAGACAGGAGCCGTGTTAGTCTGTTTTTAGTAAAACAGCGAGAGTTCCGTGGCACCTTAAAGACTAACATTTATTTGGGCATAACCTTTCGTGGGCAGAAACCCATTTTGTCGGATGCATGACCTTACTTGATCTTGCTTTTCTAACTCTTTTTCTTGTTCTTGTTGTTTTTGTTCAGGACTCTGTGATGTTGAATGGCTTTGGTACAGTGGTTAATGCTCTTGGTAAACGAGTTAAACCATACTTGCCCCAGATCTGTGGTACAGTTTTATGGCGTTTGAACAACAAATCAGCCAAAGTTAGGCAGCAGGCTGCTGACCTGATCTCTCGTACTGCAGTTGTCATGAAGACTTGTCAAGAGGTAATAATTTCTCCCATTCCTCTTTTCCATAGAAAATAATTTTTAAATGAAAGGAAAGTGAAAGAATTTTTGCTAACTTTTAAATTTTGTTGCTTGGCTCTAGGAAAAACTGATGGGGCACTTGGGTGTTGTCCTATATGAGTATCTGGGTGAGGAATACCCTGAAGTACTAGGCAGTATACTTGGAGCACTTAAAGCCATTGTGAATGTTATAGGTATGTTATGTTGTATGATTGTTGTATTGTTATAGGTATGCATGAATGTTATTTGGGGTATTTTTGTTCCAGAGGCAAGTAATGAAATGGGGGAGGGGGTGGGAAGTGAATCTGAGACTTAATAAAGTGTCATTCTGTTGAACAGGTATGCACAAGATGACTCCACCAATCAAAGACCTGCTGCCAAGACTCACACCTATCTTGAAAAACAGACATGAGAAAGTACAGGAGAATTGTATCGACCTAGTTGGACGTATTGCTGACAGGTAAGTTGTCGTGGTATACTTCTGAAATGCCATGATGCATTAACTGCTTCCATAACAGGTCACAACATTTAACTAAATTATCAAACCTTAAAACTGGGCATAAGGTTTAGGATCTGGATTTTATGAATCTTCGGGGCAATGGGAGTTCCTTAAGATTTATTACCGAGATTGTTCATGTTAACAGTTTTTCTCATGATTAATAAAATGAAATAGGTCATACTTTGTACCTACATATCAGGTATGCATTTGCAGTCTCTCACATACTATGTAAATGATATTATTTGCTTCTGTTAGTCTTTCTTTGATTTGCCAGTTTACATAGGTTTGAGGCAGACTGTAGAATGAAACTTAATTCTATAGGAGGTTTGTGTACTCTTGTAAAAAACTTAACATTGCCATCGAATTCTTGGCTTAAAAAGAGAGGTGAGCCCATGTTCCTGTGTTAGTAGCATAGGTGTATATCTTGTAATCTGTTTTTGCCTAAAAAGTTTGTCTTCACTAAAATATCTATTCTTATTCAGGGGAGCAGAATATGTTTCTGCGAGGGAATGGATGAGGATCTGCTTTGAACTGCTGGAGTTGTTAAAAGCTCACAAGAAAGCTATCCGACGAGCCACAGTAAACACTTTTGGTTATATTGCAAAAGCAATTGGGTAAGTATGTTGACTTGATACTGATCAGCATTTGCAGGCCCTTTCTTACAATAGCGGTGGGTTTTCTTGGAAAAATAACATTGAAATTCTTTTGCCTTTAAAATTTCAACCAAATTGTTGTTTAAAAAATAGGTTTTATTTACTTCATTTTATAGGAGGCAAAATGCTATCATTTATATTTCAGTAACATATGCTGCTTTAATAGACATGGGGCTGGTCTACACTACAAAGTTAAGTACATCATTCAAGTCTGTGTAGAAGTTCACACCTTGTATGATTAATTAAGCCACCTTAAGCCCCAGTATAGATACTGCTGGGTTGATCATCATAGGTTGATGGCATACCACCTCTTCATTCCTTTCCATCGCAGTATTAAGTGTCTACACTGTAGTTCTAAAGTCTCATTGCAGCTATGCTGCAGTAGTGTTTCTAATGTAGACATACCCTAGCCTTGTAGGGCAGATATGATAAAAGTACATTTTTATATTGGTAGAAAGATAAAGTTATAGCCATCGTCTTTGAGTGCTTGTACTATAATAGTTCTAATTTTATAAGCAGTAAAAAGTATTGAAATGTTTTTCTGATTGAAAAATTGGAGGAAATAGTGCATTCATGTGCTTCCTTTGTCTTTATCATACAATCTTACTCTTGAGACTGGTGCCACAAGTCTCTTCCACTGGTGTTTTCTGTAATAAAGAATTTCAGCAAAGAAATTGGTTTTGCTGTTAATTTGTATTACCAATTTATAGTCTTGACACATACTGTAGAGCGAAACTTAATTCTAAATAAATAGTCTACATATTCTTAGCAAATCCAAATAAGACATCCAAATAATCAATCTGTTTAAAAACAGATAAAAGGTACCTAGGAGCCCTAAGACTGGGACCCCATCATATAGGCACTGTACAAATATACACCCCAGTCCAGCTAACACTTAGCATGTGTGTAATTTTATGCAAGAGTGTAAGTGTTTGCAGGATCAGAGCTATAAAAAGAGACAGTTTGTAACCCAAGAGTATAGGAGCTAGTTTGAGGCAAGACACAACTACTGACTGTGTCAAAGTGGTGAAGGATGGATGAGGATGAGGGTTATGAAAAGCCCACACTTACTTAGTTTAGCTATTGCACAACTCATTGCTTTCTGCAAGTTCCAAATCAGGCATCCCTCACTGAGATTGTTGCCCGGTATATACTGCCAGCAGCCGACGATGGGAGATACACGTTTCATAGTGTAGCCGTACGCTTTTTGCAGGGGTGGATTTGTGGCGTTGACTGGAGAGCACTTCCAGGATCGATTGGGTGGGTCTCCACTGCCCGCTCAGTCAACCCTGTGGAATTGATCCTGCAGCACCCGCACAGCCCCAGCAGTGTAGGCATACCGATTTGTCTACTATTTGGCTGGCTTCTGGCATTGAAAGTAACTAAATATGTATTTCACTGACCAAGTCCTGCGTTTTGCCTCTTCCAGACCCCACGATGTACTGGCAACACTGCTAAATAACCTGAAAGTACAGGAAAGACAGAACAGAGTATGTACTACAGTAGCAATTGCTATTGTAGCTGAAACTTGCTCACCTTTCACAGTACTGCCCGCACTGATGAATGAATACAGAGTTCCAGAACTGAATGTCCAGAATGGTGTATTAAAATCTCTTTCTTTCCTGTTTGAATACATTGGAGAGATGGGAAAAGATTACATCTATGCTGTTACACCATTGCTTGAAGATGCTTTAATGGACAGGTCAGTAATATTCTTTGCTTATGATACTTGTAGTCACATGCAGGTTCCGCTTGTCACATTAAACACACTTTCATCCCGTGTCTGGTTTCTCAGTGAAGAATCTACATGGAGATGATTGTTTCATCAGAAACATTAAATGAATAACCTATATATATAAGCTTGATGTAATTCAAACCAACTTTTACTTGTTCCAAAGAACCATACGCGCTTTTTTAGTAATACCATTGAAGATTAAAAGTTTGCAAAAGGAAATAATTACCGAATGACTGAGCCAGGATTTACTCTATCAGGACTGCTTTTAATCAGTTACTTTTCTGGGTTGTTGAGCAGAGTTAAATAACAATAATTCTCCCATAAACCTGTGAGAGAATTTTTGTATTAGCTGATTTGAAATGTAATTTCTCTGCCCCACGCTGTTGGCAGGGAAGAGCAAAAGAGTATCATCAGAACTTCTTTCCGTTCTTTGTGTCCGAAAAGCATTATTATAATTGCCGACAAAGTTGTATTTGCAAGCAAACTGTAAAATAAACGGATGGTTTTCTTTGCAGAGACCTTGTACACCGACAAACAGCCAGTGCTGTGGTGCAGCATATGTCCCTTGGAGTATATGGATTTGGCTGTGAGGATTCTCTGAATCACTTGTTAAATTATGTATGGCCCAACGTGTTCGAGACATCTCCTCATGTCATTCAGGCAGTCATGGGAGCATTGGAGGGCCTAAGAGTTGCTATTGGACCATGTAGAATGCTGCAGTATTGTTTACAGGTATGCTTCCTTAACTTGGGGTGACAGGGAGAGTAATTTTTCACATCTGAATACTCAACAAGTAGAAAAAACCTGAAAGCAATAATCTTGAAAGGGTGTTAAGGGTGATAGTGGACATCCGCTTTGGTATTTGCACTGTCATGTTGCCATATGCCACAGAGGTGGGGGACTAGTCGCATAACTTTGTGACTCAAACTATATTTGAAATGCTCTATTCAGTTCTGCACACTTCGTCTTCACGTGTATATTTGTAACAACAATATTGAGGGAGTTTAGAGAAGTGAAACAAGTAATCCCGGGACTGCAGAACGAAGGTGGGGTATGAAAGACAAGGCCAATGGTGGAAAAAATTAGTTGTAATGACGTGTGACTATCCATAAATACTTGAAGGTAAAGACTAAGGACTGAGAGAAACGGTGGTGGTGTAAGAGAAAGTAATGGGATGAAATTATGAAATGGAATTTGGGTTAAATATCAGGAAATAAATGGATTGTGATCATTGTTAGAGCGTAGAAAGCTTGGTCAGCCCTCAAGACATTTAAAGCCAGATAGCACAAAGCACTGGAAAACTAGGCTGTAGGATAAGAATAAATATCCTCTCAGCACTGGGTTTGAATATTGTTCAGTAGTAAACATTTATATTCTGGCAGGATCCAAAGGCGCCATTGCTATTCTGTTGTAGACAACATAGACACTCCTTGCCCTGAGGGAACTGCAGTCCAAAAGATAAAACAGGTGAAAGGCAGGGATGAGGATATAACATACAGGCAAATGAATACAGTGAAGAATTGATTTAGTTTTGTTAGTTGCTTGTCTGGTGTTTTGTTTTGCTCTGTAAGATGATAGGGTGAGGAATTAGCATTCTTAATTAGTATTTTCCTTACTTAAATATTAAATAGGAGATTAGTATTTTCCTAGAGACTTAAAATTCCTCCTGTCCTGCAGAGAAGGGGATGATAATAAACTTTAATTCTTATCTCACTTCTATGTGTTCACCTCTGTGCTGTACAAAGGAGAAACTGAGTGGCAATATCCCCACTTCATGTTTGAGGAAACTGAGGCACAGAAGTTAGTGTGACTTCATTCAGGACACACAGCAAGTTAGTAGCACAGCCAGGAGTAGAATGTGGATCTCCTGACATCTAGTCCAATGCCATGTATATTAGAACTGTGGGCTTTTCACCTTTCTAAAGAGAGCAAAACAACCAGAAACTTATTGACTGGAATTCACCCTGAAGAACAAATGAAACTTTAAGGGTGCAGAACTTCTAAATTTGAATATTTTCTTTCTATAGGAAGTAATGACAATTGATTGTTTAGCTTCATTAGAAAGTCAAACAATAGGAGTAACAGGAGAGGATTCAGTGTGTCTTCTCAGCTCAGACTTCTAGTTAGCATTTATTTTAATAACGAAATAGGATTAAAAAAATCAATTGCTTAAGTTTATTTTATTTTATTTTTACTATTATACATAGCTCAAATACCAAGTCTGTAGGCTGATTGTTAATTTTTTAATTTAACATTTGTTTTATTTTCCTAGGGTTTGTTTCACCCTGCCAGGAAAGTCAGAGATGTGTATTGGAAGATTTATAATTCAATCTATATTGGCTCACAAGATGCTCTGATAGCACATTATCCAAGAATCTACAACGATGAAAAGAACACCTACATTCGTTATGAACTTGATTACATCTTATAATCTTATTATTCAGTCATTTGTGTTTAATTCACAGCTGCTTCGAATTTGATGTAAAATTTTAAAATGTTGCAGATCAGTGTAGAGCTGGTCAGAGGAGGAGCTAGAAATCCAGTAGCATGATTTTTAAATAACCTGTCCTTTTTTATGTTAAACAGTAAAAGCCAGTAGTGACCAAGAACACAGTGTGATTACACAAGTACTGGAGGGATTTCATTTCGGATTCATCTTTATGAAGATTTAGATTTCATTCCTTGTGTTTAAAGGGGATGTTTATTTGAGAAATAAACATTTTGTGTATAAAATACTAATGTGTGTATGTATGTGTGTGCGTGTGTGTGTGTGTTTTTGGACAGAGGCTTGTAAAACGAATCTCTTTGATAGATTAAGCATTTGTTAATGTAAAAAAAGTGGCGTACATTTTAACCCTCTTTTTGTTATCCCCTAGTTTTGAATAAATAAGAAAAATGTACAAACTAGTTGGTGTGTATTTTTTACAATGGGATGATGAAACTGTACTGTGGCTGGTTGCCATAATTTTCACAGTCTGTTTGCAGGGAAACTGGCTTTTAGTTACTGCATGCTGTCAGATCACCTCAGTCAAAAAAATGTCATGGCTATGAAGATTAATTGTGCTGTCAGTGTAATAAAAAATTGGTCTAAGTAAAAATATGTTGTCAGTTGAATGTGGATGTGAATCTGGACAGTCTATTCCATGGCCTTTTAATCTGTATGCCTGCCCAGGATGAAAGTGACCAGCATAATGCTTAGGTCTCATTTAGAGCCAATTGAATATTTGTCAGAAAACCAGTGTCTGTGGTACCTGATGTGAGGCAGCTGCTGGGAGTGCTGAGCAAATGGACAAGAATCACTGGAATTACTTTGTCCATCCAAGCTGTCAGTATACAGGGAGGATAGGAGACACAACTTCCCTTCTTCCTGCTCAACCCCAATGATACATACTCCGGCAATAAAAAAATCAAGGAAGTGAAGACAGGATATGTCAAATGAAGACATGGAAAACTACATAAAACATGGGATGATAACCTTACATGGCAAAGTCAGGACATCATTGTGATGATGTCATTTAATAAAATATTAGGATGAAATCAGCAATACTCAGATATCAATGGCATTATTTTCTGATTGACTCTGATACTCCATTCTATGATCAGATTGCATTCTCTGTGTTTGAATTCTAATGTTCTAGCTAATTTCTTTCTGCTGTTTGTAGCCATGCACAACATTCTTTTTATTATTTAGTATATAATTTATATTATTTAAGTACATAAGCAACTATTTATCCTAATTTTCAAGGCCATTTAAATGTCACCTGAATTCCTTCCTTCCACCCCCCACACCCCCCTCTCCTCCAACTACTTGTGTGTTAGAAACTTGCAGCCCTATTTCCAGGGCAGATCATTACTTGTTACCTTTTCTAAAAAACATAGATTTGGGGAACTGAAACTACTGCATGACCCATACTTACACTACACCATCTGTTGCTATGAAATTTATTATATGACAACAGCTGGGAGTTCTTGATAGCTTTATAGTTCAGGAATTCTTTTTCTCAGAACCACAAGCAAGATTTTTATATTGTCACTTCAACTTCAGTGTCTAGCTTTTTCTTGTTCAGCAAAGCTTTGTTTGCATTTCTGTAGGGCCTCCCACTCTGATTTCAAAGCATTATACAAATACAGTAATGCAATTAGTCTTTCAAGAGCACTATAAGGTAGGTCAGTTTAAGTCCCCATTTGACTGGAGGGTGGTACTGAAATGCTGTGATGTTGCCCAACATGTCTCTGGTAGAACTGAGAATAGAAGACAGGACTCCTGAGTTCCAGTTCTTTGTGTTAACTCTATCATGTTTTCTAAGATATTAATATGACAAGTAAACACATGAGATTATTCACCAGGAAATGCAAACTAGGAGTTAAACTATTTTCATTAATGTTCTTTTAGGAAAAAAAGCCTTTATATAATCTTACCTTTCCAAACACACCCCCAAGAGGGAGGGAAAGGAGAGGAGGATCTCACTTGATACAGTAAAAGTATAAAAATTGTATTGTGCTCTTTTAGTTTTATGCTTCATTTCCAACACCAGTTGACAAAAATTGAAGTTTTTCACCCCAAATACAGGTAAAACAAGTTTTCTTGTTACTCATCAATGGTCCATTTGCACTATCCTGGTTCTTCCCAATTCTCTTACCACAATAGTGCCTTTTCAGGTAAAGTCCAACTCTTAATTGCTTTGGCATTATTGGAAGTTAAAAACTGCTCTTTGGGAATTTTGTTATATTGTTTGACAGCTTGTGTAATACAAGCAGGTCATGAGGCCATTGTATCTAGGACTACTCGGTGACTTCTGTCACTGTCCTGCGGGGTGAAAGCAAATACCCAGTTTGAGGCAAAACTGCACTGTGCCAAATAAAAAGCCACACCTGCAGAAGTGAAATTGACTGTTCTTAAGTACAAAACTGATATTCATATGCAGTTGTTAAAGAAAATTGACTGTGGTATTTAAGCTACTACTTTCTTTTTTTATGAATCTATTTCAAGTGCAAGGTGTTCCTTTAATTCTAACAATTGGTCTCTATTTAGTTTATCAGCAGATGCCAAAGTCTGCCGTCATCTGTACGATTGCCATTAATGTCGTATGGATTGCAAAGGTATAAGTGAAAATTGAATGTGTGGTTTTGGGTGTGGATACACATTTGCAAAGGCCCAGGATAAGTTTGTATTCGCTGATGTCAAAAATTGTCAGTAGTTACAATGCAAAAGAAACAGTTGAGTGTGACAGATCAGTATATATACATGTGGGGTAGCACTCATCAATATCCATCTGTAATTTTGCAAACCAAACTGATTTACTCCTAAATCCACCTGTAAAATTAATTTGATGGCAACAGTTCCACTTTACTAAAATCTGGAGGTTTTAAAAATGATTTTCATCTTAGAAAAATAGTTTAAAGGCACATCATATCAAATTAACCTTCACAATTAAATGCCATTTTTGTCTTAAAAAAAAAAAAAAAACCCTGGGGATTAAGGTAGTAATATTCTTTGACAAAGCTGACCTTGTTAGTGAAACAAAACACACCAGAATGGGAATTCAAAAGCACCACCATAAAAATGACACAAACTATTGAAGTATTATGAACTGAATAAAACCAGGACAAATGTATGATAGAAATAAGATAAATAATCAATGGCATACCATAAAATATTCGTTGTGCTTGCTTATGTCCACTCTGTGTTAGGTGTGTGCGTGCCACATGCACTGGGGCTGGAGATTTTTCTCTCAGTGGTAGCCATAGGGCCAGCTTTAGCGCCCTCTGGATCACACACACATACGCTGGTATAGAGGGTGCCGCTGGTCCCCTCCCTCTCAGTTCCTTCTCACCACCTGTGATGATGCGGGAACGTCCTCTTACTTTGGCAAGCTCTTCTAACCCAGCGGTTCTCTTTTTAGCAATAGCGTATATAGTTCAGGTTCGTTAGCATTTAGTTCACTCTGTATTGTAGATTCGATGAGAAGAGGCAGCCCCAGGGTCTGGGCATGCCCCGGTCCCCAGGCTTCAGACCTTGTGCAAGACATCTGTGCCTGTGAATGACCCTCACCAGAGCTGTCTAAAGTGCCTGGGAAAGGCTCACATGCGAGACAAATGCAGGATCTGTAAAGGGTTCAGACCTCGCACTAAAAAGGAATGAGACATTTGGGTGAGAGAACTTCTAATGGAGTCAGCTCTTAGACTGGCCTCTGAGCTGGGCTGTTCAGACTTGGCTCCTCTCCCCCCGCCCTCCACAGCACAGCATTCCTTCTGGCACCAGTCGCCATCCCCAGTGCCTAAGAACCTCTGCAAGAAAACATACTGGGAGAGGTGCTCACCAGCACCCAGGAGGAACAAAAGGGGCATAGGGGAGACCCATGGCAGGATGCCCATGTCCACTGGGCCTCGGGTCGGCAACAACCTCACCCCTTTGGATTCGCAACCCAACTCTGGACCTGCCATTGACTCCTGGGAGCAGCAGGGGTCCCGGAATCTCACATGCATCTAGAGGCATTCCAAGCAATTAAGGACCTCCTGGTCATCCCTATGCCATCAACACCCTGAGAAGACAGGCCCCTGCACTAGGACTCCATGTCGGTACCATTGACCATTTGCCCATCCAGGGTCAAACCTGTGATGAGGCCACTGCAGCAATACTCCAGCCCCACGTGGTTCACCAATGCCCTGTCAGCACACGGGACTCCCAGCACTGGTTCGTGGAGCCTCATCACCACCAGACTCTGCTACAGACCCACAGTACTGGTCCTCGGAGTTGTGACCCCAGTCTCCGGAACACCGTCTCCAGAGTCTCGGAACCTATACTCTGAATTCCGACACCGATCTCTGGAATCCCGGCACTGGTCCCCCTCGACTTGTTATCGGTCACTGAAAGACAGTAGCCGGTCACCAGACGTGCGGCACCCAGGTCCCTGGCACTGAGGCACCGCTCCTTCCAGCACAGTGTGGAAGGGGAAGCGACTTCGGTGCTGCCATGGTCTCAGAGAGAGGACTCTGGACTGAGAAGGGGAGGAGGTCGCCCTGACCAAGGGACAGATGTCCACTTCTACAGCAAGGGGGCTATCTCTGGGGGTTTGGCCACAAGGGCAATGGCTTGCACCATGGCAGTTTTGGAACTTGTGGGGGTTTCCCTCTGTCCCAGGGTCACACACACAGTCATTCTCAGGGGCCTCAGAGAGGCAATCAACAGCGGTCACTTTCCCACACCTGATTTAGAGGTAGGGTCAGACCAAAAGACTGAGGCTTCTGCTGTAGCCCCAGATGGGACCACCCCAGCTGGGGAGGAAAAGCTCACCTCTTCACCCTGCCTGTATCATCTTTCTCCTTGCCAGATGAGATGGTAGGGGGGCCTCCGCCATTATCCTGCATGATGACTTTAGCGCTCGCAAAGAGCTGCTCAAGAGGATAGCCTCAAACCTCAGCCTACAGGCAGAGGAGCTGAAGGAGCTCAATATCCTGGCAGCAGCAGCTCCATCTAAGGTGGCCCTCCCAGTCCATGAGGGGGTGAGGAAGCTAGTCAAGGCCCTGTAGCAGACACCAGTCTCGCTGTCCCCTACATTTACGTGGGCTGAGAGAAAATATTATGTACCCGTGAAGGGATTTGAATATTTGTGCACCCATGCCTGCCCAGGTCATTGGTAGTAAGAGCTGCCAATGAAAGGGACAGGAGCAAGAGAGTTCAACCCCCCCCAAGAACAAAGAGGCAAAGAAATTAGACCTGTTCGGTGGAAAGGTTTACTCAGCCATGGGCCTGCACATATCCGACCAACCAGCCCGGCTGGGGGGATAGGACTTTAACATCTGGCGTCCCATGGCTAAGTTCAGACTCCCTGCCTCACGACTCCAAACTGGAGTTTGAGGCTATAGTGGAGGAGGACAGTGTCCTGAGCCTTGCCCCGGGCAGCCTCTGATGCGGCCGATTTGGTGGCTAGCACAATGGCATTGGCTATATCGACGAAAAGAGGCTCGTGGGTTCAATCATCTGGTCTGTCCTCCGAGGTCCAGCAGTCCATTCAGGACCTCCTATTCGACAGTGCAGCCCTGTTCGCAGATCTAAAGGACATAAGGCTGCATGGTTTAAAGGACTCTAGAACCACGTGCTGCATCACTGGCGATAGCGAAAGTCCCAAGCAGGATCAGCCAATCCAATTCCTCTCAGTCTGTTCGTCAGAAACTGCTGCTGGGTTGCCCACCAGCTCTAGCTATTTGCTGAAACCGGAATGAAAGCGCAAGCAAGGGAAGCTCTTCAAATGGTTCCTTCTCCAGATTGTTCCCAGGGCTGTGCAGACCCAAAAGATGGATTGGAAGGATCTTCTGGAAACTTGGCAGGCTGCAACAACTTCCTGTAACATGTGGGGTGGACAGTCAAATTTTCCCATGTTGCCCCCATGAACCAGGAGCTCGAGCAGCCATAGCTGGGGAGCTGGTAGGAAACCTGGAATAAGGGGGTTTGGCTCAGCTCTGGGTGCTACCGTGTGGATGGTGGAACCCAGGTTAGAGCCTGGATCCAGAAATTCTAAGCCTAGGGTTAATATGCAGAAAGGACGCTCAAGGCCTGGGCTTGCAAACCCAGGATCCACAGACTGGAGTCCCACTAACCCAGCACTTACACTGCAGTGTAGACGCACCCCAAATTACTTCTGCCCACTACCAAAGCCAAGGCATAAAGGCCTGATGCTGCTCCCACTGAAGTGCGCGGGAGTTTTGTTAATGATTTCAGTAGGAGCAGGGTGGATGCTCAGAGGCTGGCATGTAGCCATATGCCTAATTAACCTGATGAGGACTGCATTTAAATCCATCTTCTCACACCTCATTCTATGCCCACTTCCTGCCTCTCTTTTACCCCCTGCACCTATTCTCAGCCACATCTGTGCAACCCGTTGTCTTCCAGGTACGCCCCAGTTATACCTGTGCAACGTCAGGAGACCTAATTGTGTTGCACAGGTCTAACTGAAAGCTTAATTTAGCCTGCACAGTCATTATTAATGGTGACAAGATAGGAAAGGAGAAAAACAGCTCGATTCCCAGATCCCAGGGTAAGTTTGCAGGGCTGGCAGATAAGACATCTTCTTACTTGTACTGAGCAAGTCATTGAGACACTGAAAGCCACCATCTCATACAGTCATTTTTCTGGAAAAAAAAGTACAGTTTAAAAAAGATTTAAGGACTGGTTCTGCACTACTGAAGCCAATAGGAACCAGATGAAATGCTCAGTTACTTAGGAAATCTGTCAGATACAGAGGTATATACCCTGGACTCAGTAAGCATAAATCTAGTACCTATTGGTTCAAACTAAAGAAGACAAAAACATAGTCACTAGTTACTGATGAAGAAGAAGGCAAATCCTCTGTGTTGTTGCTGTTTAAGTTAAGAAATCATAAGATTGATGCATTGTAGCTGCTGGAGCTGTGGATTTAAAAAGCATCCCATAGTGGCTTATAGAGACTGGGGCCATCTGCTGGGAAAAGTATGAAACTTGTCTAATTTTCCCTCTCCAGTATGAACAGAAAAAAGTCAACATTACAAATGTGAGAATAACTTTATTCAGATATTATCACTCTTCTTTTAAGCAATTCTCCTAATCTGGACAGGGAACAGCAAAGTTTGCTGAAGTGAATAGAAGAATTGGGCCAAACCTATTACTGTTGTATGTACGTTTGAGTTGATATAAAGAAATTAAAGATTAATCTGCTCCAGTCTAGGAAAAGTATTAGGCTAAATGAAGAAATGTACTTTTGGATTTCCATTCTTGGGGGATGATTTAACATAATTGAATATACTTTACTATGTGAGTTATCTCAAATCTGTGCCTATATCAAATTGCATAAAAGCAAACTGTTAAAGAACATTTAATATTGCAAAGTCAAGCACTCAAAAGTAAGGAAATACCAGAATTAAGATGACCTGTGAAACCTTAATTCATCCCCTTGTGTGTACAAATTATGATACAGGCTTTAATTATATGATCAAATACTTTTTTCCCCACAGCACCATGGCCTTCTGTGAATGGGTGAATGAGCTCTTTTTCTGTATTTCCTTTTATCCTTCCTCCTCAATGTGTGGCCCCAGGACTATTTAATGCACACCATCTAAACCTTGCACTGAATACAGACATATTAATGTCTTTTTGGGTATTTCTGTGGTACTTTCACCATGGTATGGGTGCTTCACAAACATTAATGATTTGATCTTCATAATACTGAACAGGTTGTGAACTGACGCACAGAGATATTAAGGCCAAAAGTGTCCATCAGTTCTAGGTGCCCGAACTGAGGCAGCTAGGGCCTGATTTTCCACAGTGCTTAGCATTTTATAGGTTCAAATCACAGCTTCAGTTGCAGCTGCGAGTACTCACACTTCTGCAAATCTGGTCCCAGATGCCTTACAGCGCACACCCAAAAAGGAGGAACACACAATTAATGGCCAATGGTGGTGCTGATGTATGAAACAGACTTTTATAGGCCTATAGCTTGCCTCTGAGCCAAACTCCTAAAGGGCTTTGGGAGTCATGCTAAGGAGAAAATAGTTTGCGAAGAATTATTAGAGAAAGACCTGACAATCTTTAGAAGACTTATTAAGCAACAGCTATTATTTTTAGTGATATATTAATAACAAGTAACAGATGCTTAGGTCAGCAGAATTTAATATGCTTACCAAAAAGATGGAGATAAGCAACAGATGGTCAAATATACTGGAAATTCATGGGTAAAAATAAAACATCTGTCTGTGAATAACAGAAAATAATAGAATGAAATGGTAAACAGATTGTAAGCCAAACTGACATTTTTATAGCCAGACAACTAGTGAAAATTAATTGTCATAGGCTGTAGGAATAGGTTCTCACAGTTGGTAAGATAATGTCTATCTTTTTCTCTTATGCTTTGTCTAATTAATTGTCTAATAAAACTCATTCAAGCTAATTGATCTGTGGTTTCTTTAAATTAGAAAGTTCAAATCCTTGTTGGTAATAAATTGGTAACCATGAGAAGTCTGGTTTAAATGACATGCCCAGCATCCCAGGAACTTTGTGGCAGAACCCAATCTTCCAGTGTGTCCTTCATTTCCTTAACTACGAGACTGTCCTTTCTCTTCCTGGCACCCTTCATTACACACCTTCCAACTTCTGCAACAAATGAGGAAGGAGTCTTAAAGCCAGCGGCCTACTTCACTGCAATGTCCTGATTCATCCCTAACGCACCATCCATCCTCTGCCCTGAATAAGGCAGGGGTCCACTGGAAAAAAACAGTATGTGATGATGTATTTAAATACTGTATGATAATGCAGACACACAAGGGACCTGACTTAGAGCTGTACAGACCACCTCAGTTCTGGCATTTCTTAACTTATGAGTTTTTTACTTTACAATCTTTTCAATGCAGTTTTTCTATGTAACTTCCTAATTTAAAAAAAAAGCAAACTGAAAAAAACAGAAATGCTATTACTTGGAACCAAAATGCCACCTAATTTGAGTCATCAACAGGGTTTGGACCTTTCAATACAAAGCACGGGGCCTCTTTCACTTAAGCGGCAGCAATAATAGGCTGTTATCCTCTTGGTGTATTGGAAGGGGATGAAACTCTTCATCGATGGGCTTCACAACTATTTGCTGACAGAAGAGGACTGTGGAGACTCAACACTCCTGGGTCAATTTTCAGATTTTGTAGGAGCGTGTTCTCCAGTGGCTATACACCTTTCTTCCCCTGGGACTTTAGCTTATCTCCATTATGGGGTGTCTACTCCATGCAAAGCATGAAAAGCCCAATTAACATATAGGCTGCACCTGGAGGAAAACTGGAGCTTGCTAAGACCTCATTTGCTGCTGAAGTCCAGATGGGGGAGGGGAGGGGTTTGGTTTATAAAGCTAGGCCTAGCAGACAGCAGTCACTTCCTGGGAATGCTCTGTCTGAGACATGGGGTTCAACAGTCTGCAGTTATTTGATGGGGGGGGGGGGCGTTTGAGCTGGTATCCTCAGAGAGGAGGAGAACCGGGAGCTGTAGGAAGGAGCAATAGGGTCTGAATGAAAGCTGACCACAATTGCTATGTACAGGCTCCTTGGCCTAGAACCCGGAGTGGGCCGAAGGTTCCTTACTGGCCATGGAGGAAGTGCCAGCAGCAGGGCAGTGCTGAAGAAAACCGCCTGAGACTAGTCATACAGAAGGACTTTGGTGCCCTGGAAGGAGGCTACATGCTGAGAGGCCTGGCTGGAGAACTGAGTCATGAAGAGGTGGCAGCAGTTCCTGGAGCAAGAGAAGGGCCACAGGTGATGAAAAAGGCAGAGCATGGTAGAGTGCAACCATAGGAGGGGGGCTGGTTGTGCAGTGCCAATCTTGACAATGACCAGAAGGTGGTGCCACTTGCTGTGTGTCCTCTCTTCTCACACTTGCCCCAGGCCAGGCCCAGGCCCACCCTATGTCTCCCGATTCCACTTTCTTTTTATTCCCACAAGTTCTTGCCCCTCTTTTCCCAAACCCCACCACCATCATCCTGGCTCTTTCCTATCTACCCCATACCACCCCCATCATCTTAGGTCCTCCCTCCTTCTATCCACATTTCCCTCGTCATCCGCTGCCCCTCTGTTCCTGCCAACCGTCTAGCTGCCGCATCCATCTTTCACCCCTCTGTATTTGAGTCAATCTGCTCCTCACTCTGTTTCTTGCATAGAGCAGGGGGAGCATTCAGAGCCTGGCAGACAGACAGACTCTCCCTGCTCTTAGTTCCTATGCTTGGCATTACAGCAGCTCCTGGAGCAGAGAGGAGCCATTTGAAAGGAAAGTCCTATTCAACCCCCACAGACTTGGGCTGGAGATTCAAAGAATTGGACTATCAAATGCTAAAAAGTCTCTAGTGAGCAGGTACAAAGGGAGATTTTTATAAGACTCATAAATTGGCCAAACGTGGGTGTTTTTCCATGGGAACAACAAAACATGTATATCTGAGACTGGGGTGGCCTGCCAAATGTCAAGTCCCTGTAGCAAAGCATGGAGGCATTAGAGTTTCTCAGCAAAATAGTTGTAAGAATTTTTTTAGCATAGGCAAAACAAAGTATTTTTCTTAATCTCATTCTTGGAAACAGTTACATTTTTGTTGAAATTTAAAAATAAAATAAATCAAGCTGAGGTAGACAACTGACATGGGAAATTTCATCCCAAATGGTTAAAGTTGGGCAAAGTTGTAAGTAACTGAAAATAGGTTTTATAACGGGACATGTCAGTCAACCTTAACTATAATAAATTCTGCCAGCAGCACTGCCAATAATCTTCTTTACGCCATGGTGTGTGGGCAGGCGTGCTGGAACAATTTGTATAATGGGGTACTGAGAGCTATTCAACCCAACTGTAAACTCAGCATATAATGGAAACCACTTCAACCCACGGGCTGCTGCAGCAACCCCAGCACCCTAGTTCTAGCACCCGTGTGTGGGTGTCGCTTCCCTTTTCTCTTGCGCAATTGTTTTGTCACTTACATCCGTGTGACTCCCAGGCTATGTACACACTGACAGCAGCAAATTCTCCACTGTAAGATCCATTTTTCTAGTTCAACTGAGCGGCAGTGAAGACACGCTCAATTGATCCAGCAATCAATCTAATAAAACCACCTCCCCAAAAAGCATAGTGCCGCATCGATGGGAATGCGTTTGCCGTCGGCGCAGCACAGTGGAGATGGCGTGCTAAAGGGAAGTTACTTCTCTGCATAGCTTGCGCAACTCCTGTTGATTGCTGTTGAATTTTGCCAGCAGTGTAGACCTGCCCACAGGAATTGTATGGTGCAACTGGGGACGGAACTGAGCACTAAAGATCTATTCATTCTCTCTTGGAACTATATGTTTCACAGAGACTGTGCTACTAGGCTCTTTTCCTCATAAACTTGCTAGATTGATTGCTCTGTTGTCAGAGTAAGACTATAAATGCAGTGCTGCATCACACTCCACATTTATTTTCTCTGTTTAGTCTCTTGGGTAAGTAACAGCTAATCTTTTTCAGTCCATTGAAGAAAATACCCTTAGTGAAAGGATGTAAAAACAACCTTCAAAACTGTGATTCTCTCCCTTTAAAGTACCAGGACACATAGCTGTAAAACTGGTATTTATTTATTTGCTGAAAATTGTGTGAAAAGATTCTGTTTAAGCCATGTCCTGCTCTCAGTAGGAATCAGCCTTAAAAAGTGTGTCATTCATTTTCTTGAAAAGGGGGTAGGTAGCTTTCAACCTGAGACTGTCAAATACCAGCATCCTGTTCACATACAGCTATTTTGACTGAAAAGTTTTTCATTTGTCTATCGAAGTACAAAGCTCTAGATTGTGCAAACTCTGGTGGATCCAAAGCATAAATGATAGAGTGGAACTGGCCATTTATTATTTGCTTTTTTTCCCCAGATTCCAAGGCACTAGCAATGGAAGGGAGGCTAACGGCATCTGAAATTCACAATTAAAGAATGGAGTCTTTGTTTTCTTTTGCACAGTACACAGCTGAGAGAGAAAGAGGAGGCCAGGAAATGAAAAACAGGTGGTTTTATTGGTCTGAATTTTTAAAACTAAGGATGTGACTTTCAAAGAGAAGGGCTACATCCTCATTTAATAAAAACAAATTAACCAAGTACAAAACAATTAAATTTTTCTTAAGTTTGTTTGTAGATGTTGTTCTTTGTGTATCTGCACAACAAACACTGGAATGTAGCCAGACACTTCTGTAGCATTATGTTTTCTAGTTCATTTTGAGAAGATGGGGTGGGGGAGTATATTTTTCCCAGTGAAAGCGGGCTGAGATTCTTGTCTAAACACAATTTTGTATATTAGGCTTTCAGCTTATATGCAAGTGTTCCTGTTAAAATGTCACAACTACATTCCCACATGGAGATACACAACTAGTATGTTTATTTCTGTTTTAAACAAAGTATTTAAACAACATGCATTGTTACAAACAAGTATCAACCTCTTCTATTTCTCTCCTAATACCTACTTATGCTTATAAAATCTATTGTAAAGTATATAGTTTTATTAAAATGACTTAGCCTCTGGGCCTTTCTAAAAGGAAAGAAAATATCTTAATTTAATTCTAACATTTTGTCTTTGGTTTATTGATTAGCATTAAATAAATAGTAACTGGTTCTGGGAGGAACAGTTACTAGTTAAAGCTCAAAGCACTCAGGGGAAACAAACACTACATTTTTCAAGTAGACTTGGTTTATTTGTAGTGGGTTTTTTATAAATATTGAATATTTATTTTAATTTATAATGACCTAAAGAAGGCACCTATGTACTACACTGGACACTTAACACTGAAAGAACAAATACAACTGAAACCAGCAGCAAATCCCATGACTATCTCCAGCAGGTGTTTTGTTTTTTTAAAGGCAAAACAAAAAAAACACTATCAAAATTGCTGTTTCCTAAAATAAACCAAATGCATCCTTTTTCAAAACCCCAGGCAAAAAGTTAAGCTGAAGTTCTGAAGGCAAATAATCCTGGACTGTTTTTACCCTAGGCAGAAGCTGGTTTCACAGCTGAGGACTCTCCAGAATGAACAATTCATTTGCAACTCCATCTCCGTAAGTGATTCCCAAGTCTTGATTCAGGAAGCACTTCCAGGTGGCCCGCTGATGTGCTGGTCTTGTTAGTGAAGCATCTGCAAGTCTTCAAGCCATCAGGCTTCCTGCTTAGAGTGTGTGTGGGGGTCTAGTAATGTGGTAGCACTGTCTAACTAACGTGTTCTAAAATTCTAATGTACGTAAGGCAAGGTGTAGCTTAGTTCAGCAAGTGCTAGCTGGTCAAGTTGAAGTCTGACTTAACTAAATCTATTAAGTGCTAAAATATAATCTTTTGCCTACTCTAGTGCATGTTAGAACATGGTAACATATGTTCTTAAAAAATCCCCCTTTATATCTAGACAAACATTTAGTTCTAGCCTCATTTTTGGAGTCAGGTTACATTGCATGGAAATAAGATAAATAATAAATACACATCTGTGGTAGGACTTGGGCATCCCAGTCCTGTGCCAGGTCTCCATTGTGCTAGATGCTGTACACACACAGCTTACTCTAGTGGAAGTAGTTATATTTTAGAGGTGTAAATCACATCGGTTTGTATGTGTAAGGTTAGCACTCATAGCAGGTTGACAGCTCTGGATTGTCAAAGTTGATCTGATGCTGTGGGATATAGAGGGCCCTCAACTGTTTAGACTTCAGTTTGGTACTACTTTCTTTTCCAGCCCCGGCAGCGAGACCCCAACCTCCCAGCACTATGTCAGCTCTGCTCATCTCCTGGATTCTCTGGCCACAGAGGAAGGGGGGGATATACCCTATCCTATAGTATAGGTACTGTAGCAGGTTGAGGTCAGGCGGCTACAGGAGAATGTTAAAAGATATATTAGCCCCAGGATAAGCAGGTCCCTTTTCTGCTGGTAGCTGAGCAGGGGTTACTCCAGGTTAATTAGTAGCCCGAGGATGCAGCAGGTGAGCTATTTCCAGTAGAGATAGGGAGGTGTTAGTACCGTCATACAAGATGTTGGTCAGATCTCATGTGGAACACGGTGCAGTTCCGGTCTCCCCTAGTTAAGAGACAAATTCAAACTGGAACAGCTGCAGAGAAGGGCTAGGAGGATGATCTGCAGAATGGAAAACCTGCCTTAGGAGAGGAGACTCAAAGACTTGGCTTATTTAGCCTAACCAAAAGAAAGTGGAGGGGAGATATGATTGCTCTCTATAAATACATCAGAGGGATAAATAGCAGGGAGATAGAGGAGTTATTTAAATTAAGCACCACTGTGGACACAAGAACAAATGGATAGAAGCTGGCCATCAGGAAATTTAGACTTAAACTTAGATGGTTTCTAACCATCAGGGGAGTGAAGTTCTGGAACAGCCTTCCAAGGGGAGCAGGCTGGCTTCAAGACTGAACGTGATAAAGGGCAGACTAATTTGGCAAATGGCTGGTAATAGATTACTAGAGGTAAATCTGTCCAATTGCCTCTGATGGAATGTTTGATGGGGTGGGTTCTGAGTTACTACAGAGAATTCTTTCCAGGTGACTAGCTGGTGAGTCCTGCCCATGTGCTCTGGGTTTAACTGATCACCATAGTTGGGGTCAGGAAGGCATTTTCCCCCAGGGCAGATTGGCAGAGGTCCTGTGGGTTTTTCACCTTCCTCTGCAACATGGGGCACGGGTCACTTGCTGGTGGATTCTCTGTACTTCGAAGTCTTTAAATCATGATTTGAGGAGGTCAGTAACTCATTCTTAGGTTAGGGGTCTATTACAAGAGTGGGTGGGTAAAGTTCTGTGGCCTGCGTTGTGCAGGAGGTCAGACTAGATGATCATAATGTTCCCTTCTGACTTTATAGTCTGAGTCCACCTGGAGCCAAGCAAGGGCCTGCCGAGGACTTGTTAAAAGCCTCCCCTCCAGTCAGAGAGGGTGTGGCTGAGGCTGTGGGAGTGAGGTGAGCTACTGGTGTGTTTGAGCAGGCCGGATGTCTCCTGGCTCAGAGTGCAAGAGAAGCAGCAAAACGCTGGCAGGAGAGAACCACTCAGGTACAAAACCTGAGGAGAATGCTTGCGGGAAGAGGGCTGAGGACCTTCCCCAGGCCCAGAGGTCTGAAGGAAAAGACCCTGCTAGAAGGAGTAGATTGAATTGCGTATTTGGTTGGGCACTGCCACGCCAGGAGGGGCTGTCAGAGGCTGAGAGGCTCCCCAGGCAAGGAGGCCAGCAGGGCCCTGCTCAAGCAGGGTGTGGACGTTAAGCCAAGGAGCTTAAGTAACCCAGCAAAGCTGGCAGCTTTCCTGAAGCCAGCAGCATGAGGCTTCTACTGGTAGGATCCCTGGGTTGGGCCCCAGAATGGAAGGTACGAGGCCCCCTGTCTCCCTTATTGGCCATTCACTAGAGAGACCAGAGCCCCAGTGAAGAGGCGAGGGCCTTAACAGACCCAGAGATGGGACTGGGAGCCAGCAGGTAGTGGCCATCTTTGAGGGGCTGAATTACTCTCACCCACCAGTAGAGAGAGCCCTGTGTGGAGGGATCGCCTTTAGGAGTGGGACGATGATGCAGCTTCCTTGCATAGTCACTCTTCGGTGTCCCTGCAGTGACAGACAATAAGGATGCTTATGCGGTATAGACACCTGTCCCTTGGGACGGGTGCTGAGACGGCCAGCCCAGTTAACCTCTCCAAGAGTTTCCTAACAGTTTCTGCTACAGGCTTTTTCTTTCTCCCTTCTTTTGGATTCCCGGTGAGGGTTTCTATTGGTTCTTGAGTTTTGTCATTCTACTTTCTTCCCCATCACTGCTCTTTGTTTACAGGTGGAAAACGTACACATGCTGAACAAAGAGAAAAGGCTATATCTGTGTTAACAAAAGATGTGCAAGCAACAACATTTATTTGCATGTGGAGTAAACTATTGCAAGGCAAATCTGCCCACAGGAAGACATCTGAGAGCCCAGCTGGTGCTGTTTATTACAGCTGAACAATGCTTTCCGAACAAACATCAGCCATAAAGAAGACAGGGTCCCATGGAACTATGTGTGGTGAGAGATCGCCAGCATTAGGATTTCTTATTTTAGTGTTTCTTTTTCATATTAGCTCAAGTGAACTCAAGCCAGTTGGAGGGAGATTGCTGAAGAAGAATAATCTGCTGTCAGCAGTCTGATGCTGTTAGCTAGTCAGCAGTGTGACACGGAGGATTTAGCAAAAAGTCTCACACTGAAATGCATATCTTCATGATTAAAGCCAGTCTGGCCTACTTGGCATGCTTGTTCAAGATGTTACTATTTAGAGGGGGTGGTCTTATAATACAGGCTTAGCTTTTCCTGCCTTTGCTTCTTTGTGCATAGCCAAATTCAGTTCCATAACATCGCATTTGGAAAATTATAGTTAACTGCATTGCCAGCAATGAGAAACTCATGGAAATGTCCAAAATGCTACATTGTAATAGGTTTCCTGAGCTGAAGGAACTGCAAAATCTGCCAGGAAGCTCTGCACCATAGAGCTGTCTCCACAGTGTGTGTATGATTTGGCTATAAGTAAAAGTTTCAATGTTGTTTAGCTGCAGTGTTACCATTGTGTGGTCAACAATGTTAAAAATAAAAAGGTGAACACAGCACTAAACAGTAATTAGTGCTAAATGCATGCACCCACATGTTCTTGGCATTCAGTGAGGAAATACATTATTTCCTGTTACACTTGCACTAGTTTGCCTTTCTCAAGATCACTTAATTCATTCAGCTGTTATCTTTGCAATCCCCAAAGGCAGGGGCTGGATTTTCTAGAACTCTATAATGCAGGACCTGAATTTGGACAGTTTTGTGCCACTAGGCCTGCAACTACAGGATAAGAACGCCCAGGCTCTTTGTTCTCCTTGGGACAAATGCTAGAAGACAGGAATGGAGTGAAAAAGCAGCTGGACCAGCAGTTTATAAGCCAGAACATTCTCATTAACAGTTTTCAGCCCCTTCTTGTCATATCTCTGCCTCCAGGTATAGGCACAATGCTAGCTATGACAGCTGGAGCGCAGCCACTCTCATAGATTCTGACCCCATAAAGTGCTCCATGTAGAGAAGACCCCTGAACTGATGCATAGCTTTTCAGGTTCTATGCAGTGCAGGGGTCCAACTATGTGGACTGGGCCCATAGACTCCATCTTCAAATGTGTGTACTCTGCAATGGTTGATCTGCCAATTGTGCAAAACACATATGTAACATTGTACTATGCACACAAATAACTTTTCATTCTTCTGTTCTGCATAATTTAATTCAAGGCTATTTAACAATACTCACATTTTAAACAAAGCTGGTATAACCTGGGAACCCAAACATCCATGTAACATGGACTCTAAATGGATTATATTCTGAAAGTGAAGGTGGATATGAATAAAGGTGGGGTTCTTGGTCTGGGGGGGTCATGATATTAAGGGGTTTCCAACACTCCCCATATTACTAAATGGAAAAGGGCTCCTGTTTTGGAAAAAGGGAGGCTCAATATGGAAACATGGGCAGACCATTGGGTTAAAGGATTTCTGATTTATTTGCAGAAGAATTTCTGTGGTATATATTCAAAACAAAAGAGGGTTTGGTAAAAAGGATGCACGATAAACTAATTGTCATTTGAACACTGTTAAAACTTTGTAAGGCCAGGGCACTGTCATGTGTTATACAAAAGGCTTTGGAAAAGCAGAGCAACTGGTTAGCCAAGGTGTCCTATCATCTGTGGAATTTTCTCAATGGACTTTACCCAACACACAAGGTCTGAAACCTTCATAGTGCTGTCCATAATTGCAGAGATGATGTAATTATGACATCTGACTTGGCTATACCATTACGCCACTCTCCACTCCTAAAAGCCTAGAACCTGTTTGCACAGTTGGCAGACCTAAAAAATCTAACAAAATAAGCTGTCACAAGCTCACTAGCAGTTAGAGCTGAAGCCTGAGTCTTGAAAATACCTGACCATAAGCAGCCATAAGAAATTATGACAACCAATTTCACTATGAAGTGTCTAGCACTCTGGCTGTATTTCAGTATATAGTGGAACAAATATTACAGGGTTTCAGTAGGCGAACTGTTGTCTAGATGTTATACTCACTATACAAAGTGATAGATGAACACTTTATTTTTATAGACTCCACACAAGGTACAAGAGTTCCAAAACTTGTATCTAGTGTAGCCTCTAGGATGGTTTAGGTTAAGAAATAGTTCAAAGCCTACTTTTTTTTTTAAGTTAGCCTAAATGTAAAGAAGTATGGAAAATTGAAATTAGTGTTATGGGAAAGTAAGAGTTCACAAGAACATCACCCTCGGTTATGTTACTGCTAGGTTTTTAAAAGTGTGTCTAAGAATTGTAAATACTTGTCTAAAAATTGTAAATGTTAAAATGCTGTTTATATTGATCATAAGGGAAGAACATTGGTGCAAATGTTAATTTAAATAACGTGTAATGTAAAAAGTAAATATGGAGGTGGTGGAAATATAATTATGGTAAGGGACAATTTAATATTATTGTATTATAATGAACTGTTAAATTGCAGAAGAGTACCATTAGGTTCGAGGATTATGAGGCTGTACTTCACTCTATCAATGGACTGATCACCCATTAATGCACTGTTTCATCTTTGAGTGTAAGTATAATTGTGTATGCATACATAAATTGCATGCCTGTTTAACTAAGTTTGATCATTCAAAGGGTCACCTAGTTGTCCTCTACTAAATAAATTTTTTTCTGTAGCTGATCTAAAGTCTTGAACCTGAAAATTAAGTTGGTATTTATTGCACTCTTAATATTAATTGGAAATGTTTCAACATAAAGAAAAAACAAAAAACCCCACATTTTGGACCAAAGAAAAGAGTTTCACCTGAAGCAAATGGTGTCTCTCACAATTTCCTTTAGTTGTAAAAAAATGTTCTTAATAGGTTAAAGTTGGAAAGGATATATATTTTAATCAAACAATTAAAATTTTAATTTAAAAAAATGAAATACTTTTGATTGAGGGATTTTTTTCCCACTGAAACACTTTGGCAAAGTCAATATGAATTTGCAAAATGTTTGGAACCTGTTTTTTTTTTTCCCCCTGAAAAATTTTTCCCACCTCTAATGGCAACTGCTGCACCTTTCATTGGGTGCATTGTACACTCCCTCCTGCATCTGCTTGTTGAACTCTGCTATTTGCTATGGTCACGGGGTAGAGCCTTAATTGGTATAAACAGTTCAATGAAGATATGGCAATTTAAATCAGCTGAGGATCAGTGCTCCTGTGTCTCCATCCCTTTCCACTCTGTATGAGGTTTCAAGTTCCACCACACTGCTAGAGATACCTGTTTCTTGCCTGCTAGGAGCACAAGAAACCAATAATTGCATCTAGCAAATGTGTAAGAGGTGAGGAAAGAGTCTATGAATCCCCCCTCCAGTTTTATGTACTTGTGCAGGGCTAGGCATGGGTTAGGCCTGTGGTTTACAAAAGAAGGTTCTAGTGGCAATGTTCAATTGGCCTTTAGTACATAACGTATGTGTTTTCTGCTCCCATTCTCCTGATTAAATGTGTTACCATTTGTTGTAAACTGTGCATTACAAAACTTACAGGATGTGCAACACAGCTGACATGTTGATGTTAGAACACTGGTGTTTTTTCCCAGCTTTGTGTTTTTTGTTTTTTTTTAATCAGTTCATCAATAATGTTGCATTGACTTGCATTTAATAGTGTATATATTGGGCTAATGCAGTAGGGAAGTATGAGGACTAAAAATACATCTTTGTATAAAACAAGCAGTTGTTTATGCCAGGTGAATTTTTTATATGGTAAAAGCTCAGTTATGAACACCTTGGGAATGGAGGTTGTCTGTAACTCAAATGTTCATAACTCTGAACAAAACGTTATGGTTCTTTCAAAAGTTAAGTGCTGAACTTTGACTTGATACGGCTTTGAAACTTTACTATGCAGAAGAAAAATCCTGCTTTCAGCCATGTGAATTTAAATGAAACAAGCACAGAAACAGTTTCCTTACCTTGTAAAATCTAAAAAAAAAGGAAAGTATAAAAAAGTAGTTTGTTTAACACAGTTCTATACTACATTTGCTTTTTTTCCTTTTCCTCTCTTTTTTTCTCTGCTGCTGCCTGATTGCATACTTCCAGTTCCAAATGAGGTGGTGTGGACCAGTCAGGTCATAAGTCTGGTGTTTGTAACTCTGAGATTCTACTGTAATTGTGGAATGGTTAGAGTTTCTGGTCTTCCACTATTAACCAGATAGGACCAGGATGTGTTGCAGCAGGGAGCTTAATAGACACAGGAAATTTGTGGTTAGAGGGTTCTCCAGTTACTGTTTAAAGCATGTCTCTTTGTGTTTGTTCTCACATTATGTGGTGTCAGAAGTGAATGAATCTCTATCTAAAGGAGGAGTAAAGGAAAGAAAAGATGCTCTATACTGCTAGAATGATGAGTGTGTGTATTGGGGGGGGGGAAATCAGGGAGGAGACTTGTGAAAGCTGCAGCGATAACGAGTCAGAGCCATGTCGCTGCATAGCAATGGGGCTCATAGCACACGTTGCTCAATTAGAGTAGTTTGATTTTTGGCAACTCAAGCAGCTGGTCTTTCAGGAAACAAAGATCTGAGCAATCTTGGTGGCTTCTGGTTTAATCAGAGAGCAGAAAAATACCCAGTAAATGCCCTGATATTTGCCACTTGTGATGCTGTGTGCCCTACCCCTCACTAATGAGAAAAAGCTAGACTCCAAAGTGAAAAGAGGCTTTTGATATCCATTTTTTAGGCAGACAGAATAGTATATATATGAAAGGGTCAAACTTAATAGGAGGTGCCAGGAACAGGGGTCAACAGCTCAGACTCTTATTGCTGCCATATATAGTCTTACTGAACAATGGAAATATGGAGTGTTAAAAGAAAAACTAATAAGAGACAGGATAGTTGTTGGCATAAGAGGTACCAGTTTACCAGCAGTTTTAATTAGACCCAGATCTCCCCCTCACATATGCAAGAAACTATAAAGAAACAGCAATGCGTCTTACGTGCTAGGAGCATAGGGGAGACTGCATCAGACAATATTGACACAATAAAGAGAAAAGACACAAATGTGAACAGAGCAGTCATACCAAATTTACAGTGTAAGAACAGCTCACAACTAAGGAGTGAGAGACCAAAGAATCTTTATAGGAGGGAAGCTTAGAAAAGTTGTGGAAGATATGGCAAGACACCAAGCCAGGATTGGCAACAAAGTCCAACTAAACCAACAGAATGTAAGAGCTGCCAGAAATGGGACATTCTGCAATGACACACAGATCATCAAGATTAATGGAAACAAGCCAAGAGGGAGTGTTATCAAATGACAATGAGTCAGTACTTCTAGAGACTATAGCAGACAATGCCTTGGTACAGATGCACGAATCTAGACGGTCGAAACCATAAATTTAAGATGGATGTGGGGCAGCAATCACCGCAATATCTATAATAATAGATCTTGGGATAGAGATCTGCAAAGTCCAAATAAGACTCTATGTGAGGCTAGTAACACTACATTGGACAGCTGTGGCCAGTTCCTTGGGAAACTGGAGAGAGGAGGGAAAGTTCTTCAACACATAATATATGTAATACAACTCCTTTACTAGGATTGCCATCAATACAAGGACTAGAGCTAACAGAGAAACTGGAATGCAGTAATGGCAACAAAAACTATTCAACAGATGTAGCCACATATCTTCACGGGGCTAGGAAAGCTGTGAGAGTATAAAATATAACTGCTGACATCAATGACTCCATTTAATCTTTCAGCCTCACATCACATACTTATGCCCTGGCTAGGAAAAGTTAAAGAAGAATTCAAGAGAACAGAAGATATGTGGGGTATTTCCCAGATAGAAGAACCCCCTGACTGGTAGTGTGGGGATAATTTTAATACCAAAGCACAACGGCAAAATCCAGATTTGTGGAGGAGACAAAAAGACATATGCTTTGATCTCAGTTGACCAGATGTTAGATCAATGATCAGATACCAAAGTTTTCTCAAAGTTAGATGCATGGCAGACTTATGGCAAATTCCTCTTCCTAAGGAATCTATACCATTAACTGCATTTATCCCCTTGTTTGGAAAGTACTGTTTCAATCATCTTCCATTTGGCATATTTTTAGCACCAGAAAATTTCCAAGAGAGACTTTCTCAGATTGTGCCAGGCCTCATTGCCTGACATCCTTTCCCATGCAGATGATGATGTATTGGTATGGCAGAAATAAAAATGGACACAGTGAACAGCTACCTGCAGTTTTGAGATGTTTCCAGTAGGCCAGCCTTACTGCGAAGGAAAAACATGAATTTGGAAAAAAGCAGATAAAATTTGTAGGACACAAAATTAGCAAACTGATGGACTCTGCTCTGGGCAACCTAATGAACATAGGGCCTGTAGCAGGCTGTTTGGGAGAGTTCAGCAGACCAGCTCTTAAACCCAGCAGCAAGCAGCAGTTCAGTGGCTACTCAAAGCTTTTGTCCATGGCTGTTACAGCACCTATGCCTGTTTTTGTTCCAGGTCCTGTTGGAGCCCTGCCTCAGATCCAGCCTTTACCCTGCCTTGTCTCACACTAGGCAACATAGCTGTAAGCCTCAGCTCAGATTTCTGATTCCAGCTCTAGCCTCTGACCCTGGGCTCCTATTCCAGGTTGCCATCTCCTACTCCAACCACTAGGCTTGAGTGCTCACATCCCAGTCACTGACACAAACAGGGAATTCAGCTGGATTTAGACAAACTGAAGGCATTAGTCATCTTACTCAAACATTTCTGCCATAAGAAGATTTCTGGGCATGACAAATCATTTGGGGAAATTCTTACCAAATGTAGCTCATCCAACAATCCTGAAGACAGTGATATTGTAGCAGAGTGGAGGTGGAAAGCCTCTCCGTGGTTCTACCAACCCCCCATGGCTACTTGGGCCAGAGTAAACTGGAAAGTTGGGAAAAGGGTAACAGCTGAAGGTACTGATCAACCAGGACCAGGCTTAATGGGGGTAAGTGGGAACAGCTGTTCCTCTCGCTGGAGGGAACATATAAGTAAGCCAGGGAGAGGTGTGGCCAGGGAGAAGAGTAGGAACTTGGTGCCTTAGGTTGCTGTCTGACCAGAACAGGTGAGTAGCCCAGAGCCTCGGGCCAGGTGGGTCTGAGTTGGGAGTGGGAACTGTATCAGCGCATTGTAAATACACCAGCATGGGTGATTGCACTGGGTGACATCTATGAGTCCAGTTATTGGGGAGGGGAGACCACCCAGGGGACCCAGAAGGGCAGGAAGCCTGTGGCAATCCACTACAGATACTCAGTGATTCAGGATCCAAATTAGCAATCAACATTATCCAAAGTAGTGTGAATTTATAGTTTCTCTTACTATAGTACTATCAATTTTCTCTCAGCAAATAAGTTAATAATTTAGTGGAAGTTGATAACTTAATTGGTTAATAACCTAATAAAAGCATCCTGATTGGTTAGTAATTAAACCACACAGTTTTAATATGTGGTGCAAAGAGCTGCAGGACACATAAAAGAGCCACTTGTGGCTCGCAAGCCTCAGTTTGAGTATCACTGCCTTAAGAGACCTCTTTAATACTCACAATCTGTGGATCCTGGGGGAGCACACAACAAAATGCATTTAACCCAATAAAAGAACAGACATCTCCCACTGTTATGGCACATATTTGGTAAACTTTCCAACTGTAGCAGTGGATGCATCTTCATATGATTTAGGAGCCGTCCGTATACAAAAGCATCCAGAAGGAGACCCAGAGAAGTGTTGCATTCATATAAAAAAAATTCCACAAAAACAGAGCAGCAGTATGCTCAAGTGGGAAAGGAAGCTCTTGTAGTCACCTGGGTCTGTGAAAGGCTTGGTACATAACTCTTAGGTTGGAATTTTAACATAGAAAAAGACCATAAAGTCTTAGTGGCATCATTGGGGTTCAGATCACAGGATGACCTTCCACCTAGGATTCCAAAGTTTTTTAGCTGCAGCTGATGCAATTTTCTTTCAATATTAAACACACCAAAGAGAGCACTCACTGCAACAGATGCTCTACCTAGAGCCCTAACTGAGCAGCCACCAATGGCAGAAAGAAAAGGCTTTAGGGAAAGATGTCAAAGTCTACATTGATCTTGTTCTCGCAGCAATTCCAGCATCTGCTATCCAACTTCAGCAAATTTAGAAATTCACAACTAAAGGATGAGACCTGCCAGAAACAGACTCATCTCTGATAACGAAGGTGGGGTCAAAGGAGTCCACTTCCAACTGACCTACTACCATGTTGGCAGGATTGAAATAACCTTCACATGGCCAATGGCCTACTCCTGAAAGGATAGCGCATTCTTATCCCTATGATACTCAGAAAGATGCTTTCCAAAATGAGGCCATACACCAAGGTATAAACAAGTGCAGGGCATGAACCGAATAATCCATAGTGGGGACCCATCTGAATAGGCAAATTCAGACCATAGCAGAGGGCTGTGAGACAAGCAAAAAATAAAAATCACTGGCACCATTACTCTCTACAAAGCTACCTGACAGGTGTTGGTAGAGGGCAACCACCGATTTAGTTTTTCTGGAAAGGACACATATACATAACTGTAATGGATCATATCTCCTGATATACTGACTCGGCTCTACTGGCTCAGGTCATTCAGAAACGAAAGTCAATATCTGCAAGACATGGAGTTCCTGAGCTCATATCTGGTAATGGGCCTCATTGTACCTCAAATATTCCTAGCAGTTGCATAGGTCAATGGTTTTCAAGGTCTTTCATTTGCAGACCCCCTAATAAATTTCAAATGGAGGTGCAGACCTCTTTGGAAATCTTAGTCTGTGGCCCCCCAGGTGTCCACAGACCACAAGTTGCAAACCACTGGTATATATGATTTTGAACATCATGCTAGCAGTTCTCTACCACCAGAGCAATGGGGAGGTGGATAGAGCAGTGAAGACTTTTAAAAAGATTTCTGCAAAAAATCAATGGACCCATGTAAAGCACTCCTGGAATGTGCAAATGCGGTTTTAGGATGCATCAGGCGAGGTATTTCCAGCAAGGAAAAGGAGGTGTTAGTGCCGTTATATACGGCGCTGGTGAGACCCCACCTGGAATATTGTGTGCAGTTCTGGTGTCCCATGTTTAAGAAGGATGAATTCAAACTGGAACAGGTTCAGAGACGGGCTACTAGGATGATTCGAGGAATGGAAAATCTGCCTTATGAAAGGAGACTCAAAGAGCTTGGCTTGTTTAGCCTGGCCAAAAGAAGGCTCCGGGGGGATATGCTTGCTCTATATAAATATATCAGGGGGATTAACGTTAGGGAGGGAGAGGAATTATTTAAGTTTAGTACTATTATAGGCACGAGGACGAATGGGTACAAATTGGATATTAGGAAATTTAGACTAGAAATTAGACGAAGGTTTCTAACCATTAGGGGAGTGAAGTTCTGGAATAGCCTTCCGAGGGAAGTAGTGGGGGCAAATGACTTATCTGGCTTTAAGACTAAGCTTGATAAGTATATGGAGGGGATTTTATGATGGGATAGTTTAATTTGAGCAATTGATTTGGATTATCGGCAGATAAGTCTGCTTAATGGTCTGTGGGAATGTTGGATGGGATGGGAACTGAGTTACTGCAGAGAATTCCTTTTTGGGTGCTGGCTGGTGAGTCTTGCCCACATGCTCGGGGTTTAGCTGATCACCATATTTGGGGTCGGGAAGGAATTTTCCTCCGGGGCGGATTGGCAGAGGCCCCGGAGGTTTTTCGCCTTCCTCCGCAGCGTGGGGCATGGGTCGCTTGCTGATTGATTCCCTGCAGCTTGAGGTCTTAAAATCTCACTTTTGAGGATTTCAATAACTCAGTCATGGGTTCGGGGTTGTTATAAATGTGTATGGGTAGGGTTTTGTGGCCTGCCTTGTGCAGGAGGTCAGACTAGATGATCATATCGGTCCCTTCTGACCTATGAGTCTATGAGTCTATGTCTATCAACACCAGACGTCGCCAGGGCCCCTTTTCAACCAGACTTTCTGGCCAAAAGCCAAACACCTGGCAACCCTAACTCAGTCTCTGAGTCTATTGTCCCTTCACGGGATTTACCTTCAACCTCTCTTCCTGGGGTGTATGGCTTTACCGGTGGTCAGGGCAGCTTCAGGAGTAGTGCGTCTCGTGACTGTCTCCTCCTCCGTGGGACTCCCTCTGTTGCCAGCAGAGCAAACTTCTTTCTGTTCGCTGTCCCTTCTTCCTGTGCTGAGTTACCCCTTTTTTAAGCTCCTGCTCCTCCTCCTCCAGGCTGAGCACGCCTTGCAGGTGTCTCGTTAGTGTGGAACAGGCCCAGAGAGATCTCGTCGGCCTCCTTCATATCAGGGTGAGGACATGTCCCATCACAAGGGGACGTAATAATGTAAATAGTTTAAAGGGATTTGAAGTTTATTTTGGTGAGTATGTTTGTCTGTGTGCAGACATTGGAATTTGTTTTAATCTTTTATAATAAAAGATGGGGAGAGGTTATAGAGTTTTTGGTCCTCCACAGTGACCAGAGAGGACTAGAATGTGTTTCAGGGGGAGCTTAATAAACATAGGACCTTTGTGGTTAGAGGGTTCTCTAGTTGCTGCTTAAAGAATGGCTTTTTGTGTTTATGTCCTCACACTTCAATAATCACTTAACCAAAAAAAAAAAAAAAAAAGCTCTCAGGCAAGTAAAATTGTGGATCAGAATTTGGTGGATAAAATTCCCTTTCTATTTCTATTCAAAAGGGAGTTTGGGTAAAGAGTGCTTTGTTTACTTTTGGTTTGAAAATATCCTTATTTGGCATCTGTAAAGCATTTACATTCCCTAGTTCTGGATCAACGTCCTTTCATGGGTCATGTTACTTATTTTCTTCTTTAACTGGAGCACAGAAAGAAAAAATGATTTTTTTCCCCTTTTGGCCTTAGTGTTAGCATAAGCCTGTGTTAAAATCAAATACCAGCTTTTACCAAGGAAGTAACAAAAACAAGGCAAAATGTCCCTTATTACAACGTGCCTTCTCTGATCTCCATATAAACAAATATAACCATCTTCTGTAATTAACATTGCAAGGATGCTCTATTATGAGTATAAAACAGATCCAGTTTGTTTAAAATGTGGTAAAATAAAACTAAGTATTGCTTTGCTGGATTTCCTCAGGCTACAAAGGCTTTTATGTGCAAGCTCTTCAGATCAGGGACTGTCCCTTCTTTTGTCCGTACAGAACCTATTAGCACAGTTTGTGTGCCGCTGTAATACAATTTAAGAATAATGATCATAACATGCTAGTACTTCTTCTAGAATGAAAATGTTAACCAATTTGGCCCAACCAATTAGTTGCTATTTGAGGCCTAGTAGGACTCCATCCTGATCAGAAAAGGAATTAGTGGTAGGAGTCAGCTATTTCTTTGGTGCAATCCTGTTTACATTGTTGCCAAAGTCCTGTTTCCCTGAACAAAGTAGGATCAAACAGTAGGCACTTTCCTTGCTCACAATTTCCAAGACTGCCCCTCCTGTCAGTTTTGTGCCCCAAGGAGGTCTGTCTGTCTACTCACTCCCTATGCCAGGTTCATGACTACTTCCCTCCCTTTCTGTAGGCTTTCTGCCTCTCTCACACAGTCATACACAACTGCAAGCATCACCCTTTTAGCCTCTGCATAGCTTCTGATTGGCCTTGAAATGTGGCCCATTGCCTTGAGAAGTGGCTTCCTATTGTTTCCAGCTATCACTACATAAAAGGCCATTTAACTGCTCCTTCCTTTTAGCTTGGAAGAAAAATGGTTAGCACAGCCATCCTCTTTAATGAGGTCTGTGACTGATCAAAGACCTATTGGATGGCAGCAATTAAAACCATCCAGCATAGTAATATTTATTTTTCTTCCTTCCTCTGAAAACAGATAATGGACTTGCAGCTGTTCTCTAGTTTATTTACTGACATTTTTATTGATATTTTCCATATTCATAGTTATTTGCTATATAAAACCTAGGCTTTTCTTTCCACAGAGAGGCATACATCATGCAACATGGCATGTTTATATTTAACCATAGAGAACACCAAGTTATGGGCTAGATTCTACAATCCTTATTCATGTTTCAAGAGCTTCCACCCAGCCGATGTGAATTTAATGAATACTTTCAGCAACACTCCAAAATTAATTTGACTGAAATTCAACAGCTCATCTTCTTCCTTCTCCCTACAAACCTCTTTAGCCTCATAACTGTTTCCCTTGGAAAGCTTTCCTAGTAACCAATGAACTAAGAGATTTAAGACATCAGATAAATAACTGTCAGATGATTAACTGAGAGGGGAGTTTTGTTTATTTAGGGTGTCAACCTCTTTCCCCTCCCTCCCTTATTGTTAACACCTATTTAACTCTAACTCCTAACAAAGAACTGGAAGGAAATCTCCCTTTGGTAAAGATTCAAGCCCCTCAAATACTTCAACATTTAAAATTTGGGGCTACACCATTTAAAGCCTACACTAGACATAGCCGCTCTGTGCTGAGGATGGGGGAGAGCTCTTCCATCAGCATAATTAAACCACCCCCAACAGGGGCAATAGCTATGGTGGCAGGAGAGTGTCTCCTGCTGACATAGTGCTTTCCATGGTGGCACTTCTGTTAGTAAAACTTATGTTGGTCATGGGTGTATTTTTTTTCCCACCCTTGACCAACACCCATTTTACTTTCAAAAGGTCTAGTGTAAACATGGTCTAAGAAAGCTCCCATCCTGCTTCCCTGGGTCCTCCCAAGGACATCTGAAGCAGACAATGGAGAAGAAAGACATGGTAGTCCTGATATTTGGAAAAAAAGCCTTTTAGTTCTTCTTTGATACATTATGATGAACCAAAAAAAGGGTCACAAATCCATTTTCCCTCATTCAGTCCTTCCTTGCCTGGCATTGGGCCTGATCCAATGCCCATTGAAGTCAATGGGAGCTATTCCATTGACTTTAGTAAGGTTTAGATCAGGCCCACTGAGAGCAGAGAGCTGTATGAAGAATGGCTGAAAGCCTTGGAAGTTTTTCATTCTGTCCATTGTCAAAAGATTTTTAATTTATCATGTTGAAAATAGTTGGTGTCTTAAATGTGAAAGATGTGCAAAGATCTGTGAAGTCATTTTCTCTGAAAACTGATCAGTTTTAGCAGTACTGTCAGGGATCTGTGCTCATCTGTGAGTAGTTTTTCTTGCACGCGCGCTCTCTCTCTCTCTCTCTCTCACACACACACAGAGCTGAGAAATTACTCAGATAATGGTACAAGTCCTGATTCTAGCACAGTCAGCAAAATTCTCTTCTGAATTACACTTAAATACAGTTGCAGCAGTGTAACTGAGAAGAGAATTTGCCCCAGATTAACCTGATGTATATTTGTCAGCTGTTCTCATTCTTCTGTGGGTCCTATTACCAAGAAATGGTTTACCTCAGCTGGGTGAAGACTCCTGTAAACAGGAATCTGAGCAGAAAAAACTGAAGGAACACCTGGTAAAGGCATGGATTTAATAGCATTTATTCCATTCTGCTCAGCACAGCACAAGTCTACAGTAGGCATGGTTTAAGATTACAATTCCACAAGGTTTCCTGCTGCATTGTATGTTTAGCTCTTCATGTATACAACCTAAAGGCCTGCAGAAGCGTTGTTTTAAAAATGCATGTGAGGCAGAGAGGCATGTGGCTGGACAAGAGAATGCAGTCGTTCTTTCCTTTCCACCCCTATGCCATCGCTTGTATTTTTTTAAAACTTGCCATTTGCATATTCTTCTTATTTGCATGTTAGAAATAGGCCCATCTATGAACAAAATCAGATTAAAATGGTGTTAGGAAGGAACCTTTCTTGGTAAAAGAGTAAAACAAATGGTGCCTTCTGGAAATAAATTGTTAAGAAGTGGAGATGAGTTCAGGAGGGCAATAACAGGCTGCTCATGCGGGAAAATCCTAGTAACCGAGTCACTGCAGGTGTTCCACTAACTTGGTAGGGTTAGACAATACCCAGAATGATTAGACTTTTCCCTGAGCACCATAAGGCTATTTGCTCTCCCTCCCGTAGCAATCAGTACTCTGTCCCACCCAGAACGAACCTCTTTTTCCCTCATTCCAAACAGAATTGCTAGCCCTCAACATTCCCCTCCTCATTCAAATCTCCTGTCCACAGAGCTCCTGAGCCTAGCTATTTTCCCTTCACCACATACTGATGCTGATACAACATGTTGGAGTCTGAACGTGCCTCCCTCTGAGAAAAAGCCTTTTAGAATGTGTTAAAGCTGGGATTAATGGATGGAGACCAGAAACGTTTTCTGGAGGATTGAGGACATCAGAGAAGTTGAAGATATTCTACCATGAGGTCTATCTCTCAACAGTGGCAAATAATAATGCTGAAGAGTGAGCAAATACTTACTTCAGCTTCATAGATACCATGCACAGATCTGGGGATGATTACCTCCACTCCATCTGCAAATGATTGCCCTATTTAAATATAGCAGCAGGCCTAGCTTTGCAAAAGGCAGTTCAGCTAGACAGGAGGTCCAGATTCTTGGCTCCCTTCAAGTAACCACATCCTGCTAAGCTGCAGAATCATTAGCCCGATATAGTGATCTTAGCATCTGTATAAAACGGAAAGTCTGGGGGGAATCAAGAGACTAACCTGCAGCCCAATTTGTAATCCTAAATGGCATAAAAGACGTTCAGCAGAGCTGGATCTCACCCTCCCTCTAAGAATTTGTCTACAATGTGCACTAGAGGAGTGTGATTTCTGATGCACACCAACATGTCACTAACTGTCCAACGTGGACCTTGCCGGCATTCACTAAAAGTTCCTTAGTGTGCGTTAATGTAGACCTATTTCAAACAACACTGCCACTGTGCCCTAGGGAACTTTTAGTGCATGACAACAGGGTGCACTTTAGAAATCACAGTCCCCTAGTGTGTCTTGCTGCACTGTGTAGACAAGCCCTCAATCTGGAGTAACTCCTTTACCTTTCACACTATTTCCTTTCACTGATGTTTCATTTCCATTTCCCATGTTTAAAAAAAGTCCTAATATAATTATTTAAACAAAATTTGTTTTCCTTATGTAGGTCACATGCTTTTCCTTCTTGGTCTTTCAGGGAAGTAATAATGCTGAATCTGTGGATATCTGAATCCCTTTCACAGCAACAGGCCATGATACCTTTCTATCTATGGTATTTTTAAGGGCCCCCATTACTGTAGTATCGGAGCTCCTCACACTCTTTGATGTGTTTACCCTCACAACACCCCTATACGGTAGGGAGGTGCTATAATTTCCATTTTACAGATAGGGAACTGAGGCACAGAAAGATTAAGTACTGTCACACAGGAAGTTTGTGTCAGAGTAGGAAATTGAACCTAGGTCTTCTAGGCCCTAGATTAGGGCCATAACAAAGATTGCACTCCAGGACCAATTGAAAGTGGGATGGGAGTACTTGATTTATCAAAGAATCCCCATCCAGGACAAGCATGTGCTTAAGTTCCATTGAAATCAATGGTAATTAAACACATGCTTAAAATCTAAGCCCATTCTTATGGCCTATCCTGAGTAAAGATGGATTTGAGCATGTGCTCATGTGCTTTCCTGAACTGGGGCCTGAATGAGGAAGCTCATATTCATAAATCACCACCATTCAGTTTCAGGAGGGACTGTTTCTGGATTTGAGGAACTTTATTTCTATTTAAAAACGTACTAATTGCCATACCAGATCAGAGCAATAGTCATTGAATTCAGTATCCAGTGGCTAAAGACAGGAGCTGCATTTCTAGACCTCTTCTGCGTACAACACGATTTGTAGGAAGGGCCCTCTACTGAAGCTCTGTCAAGTAATCCCATGCCAGCGAACTATTCACCTACTGGCTGCAATGACAGGCGATCACTATTTCTGGGTCTACCTCAATGATCAGCAGATATAGAACGTTGAACTCCGGCCCCCACAGGGCTCTGTTCTGGACCCTACTCTTTAACCTCTACACAGGAGGCCTCCTACACAGGAGACATACCAAACACAACATCTAGGAAATATATATATGCAGATGACATTGCTCTGGCTGTACAGGGGACAAATCTTCAGACCATCAGCCATACTCTCACCAATGACCTCTCAATAATGGCAGACTTCTTCCAAAAGTGGAAATTTCAGCCAAATCCCAAAAAAACAATGGTCTCTGCCTTCCACTTAGACAACAAGGCCACCAAAACTGAGCTCAAAGTGACAGTCTGCAGTGAGCTAGTTAAACATGAAGCCACCCCAAAATATCTAGGAGTGATCTTTGATCGCAGCCTGACCTTCTGATGATGCCTCAAGAACACCAGAGACAAGATTAAGACTAGGGTAAGCCTCATAAAATGGCTGGTGGGAACATCCTGGGGTTCTGGTCCCAGGACACTGCACACAGGGGCATTAGCTCTAGTCTACTCTACAGCGGAATATTGTGCACCAGTATGGGCCCAGAGCTCTCACACTAAGCTCCTGGATCCACAACTAAACAGGGCAGTGTGGATAATCTTGGGAACATTAATGTCAACTCCAAGACACTCACTGTTCTGTCCCATATTCAACCTCCAAAAATACAGAGGGGGCTCCCAAACCTCCAATTTCCTCTCCAATGTAAACCAGAACACCAGAATCCCCCTGCACGATGACCTGAAGAATCTTCTTAGAACAAGATTAAAATCTAGGAACCTCCTTTGGACTCGCAGTGGTACTTTGATGGATTTCAGTGGTGATAATCACTGGGGTGCAACCTGGGATATCTCATTAGTCCCAATAAGCACCTTGTTACTGACCTTATAGAAGAACTGCCAGGCTTTGACCTGCAACAAAATAATGGTGCGTACTTAACTGCATAAGAACATCGCATGGAAGATGTGCCCGGAAACTCTTCCAACGGAAAATGAGAAGTGGCCCGGACTGTGATTGTGGACCAGTGCCTCAAACCATGGAACACATATACTCCTCCTGCCCTAAGCATTTGTTAAAGGGTAGCCTCACTAACTAACATTCACTGACTTACCTTTGATGCAATGAACTGGATTTCAAACCTGGACATTGACCTATAAACTGATTGTTGCAAACCAAACCAATGCTATACAAAGAAGTAGTAGTGCCCTGTTTCTGACTGTGGCCATCACCAGAGACTTTAGAAAATGCAAGAAACCCTATAGTAGTAGTTAAGAAAGGAACAGACCAACAGGAAAACTCCTTCCTAATCAATCCACTGTTTGTCAGCCGTTGCCTTATGCCCTAAAGCATGAAGGTTTATATTCCTATTCTACGTTTTGAAAATGTAACTGTGGGTGTTCTCGCTTCACAAATAAGTGACGGGATTCTCTCAGGAGTCAGGATAGGGCAGCATCAGGGCAAGAGGGAACAAATGCACCATCCTTCCTGACGAAGTGTCTTCCAGCTTCCGAGTCAGAGGTCATGTATGCATTGAGGGCATTTTAGTCCTCCCACGGCAAACTGATCCCATGCTCATACTACTAGTTAAAGCCAGTGGGGAGCACCTATCTTGCAGGAAATTGTTAATGTCTCATTAAAGGAAGGCAACCTAGCTGCAATTCACAAGCAAATGGCAGTGTGACCTTTGCTCAAGAAACAGCTAAATGCCAGTGTCCTTGTCCACTATTCTCTAGTCTCTAACCTTCCCTTTCCAGAAAAGACCGCTGAGGAGGTAGTAGCGCACCAATTCCAATGTCATTTGACATTGGCAGATTCATTGGATTCCAACCAGTCAGGACTCAGACCAAGGCATGGCATGGAGATGGTGTTATTCACTGTGGTCAACAAAATCTCTCCAGACAATGGAGGGAGGGCAGGTATCCTTGCTGATATCACATGGTCTATCAGAAGCCTTGGATTTCATTGTTTGTGAAGTGCTGTTAACACAACTGTGGGACCAACTGGCAGGAGTGAGTGGAATCACCTTAGAGGAGTTCCTGGTCAGTACTTTCAGGGTAATCCCAGAAGTTATTGTTAAATGACTTCACTTCCCTCACAATTCTCAGGAATGAAGTCCTGCAGAACTCAGAAAAGGATCATCCCTTTTCTTTGATGTCTGTGTGAAGATGCTGGCGGAGAAGTGGTATAGCCTATGATGTCATATTGATGAAGCCCTCTGAGTCCTCATTAAACTGAGAGAGAGCCATCTCCCAGCTTTCCCAGCGTCTGGCACAAAGGGCCCTGGAGGAAAGCTAATAAGAATCTTGAAAATCAGTTTCTAACTGTTCTGTAAATGTAATCTGCATATTTACCATCCAACTGGCTGAAAATTTCAGGTCTTGCTAAGCCCATTTCTATGAGCTCCTACGTCCCTAAAATGCAACGATGCCAAAAATCTCTCTGGTCATCTTGGGAAGGCCAAGAAATTGAGCCCTGAAATCTCGATGAAGACCTCACCACAATCACCCACACCTTTCTTACCTTTAGGCTAAGCTATGTCATCATGCTTTACTTGCTTTACATGCTTTACTTGATAAACTTGTTGAATGCAATCTCTGTACCAGATTTCTGAACAAAGCAGGCCAGAAACAGCACATTACATCTCCTTGTTGTGCTCTCTGCAATGATTGCTAGTGTACTTCACGGTGTTGGTTATCATCTACCAAGCCCTAAATTATGCCCTAATTGCTTAAATTATCACCTCATGCTGACCTGCTACTCCACCTATACAGGGAATGACTAAGATATGTCCCAAGTGTAAAGCAGGTGCTATCAAAAAATTAATTCTGGTTTCCTGCCAGAAATATATTGGATGCCAAAGTTGGAGACATTTATAATGTGTTGTAAGGCACATCTTTTTGTTTAGGCTTTTCATGTCTTTGGAAGTCGTGGCATTTAGCCTGCTGGACACGTTTTCTTGTTTTTCTGTCCTCCTAAAGTTGTGGTGTTACAGGGCGGTCTCAGTATATTTGTTCCGTATATTTGGCTAACGTCAACTTCTCTAAATTCATCCATGAAAAGCACATCCAGAGCCTCGGTCAGGTATACTATAAATACCTTCATTATTAATAATTCCTAATCATAATTAAGAATATGCATCTAATGCTTCCAATGGGTCTGAGTGACAAGTTAAACAAGTTGTATAAATACTCATTTAAGGACTTCTAAAAAAAAAGTAGGGGCTTTTAAAAACTGGCAGTGGCTAGCTGTCTGGGTTCTTTTGACCTAGAAAGCCCCTCCTCAGGTAGGGATTTGTACCACAGGACATAGGACTGGATAGTGGCTAGGGAGCAGTGGTACTATGGTTTGGTGGCCAGACACAGAGTATTTCAGAAAATCTTATTTATTTACCAGGCATTTTGTAAAAAAAAAAAAAAAAAAAAAATTGTAAAACCAAAGAAATCACTTGTAGGCAGAGAAGCTGGGCCTGAGTTTGAGGCGCTGAACATCTCCAATGCCAGCTGAAGTTCATTCGGTTGGCATAAATCAGCAAACTTAATTCAAACTGATTGTCAGCAAAGTTCCATCGACTTCAAGAGAGCAATGCAGATTTATACCAGCTGGGGATCTGGTCCAGCAGGAGCTGTGTGCTCAGCAGCACTAAAGATCAGGCTCCTTATATATCTACCAAGCTTCACCTTAGAGCAGATATTATGGTGACATTCTAAATGCCTGAGAATAGGAGTTTATAATGGACATACTGACAGAGCTTCACTTAAAATAAATGCTAAGTTTTTCTGCTTGCTCTCAGCTAAAAGTTTCCTGACATGCTTACTTTCGACCACTGTGTGGTAAGTGGGTATTTTAACAAAGTCTGCGAGTTAGCTGTCAAAGCAGTAGCTCTGGTTAGAATCAGCAAGATTCAGAAGGGGCCCAGCTCTATACTGCACGGCATTGTAGTCTTGCCAATTGCCCTTCTTAACATATGTTTTGACACAGAACAAAACTGCTGATGCAAGCTCACTACTTTAGGTATTCCGGCATGACAAAAACCATAAGGGATTGAAATTTTCAAGGAAAATTGCCTAGAAGAACTCACAAATTCCTAACAGTTATAGGGTTGTGAGGTATGTATTTTTGTTATCAATTTACATTGATTTATAATTTTTGTAAAGACTGTTCAGAAGATGTGTTGTGTCAAAATAGTCTTCATGTCTTGTTCATTAATTTTTAAATCACTAGTTATAGTAACCTCTTGGAAGTCTGAAACTAACATCGATTTCCTCATCTGGCTGGTTTTCTTCTGTTGCAAATACTGCCCTTATTATTATTTTTTTTTTGGGGGGGGGGGGAAACCTACAAAAACTTATAGCATGCCGTAGTGAAGAATGTAACTTTTATAATACACCACTATGTTCCTATGACACCACTAGATTGGGACAAGAACCAGTCAACCTTCAAAGTGATAACTGGGGATTCTTAAATAATCAATATATTTAATCCATAGATCAAGCTACACAGGCCAAAATGTTCTAGCTTGCAGTTAGGTTACCTGCCATGTTTTAGGCTATTGTAGAATATTATAGTCATGAGGATGGGTTGTTAATGAAGGATTACTTTTTTTTTACATTTTATTTTAGACAAAAAGGTCACTGGCTCATTTCTTTAATGGCACATCTCTCTCATACAAAATTATGACAGTTTGGAAACGGGTCCAAATTTTAGTTTTCCTTTTATTTTGAGGCTATCCATACTATTGGGATCCCTGTAAGGAGGTTATAATTGCATATTTTAATTTTAAAATATGAACAGAACAAAGTAACAATAAAATGACTTAAAGTCTGATCTTTGATCTACTTACCATAGATTATTTTATAATATAATATAGAAGTAACGCTTTGTACTTCCTTAGAGCCTTTTGTTCAGTGACAAAAAGAGTTTACAAACATGAAGGTCCTGATTCTTCTTTAAATTATGCTGGTATTACACCAGCAGAGCTCCACTGTCTTCAGGGGGACTACATCTGTTTTATGTCAGTGTCAGTGACACAAGACTCAAGACCTAATGGAAGCCCAATCATCACATGCTTAGTAAAATGAAGCATGTGCACAAGTGTTTTCAGGATTAAGCATCACAAAGCTGACTTCAGGTAGGGAAACATTATCCCCATTTTCCAGATGGGTAAAGTGAGTCGAGAGAGAAGAGCCTGATTCCCCACTACCTTTATTCTTGTGTACGTTACCTGTCACTGCCAATGACTAGTTGAGGGGGAGAGTAACAGACAACCAGGTCATACGGATCCCATGTTCCCCTCTTGTCCATTTGAAGGAGGGAAGTAAAAGTATTGGAGGCAGGAGGATGCATGGGGCGGGGCAGCAGTGGCTTTATGGCAAACCAAGCTAAGTGACTTGCCCAAGGGGGCACAAGGAAACCCGTGCCAGAACTGGTGGTTGGGAATATAACCTGTTTTTTCCTGAGTCCCAGTCTAGATTCTCCCTTCTCATCTGGATGACGTATTTGTGATCTATTAGACTGTGCCGTTGGTAATTTAAGCTCTGATTCTGCAATCTGTTCCATACAAACTAATCTGTATACCTGCTTGGAGACCCAGGGAAGGCCAACTATGAAATCTCAAGCTCTGATCCTGTAAACGTGCAACAATGGGACTAATCCTGTGCATGAAGTTACTCTTGTACCTAAGTGCTTGCAGCTTTGGAGCCTGATATCACAAACTCCCACGGCAGGTATTGTTGGTTTGCTCAGTCCAGGGCCAAACTCGCTGCTGATGCTCATTAAATAATAAAAGTTTCTCTCATGCTTTCATTTAAAAAACTGTATGAACAAAATCAGCACCTGGGCTACCTTCTCTCTTCAATCCTACCCTGCCTCCCTGAGTTCCTTCTCCATTCTGGTGCCTTCTACACCCCGAGGAAAACGTGTATGACTTGTCTAAAGGCTGGAGCTGTTTCACCACGGGTTTATTGTGTTTCGTGCCTCTACAGCAAGGTGGTCAGTGCCTTCTGAAGGTTTACAGCCAGAAAGCTCCGTGAGAGCTGGCAGTCAGGCACGCCAAGGGCTGCTGAACGTATTCAGTGCAACATGCTGGAGAAACCGGCAGGAAGGAAAGATACTGATTGGGGCAAGGCTGTGACAGGAACAAAGAAAATACAGGCGAGGGGAGGTGCGGCAGGGTGAGCGTGTGGCCCAGATGTGAGCAGCAGCAGGAAGCAGCCCTGGGTTTTTGTGGGGGGGAAGCAGAGGGATGCTCCGGGGGAGACGCGAGCAGCAGGAGGCAGCCTTGCCTCTGCCCAGAGCTGCTCGGTGCGTGTGTGTGGGGTGATGTCAGTGGCAGCTGGGCTTGTGCGCTCGGTACTTCCTGTAGCAGGCGGGCTCGCTCAGCGGCAGGCTCCTCCGCGCCTCCGGCCCCCGCGAGCAGCTGGAGGGGCGACTGCGGCGCTGCGAGGCGCGGGTGCGTTGCGCTGCCCCCCACTTCGGAACCTGGCTGCCGCCTCCGGCCGGGGGAGCCGCACGTGCCCGGGCGAGGCCGCGGAGAATGGCAGTCCTCAGGCTCGCCGAGCAGGTAGGAGACGGGCGCAGCCCGGCCGCCCGGGTGGAAGGGAGCCCCGCCGCTGCGGGCGAGGCGGCGGCGGCGGCTCTGTTGTTGCGGCGCCGAGGCGCGCGCGGCGATCCCCCGCCGGCCCTGTGTGGCTCGCCGGGCGGCGCGTGCGGCGCTCCCCGGGCCACACGCCGAGCAGGGCTCCGGAGGCTGTTTTCCCGGCGGCTGGTCGCGCGCCGCGTTGCTCGCCAGTCGCGTTGTGCATTGTGTGGGGGGAGCGGGCGCACGGCGCAGCGCCGCAAAGAAAGGCGCTGGGTGTCCGTGTTCTCGTGCGCGGGTGAGGGGATGTCACGGGACCGACCCCCTGGAAGAGCGCAGTTATTCTGCCTCGCCCGGGTGTAGCAGTATGTATTGCTTTGGCATGCCGTCCTGGCGCAGCCTAGCCCTGCTTTTATTTCAGTCAGGGCAGGGTTGTGACTCGAGGTAGGTCTCAGTGACATGAGAGACAAGAAAAGACAGAACATTTACTTCGTTGCGTTTTCTCATCAGTCCAGAGCTGGAATTAATTAACGAGTTGCTTAAGATAATGTTTTAATTCCCCGCTTCCTCTCTATAAGCATTACACTTTGCAGCTGCTGCTGCATGATTGTTAATTGACCCTTCAAACAATGTTGGGTGATTTCTAGTCCATTCTTAATCCAAGGCATTTAACTATACAGTTCTTCTTGTATATTTCCTTTTAAAAGGTTGCTTCTCATAGAAAATATAACAAGGGAACATTTTTAACCATGTAGGTTGTTTGTTTAACCAGGGGTAGACCCATTCTTCCATTCTTTGCACACCTAAAACTTGCATTGAAGTCAGCTGTGATGCAGAATCAGATTTTAGAGCCACAGTCTTGCCTTGGGCTCCACATGGGTGCCCATGTGAATCTCCACTGAAGTCAATGGGATTCTGCCTGGGGATTTTTTCACAGGGAGCAGCTTGCAAAATTGGGCCCTATGCTTGTAATTCCATGAATCTGGTATTTTGTATAGGAAAAATGTCTGACATTCACATAGATGCTTTTGAAAATTGTACCCGTCGATAAGTTAGTGTTGCTATACCATCCAACTTTAAAATCAAACATGCAGTTTTACAATTCTCAGAGCCGAGGGGTAAGATGAAAATGGATGTTGGCTATTTTTGAATTTCTGAAAGGCATCTTAAAATCTGTTAACCTTCTTTTGGGAATTCAGTGCTATTTATTACCAGGATACATAGTAATTATTTTTCTACCAGGCCTTCATGTTTAAAGAGTGCATTTTCCGTTTTGTTGCCATAACTGTTTGCAAGTTATTAGAAAACTGCAATATTCAATTCAGCTTATGTTAAATTTAGTAATAGAATGCCTATAATTTGTATTAAATCACTTCTTACCATTGATAGTCAAACATATTTAAAGATATTTAGTAAAGTGACATTCTGGTTCCCACAGCCTAATTTATCAGCATACTGTACCAATTGTTATACATTTGCTTGTCTTAATCACTTATGTTTAGTTTAACTTGGTCTGCCTATAATCTGCAGTCTGAGTGTCCTTCAAATCCTAAACTTTCCTAAACGATGAACAGCAGTTATAGGCCCTTATTCAAACAATTTCCTTTCACCTAACACACACACACACATGCATACGTGCATGTATGCACACACATGTGAGCTCTTTCTCTTGCTTATTTTATTTGTCTTCCCAAAGCAACCTTCCACTAAAAAATCCTCTACCTGGCATTTGCCTTCCAAGTAACCCAGAATTTTGAAAGGAAAAAATAAGCCTACTCTTAAAATAAAATAAACACTGAAGGGTGACTGTATGAATTATAGCAGTCTAAATGTATTTCCATAATTTAGCAGAAGGCAGTGTTTACAGTTCTGTCTCCTGGTATGTTCCTTGATACACTCATGTCTTCAAATGTGGTGCTTATAGCAAGCGAAGAAAATGTTTCACATCATGAGACTTCATTCTGCCCTGTAGTACATGGAACAAGTCTAATAAATCAGAAGATTAAGGTGAGATCTGTAAATGGAAAGTCTAGGCTGCAGCATAATATTAAAGGTATTTGCACTGCAGCTGGTAAAGGAAGTGCAGTATTTCAGTGCTTTAGGTCTAAGCCTGAAATCGTGTGTTTCATGAGGTCCTTGGAATTACAGCCCTAAAGGTTTAAAAACCATTGCTAAACCTCCTCAACAAGGGTCTTGCTTCATCACTGGTAGCAAAACTCTGGTCTGAGCCAAGTGGATTGCATCTTGTGAAGTCTGTATTGCAACAAAGAGTGCTGGGTGAGGGGGAGGGAAGTGGGGAGAGGCAGGCTACACTTTTAAAAAGTGAGTTATTTCTCCTCTTTCCACCCCCTCATTCTTCAGAGCTGGAGGTGAGATTTATCAGAATTGGCATGGTGACTTTGTAGTAGGCGTTCTCATGGCAGCACATACAAAATACTCTTGGCTTGCTCTGGGTCACTCCCACTCAGGCATCAGGCCATGGTATGGAGGCAACACTTCTTACCTTAGGGGATGTCCTCCTCCTGTCCATAGACACAGCCATACTCTTCCTGCTGGACTTTCTGGGGCATTTGATACGGCTGATCACCAGATATACCTGTCTCACTTGTCCTAGGATGCAGGAGTGAATAGGAATGTCTCAGTGTCTCAGGACCTTTATTTTTTATTTATTGCGGTTTTTTTTAAGATCGAGCTCAGAAAGTTATGAGCCACTAGTTCTCCATTTCTAAAACCATTGCTTTTGGATTCCCATCGTCTCATCCTCTTCCCCACGTTATTCAATATCTAGAACAAAGCCAGTGGGAGGCCTTGCAAGACAACACAGGCTGAAGTGCCAGGAGTGTGCCGAGGATGCCAAGTGCCACATCCTCCTTGACATAAACATAAGCAGCACTGTCTCGCAGCTTTTTTTCATGCCCACCTGTAAGCATGGTGAAGAGCAGCTGACTAAAGCTGAACCCAGGTAAGAGTGAGGCAGTGTTGGTAGGAAGAGCGATGCACTTTGAAGCACTTACACCTTTACAACATTCTCCACTGCCGACGGTATGTGTTTTCACGTTTAGTTGGTCCACAGGATATGTTGCTCTGGGTATCCAAATAGTCATGGCAGCAAAACACACCAGTTTTCATGGGCTGCTAGCCAGAAGACTGCATACCATCGGCTCAGATACAGACGTGGCATTGTGAGCCCTGCATCTGAGATCTCCAGCGTGGATTATGGCAACTTATTATCTAGTGATGAAGTCCCACACCTCGTAGCAGCCTCAATGCAAAAAAGTAAAAAATGCAGCCGTTGATCTGTTTAGTAACGCAGGTCATCATGAACACTTCACCTCAGTGCTGTGCTACATACAAAAACTGGGTCAGGGTCTCCATGGGGTTGGTTCTGTCTGCCTGAGAGAGCTCTTCTCCCTCCATAGGTGTAACTTCCCATGACAACTGCCTTCCAGTGGGACAATGAAACTATGGACCAACAGGGTTCAAGAAGACAGGTGACAGTCTACCTACAGCTCTGTAAAAGTTCGATGGTACTTAGTAGCAAGAGATGGAAAGAGGCCACATGCTGATGTGACTTAACTTTTCCTCATTTTCTTCACATGTGCACCCACTAGCTCCCCCCCCCCGCGCCTCTCACCACACAGGCAAGCAAACAAACAAAGCAGGCAAAAAACAAAGATCATAATAAACTAACTGATCTATTTTTCATACAGGGTCAGAAGAAAGGGAGAGGCTGCTGGTGTTTTATTTTAAAACATTTGAGAGGTGGTAGGATACTGTGGTGGTGGAACCATAAAGTAGGTATATAGTAGATATATAGCCCCATAAGGTGTCTTGGTTTGTATTTAGATACTTCTGAGGTAGGAGAGCTTAGTTTAAGACTCCATCCTATATGTTTCTGTTCAAGCACATTACATGATGATTGCTAGTTGATCAGTTGGACCTGGTAGTATCTTTTTAATCAGAGGAAGTGTGTTCATTTACTTGTGAAAGAAATTCTTGACCCTCCATCTTCCTTCAGTCTCTCCTCCCCACCTCCTCCAAAATTGATTTGAATGATTAAACAGTAAGATTAAAAAATGAACAAACCCTAAATTGTGATTAGACACTTAAGGTTTCAACTTTGCTGACATTTTTGTATGTAATATTGAGTGAGAGTGCTACTTAAACCTTTCACATCCATTCCTGGGTGGCAAGGATACAGGTAACTGTTACTGGGAGTGTTCCACTGAGTGTGTGAAATCCTCAAGAGTATTTCTTGAACTCAAGAAAGTTTACACAGCTCGTGGAAAATAATTATGTAGGAAACTAAATCTTGGTACCTCCTCCCTCTCGTTTCTATATTTGCCAGCTTCCCCACCAGCTCAGGCCTGCCTTGCAGAACACAAGTAATGCCCATAAAAGTGCAGAAAGGTTCTATAGTTGGTAAAGTTTCTTCCTGTTAAGTTAGAGGATGCATTTAGTTCATTCTGTTTGATTTGGGATGTCAGTCTTTTGCCTGCTGAGGGTTTGTGTTAGCACTGCTTAAGCAGAAGTTACCTTACTGTGCTATTTCTGAATGTAAGGGTCAGTCCAGAAGCTCCTGTTAACCCAGTCAGGGTGCAGTGGGGGAAGTGCTTCAAAAACATCCTGTTTGTGGGTGTTCTTCAGATGTTGATGTAAGCCCTTCTGTGCCTAATTGTTGGTTACAGCTATGTGTGTTTGTGCTGATTGCACCGCTCCCTCTTTGATTTACAAATATTCTTAACATCCTTTAAACTAAGATTTTTCACTTTAAAACATGCAGAAAAGGGCTGCCTGGGTACCTCTTTTGGAAGGGCCATGCTGCCTAGTGCTTCAATCCTGCATCAGTGAGGTGAATGAGAGTTTTGCTGTTGGCTTGTGTGGAGCCAGGAGCAGGCCTTATGTCCTGGTCCAGTGTTCCTTGGAGTCAACGGGAGTCTTCCCAGGAGCTTGAGCCCTGTGTGAAGAAGACGACAGAAATATTTCTAAATTACACTTTTACCACATGCATGGTTTTAACTGTACTTTTTAAAAAGTAATGGAGCCTTGATGAGTTGTGAGAGAGAGAGAGAGTGTGTTTTATAGGGCTGCCATCCACTTAAAAATCATCATTCTGTCTGAAAACATTTTACATACTATAGTTGAAATTAATGTGTTAAGGTGACTTAAACCGAAAGAAATTGGAGCCTGTGTTTCTCTGGGCAGTGTTCTAGTATGTTTATTTCATGTGCTTGGCAGCACTTTGCAGACAGTCAGTTTAAATTTCTCCGCTGTATAGTCACTTTACCCTGAAGTGTGTAGGTCTTGCACACATCAATTGGAGGAGGTGTAGGATGGAGAGACAGCTTTTTTTAACCTGGACAAATTGAACGGTAAAATCACAGAAATTGGCAGGAGGACTCAGGAGCAGGATTAGTGCCTGAAATGACTCAAACACATTTTCAGAAACACTGACCGGGTTGCGAGTTGATAGTGTTCCTTTAAGTGGTTTGATACTTTTTTCAATAGTAATTAACGTGGCAAAACGTGGCATATCCTGTCTCAAAACGAGTTGGAATTAACTAAGGAAGGGTTTCGCTAAGCCTATTGTTTAAAATATGCAAGTTTAAAAGAAATCTTAAAAATCAGGGTATGCTGTAGTGGAAACAAGAAGTAATTCATGGAAGTCCTTTGGCTTGTGTTCTACAGGTCAGACTAGATTATCAAAAGGGTCCCTTCTGGTTTTATAATCTATGAATTGAAAAACAGTTTCAGATTTTTAAATTGTTGTCGTTATAAACTAAGGTAACTGTAGAACAGGAATAATTTACCCATTAATGTGTATGTGATGTCCAGTCATTCTGATGCTAAATAAAAAATGAATGAATGAATTGAAATAATAATTAAAACACCCTACACGTTCACCACAGCAGCTATTACTTCCTTTGGCTGAGTTATTCCTAGCCACCCGCCATTCACAGAAGTTTTGGAAATATATTAGTTCACATATTTTAAAGAAAAACCATGTTTTTTATAAAAACTGGCACTTCTCCCTCTGGTTCACATCTCTTGGCACCCTGGTCAGAGCTCCACTGTAGACTGGCCACCAGCTTTTGAAATATTACATTGTCCAATCCTACTCAGAGCAGGAAATAAGGTCTAGTATAGACAAGGCCAGCGAGATGCAGAATCAGGAAGTGGCTTGTTTTCTTGACTGAAATTTCTGCAAGTGGAATTACCTGTTGGGGTAGCTTTGTTGCTGATTTTGTCATCTCGGTTCAAGGTAAGTGAGACGTGCACGTGCTCTAAACTTAAATGTAGAGAAGGAAATAGTCAGAGTCCGTCTGCAGACTTCTCTTCTGGTGGGAAAGTGACACAGTCCTAAAGCCCCAAGAAGTGCCATTGCTTTGTAAAGGGGCAATACTGTAAGGCTTTGCTGGGGATGTGTTAAGTGCCTGGGAAACTCTGTGTATATGTCATGTTAGAGCATTGCTTTTTCGTGAATCACTATCAAGCATTCTAGCAAAACCTCATATTTCTTTATACACTTGAGGTGTGGTATTTTATCTCTTCATGGCATGGCCCTCCTGACCTTTTCCTACTCAACTATTAAAATACAATTTGGTTGTCATGCATATGTTTAATAGAGTCTGGGGCACAGATTTGCCTAGTGGGCTGGCTCTGTAGGCCAGCTGTTATTTTTACCACAGCATCCTAAAAATCTGCACTGACCTGGTGATCAAAATGCCTGACTGTTGCTGCCAGTGGTGCAGCTGCACTGTTTGCTGGCACCATTGTTTCCCCAGTATTGCTCAAGGGTTGGTGCAGCACTAGCAACGGTGGAAATGCCGCTGTAGAGCAGGTGTAGATGTCTTTATGGCAAATCACAGAATTGCAATTGACTGAGAAAAACAGCAAGTCAGTCACTTTCAGGGCCCTACACGCACCACGGCAGGGAGGCTCTCTCTCCCTACCCTCATTCCTGAACAATTGGCAGCAAGGGCTCCTTCTCAGGAGCAGCCAAGATTCTCTCTCTTCCCTGGAGAGATGGCTGACAGCTGGAAGGGTCCCCTGGTACTTACACCCTGATTTCCTAGAGGATGTACTTGGGTGGGTGGGAAGCCTGGGCCTGCTGCACTCTAACCATCCTGCCACACAACAGAATCCTCTTCTGGAGTGGTGTTAGCAGAGACTTAGGGCCGGGGTCTTGGAGTGAACGCTTCCCGGAGAGGCATGGGGCAGTTCACCGTCCCAGAGCTCTTGATTCAGACTCATACAGATATGGGCACAGTGAGCCACATTTTCAAGGCTTTTTTTTTTTTTTCTTTTGGCAACCATGAGGGCTAGAAATATTTTTAAAAAAGAATTAATGAAAGGTGAGATGCTAATATAATCACATGACTCCAGGAGTCTGGGTTGTAGGCAGAGACCTATAAGTTTTATGCTTCAATCTGGCCATTGTCACATAAACAAGAATAGAAAATAGAAAATAAGTTCACCTTATTCAAGATGTTGCTCAATACAGTGGTTCTCAACCTTTTCAAGCTACTGTACCCCTTTCAGGAGTCTGATTTGTCTTGTGTACCCCAAATTTCTCTTCTCTTAAATGACCTGCTTACAAAATCAGACACATTCAAAAGTGTCCCAGCCCGCTATTATTGAAAATTTTCTTACTTTCCCATTTTAGCTATATAATTAAAAAATAAATTGGTTGGATTATAAATATCGTACTTACATTTCAGTATGTTACTTGAGCCCATTTTTCACTTGTGAGCCTTGTGTGAAGCCCGAGCCCCGCCACCTGGGCCTGAAGCATGCAACTTAGCTTTGTGGGTCCAGGCAATTACTCTGCTTGCCACCTCCTCACACTGGCTCTGGAGTTGTGACCCCCTCCCCAAGTCCATCGTGCAACCCCACTGGGGGTTGCAACCACCAGGTTAAGAAATTGATCTAGATGAATTGTGTACACCCAAAGAAGACCTCTGTGTACCCCTAGGGGTACATGTACCCATGGTTGAGAACCATTGGCTTAATACACTGCTACTTATGTTTATGTTTAATATACTGCTACTTATGCTTTTCCATATCCCTAAAATGATTAGGGGGTATGGAAAGCTTCCATCTGAGGAGAGATTAATAAGACTGGGACTCTTCATCTTGGAAAAGAGATGAACAAAAGGGGACCTGATAGAGGTCTATAAAATCATGAGTGGTGTGGAGAAAGTGAAAAAGGAAGTGTTGTTTATTCCTTCTCATAACACAAAATCTAGGGGGTCACCAAATGAAATGAATGGGCAGCAGGTTTAAAAAGAACAAAAGGAAGTATTTCTTCACACAACGCACAGTCAACCTGTGGAACTCCTTGCCAGAGGATGTTGTGAAGGCCAAGACTATACCAGGGTTCAAAAAAGAACTAGATAAGTACATGGAGGGATAGGTCCATCAATGGCAATTAGCCAGGTTAGGCAAGGATTGCTGTTTGCCAGAGGCTAGGAATGGCTGACAGGATGGATCACTTGATGATCACCATTCTGTTCATTCCCTCTGAAGGACATGACATTGGCCACTGTCGGAAGATAGGCTACTGGGCTAGATGGGCCATTGGTCTGACCCAGTATGGCCGTTCTTATAAAAATATGCCATTAAATATACAGATTAAACATGGCCAAGCTAACATTGCTGATAAGATTTTAACTTTTGCATTTCCTGATAATTTTTAATACTGCAGCTAGAATGTTCCAGTGACAATATTTTTGCACTTATTGAGCTATAGACCTGTTATTAAATAACACTTCTCCCCAGGGGCATGTTTTTGACATGTCACTTTATTTTCTGGAGATTGTAATTTTTAACTGCTGTACTTAAAGCAGTTTCTCTGACTTACTGTTGGAGTTCTCTTGCCTGGCAGTAGATGGGAATGGAAGCACAAAACATTTAATTTGAAAGGGAGAAGATTATTTTGCAATTGTGAACCAAAGAGCTGAGGTTATCACTGGAGTTAGTTTTGGCCAATAAGTACAATAAATTAATAAATTACAGATAACTGAAAATCTGAAAGAATACATACTTCTCGGTGACAAACATTTATATATATATTTTGTTTTTTGGAAGAAAAAGCGATTCTTTAACTATGCACTGGAAACGAACCAGCGAATGTGTAGCCAAAAATGGAGAAAGTTTACTATGTTTGTGCCATACAATATTTTATGCCCTAGTTTGAAATAAGCTTTTCTGATTGCTATTTGTACTTTGCGTTATTAGCTGGCTTTACAAGCAGGAACACATTCTTGTGTTGGAATTATTTGTAATGGCTTGGTTTCTAATTTTAAAAAGGACACAGAGAAAATGGCCTTGCAAAGCCTCCACTTCCTCTCCAGCGCTGCATGTTATTGCATCTTTATGAGGAAGTAAGTAAAACCAAAATGGTCGGTAGATTTTTTGTGTGAATTTTGTTACATACCTGACTGAAGTTTAAAGCTTTCACATTTTTGCTTGGGGGTATGTGTATTTGTATCCCCATCCCAAATCCCAACACTGAAGGTATTGCATTATATAAATATGAGATAAAGACAAATGATACAATGTTCACGTAGTGTCACTTCTGCTCTGACACTTATGTGGAAATTAATTTGATATGGTCTATATTTTTCTAATGTTGCAGCTTTCGTAATATGTTAATTTTGATAACATACTATCTTTTAGCCATACCAAGCTAAAATATCTGGTTAGTAATTAACTAGTTGCTTACCAGTAATTTACAGTTTAGTTAGTAAAGGCTTTATAGAGTAGAGCGTATACCTGACAACTGAGCACATCTGGCTTGAAGAAATTAACTGTAAAAATGTCAAATCAAGTATATTTGTCTTGATGAGGAACCTTTTTAATGTGGGCAACATGTTGGCTCCAGCTTCCTCTTCATTGCAAGGATGGAAACACAAACTTTCACATTTTAACTGAGATTCTTTTGGGAAGCGAAACTGCTGTGAACGTTCATCAACTTTTATATGCTTTGCTTAATCAATAATGCAGTTAGTATAGTTCAGAGAGACAGTATACCCATTTTAACATTCATCTTTGTGTACTTTGAGACTAACCTTACAGGCTTCTCATATTACCAAGACTAAATGAATCTTGACTGCATTCTGAAATCTTACCCTTGGCCCACGTTCTGCTTTCAATTATGCTGGTGTAAATCCAGTGTGTCTGCTGAATGTAGTGGAGTCACTTCATATTTACACTGACATAAATGAGAGCAGTGTCTGGTTCTTCTTCTTGGTTTCCGTCAATAATATCAATTTGAATTGTCTCAGCATTTTTATTTGATTAAAAATGGACAGTTTTCCTCCTTTGATTACAAGCTTTTTTTTTTTTTTAAACCTGTGGGAAATTGTTAGATTGCTCTCAAAGGCCTAATGCGGCCAGATGCTAAGCTTCCTCCCTGGCACTCAAGGATGCTGAGCATTTAGCAGTGCATCCACAGGATTGGCCTCCAGTACTGAATCAGTGGGAGTACTCGTGGGCCTGGTTTCCATTAGATACATTAACCAATTTCTGACAGTGGGTGTAGTACTGGAGTCAGTACTGGTTCCACTATACCCAGTTAAACTGCATGTCTTTCTGAAATGTTGCTGAACAGGGGTTGTCCTTGTCTATGCTTGCAGTTTAACTGCAGGCTGTGGAACCAGGGCCGAAACAATTGCTGACACCCGTTGTCTTCAACAGGGAATGTTTTATTCTAGTGTAGACCAGGCCATGAAGGATAGTACTACTAGATGTGTGTGCAGGTGATAGAAACTGGCCCTTCAGGATGTTCCAAATAAGAAGTTTAACTTGAGTCTTCCTGTACTCTTGACAGAACAGCTGGTCTCTTACAACTGGTAACTTAGTTTTTAGCTTAAAAAGAGAGATTTTTGTTTGTGGTATTCATCAGTCTTTGGATGGAGCCTTTGCTCAGAGATCTGTCATCGAATTTTTGTTTGCACGTGAAAGCTTAGGCCTGTGCGTTTCAACCCAGGCTGTCTAATTACCTCCTGTGAGCTGCTTAGAACTCAAAGGTTCCATTGAAGTCAATGGAAGCAGCTGATGTTTGGCACCTTTGAAAATCAGGCGACTTTTAGGCCCTCAGAAAGGTTTGTGCCTGGGTTTAACTTTGCACCCTGAGTAATCCCACTGCATGTGCCTCTGAAATCTTAGTTTGCAAGAGTGAGACCTCATTCAGGAGCCTAAAAACAGCCGCGTAGGCTTGAGAAATGGGAAAGTTTGAAGACAACCCTGAAAGATTTTGCCCTTAACAGTTATAATTTGATACAATGTCATTAGAGATGTGTTAATTTCAAAACTAATCAAAGGAAACACTTTCACTGGTGCGTAATTACTGTGGAGCTCATTGGCACAGGATGTTAGTAAGATTCAGTTTGTGATTGGTCATTTACATGAATAACAAGAATACTTAGATCTCGCACTTTTTAAACATTAACTATCATAGACTCATATAAAAGACCATTGTGATCATCTAGGCTGACCACCTGCACATGGCAGACCACAGAACCTCAGCCACTCCCTCCTTCAATAAATTCCTAATCTCTTATAAAATGAGAGATTGGGGTAAACCTTGAAGCATGACTGTCATGGAGGCAGATTATTTTACATCTGCCTACTTTGGGGTTCTTGCACCTTCTTCTCCAGCATCTGGTTCTGGCCCCTATCACTCAGAGGCAGGACTCTGGACTAGATGGGCCATGGCTCTGATCCAGTCTGGCAATTCATGTGATTTCAGTATGGGCCCAATTCAGTTAGCATTTAACTCCAGACATATGCTTAAATGCTTTCTGAATTGGAACCTGTTATTCTTCTGCCTTTGGACCCTATCCAGCGACCACCAATGAAGTCAGTAGAAAATACTCCTATTGATTTCAGTGGGCTTTGGATCAAGCTCTTTGTCTCTGAAAATTAAATAGCTTAACATGTTCTGCTTAAAAAAACACTTTTAAAAATATGTGAATGCCAAACAGTATCACCGTGGAGAGAGAAGCCATATATTTACATTGTAAATCATTTGCCTTTTTAAACTTTTTAGTCTCCAGATGTGGAGATGGAAACAGTGAAGTAAGTATTTCTAATGCAGTCTGCAAAAGAAACCTGGTGGGGGGGATGGGGACTTGGAGGCTCACATTTTACAGAAGCGTATATTGCCAGTTTGTAGTGGGGAAAGTAATTTAAGTACTTCAAAGATCTGGGTGTAAAAATACCTTGGATTATTCGTGTGGATGTGGACGGTTTTTTTAAAAAAAAACTGAATTGATAACTGTTTCTTCTTAATCTTATCCAGCAGCGATTTGGCAGCATTATTCCCAACTGTTCATTACAATCACCGACTGAACGTGTCAAACTAATAGAATGTGTCAGTAGACTCAGAGTGCAGTCAATGCAATAAGATATATTGCTCAATATAGTACTGTGTGTCCTGTGCAGCAGCTCAATACTACCAGTGCACTTAGTCATTCATTAAGTGATAATTTACATATCTTGCTGGCAAAAATTGGTTGTTATTCAGTTTGTTGACTACTTTTAACTGGTCACCTTTAATATGTTTATTTCCTTCTGTCTATTTTAGCAGCATTTTCTTTTCAAGGGTCTTTTGTTCCCTTTTGTGCTGAGAAGTGTGGTTTTGATAAGGACTGCTTTGGTTGTGGTTCATGATCATAAAAATCACCCTGGTATTTAATTTCATCTATGTCGTGTGTCGTTGTCCCCGTGTCGTCCTCCCCCCCCCCGGCGCGCGCGCACACAGGAAGGCTGATGCAAGCAAATGTGGGATCTTTTGAAATGCCATTCCTCTGGGGCTAGGTTGCGGCCTGGCTTGTATGGCAGCCCAGTAGAGTAGAGGAATGTAGAGTGCTCCCTCACCATCCAGGTAGCTGGCAAAAGGAAGTAGCTGTTCAGGGTTGAGAGCGCTTTTCCACAGGGCTGCTGTGATTCCCTCTTACAGATTTAGGGTGAGGGAGAGACAGGGAAGGAAGTCACCCAAAGCGCTGGCTAGCATAACTACATTAGTGTGCCACAGGAAGTATGCATTATTGCCAACCACAAGCATTGAAAGATCCTGAGGATCCCCCCTTCACACCCCCCCGATCATTAGATTGGTATAAAAGTCCTGAGGTATAAAAAAGTTGGGTTCACTTGTTTGCCTTTTGGGTTTTCGAACCTTCGGGATGCACTTGGGTCCCATTTTCAAACTTTTCTCTGCTACCAGGAGGGCTAGAAACCTTTTTTTAAAATGAAAGCTGAGATGCCCAATTTAAGCACAGGATTCCAGGTGCTGGGACTTTAAGAAAAGCACCAAACATTGCAAGATTTGTACCCACGCAAGAGTTGGAAACACCGAGTGTATAGTGTCAGGTGTAGACTTGGCACAGGGTACTTTCCTTGTGGAGCAAACGGAGACTGCATGAGAATCACAGACTGTTTCCTGTTTTGATCTGAAAGGGTAGTACAGCAATGTGTTGTCCCTTGCTTGAAGCTTGTGGCAAAACCATGACTTAATCCCTAACCTTCTTCCTACAAGGTGCAAGATTCAGATTCCTCCACATTCCTTTCCTGTCTTGCTCTAGACTCCTGTACTGTGTCATCCAAGGTTTCCTGGATGTTTGTGGAAGGATCAGGGAAGTAGTGGGTGGCATTTCCTGTTAAACAGGAGGATTGGGGAACCTGTGATAACTGGAGATGCCCTGATTTCCTACCTTTATCAACCAGGAGTCTCTCTGTGTATGCATAGCTCTAACTCTGCAGTGGAACATGGGCAGCAAATATCACATTAACGTTCCAGTCTGTCCCTGTTTGGCTGGGGTGGTGTGGGCGACAAATGTCTTATTGCTGATATTGATGACTAAACCAGCCTTGCGGCTCCATGGGGTGATTTTGGATGGAGGTGCTCAGAGAGGCTGGAATGCTGAATCTGCTTAGCATTGACCTGCTCATTATATTCCTCACTTGTTGTTTAACATGTCATGCGGAAAAATAAAACGGGAAGAATAAAAGCCTGAAATATCCCATATTGTCTGTGCGCTTCCTGCTGCTTTAATGTACTTTCCAATGTGACATATGGGTTCATCTCTAATTTAAAATCAAAAGGGGGATTATTTCCTTATTGGCTCTAGGAGAGTTTTCAAAATGTTGTGCAAACACAGTATGCCAGATTCTATATCCACTGCTTTCGATTGAATAGCTCATGCTCACATGAGTTACCCCATTCAATCCTACTCAATCTGAGTAAAAACCTCAAATGAGGAGAGTTCTTATAGATAAATGCACCAGGACACTGACCCTTTGGGCATATGCACAGCCCAGCTTGTCCAGGATGTTAAAGGATTGGGGAATCCCTTTAAGGGTATGTCTACACTGCCTTAGCGGCAGGCATTGATGCAGCCGCATTGATTGAGGTCTGTGTAGACCTGCTCAGTTGATTGGACAGCAGTCTCCGGTGGGTCGACTCAGTTAGTCCACCTCCCCTGTAGGTGGAAGGCATCCTCGACGGAGTGTCTTTGGTTGATGCAGCGCTGTGAAGACGCTGCGGTATGCCAGTGTAAGCACGTTGACAGGAAAGACGCAAGCAGCAACGTAACGCCTGCCAGGGTAGACCAGCCCTAAGTCTTGTTTTTAGGAGGGGTGTTCTCCAGTAGTAGCACATGAGTGAGAGGGGTCATGTGACTGTAGAACGAAAGCCAGGGCTGCTTGGTAAGCCGCAGCCTGAACTCACTATGGTGGGAGGCCTGCAAGTAGAATGAGCTTCTGGGGTGGGCTTGGCACAATGGACTTGGGAGGGGGCCAAGGAAAGGTGGTAGAAAAAGCCTAGATGTATATGGCCATGCAGCCCAGGAAACAGTGAAGCCAAGGGTATGGAGAGGGGTAGTATGGACTGGCAGTGTCTGACAACCATAAATTAATTTATGTTCACAATACCCTTGTGCAGTAGGGAAGGATTGTCTCCATTTTATAGATGAGGAACCGAGGCACAGAGAGACTAAATGACTTACCCAAGGTCACACAAGAAGTAAATGGCACAGCAAGGAATTGACCCATGGTTTGCTGATTCCAGTTCCTTCCTCTCTGAATGTTCTTTACTAGTGTTTACTAAACTGGCTGAAATTAAATCATATGATGCTATAAGAGGAAAAATAAACACTGTTTCATAACAAGGATTTTAATTTATACTCCACCTACATAATCTCCTTTAATATCTCTTCTGTAATATTTGTAAAATTCATGTTGATCCGCTATGCTACTTATAAGAATGTGCAACATCACGAAATTGTTCAAGGTTATTGTATAGTGCTAAGACTATGGCTAGGTCTATACTGACGGCGGCGAATTGGCCGCCGTCAGATCAATTTCTCTGGATCGACTGAGCGGCCTGTGAAGACCCGCTCAGTCCATCCAGAAATCGACCTATGAAAACCACCTCTGAAAGTGGCACGGTGCAGTGTGGAGGCACGCAGAACTGAAGCAGCAGAGTCGACGTGAGTTATGCAAGTTTTTTACGTTGCTTGTGTATCTCCCATCAAATGCTGCCAAATCTCGGAGGTAGGTATAGACTAGCTCTTATTTTGGATGACTTTGCAGTGGATGTTCATCATCAGTAGCTAATCCTGATCATGTTAGCTAAGGTAAAGGCTGTGCCTCCTCCTTATTTGGATTTGGATCTTCTCGATGCCAGAACATTGGCTTAGAGAGACTGGCAAGTCTTGAGAAGATAATTGCCAGAATTCTGGAACATATGAATCTCATATACCAGTTTATTCTGAATAAGTGGGGACCTTGGTCTGATTTGAGTCTCAATAGATAATTTGATGTACTCTCAGGTCACAATGTTATAAAACATCTGCAATCTTCCTAGCTAGATATGTGGTGGTTCAGGAGGAGAATGAGATGGATCTTTGTTATAGTATACAATAAAAATTAAAGATATTGATGCAAAATTATGTTTTATAGATCAGGTCAAATGGTATACTTATGTGTGTTTACAGATATATCATTTTCCAACTGTTACGCTAAAAATGTGTCCTGTTCTGGTGGTGATTACATGTAGCTTATTAAATGGTTTGCCATAGTGATAGTACTGGGTTGGCATTGATAATACTTCTTATCTTGAAAACACTTTACAAACGTGAACTAATGTATCCTCTCAAACTCCCTGCTAGGTAGAGAAGCATTATCCCCAATTTACAGATTGAACAAACTGAGACAGAGGTCGATTGACTTGCCTGAAGGCACAGAGAGTCAACATGGGTCAGGATCAGTATTTAAAAATTCCTATCCCCTAGTCCTGTGCTCTGACCACACAAGTTCCTAATGCCTTCTTTTATGACTGCAGATGAAATCTGCCTTCTGTTCATTAACACTATATATTAAAACTTGCTGCCCTTCAAGATGGGTGTCCAGTTTACCACCAGGCTCTCAGGAAAGAAAGGCAAAATGAGAGTGAATCACAGTGCACACATTATACCAGAAACTGCTTTTTAAGTTTTATACAAATTGGTAAGAAGAGAATTTTAGGGAAGTCTTCCTCAGAAAAAAATTTCGGACCCAGTACTAGCAAAAACTTAAAGGAGCTGGACAAGCATGCCTTTGCCTTTGTTTTTACATATATATTCTACATCTAAAAGCCCTAACAAGACATTCGGCACACAGCCTTGCACTCAACATCTGTTTTTAGTTACCAGTATAGTACATGGCAGACAGAGTTTTCAGATTTCGAACCACAAAAGTAACAAAACTGGCTTAATGCATTATCTGGACATGTGTGTTCAGTCTGTTGTTCAGAAACTGTCAGAATGAATTACGCTTGTGTTTGCTGGGATGTTTGAGCAGCAAGTGATGTCTACATAAATAACTGTACTTCAGGTACATGGGTAAAATCTTTCAGGAATAAAGCTATATTTAAGGATGAGGTGACCAGGTTCAGGAAGCCTGACTAAAAGGACTGGCTGCATGAAGATAAGCCCTGAGTAGAAGGGCTGGTTGTGAATTCATGGTGTTCTTCTACTGCTGGACTTCAGTACCACGGAGGAGTGGAATTGAGGTGTGCCTTAGCTGGAAGGCTAAAGCACCACTGTGCTGGACTTATGAAAGGCGACACCCAACCGTCAGACATCCTGCAACAGGGTGAGTGGTTCCCCATTAGGTCACAAGGGGGCACCACAGAGGCGGGTGCTGTCACAAGTGCTTTTTAACAATTTAGCTTAATCCACTTTGGGAGTGGATTAATTATTGAATAACTTTCCTGGAATGTGTCCGTGTGGAGACAAGCCCCAACACAAAGGACAAAGGTGAAGGGTAGAGTCTCACCAATTCAGTGAGACCCCCTCCCTGGGACTTTTAAAGTAATTCCACTCTCTCACGTGAGCCTGTAGAAGGGAACGTATCCCAATCATACATTGTACACAATATGTCTCTTAAAATATTGCACGTTCATTAGCCAACACATAGCAGTTAATTTTATGTGATGGCTATTAAGTACAAGATTGACAGGAGTGGTATTTGGATGTGGCTATTTGGTAATTACAACTATTTATATAATATCAGTCAAACTGTTAATGTAAGAGAACTCTATAAATCAAAACAGCGGTAATGAGAGGTGTTGGGAGTTATACAGGAAGTATTCAGATGCTGTATGGAAGTATCTGGGTTTCTGTAGTGCAATACGCTGAAAATATTTGAAGCCTCTTATATTAGGAATGTAACCTGTTCCTGTTCCTGTTGAAGTCACTGGTGAAACCTCAGCCAGTCATCATAGGATAGTGATGAGAGAGAGAGTCATCTAGTGGTCAGGGTGCTGGCTTAGGCTTGGGAGGCCAGGGCTCAGTTTCTTGCTCCAACAGAGGTTTCCTGTGTAACCTTGGCAAGTCACTTAGGCTACATCTAAGTTACCACTTATGTCTGTGTAGCTTAGATCACTCAGCGTTGTGAATATTCCACCTCCCTGAGTCACATAAGTTACACTGACATAAGCGCTAATGTGCACAGCGCTATATCAGCAGGAGAGCTTCTCACAGCTTCTGCTGCTTGCGAAGATGGTTTTTGTATGCCGATGGAAGAGTTCTCTCCCGTTGGCACAGAGCATCTCCACCTGATGCGCTGCATCAGCACAGCTGTATTGGTACAGCTGTGCGGCATCAGCGCTCTACATGTAGACGTGGTCTTAGTCTCTTTGTGCCTCAGTTCCTCATCTATAAAATGTCAATAACACCTCTGTAGGATGTTGGCTTTTTAAAAATCATGAGCTGTTTAGTTACTACAGTAACTGCAGCCTGATAAGTGGTCCCAATGGTTTCAAGAGTCAGGGTGGTGATTAAATGTTATGAGTGACTCTCGTATGTTGACTCTCATTCATACTTTGTGATTTTTTTTTTAATGGCAGCAAGAAGAAATTTTTAGCTCAAAAGGTGACAGCTGTTTGTGCTCAACCAGCAAAAGCAAAAGGACATTCTAGCTTTTGTTTTTTCAAAACCTGGTTTTTCATGAATTTTATATGGATTGTATTTAACAGGATGAAACTGGCTCTGTATCTTTTTTAATTATGTTCACCAACTCCTTGTTTCTCATTACTGGCTGAGTATGAGTACTAACAGCACTGGAAGGGTACATTTGTAACCTGCCATTGTGCATTTTTAATAACAGGCTTATCTGCTTCTGACTTTCTTTTACAGTTACATTCTATAATGCCTGCAAAGATGAAAGTATCATAGAAAAAGTCAAAAGACAGAGTTATAGAAATGTTTTAAACTTGGCAACAAAAGTGCCTCGTACAAACAGGTTCAGAGTTTTTGAGTGGATACTATAATGAAATGAAATGAAAGGAAACAACTGGTCTTGTTTTCCAAGTGCTAATGTATACAGTTTCCTGAATTAGAAAATGTCATATACCCTATTTTACACCTTGAGGTTTATTTGACTTAGAGGTACAGTACAACTATTTTTTTTTTAAAAACCCCTATTAAATAAAAAAAATAATAAATGCCTGCAGTGGGCATTGTTAATGTTATTTACATGAGACATATACAGAGATTTCCATCAATTTAATGAGTAATCCGGGAATATCTTTCTATAGCCCATAAACTATACTAAAAAAACAGAGCCGATAGTAGATATAGTCTGATGTTTATGGTTTTGTCTATTGAAGTGTTGTTTACATTAAGGAAGTTCCTAGGAACTCCAGGCAACCCCTGTAGCCTGCTTAGCTCTCAGCAGTACTTTGTGCTTTATTCATGTGGCGCTGGAATTGCAATTTTTGTGATGTTTCTATGTGGAAAGGCTGTGAAATGGGATAATGAGTGGGAAATATTCAAATAAAGACTTTTTGGTAGTAATGTGAGCTCTCACAAACTAGCTGGTATTTAATATGTGCCATTACCACATGAAACTGCAAATATGTCTCCATTTACACTATTGCTTGGCTTCAGTAGTGTAAATGGAGACATGAAAACAACATGGTGTCCCTAATCTTTTTTTTTGCTTTGTGTTTTGCATTAGTAAACCCTAAGGGCCCAGATCTGCAGCTCTTTTGTTCACAGAACCTGCAGTGACTTCATGACCTGGCTGCAGAATTGAGTCCTGAAAGATTAAAAGGACCTTGTTCACACTTTACAATTGTACCTATTTCTTGTAATCAGATGAGGAAGGTCTTCAAGGGTCTAACTACTACAGTGGGCCTAATTCTGGTCACAGTGAAGTCTGTGGTGCATTGATTTAACCCTATTACTGTAATGTAGGCCAGGTCTACCGTAAGAAGGGTTTGCCACTACAGTTACACTGGCAATCTTCCCTGGTGGAAACATAGCTCATACCACAAAAAAACCAGTAAAGCTTATACCAGTTCCCCAAACAAAATAAACTACACTGGGACAGGGCTTTTTTGCTGGTATTGCTGCATCTACACTAGGGGTTTTTGCCAATATAAAAATATTGTAAAGAATCACTGCCCTCCCCCCACCGGACATATTTCTTTGGCAAAAGTGTCTAGTGTATGCCATCAGCTACCTCTTGGGGCCAAAGAGTCACAGACCTCATTAAAGTCAATGGGCGTGCCAGGCTCAAGAGAAGGGACACTCAACCTTCTTTATGTAGTAAATATAGATGCAGACAACTACTGACCAAGAGACTGGATTTTTATGGCAGGTCAGAGCTAACGCATGTGGACTGCATGGTTTCCTTGGTTAGAAACACAGGGCCTAAGATATCTTTTGGAGACTGTGTGTATAGGAGGCAGACAGTCTGTTGAAGGAGTTGTTCGTCTGACCTTGAAAGGCAGCAGAGAGCCAGAAGTGGCAGACTTGAGTATTTCTGAGCAAGGAAGCTGCCTGCTTGTGGGTTTCTACTGTGTTTGGAGAAACAGGACTTTGCATGTTATTTTTGTAACTAAACAAGATCACCTCAAGAATGTATATGGGACTCATAGCACTGATTATTCTCTCTAAGGGAAACAGAACAGCAAAGTCTCAAACTTTGGCTAACTGCTCTAGCCAAAAATGGAAACACTAGGGAACATTAAGTGTAAAGCTTGTTCCTCATGTGAGAGCCATGCAGAAATGGCTACATCTGGACAATTTTCTTCTGCTGCTAAATTGGGAGGATGATTTAAAAAAAAACAAACCAACCAACAACCCCCCCCAAAATAACCATTCTCTCTTTCCCCACCAGTCACTTATATTTCTGGGTCTCAAAATAAGTATTTTTTCTCTACCTCTGCTGGTTATACAGTTTTCTAACTATTATTCTCTCAGGAGTTGTGCTGAGATAAATTGTTGCACAAAGAAAGATGTTTCTGGCACAAATATGTGCTATGTAAATTGTAGGATTTTTGTTTTTGAAAAGGGTATCTAATTATGGATTTAAAATGTGTGTGGGGGGGTGTTTTTAAATGGAAACAGTCAAAATAAAGGCAAAGTACTCTGTAAGAATATCTCTTGTAAATGTGTAGGAAAATTTAAACAGGTCTCAATATACCCAGTTGAATAAGATAGATATGAATATAACATACTGATACCTTTCCTGGATCCGAATACATTCTTACTACTTAAATACTGCTTAGCAGTTGCTTTGTTAAATGTTTTGAAGTCCTTAACTTTCTTACATGGTATTATTATATTTTCAGTATGCTGTCAGATAAAGCAATAAATCTGAACTGAAATGGAGTGGCCTGTGCTAAATTGTCACAATCACTTTCAGTAGATTTTTGGCAGGTTAAGAAAACGTGTCAATTAAACCAATGTCACAAAATCTGTCTAGTATAAAGACCAGCGAGCATAACCTGCAATGTTAGGAGCATAAACTGAGTCAAGTCTCTTAAACTGTCATATCAAATCCTGTGTGGAAGATGGTAACTGATTCAAGATTTTCTAGTGAATGTATTGCTGTACACACAGGATTAACATCAAGAGCTTTATTTTACATTTTTATTAAACTATATTAACTCCCCCTTCCCACCAATTTCTGACTATACATTCCCAGCCGTTGCTGGAATCTGGGCATAATAGCATTTCTTTTGTTAGAATATATTTTAAAGGGTCGATCAGATCTTTTTAAATTAAGCTTTAACTGAGGGGAATAGAGCTTTGAGAAAGTTAATTATCAAGGCAAATATGTATACACAGCAGATTCTTAAATACACTTAATTGTTTTTCATGGTTAAAGTACCTGCACTGTAATTGCTTGAGAAGTCTTGAAGGCAGAATGAAGTAAGTCAGGATCTTGAGAGCAAATGGAAAGATTAAACAAGGAGGTTAGCAGAAACAGCTATAGAGGATTTCCGCATACCCAGAATACCTGAGGCTGATGGCATTTCACATGGGCAAATCCAATGTGATTATCATTTCTCTGGGGTCCATGCCAGTTCTTCCTTTTAAGTCCAAGCTCTCAAACCACATTGTAAACACTTCTTTTGCTATCATATTTGGCTGTGATCCATGGCTACACTAAATTGCTGCTCCTGGAAACTTTAGAGCTCATTGAATGCAGCATGCCTTTCCACTCTACTCAATTGTGATTGCAGCAGTCATAAGGTCTGTGTCAGATACAGCTAAGCCACTTGGGTGCTCCAAAGGGCACTACACCAGTGGTGCATTTTTGTGCTTTCATTGGGAGAGGGAGAATCTCTTATTCACACCTGCTGTAGTTAAATTTTCCTCTAGAGCCTTGCACCTTGCAAATGGCATCGGTTGTCTTTAAATGGACACTGACATTCAGGCTGCTCCCTCATGGGTGCACTGGGAGCCCTTCTGTTTCTCCCCATTGATCATGTGTAGGGGAAGTGGTATCCTACAGTTTTCTGAAGACCCTTAAGCATACTTACACAATCTTCCAGGAGGCCTTGTGCCTATTACTGCCCCATTGCCGCCCCCCCACCCCCCGATAAACTCCACAGAATGTGGTTCTGGTTTTAGAATCCTTAAGTGAGCCTATTGTTCATAAAAGTTTGACATGATTTTTTTCTGGTTATACCATACCTCTCTACTTTTGAGGTCAGTAAAAAGGAAGACACTGGTGTTATTGTCTCTCATGTACTACAATAACATAAAGATGCTTTGCCCTTTCACAAGAACTTCCTTTGAAGAGCTCAAACCATTTAATGTTTTTCAAATTCTCCCCTCTGCATCATTCCTGGCAATTCTGCTTTTGTTTTTGTCAACAAGGCTTGCAGCTTTGGTGTTGAACTTGTCTTCTGTGCTTCTCCTCACCTTAGGTCCAAGCAGTCACTGAATCGTGTTTGCTTTTCCCCTTTGGTATTTCCTTTCCTCACCTGATAGCCAAAGACTAGGCAACCTGCTTATCTCTTGCCTTCACTACTCCAGCCTCCTCTATGCGCTTCCCACCTCACTTCTTTTTAACTCACCCAAAGTGCTACTGTGAAAACTTTCTTTCTCACCACTCCAGGTCATTCACCTCTTGGGATGCTTTCAGTAGCTTCCTGTTGCCTTCCCAACCGAGTTCATGCTTCTCATCCTCACCCTCCATGATTTTGTTTGGCATACGCTCCTGGCAATGTTCCTACATAGCAGAGCTTATAGTGTGTGGAGCCATCTACAGAGTTTTGCTCCAAGACCTGTCCCATGGATCAAGGAGGTGGCTAAGCAATGCATCCTTAAAAACTACCCAGTGGCTACAAATGAGGTGATCAGCAGGCATATTTTGGGTGAGTCCTTACTTCTGCTCTAGGCCAGGAGTAAGTCGTTGATTCAGGGTATGGAACACCAGCAATCAGATGGGAGGCTTGGGAAAATAAAATAAGGAATTTATGGTTAACTGAAAAATACTTTTTATGAGTTTACACCAACGGAATCTGTAGGTGAAAGATGAACCTACTATATTAGTTTAGGCTATGAGGCACAGAAAACCCATTCAGTCAAGAACTTCTCTTATAAAAGTCATTCCTTCATGTGTTGTCATAAAATATTGTGCTTCATATTTTATGTCCTCTCTGCTTATGAATTGTCTGATGCTAAAATACGTGTGTAACGTACTCATATTCATGGTATTAGAGGGCACCTTTTTTACAGCTACATTTGGGTTTTTAAAAACACTGACTTTTCATTAAAAATCATTTCTGCTGTGCTGCTTATAAAGCTAAGGTTTAAAACAACAGTGAAACCACATCCTGATTCTACAAGCTCAGAAATCTAACTGAATTGTAAACCTATCAATGTATAAATGCAGAGAGAGCTAAGTAAAACCATTACAGTAACAAAAATAATTAAGACAAAATTGGGTTTGTGCAGCATTGGAGTGACTGTTCAGCATTGTTTTTTTTTTTTTTTTTTAATCCTATCCTTATTCTACATAATTTCCTATTGTGGGACGGTATGCATAATACACATAAAAATCTCTTTGGAATGCTAGAGAATGGTGATAAGCTTGTGGTTTATGCTACCTCATAGTGGGGTCACTGCTATGTGAACAGTACATAAAAGGCCTGAATTGTATAAAACTGGCTTCTTGTAAAATAGCCATTTCCTAGCTCTTAAGGATAGGGTTTTTTTTGGTTATCAGTCATTTTTATTAGACAAAGCACAGGCCATAAAAGGAGCAGACAAAATTTAAAGATGCCCAGTATAGTCAAGAAACTGAAACACAATTTCCAATACCAAAATAAGAAAAGTGTAGCATGACCCAGACTTAAGGTATCTTCCTCTTCCATTTTTTAAGTGTATAGATAAAAAGGCTGCTATAAGTACTTTACCAGGCTGAGTTTCTGTGGCATTTCATAAGTGATTTTTATTCAAGGCCCATTAGAGCATGAGTCTGACACTGCATCATTTTTACTTGCACTAATGTATCGATTTTCTCCATCCTTGAGCTACTTCACTGAATTGATTTACAGCCTTCCAGTGTCACATCCTTTAGTCTGATCTCATTTATTTTCAACACAGCTCTTCCTCCGCCTTTACACCACAGTCAAAATAAGCTTAAAATTATTGGAAGGCAATAGATTGTTTTTTGCTAAAAGTTCCTAAAATTTGTAGATTATAAATTAAAAAATTGCTAGTACTAAACTCTCTCTTTCGTCCTCTGGACATGTGTATGTGAAATATAAGCTACATTCTTACAAATATCAAGCAAAGAAAACTCTCAGAAACTTAAACCACAAAAGAACATCAGTCCCTACCCACCAAACCTCCTTTTTAGGCAAAGCCTGAGTGAATTGATAGGCCTTGAAATGTGTCTTGGAAAGACAACAAATTCAGTTCTTTTGAAAAACTGATGGAAGAGAATTCCAGGTTTGAATTCTTGCCCCCCAAAATATATTGCTTCCTCATCCCAGATGTATATATGTAGGAAATAACAAAGAGCAACCCAGCTGATCTCAGTGGCCCAGATGAAACATGAGGTGGTGGTTAATATAACCAGGATCCCCAACATATAAGGCTTTATGGATCAGACACAACATCTTGAGTTGCAACCAGAAACAAATTAGAAAACTGTGCAATTACAGCAGCTGTACAGACATGTTCCATCTGAAAAACTGCCACATAGGTGGTCTGGTGGGTTTTGCAATACTGAAAGTATACTGAATGTTCTTCAGTGGTAATCTCCATTAAAATAATTGAATTTTCTATTAGCTTGCTATCAGCAACCAAATAACTTCTATAATAGTAAAAGGGCGGGAGCAGATATTTGTAACAGAAACCCTTTGCTTCTGCTTTGGTATTATTCACTATGATTATAGGGTCGGTACAGGTTCAAGCTAGCATAACAATTGTTATCTTTTACTGGCCCTGTGGTTAGCGGTATAAAATAAGTTTGGCTGGCTGGTGGGGCAAACAAAGAATATATGTTCCATAACTGTCAATCATCCCTTACAAGTGTTCAGTTCTTAAAATTTAACTGTAGGCAAGTGCCCTGTATTACCTTTCATGTAAATGCAGTTTTCTGGGGCTGGTCTAGTGTCTCTAAAATTAACGCTTTGCCCTGCCATATAAGAGCTCTCCTTTAGAATCCAGGGGTGTGTGTGAAATCCTGGCTCTGTCAGTGTCTGTGGAGTTTTGCCCTTGATTTTAGTGAGGCCAGGATGTCATTCCTAGACTGTTGCTTCCAGTTCTGGGCATGGTCTAGAGACATCTTTTCCTTCCTTAAAGTTTGTTGTAAGCTGCATGGGGCAGTTTCATGTTGCTGAGTGCTGTCTCCTGCAGTTGGTCAAGGAGTGGTATTAAGTAAATTCAAGAGATAATGCAGGCTAATGGTGTTAACAAGCTGTACATAAAATTCTGAAAGATCATTCCAAACTTCTTGCTTTTGTCTTCAATTTGGAGATTAAATATATATATATATATATATATATATATATATATTTGTTAGAATTATTAAAATCACAGCTCCCTATTAGTACAGATTGAAAAATATCTGCCATTCACTTACTACTGATTTAACACTTACTGCTGGCAAGCCCTAGAATTAAGTAAGCTGTTAAGGCTGCATGATTATGGCCCAGAACTGCTTTATTCTTAACCTGTAACTAGTAATTTGTTAATCTCAGCAAAATATAAAAGGTAAAATATTTTGATTTTAACATTGGTTAGCCTTTAATGCTAGGTAACGTACATTGGAAAAAATAATCTGAACTGTTGATGCACCCTGCTGGGTTCTAAATGATCCATAGCCATTCAGGAAGAAGACCTAGATATCTCTGTGGACCAAGCTGAATGAAAATTTCTGCCCAGTATGTGGTGGAGGGACAAAAGAACTAACAGTATTAAGATGTATAAAGAATGGGGTAAAAAATATTCAAATATCATTGTATAAATTGATGGTATGCTCTCAGCTGGAATACAGTGTTCAGCTGTGGTCCCCCTACCTTAAAAAAGATACAGAAGAAATAGAAGGGGATCAGAGATGGACAGTGGAAAATGTCTTAACATATTGTAAACCTGCACATGAGGAGAGAGTGAAAAGATGGGGCTATTTATTTTGGACTCTTTATTGTAGAGAGGAAACAAATAAGAGGGGCATACAAAATAATAAATAGTATAGAAAATGTCACTCCAATGCTCTTATTCACCCTTTGTCATAATACAAGACATCCAATGAACGGAGAAAAAAAATCCTGTATGCAGAACTGATACTTTAACATATGGAACTCATTGCCACAAGATATTGTTCAGGCAAGAGCTTAGCTAGATACTGTTTTTAAAGGATTAGATATCTTATCAAATGCAACTGTGGACACTATTAACTTTTTAAATAAGGGATATACGTGCTCGTGCTGCAGGCCGTAAACCAACCACCAATTGATGGGGGAATCTTTCTTCATGATCTATATCAGCAGTTCATTCCATAATTGCCCACTGCAGGGTTTCTTGCACATTTCTTTGAAGCATCTGGTATTGGTGGCTGTCAGAGATAGAATACTGGACCAGGTGCAGCACTGGGGTGATTCAGTATGGCAATTTCTGCATTTTTATATTAATTCTGTGAGAGCTATAAAGCAATAGCAATGTGTGATTTTTGAGTTCACTTTTACCAACCTTTAGGTACATGTTCTAATTTCAGTGGGCAAGGATTTATGTGCAGAAATCCTCAGAGCATAATTCCCAGCATGACAAAATGAGAAACAGGTTAAGCAGGAAAACCTCCAGGGAATGGGTAGAAATATTTTATTCTTGATGCTGATCTGATATTAGTGCTCTGAATGGTGCCTAATGAGTGGAGATTTGATGGTGTAGCTTATAGCTTTCTAGGAACTGAGCCCAAACCACCAAACTCATTAATAAAGACCTTTTCAAAGTGGACAGCCCTATTAATTAGTATTGTCTGGAGATTCCTTAAAATGTGTTTTTAAACCTATTTACGAAACAGCTTAAAGCAGTATTCCTCCAGTAAACTGGAATATTCTGTCTCTCCACATTATGGCTGTCTCCTTCGTTTATACAGACTGTTGCTGCATCAACTGAAAAATTCCTTCCAGGTTCAAAGTGTGAGGTAACTTTCCTTTCCCAAGCCCAGGCACAAGATCACTTCCCATTCCAATGCTGGAGATCTAACCTAGTTACCCGCATATTGATGCTAAACATCTGCCTCTTCCTAGACCATCAGCTTGGCATACTCCCTTGCTAAAGGGGGGGGCGGGAAGCATGAGCAAGGCTTTTGACCTGTAATTTAGTTTGTCTTCCCTTTGGCAGCTGAGAGTCTATGACCTTGTTGTTTCCATGTGCTGCTGAAGAGAAGAAACGGGGGGAAAAAAAACCCATGCTGGCGCATTGCATTTTTATAAAAAGTGCATTTCGCATTAGACTGATAACAAACCGTTTAAATAGGAACCAGGAAACACTTCTTGTCCTGGGGTCTCCTGAAGTGATGGCCAACTGGGAAGGGCGTGGTGCTTTGGGTATCACAGGTATGGGATGCTGACTTGGGTAACTGTTACACATGTGAATCAGCACTAGTTTAATATTTATAACATTTTTGTCTTACACTTTCTTGGGACATCAGGACTGATGGTGTCTTTAAACTTTTTTTTAGTTGGATATAGAATTCCTTACTTTCTGCCTTAAACTCTTTCACGTTGTTGTGTGCTGTTAAACAGCTGCCCCATTTTACCCCAGAGGCGGCAGCATTTCATCTGTGGGTGAAATGCATAATTTGTATATCGATTTGTTGGTAAAGCATTTGGGAATCCTTTGGAATGAATGTTGCTAGCAAATGTAAAATGTTATTTATTAACCTGCTTGTTTCTTTATACCTTTCGTGAGTAGTTTTTATTATGGTTCCCAATATTTTTGGACAGTGTCCACAAGCAAGTACCAGTTATCCCGGTTAGAGAGGAGTGTATATATGTGGCATCAGTTATGGCATTCTACAATTGGCCATCTGCTCTGTACTGGCTTTGTATTGCTGTATGCCTGGTTAAGAGCTAGAATTTATATTGAGGCCTGTCTTTGTTTGAATACCAGTGTTAGTTCAGTTTGTTAATACTGTACTTATAACTAAGCTGAGATATCTGTTATCCTCCCTATTGTTTAGGCATGCAACTTCAAACTTCTTATGCAAATTCTCTGAGGATGAATTTGTTCATGCTTTGAAAAGTATATGCAAGATGTAAAACTAGGATGTAAGGGCCAAGTATTTATTTGATCAACCATATTATTATAGGAACTAAAGAGTTAAGTTTAACTTTTATTCATGAAAGATACATATTTCGGGATATGTCCTCATTTGTGACAGTATTATTAATTGGGGGTTATACACTATATGCCTATTATAAAAAAAAACAATTCCCATTTCAGATTAAAAAATAGTAAGAATATAGTAATTTCTGTGATCAAATGGAGTGATGGGTTTGTGGCTACATTTGTAGTTACGGAGGTAAAAATAAAATCCCAACTCTTCCAATGTAAATGAACCTCTGCTGCCCCAACTTTTGCAAATATTACTATATATAGCAGTTTGGTGGGGAAGATGAAAAGAAAATCTTTCATAGCAGTTTGCTTTGTTGTGACAGAACAATATTTTATATGCATTGATTTCCCATCACTACTAACACCTAGGGATCAATGTTTAGTGAAAGCAGAGGGATATGAATGTTCTTGTGATGTAAGCATTACCTAATTTTATGAATTATTTTTTGCCAGCATGGTAATACATTATGCTGGCTTTTTTGTTTTCTTCCGTTCAGTTTTGAAATGATCTTGCTTATATCCTAGTGTGTTAGCTTGACATTCTGACCGACTTTCCTGGATATACAAATAAACCTGCTTGAACAAGTGACATTGAGTCTCTATGTCTAGACAGATGTATTCTGTAATTCATTCTGTCAACCTAGAGAAGGCTGAATAAAACTAAATTGTTTTTCAAAGTGATGGGTTAGAGTGAAACTAAAAAATTACTGTTGGCATGAATACCTCTTGAATTAGAGCTAGTTTAGATGGTAATGAAACTAAATTTCTACCACTTGGGAGTTAAAAATGTATAATACAAATCTTACATATCCGTCTTTCCTATAGCTTGCCGACACAAAAGAAAAATGAATTCTTTGTATTCAGTTTCCTTTTTTAGACCCTACATCTACTATCACTTGGAAACATGTGCCTGAAGCTTAAAACCATATCACATAATCTGTATCTAAAAAACACAGTGAAGATTTCTTCCGTGTTGCTGAGGTATAGGATTTACTATGGTGGTGATTACGAGGCTGGCTGGTGAAAGAGCTAGTTTATAGGGATTATTTTTCCTATTTTTCTTTGCTATTCTGAGGAGAATTGTGTATCAACTGGAATTTGAAGGCTGGCTAACTTGAGGTTTTGTAAGAGGGCTAGTGATTTCTTGATCCTTGTTATGAAGAATTTTTGAAAGATGAGGGGCTGAGCCATCATGAAATTCCATATCCACGTTCTGAGCAAGATGAGGGAACTTGGAGCCTTTCGTGTGTTGCTCTCGGTTGGTTGCTCCTATGGCTGAACTGGAGATCTTCTGATAGCAAGGAAGCTAATGCTGGTTGCTGGAATGATTTGATTCTGAACTGGAGGTTTCTCTTTCTGGAGAATTTTTTGCACACTTTTATTGATGAGGTTTCAAGGACTCTCCATCTACTTTGTGCTTCTTAACATATTTTCGTAGCCTGTGTTCCTCCAGACCAGGGACAATCAGAAGCTCCACTGGGAACATGTTGGTTCCATAATTGACTGGAGGGGAGCATCACAAAGGGCTTCTCTTCTTCCTTCACCTATCCCCTGAACCAGGCTGACTCTGTTCTCTCACTTGTATGTCAATACATAGAGCCCTGCACATACAAATACGCAGATCCACGTCTGATCCACATCCACTAGAATAAACTTTTAAACGACCCGCAATCTGTCCTCCCTCCTTTAGGTTTAACTGCATCTGCATAGCATATCAGCTATTTTGGAGCTAGCAGCCCTCCATCAGCTCTTGAGCTCCTGCCACCCCAAGCAGCTGATGAGCCTTCCCTGCCTAACAGCTGATCAGCTGTTGAGGCCTAACAGCTGATCAACTCTTTGCTGTACCCCTGGTTAGCTGCTGCTCCAGCCCTGCCCTAGAAGTCACAGGAGTCCTGACCTCCCTGACTATCCAACCCATGATCCACAATAAATGATCCACAGATATAAAGTGGATATCTATGGATTTGCAGGGCTCTATCAATACACAGCACCAGTATGGAGCTGTTGGGCTTCTCCTGTGAGCCTGCTTTTGTGAAGAGATTGCCCATTAGATCCATATTCTAATAAATATGGAATGGGTTTATTATAAGGTGATACTTGCTTCAGTCATAACATTTTTCTAGAGCACTTTTCTGGTCATAATTTGGAGAATAAGTTTTGGGCCAAGATTTTTTTTTTAAGGTAACCAGTGATTTATTGGAAGGGAGGGAAAATGTGAGGCTTCTCAAAGAACCTGATTGTCAGAGACTGGGTGCTCTAAAAATCTTAACCCTTTCAGGTGTGTTAAGTCACTGGGGTATCTAAAGATCAGTGTGCTTGTGCTAAAATACTTGGGAGTACGTGATTTGGATAACTAGATTGGGATAAAAACTTGCCAGTTTCTTGTGTGCATGAACTCATGTAATTCCCATATGGGAATGCTGGTTTATTTAAAGAAGATGAAGAGTGGGGAACAGCAACAAAAATAAAACGCTTGGTTCCCTGAGGTCTTAGATACAGTCTTCCTTTGAAGTTCATAACTGCATGTGTCTGCTTCTCTTTTAATGTCTGCAACCGATATGAGACTATTGTATTGTAAATATGACCATGAGATCCAAGGCCCAATCCTGAAAGACTGTTGCATGAAAATTGATACACTCAAGTAGTTGGGTCAGTATGTGTGGGAGAAGATCTCCTGGATAAATAAACACATCTGTAGTAGAGATGGGCCAGACATGCAAAGTCCAGATCCAGAGGTGGTTTTTGTGGACCCCAAAGTACTTGTTTGGGTCTTGTGGTGTTCTGGGCGAATCTCTGCAGCTTAGCACTTGTGGAACTACAGCTCTCTGTAGTAAACTCATGTTTCTTTTTTTTTTTCGTTTCTTTTTTTGTCTTGAAACTTGTGGGCCTGCCTGATTTAATAAAAGCCCAGATAAGTTGTCTTTAAAAGAAAATAATTGATTATCACTTCACAATCTGTTTATTTGTTCATCTGTGATGTGATATGCAGGGTTTGTGAGTGTTTGGCATATGATGTTGATAGTGGTGTTGAAAAAGAAGTCTGAGGCAAATAGCTGGCTTAACAAAAGCAGCAGAGAAAAATCATGTCAACTCTTTCCCTTACTATAGAAACAGAAATTGGGTGTCTGAATTAAGAAATCACAAAAGGTATATTTAGCCTTCTTACTCCAGCTGTACTTCTACAGTCATGTAGAGAACATAAGTGAAATTTAGGTAAGTTTGTGTATGTTTACAGCTTTTGCAATAGCATAGGGAAATTGATGAATAAATAATGAATGCAATATTAACACAAAATTGAAATATCAGACATACGTAAATAAGTGATGCCTCATGCTAAGTAACGTTATCTTTGGAGGTAAGAGTGAAAAGTAAGTGTTTAGACTGATGTGTGCGCAACCTAATTGTAGGTTAGAGTTAGTTTTAGCCACGCAGATCGAAGTTTGTATTTTAGAAATGTAATATGTTTTATGTAATGCAATTGATGGCTGCTTAGTAACCTCATGAAGCTATCTTCAAAATGTAGTGATGCACTTAAAACCTTCTGTCAAAATACCGTAAGCATAACGCCAGGACTTGAACAAAAATTCAGAGAGGGAAAAACAGAAGTGCTATGAAATCTTCTAAACAAAACAAGACTGTGAGCAGAGGAAGCTCCCACCCTTCTTCAGATGGAGTCTATGTGCTGTGTATAAGGTTAAACTTGCCTCCTTTCTGGGATAGATTTTATTTGTAACTCAAATAATAGGCTATATTAGCCTAACCTTTGCCTAAGTATTCTTCCTAAGCCTTGCTGTTGCTATGGCTTCCAGCATAACTTCAGCGTTTCTGCCCTAAATCTTCCTGACTAGAGGATCATGCCCACTTCCCTTAATCTTGGTGGGAGTTAACAAATGGCACTTGCTGCAATAAATCAACAGAATTTACATCAGCATGGCGTGACCAGATAGCAAGTGTGAAAAATTGGGATGGGGATGGAGTGTAATAGGCACCTATGTATGAAGAAGGCCCGAATATCAGGAGTATGCCTATAAAATTGGGACGTCTGGTCGCCCTCCGTCAGCAGGAGGGCTCTATGTCCCTATACACTGTTGTAACAGAGCGGCAAGAGGTACAAAGATACATGGTTACTTATAGTTAGTTGGATAATCCCTCTGTCAGTCAGACAACTCAATTATGTGGCAGAACCAGCTGGCCATGACCTAAAACAACACTAACCTATTTTTCACAGTCACAGAATTACACAAAAATTATGAAAAATCTTTCACAATATATTGTATAATCAAAACAGTTCTTGCAGAATACAGGGATAGAAATGAGCTGCTGTCTTGTCTCAAGAATGTCTTCTATGCTTTTTCAAAAGGCAGAGTGCCAGGTTCTCTTTGCAATGGCAAATTATATGTGTAGCAGTCAGCGCCTTTTCCCCCACTGAGGAAAAGGCAGTATAGCAATATTGTGCTATAGCACTGAGCGCCCTCTCAGCAGTCTTATTGTGAGAGCTTCCCATATTTCATGCTTTGCATCTGACAAACATATTTTGACCTGCTGTTGCACTGCTTTGTCTTGCAGTGGTTCATTAATAATGAAAGGGATGAATAATAGATTGAGCTAAGAGCCTTACCTGTGACTCTAAAGGCAGTGCATGGGATCTGATACGTAATGGGTAGAAGTCAGCCACAATCTGAATTCTTTTTTTATTCTCATGGGTGAATTGGAATGTGTTTGCTCTTTTTTACCCATTATTTTAAGTAAGAACCATTCTGAAATGAAGCAGTATAACATAGACCTTGCAGATCAGCAGTACCCCATGTTTAGGAGGAGAAGTATTGGGAATTTCTGAGCATCAAGTATAAGCCTTTTTTCGTGAGCCTCCTCACTTTCTTTCACCACCCTCATGTTTCTAAGCATTGTGAAATCATATATGTCTTCTCTGTGTGGGTTTTACTGGCTAAATTCATAGTTGCTGGAAAGAGTAATCTGATTTCTGGCTATAAATGGGTTCCTATCTTGCTATTACTACCAAAGAGTGGAAACCATATCTATATCTAAGGCTTATTTGTTAAGCCTTAAGATGGACAGTACTTTGTCTAACAAAAATATGTGCAGCTATTTTCTGTTGGCATAAATTGCCCTTGAATTTATTTTTAATGAAGACCTATTTTAAAAACTGTTTGGGGGCATATTAAAATTACTCTCTCTCAGTTCTAAAGAATAAAACTTCTCAAAGTTTCTCCCTTTCTTGTTTCCCAGAATATTCAGAAAAAAAATTAAATTAAGCTTTAAAAGTAGATGATGAATTTTAAGTAAACAAGGACAGCTAGCCTTTGGTGTCCTGATCCCTGAATGGAGGTTTTTAACATGAGCTAATAGGGAGTCTGGTTCTATATTTTTGGGTACTTAGAACTTCCATTGAGTTCATTGCAAAGAATGCAGGATGGTTGTGTGTACATGCTCAAGTGAAATAAATAGGAATCATTAAACATCTTATTTGGTGGGTACATTTTTCTTTCTCCATCCCTTAATAATGATCTCTTTTCCCTCTCTTAAGGAAAGTTTCAGATAATCACAAACAGGAAATAGTATCAAATAAATTTAGCTGTATCCATCCTTAGAGTTCCAATTATGTTTTGGGAACTTGCTTGAACAAAATAGACTGTCCTTGTACACAAGCAGAGAGCTCCAATTATACAGATACATAAAAACAGAAATTGTAATAACATGGGAGCAAAATCACAGGTTTCAAAAGAAAGACTGGAAAAGATCCAGTCCTGAGTTTGTAGCTGTTGTAGTTGGCTAGATAATTTCAGGCCTGGTAGATCATTCCACTGGTTGCTACGTTCTAACACAGTTCATGCAATGAAAACTTCTTTTTCAGTGCTGCAGATAAATTCGCTGAAATGCAGCTTGCTCTTTCTTTTGCATAGGAATAATAAAAGTATTAGGTACGGCTATAAAATTTGGTGATTTATCATTTTTTATTGAGTGAACTCTGCCAAAGAGAGGGAGATATCATAGTTGGGGTCCTCTTGTCCACCGTTATTTGGATTCTAGAAATAATAATGATGCTCAACATTTATATTTACTTTGAAGTCTCACTCTAAGCATTTCCAAGAAGAATCCAGATAAAATTCAGAAACTGCCTGCAGCTTTTCAAAAGGTGAACTTTTCCTGGGTTGTAACTATTGTTCTTTATTTACGTCTGCCTTCAAAATCACAAACTGCTTTTACCTGCAGACAATAATCCTAATCCTGCAGCATGTTCTGCATAGGCTGATCTCCATTCCCATGTGGAGCTCCAGTTTTTCAGTGGATGTCTGTGGCGATGTAGGAACTCACACAAGTTGCAGAATTGGGACTGATGGTTTTATTACTCTTACGGTCATTAGTGACCAGCTCTGTTTTATCCTTTGGGTTTTATGTGCACAACATTTCTCATATGTAAACCTGGCTCCACTGAGCATGGGATGTAATGGGCGCCTGTTTCTTTTTCTCATATGAGAGATTTGGGCTTTTGGCTATCCTGCAATACAGACAGATGTTGGGCTGGCCACCCAGCCCCTTTCTCTTGTGGGAGCCACAGAGAAACTGAGTATCCTATTAATTGCTCCCTTGATGTCAGAGGCTACCTGTTTTCCTGCTTGGGGCTCAATAGGACAAATCTAATTCTGATTCAGTCAGTTTTTAATCATTCGTGTGTAGGCACAGGCACGCGCATGCGCCTCTTAAATTCTAACCACTCTTACATATCTAAACCTAGCCATCAAATTAAACACTCTTATTGGAAGCTAATCTTAGTAATGAGGCTCTCTATAAGCCAAATGCACCAGACTCTTCTGCTGTGCCATTCAATAGGCTTCTCCAGTTTTTGAAAAGGACACTACAGAAATCTTTAATAACTTTTTAAGTGGGGTTGTACTCTGTAGAATGGTATCACAGGGTTCCATGTCAGCGAGTCCTTTATTGCACATGCTTAGTTTATATGGGAATAACGTTTTTGTGGTTTTTGTCTGTTTTTTATCTGCCAGCCCTGTAAACTTGTGCTGAGTTCAGAGAGTCAAGCTGGGTTCTTTTTTTTTCTCATGGTTCATTGCCAGTTGTAAAGGTCCTGCCAGCCAAATTTTGATGGTCTTCAAATGATGCAGCCAGTGGCACCTGTGCGAACTTATTGCCTTTAGTGTGTTTGTACAGGTGTATTTAATGGGAACTTGGTAACCAATTCTGTTGATGCAGAAGAAGGGATACAATCCAGCCTGGCTGCACCTGGTCAAGTGTTGACCCTAGGTGGAAGTCTTGCTGAGCCAGACAAGAGCACAGTGTTTTCATGTTAAATCCTGAGAGTTTCCTGGAGTTGCTTCCCTGAGCTGAGGCAGTGCAGCGCAGCTGAGCCTACTTAGATTCAGTGATTTAAGAAGGGATTGAGTCATTTTCATGGGAGGAAGAGGCAGAGGTTTGCTGACCAAAAGTTAGGGTAGGACACTCTGGAGATATAAAAGCTGCCCTGGTTATGTTTGATTTTATATTGGTTGTCTTGTTTGCAGATAGCTAAGCTGTCTGAATGTGACTAGAGCCTTGGCTACTTCGTGTTCTTATGAGCGTACAAGAAGTCTGTAAGTAAACCATAAACTCGAGAGAGAGAGAGTTTAGTTTTGCTTAATCTGGGGCTTCCTGTGAACTTTTTGTCTCTGTGGCAGGGCGCAGGTCTGAGCAACTGCAAAGAAGTTTCTAGGGGTGCTTGGGAGAAATGCAGAAGGATGGTGGCAATTTTGTGTAACTAGAAGAAAATTTCTGAACAAAATTGAAATGGTGGGTCAAGCAACGTAAATGAGCACTCGGGCCTTGTCTACACTAGCACTTATGCCGCAAAACTTCTGTTGCTCAAGGGAGGGGACCCCCCTCCAAGTGACATAAGTTTTGCCAGCATGAGCGCTGGTATGGCCAGTGCTGTGTCAGCAGGATAGCCACCGCTAGTTGTTGTAGGTGGTTTTATTATGTTGGTGGAAGAGCCCTCTCCCATCGCTATAACGCGGCTACACAAGCGCTTATGCCCACAAAACTTACGTCGCTTGGGGGGGGGGGTCGCTCCCATGAGCAACAAAAGCCTTGCCAGCATAAGTGCTAGTGTAGACTAGGCCTAGGCAGCACAGCCTTTACAGGCTGTAAACAAGCTGAGCTGTAATTCTGTTCTGCTGTAATTACAGAGGGAAATGTCTCAATGGAGGAAGTTATTTGTAACCTAAGTACCACGTCAGTACTGTTTGGTCTGTACTAATCCTGGCTATTTCTAGAGTCCCAGTATAACTGGAAGCTCAGGAAGTCCCTGGGTCAAGGGCCCTACAAACTAGGCATCTGGCCAAACCGAAGGTTTTAGATTTTTTTTATGTTTCTTTTCAGAGTGGTCCACACGGAAATTATTATTGAAGATGTCAGAGACAAAATGCACCACTTCAGTTTTTCCTCAACCTTACTGAGCCATTCCAGCTGTTTACCTTTTTATATAGGTATAAACAAGACTGATCTTACACCTTTGCAGTTATTAATCCTAAAAGCTAACATCAAAGCTGAGCATGTTCATGGTTTTTAATAGCTTAGTTCTTCTGCTCTTTGGATTATATCTTCTGTAACTCTACTGAACTAAAGCCAGGACCCTTATCAACAGCTTTTGATTTGAAGAGTAAAAGCCAAATTCATCCATTTTACGTTGACTTATTGAAATTCCTTAACACTTGCGCTTATTAATACATGTAAAACCTGATATAGGATTTCTAGAGAAGGTGGCCTGGGAAGGCTGCATTTCAGCGCTATCCTCCCTTGGTGGGAATCCTGTGGTGCCTCATTTGTAATCTGGAGATGCATCTCTTTTACTCTCATGAGAAAAATCCTGCAGGAGGGCCATGGTGGTAACTCAGCTGACACCCAAAACATTTTCCTGGTAGAGCGAGCTCTAATTTGCACCTTTGCATCAGCACTAGTGGTTAACCTGTCCCTAAATCTTTGTGCTGGGAATTCTGGCAAGGTGTTGTCAACCTTTAAGGAAGACAAACAACAATAAAGACAGCTTTGAAGGGATTGTGCTCTCGCAGGGCCTTGTACAATAGGTTTGTTATCTGGTAGGTCTCTTATCCCTTGTCTAGCAGAGGCTGAGAGTTCATACTCCCCTCTTGAGGGAGAGGGAGGGAGTGCTTTGTCTCTTAAAAGCAACCCCTCCTAGCTGATAAATGAGGGATAAGGATGGGCTCTCACAACAGGTCTGCTCAGTTCTTCTGGCCTGTAAGAGCCATGGCTGTGATGCAGAGACCCAAAGATGTGGGGAAATTCTAATGTGTAATTTCCCTTCTAATATGCCACATGAGATGAAAGTGTTGCCAGCTTACCTCCATTGTAATTGTTCTATCCAGCCATGGCCATAACTAGAGAGGGACCATCCTTAAATCCTAACATGTTGACATGATGGTGAGGGATGAGGACATTTATTATTTGGGGTACTTACTGTAAAATAACAGTGTTTATATGTAGCAAAAGCATGTGTATTTGACTGTATTTGCTATGAATGGTTGAAATGCACAAGTACTGAGAAGTTCTTTCCAATTCCACGTGATCAGTAGCACAAACATATGGTGCACTACTGAAATGTATTTTGATTATTTACTGCTCAAACTGATCTACCGGGGACGTCAAAAGCAGCTTTCTTATTTTATGAGTCATTGTATGCGTTTCTTAACAATGGCATAAGTGTAATAAATAAAAATAAACATAGGGATTCTTCTCATAATTCACCTGTCCTGATCTCATTTCTGTTTGGTTGTCTTGTTTAGCTGATGTCTCAGTCCCTTTGCTTGTGATATATAGCACAAAGTTCCAGAATAAGGGACTTGACACAAATCACAAATGTGAAAGAATAGAGAAATTGCTCTTACTGAATCACACCCACAGTCTGTCTAGTCTGGTATCCTGTCCCCAGCAGTAGTCAGCACCAAATATTCCAGAGGAAAGTGTAAGAAATATTGCAGTGAGGATATGTGGGATCATTTTCCCTCACTGCAGAGAGGTCTTGTCCTGATCCCTGATAATGATGTGTTTAAGACCTGAGGCATAAGATTTTATATTCCTTCCAAAATATTTATCGAAGCTTGATTTTAAGTAAAAGAGAACATAGTCTGAAATTATGTGAGAGCGTGTGTTCGGTATAGTTTTTTATATAATTATTTTGAGGTTTGGATTATGTCAAATAATTCATTGTATCTAAAACCACAATAAATGTTAGTTGGAGGTAGTTAAATTTGAAAGGTGCTTTGTTACAAAAGGAAAGGAAAAGTATTCACCTCTTCTGGACCAAATGTCACTCAGTTACACTTGTGAACCTTGTGACTAAAGCCCGGTCTACACTTACTTTGGCGATTTGGCGGCAGCCGACAGGAGATACGCAAGTGATTTAGGTCACTTGTGTATCTCCCATCGACTTTGCAGCGTCTCCTTCGCGCGGCGTCCATACTGCGCTGCGTCAAAGGGAACAGCGCTCCCTTCGACGCAGCGCTACTCCGCTTACGGGGGTGGTTTTCCTGCATCGCTTCCTGGATCGACTGAGCGGTCTGTATAGACGCGCTCAGTCGATCCAAAGCAATCAACGTGACAACAGCGAATTTGCCGCCGTCAGTGTAGACCCAGCCTGTGTCAGGCTCCAGTCCTGCAACTGGCTCTGAATGGGCACAGTTGTCTGCCTGTGTGGAGTTCAGTCCAGAACCCAGACCTGAGTTCATTGGGCCTGATTACGATCTCCCTTATACTCCTTTCACCCACCAGCGTAACTGAGAGTTACTGATAACCCTAAGACTTTCAGAGCAAAAGGGTGGAATGGGACCTTTTCTGAGGCTGTCATTAATTCTGTTGTGATAGTTGTTTCCATTTAGAGGCTCAGTCTTGCTCATGTTGAAGTCGGTGGGTACTTTGTCATTTACTGTAATAGGAGCTAGGTTATAAGCCGTGAACATTACAGGCTAATATTAATGCCAGGTGTTAAAAATGTGCACTTACATCCTTGTTTCTTTAATGGTTGGAATGTTTTATTATTTGAATATGATGGAGGATAAGCCCAGACAACAGCCATTAGCCTCAGATAATTTCACATGGCTTATAAAACAGAAAGGACTAAGCAGTTGTCCAAGCCCACTGCTTTAAATTTTGTGGTTCAAGCTTGTTAGCAGCAATAATTGCCTGATACTGTTATGTTTGGAGGTAGTTAGCTTCATTACCAGGTGGGTTGACTGCTATTTTCATTTCTGAAGAAAGTCCTATGATAAGCTTAGATACTACCCTGTCATATCAGTGTTAAAGTTCTTTGGCTCCAGATTAATCTAGGTTTTTATACTGCACCCATTGGTGTAGTGTCCAGAGACCTATGTTGTTTTGCTGACAAAAGCATTTGGCCTTTTTTTTTTTTTTTAAATAACATGGATGTTGTGAAAAAACCAACCGAATTCATGACTTTCAGAGTAAAGATTGAAAATTCCTCCGCTCGTAAATGTTTACTTCCTTTCTTGAACTCTGGGAAGCTTTTTCTTTGAGTCTTCTGGCTGTTTTCTCTCTCTCATAAGCTTAAAATACACAAGTGATTTATTAACTATTATTGTGCATGGATACAAGTAATCCTCATGTTTATAACAAATATATGCAACACAGTTCATGAATAACAACTGCTGTCATATTTTATTCACCAAAACACCAGCATTGAAGCATGCACTGCAGCTTTTGTGCTGTTCCTCTCTGCAACCCCAGCCTGTTTTTTCACCTTCCCTCCCGTCCAGGTTTGTGCTTTCCTTTCTTCTTACAGAAATAGTATCCAAATGGACAGAACTGTGTACGTAACTGTACATGCAGCACATTGAGGGCATTGGCTGGAATCAGTCATAATGCAAGTAAATATTGTGCAGTTCTCCCCTATGCAATTCTGCTAATGCAGGACACACATGAAATTCTGCGTTTCTGGTCCTTAGCTTCTGTTGAAGTGGGTTGGACAAGTCTCTGTGTTTATATCTATGTATAAACTATTTAGAAAGGTCAGCACTTCAAGGTGTTTGATGTGCTTCATTTGTATCTTCAATACAATACTTAAAAACGATCATGTGAATATAGAAGCTGTCAGGATTAGTCATGCTAATGGAGCCTTTCAGCCACTGCTCCTGGAGATGGTGAGGAGACTGCACCACAGAGGGAGAATTCTGGCTGACTCAGGGCCTCCCGAGGGCTCCAGGGTAGCACAGGTTACAATGGCAGCTGCATCATTCTTTGAAAGGTGTCCTTCCCCCTGTGCAAGGCAAGCTCTGCTCTGGGTAGGGCTCGGGCCCCAACTCTGTCCAACCTCATTAGAGCAGTCAGTGCCTAGAGCACGGCCTCCACTCCCCATGACAGTTGGGCTTAGCCTCTGCATAAGCACACTGAGTAGGGGCGAAAAGCTGATTGCGCCCTGCCTCTATCCTGTGGAAATCCATCTGCAGTCTAAGCGAAGACCAATGGAAAAAAGCTATTATCAAAGCTGTATCCCCTACCTATAAAGCGACAACAAGCTTTATTTGCTTGGATTAGAGAAGTAATTCATTTTATAAATAATTCCGTCTCTGGCTTAGTAGGCAACTGTTTATAGTTTAGCAGCATAGGGCCAGCGCCCCGGGGGGAAATCAAACTGAGCATGTTTGAAGGTCTTGGGCAGAGCAAACATGGAAGGCAGCACGATCATAACAATGAGGCAACTTCTCTTGGCTGGGGAAGGGAGGGGTAAGGCTAGGTTTATCTTGTTGGTTAATGTGGTGAACTTCTGGCGCTGTGCTGGAAGGAGCCATTGCAATTCAAGAGCCATTGATTAAAATAAGCAAGAAACTAACACAACAATCCTGTAGGCTGCAGTTGTGCATGTCCTGCTGACCACCTGGCTTTCAGAGCAGGCGGGTGAAATTTCCGTTTTTTGTTAGTTTTGTTCTTGTCTATTTCTAAACATCGATTTTGTAAACATAAAGACATGTAAAGAAAGCGTAAGAGCCATCATTAGACCATAAACTCTTTTTTGATATAGCAACTGTCATTCATCATATGTTTGTACAGTGCCTAGCACAATCGTTGTCGTCTTAGTTGCCACCACATTACAAATGTTAGGTGATAATTTTCCTGGAATTGCTGTAGTATTTTTGTACATGATGGAGGCAGTGTACCTGTCTGGAAAATGTACATACTCTTCTCAGCCTCTTGTATCCGTAATGAGACTGGAAAAAACAGAAACCAACCCAGTAGGACATTCTTAACCCATGATTCAAAGTGATCATCACATTAGATCAAACTCCATTACTTGCAATGGAAAGTTGCTGTCTTCTATTGCAATAACATTTTGGAGAAATGGGGAATTATTTTTGGCCGTATCATAATGCACAACAAGCTAGGAACTCAGCATGGTGATGTTGTTACCTTTCAGGTATCTCAGTTTCGCTGGTAAACACTCACTCATCTACATACTGTATATCATATGTCATTTTTACATCTGCAGAATGTAAAACAACATTCATAAGAGAAGCTGATCATAAAATATCACATTGAATAGAAACATTGTATGGAACACTTTTAATCAACATATTTATGTCTTGAGTAAAGTTTCATTATGAAAGAAACTGATTGCATTTTTTAAAGACTTGACTATGTTACAACACAAGCAATGGTATATTTTTAAGTGAATTATGTAGGATGTAAAGCCCTTTTTAATGTACGTGCACGTTTTGTCTGCAGATACTTCTTTTTACTTTGAAAAGCTGCTAAAAAGCTATTCTATATATTACAAAATTCTTCCTTTTGCTTTGAATGACAGATGAGATGAATCACAGGAATCTAAATACTTAATAAATTTTTCAGACCTATAACAATATTTTTAGTTCACATTTTCTCTTAAAAATGTGAAACATGGAAATCTTTTATGTGAAGAAACAGTTCATGGAAAACAACTTCATAGCTTTGAGATTTGCTGTAAATATTAGTCTCCAGCCTACTTTATGGCAAACCAGAGTCTTTTAGTCCAACTTCTTTCACTTTTCTACTTGGTAGTGAACAATATAGCTACTGATACTATTTATGATGAAGGTTTGGCCAGTTGCTAGGGCTTACTGTTTATCAATACCTAATGTTTTTCTTGGGGGGAAATATCCATGTTTTCTTGCCACATTTAACTAAGTAAAACTGAACTTAATTTGCTGTCCTTTTGGTATGAGCACAAATTTGCTGTTCTGCCAACTCTGCTAAGATACGCATTTCTTTCATAGTCCCAACTTCTTATCTGCACAAAGGGACTGGAATTTATTCATGGCTTTACTAACAAAATATTAAAACTTAACAGCAACCCTATTGTTCCTCTCACAAGTGCAAGAGAGGCTAAGGAGCAATGAGAGAGGCAATGAGAATAAAGAGGTGAGAAAGGGGTGTAGTAGAGTTCAGTTTATTATAAAATTGGCACTGCAAGCCTGGGGAAATGTCACATAAGCTGTAAATGTAAATGTCACATAAGCTGTACTCTCAGAACATTGTGAGAATCCCCAAAATATGATTTTTTTAAAAACACTGTTAAAACCTACTACATTATATTTGGTAATAAAGCATCATTTTTTTCTTTCTCTGTCTCTCTCTGTCAACACACATGCAAAACAAACAAAAAACCAACCCAACAGCCAAGGTTCAGTGATAAATAAGGGACACTGTCCAAAAATCACATGACTTTTTTTTTTTTTGGTCTCCTTCCTGAATGGAGCTGTGTCTCCTATTCTTAAGTATTTCTTTCATGCTCTTCTTGCTTTTGAGTCATGTCATCTATTTATTCTAGGCCTCCATGGAGCTGGGAGATTTTTTAGAGGGAATTTACCAGTGAACAAGTTTCCTTAGGGAAATTCCTTAATCTCTTTCCTACTTCATTTTTCTAATTGTGCACTGGTGGTAAGTGTAATACTCATAACATGTAGCAATGGTGTTTAGAGGCAGGTCCAAGCAACAAAGTTTCTATCCCAATTTCTTCAGAGTGGGGGGAATTTTCTGATCAGGCTTTTGTTCCATCCCCGCATAGAGAGTAGAGAGGGCCAGCTGCCAAATTTTATTCAGGAGTTGAACATACTCATAGTTTGTGGAGCATTCAGACGGGCTTTGATTTGAGGCTTCCATAAAATACTACCATGAATGTTATAATTATCTTTAATAATGAATGCCCATCAGTTGGCACATAGAGCACACCATTATCTCCCTCCTCTCTCCTATGCAGCATAATTTTTCTTTATTGGACTTTTTGTGGAAGTGAATGTCTGGTAGGTTACTGGTGGAAATTCCCTCTTTTTCTAATGACTGTTCTTCTCATCCTCCTCCCCAAGATCCTTTAAAGTAGCAAATATTCTAAGCTCAGTGTGTAAATGCAAATGATTGCAACTAAGGCATGGTGGTTTCTTCCTGTTTTGTTGTATGTGTTGTTATCTGACAAGTTCCACTCACAGGGAGAAACATTAGGAGTTTTATGGAAAATGTTAAGTTCTGTGATATAGCTTATGTAGTGGTGTGTTGACCTCTGAAATCGAGTGATATGAAAAGCGGCTCCCTGACTTTAAATGAGGAGTAGTTAAACATTTAAAAATAGATTTTCTTTCCTCCAGGAAAAAAGATGCTGCCTTCCGGCCTAATGAAATGTTAGGGCAGCTCATGAAGCTGACTTTGGAAGCTGAGCAGTTGTGTTTACCCTCAATTTTTTCTTTGTACAGTTGAAACTTACTGATCACTTGAACTTTTAGAGACCTTTACAGCTTTATTCCTCTGGAAACTCACTGCTTGAATTCTTACCCAACATGCGGATATATTGCTTTTCCCTCTGCACCGCTTTTTCACTATAGGCTTCTGTTGTGGTTTGTCGCCCGCTCCCCACCTCTCACCCCAAATCATAAAGCACTTCACTGAAACTTGGCTTATTGCAGGAAGATAGATGAAATGTAAGATAGGACCAAGCTAGTGGAGTGCAAACACCAGCCCCATCCAGCTGCTCCACGTATATGTAGGGCTGGCCCTAGATCAAATGGTGCCTCAGGCAAGGAGCATCTTCGACTCCCTGCCTCCATTTGTTAAACTTTTGAATATCTTATTTTTTATTAAAACAACGAGAGTTCTGTGGCATCTTAAAGACCAACAAATTTATTTGGGCATAAGCTTTCATGGGCAGAAACCCACTTCATCAGATGCGTTGTTGTTGTTATTGCATTTATAGCCTATTTAAGGATTTTGATGTGTGATTTGCAAGCATGATTTATCCCTGTCATATAAGATGATAAATCCTAGGAGGTTAGTGAAAAATGGATCCACATGCGGAATACCTGAAACATTTTACTTCAAACATTCTATTTTCCTTTTTGTAGCTCACAACACACACAGCAGCCCAAGCCCAGCACCGCCCAGGTCTGGCACCCCAGGTGGTCACCGGTCACCTGCCCCTAAATCCGGCCCTGCATGTTTGTATGCTTTGCTCTCACTTTCCTGGAAAGATACTGTCTAGCTGTGCTCTTAAAGGGCCTGTCGAATAATGCTGGAGATTTTGATGCTGAAGTTGACAATGTGGGGCTTTAGCTGAATGATCTTATTTCCTTTTAGAAAAATATATACACACACATTGCTCCAGTAAATAAACCATATACAAAATTCACAAGAATAACAGTACCATAACCCTTAACCTTAAAAAGTGTGGAAATGGTGAGCTAAGAAACTCACAGGTTATATGTTTCCTTAAGTAACTGAAGGTGTTGTGTAACTATTTGCATTACATGTTCTAATAATCTTAACTCGCTGAGATGGGAAACCAGGAGTTAAGGGCTCATTCTGGGCCCAGCTAGCATTGCCCCCATATCTGCAGCAAATGCTCCATCAGGTGGAGCTCTTAAAAGAGAGGGGACTCCGAGTGGCTCATTTGGGCAGCAGAGCTCAAAGGAAAGTGACCCGCAGCCCACAGCTCCAGCAGAACTGACGCAGGCTCTGAATCTGGCACCAGTGCCCCCAAAGAAGGGCTTTCCCTGATGGAGGTCCCAACCCCAGGATAGCCAGAAGCGGAGGGGGGAGGACATCTTCTCCCGTGCATTGCTGATGCATGTGCATTTCGTTCTTAGAATTCTTTCTGTCTATGTGTGGTTTCACTGAGGGAGAATCATGAGCATGTCTATCCCAAATATTCTTCGGTAGACCATCCTTTTGAGAAACTAATTAACTTCGTAATCCAAGTTGAGTTACAATATGACACTTCTCTTCCTCTTTTTGTCCTTGATTGCTGCTGCAGTGTAGCTGGATTTGCTGGGCTGGGGAGTGTATTTTTATTTTATTTTTTGTATAGATATGAAGAAAAGAATAGTTCTTCTGCCGGCCTCCATAGTTCTGGAATAAAACACACTGAAAACCAATCAAAACAGGAGTCTGGAAATGCTTCGTGGAAAGACTAAGCAATTAAGATCTCATGCCAACTTCACAGCCAATCGCAGCTAGCAAAAAGATGGGGAGAAGAAGAACCTTTATAAGGTTTTTAGTTAAGAAATCTTCCATAGTTTTAGTAGTTACTGGTTACACTCAGTCCCCAATCCTGCAGTCCTTGCTTTAGCAAGTGAAGCTGTTACTTTGGAGCTCTATGATGGCAGCAGTGTGGTCCTATCCAGGAAGGTTGTCACACTTTGAATTAGTGTGAGTTGTGTAAAAGAAATGACAAGATTTCTTTTTCCAGGAAGCTAAAACGGTTTACATATTAATTGTGAGCGCAAAACAAAAATTCTGAAAATAGCAAATTAGCTGGAAAAATATGACACTTTGTGGGACAATTCTTGTCCCCCATCTCCAGCCTGAGTGTCTTAGCTTGTTTCTGGCAGAACTTCTTCAAAGAGGGAAGGAGGCAGGAATGCAGCGCACAAGGCTTTACTACTACTTTGCATGACTCTAGCACATTCCCTCGGTGGGGGGAGAGGGACACTCTGATGATCTGTGCATCTGTAACCACACACCCTCTAAATGACCCATCAGCAGTGGAGGTTAAACCTGGGACCTCTGGATCTCAGTTTGCACCTCTTCTGCCTGAGCTAAGAGACCAATTTCTGGTAGCCTCAGCTGTAGTGGGCATATCAACCTCTATATGTGTCCCAGCCATCACTTGTGATGGAGAGGAGAGCATCCTACTGAGTGGGTGCGAGTTACACAATTGTGTGGATTTTATTGGCAGTGTGGTTTAGTAACTAGAGTACTGGACTGCAACTCGGGGGCCCTGGGTTCTATGTCTTGCTCTGATGCTGACCTACTGGGTGACCTTGGACAAGTCATGTCCCCTTCTGTGCCTCAGTTTCCCTATCTGTAAGATGGGGATAATTATACTGATTTGTTTGTGTAAAATGCTTTGAGATCTCTGGATGAAAGGGGCTACATAAAAAGTAGGGATTATTATTGTTTGTTGGTTTGTCTCTTTGCACCATATCCAGAATCAGACTGTGAGCCCTGCAGGTGTGGTGTTGTCTTCTATCTGTTCTGTAAAGGGCCTAAATAAATAACAATATTCCATCTTCTATTTAAAAAAAGCAAAAGGGAATATGGTACAAAAAATGGTGAGCATCCTCTTTGGAGGAAGGAGAGGGAGGGAAATATAAATATGGATTTTATAAAGCTTTCCTTATAAAGGTGTGAGGGCAGGGAAATGAAATGTCACATTCTGGACCTGAGTAACAAATTATTTGATTTTAATGTTAGCGAACTGAGAACCTCTGTTTTACTTCAACCTTGTCAGCAGTGCTTGGCTCATTAATCAGCTAGCAGAGCCTCCTTAGTGAAAATGCAGATTAATGGCAAATGGCGATATATGGTCACATGGCTGATAAACTGGACGATGAAGAGAACATAGGAGCTGCCATGTGGGTTTAGTCATTAAACTATTGACTTTTGGCATCCTCTTTCCTATGCTGGCTTTCTTTTTAAAATTAGAATTGGAGTGTGTAGTCTATTGTCCATTTCCATTCAGACCATTGTGTCTCTGCTGACACTGTAAACTGGGTACCATTTGTGATAGTGGTACTGATCTAGATTCAAATCAATGCCTCCATTACTATCTCATTGCTCAAAAACCAACCAACCAACCAAACCTCCCTCCCCCTTTTTGTCACAGCACCCATAGGACCCAAAGTTTTGATGATTTGTATGTTTGTATTTAAATCTATTGCCCCTGATATTCTGAGATATTTATATTTGAGTAGGTGGGCAAATAAGATGGTAAACATCTAAACAGACTTTGACAGCTGCAAAATAAATCCTGGGTTACATGGGTTAATTGGATTGTAAACTCTGTGGGGTAGGGACACACGTCCTTTTTCCTTTCTACACAAGAAGCATCTAGCACACTACTGGGTGCTGTAGAATAACAACATGGCAGGTTAGTACAGAACAGAAACTCACCAACAAAACACTTACGAGGCACTTGGGAGTAGAGAAGTGAGTTGTCTGTAATGAGAGCTTTAATGCCAGAAGTGGTGCCTCACGCATATTTATTGATTTTCCCCTAACAGCACCACCTACAGTGGGGCACAGAAATATTATTCCCATTTTACCCATGAGGAACTGAGGTACAGAGAGATTCAATGACTTGCCTCACATTTGTGGCAGTTGGGAATGGAGCCCAGATTTTCTCAGTAAAGGATCACTCTTTCTTTTCCCTGTTATGGAATTTTCTTTTTTCCTCCCTCTGTTTTTGTATTTTTATATATTACGGTTCTGTTAGGTATTGGGGTAGGTATTATACGAATAGCCATAACTAGCAATTACACTTAAGTTTTATCCCTCCTGTTTCTCTCCTCGTGCCCCCAGAGCTACTGTCATTTTAAAGATATACAGAACTATCATTCTTGGGTACTGGCCCTTAGTAATGGAAGAACAAACATTTGTTGTCGTTCACACATTGCATTGGTGCATGAATGATATCTCTTAATAGAGATGTTAGATTCCGATTTGAAAAAGTACAAAATGAATATTGCATATTTCATGCTGAATAACAATAGGCTCTGCTACATTTAGTTTAAGACATTACTAGAAAGAAACCTGGACTGAGGGGAAAAAGGCCAAATCTTGAACTTAATTTGGTGCTATTTGCAATGTATTCTGAGGACAAGCAAACAGACAGTGCTTTTTTCCTCCCCATCACTTGCTTTAAAAGCAAAAACTTATTACTAACTCTTCTTTGCTTTCATTTTGCTTTGCATTATGTTCTATGATACTTGCCAGCAAAGACCTTACTTATGTCTTCACTCATGATACATCTTCGTATTATTGAGCGAGTGTTAATCTAGGTTATTTAATGTATTTTTGTTAACTCTATCATCATGCTAGAGGGAAACTCAGAGTATGCACAGTGGTTGCTGCACAATACGCTTCTTCCTTGATGGCAGATTTAATTGTTTGAGAGGCACATTCAGTTGGGGCCTAATCCTGCCTTTAATGAAGTGAGTGCAAAACTTCTATTGACTTCAGTGGGGTCAAGATTTCATCTTTGTTCTGTTTTTGTTTTTTAGGACCAAAATGTTCTTTTAACACGTCCTTGCAGCAGGTAACTTTGCTAACATGCTCATAGAATGAGTGGTCCCATTTTTTTTCTTCACATGTTCGCATGCCTTGTGCTGCATTTTAGTCACTTGTTTGATATGGCTCAGGAATACTAAGAGGCCATCACTTATTCTCTGTGTCCCTGATAATGCGTCCTGTAAAAAACCTGCACTTTCCCCTTCAGTTGCTTTTTAGTAATTTTGTTGTCCCAAAGAATTCATGATACTCTTCAGTTTGCTTGCAAAGGGTCTGAAGTGGAACAGGAAGCAAAAGCAGTACAAAATATTAGTTTATCTGCAAGGTGTTATAGCTTAGAGGTAAAATTCATACATAGTCATGTACTTGAGCTGTAAAATTCAGATCCATCATAGAGATGGTGACCAGCTGCAAAGTTCTGATACAGAGCTGAAATGTCTCTCATTTCAGATATGGGGTTTTTGGTTTGGAGCCATTTCTAGAAAGATACACTGGCAGTACTATAGTGACTAAATATAAGGTGTAACCTGGTATAGTTATGCATTTGCCTTAATTTAAATGTTATTTTATGCAACAGATGCTCTGTTGGATGGGATTCCATAGATAACTGGCCTCAGTAAATTGTTCTATATTCTATACCACTCCAAAGTGTTCTTAGCCTTTCTGTATCATGAACCCATGTTAGAACAGAAAAGTGTCTCAGGACCTCTGTTCCATCTTGCTGTAAAGAATGGGTGTGGGAGACTGCATAGTTTTAGGAGCTGGCTATTATTGCTGCCTATGCCTTTTTAACTTTTTTTTTTTTTTTTTTTAAGACCGTGCATATCTGAAATTATGTTTATCCTGCAGTGTTTATTAAGCCTAAATTAATTTTTCTCCTGTCTTTCTATGGCTTCTGGAGCTTTGCCAACAATGCGTTCTAATAACTTCTAGTTTAAGAGAGGGTTGGCCATGTGCCAGCTCCCCATTCTGGCTTTGTGAGTTCATATTCAGGATTTATGGTTGGGTCATACCACCTGTCAGTGTGTTCCCTCTCTCACCAGAGCTACACTGAAGCAGTTGCTGTACAAGGTGTGGTTTGTTCACTCCTGCAATAGGAATTCAAGCAGCCATGGAGTGACGCATTGAAACTGGTGGTTGTTAGGTTTTTTTTTTTCTTTTTTTAAATAAAACTTGTAAAGTTTTAATTACTTTTGCCTCCTTTCCTCCCAATAGTCTGTGGAAACTGTTTGAAATAAAAAGATTGTCATGCAGAAATGTGATGCTAATCTTACACTGTTAAAGGTATAGCTGCATTGCCTGCATGTAGCATTTACAATTGCCTTTAATTTGCTGGATTACCAGCGTTTGTTCAGTTTTTTAATTCTTGTAATGTTGTTTCCCAAGGCTATAGCAGTGTGGCTGAGTTCACTGCTGGCATAAGTGACTGCAACTCTGTTGACGTCCATGGATTTTCATCCATTTATGCCAGTGGTAAATTTGGCCCTGAAGCATTTCTGTGTGTAGGGAGCTAGACATCTGCTTCTGATGATGGACAGCTCCCATTTCTAAACCAGAAATGCACTGAGAGAGAGGATTTATAGTCACAACCATGTAAGGTATAGAGAAATTGCTGTTGGTTCAGGACAAGTTTGCTTGATCTAGGCTTTGGTGGAAATAATTTTTTTTTTTTTTTAGAAGACGCATTTGACTGGCTGATTGATTGTTTTAACCAAATGGCAGCAGTTTGAAGCTGCTCAAAGGTTTGGAATGCTATAATAAAGCCCAGGAAGATGAATTTGTGGGCATAGGCAGGTGAGGTATTGAAAGGCACAGGATAGATAAATTACAGATCCATGCAATACCGTTATCTACTGTGGAGCCATATGATGCATTTATCATGCACCTTTATAACTCTCACCTGCCTTTTCCTGCATAAGGCATATGCATTGGCATAAGTGGGTTCAGCTCCATTACCTTGAGTAGACTTTCACCCATTTATGCTAGTGGGATGCAGCAGTTGCGTCTAGTCCTGTAAGGTACCAAAATAAGACGTCAAAGACATGCAAATTTTAGGTATGGAAAAGCTGTTCATGGCTGTGGTCTGACTTTTGCCCATACTGGTCTTTGGAGCAGTACAATTTTTGGTGGAAGGAATTTTTATATTTCCCAGGAAGTGGAAGAGGCAGAACTTTTAAGTGTAGATTTAGCCTAAATGTGGCGTGTCTTCCTCCTCTTCTAATGAGGAGCTGGTCCCCCTAGAGGATAAGAAACTTACAGCAACTAGCAAATGGAGCTATGACATTATCATAAGTGGTAGGGACATTTATGTTGGTGCTGAAGGTACTGAGTTCTGTCCTTGTTGGTGATCTGTAGTGGGATTATTACACTTTTATCTCTTTATAGGTTTGGTAAATTCAAGGATGTTGATGAATTGGAGAGTGTTCAGAGAAGAGCCATGAGAATGATTAAAGGATTAGAAAGCATGTTCATAGACTAAAGGAGCTCAGTCTATTTAGCTTAACAAAAAGAAGATTAAGGAGTGACTTGATTGCAGCCTATAAGTATCTTCATGGGGAACAAATATTCAATAATGGGCTCTTCAATCAAGCAGGGAAAGGGATAACACAATCCAATGGTTGGAAGTTGAAGCTCCACAAATGCAGCCTGGAAAAAAGGTTTAAATGTTCAATGATGAGTAATTAACCACTGGAACAATTTATCAAGGGTTGTGGTGCATTCTCCATTGTTGACAATTTTAAAATCAAAGTTGGATGTTTAACTAAAAGATTTGCCCTAGGAATTATTTTGGGGACGTTCTATGGCCTGTGTTATACAGGAGATCAGCCTAGGTGATCACAGTGGTCCCTTCTGTCCTTAGAATCTATGAAAATACCTCTTACAAGATCTTCAGGGCAAGTCTGTATTCTATAAAGCACTGAGCAATCTGATGCTGTACTAATAATAACAAAGCATCATTCATAGTTGCTGGAAGAGGTGAATAAAATATTAAATGCAACAATGTTTCCTGTAAAAAGCTGTATTAATCTCATTTTATTTTTCTTCTCTCAACAGCTTTCCTTATTTTCTATAGCTCTTTAGTATTAGAATATTGAATCTGATTAAAGACATTACCCACTTGAGATCATTGCCGTACTGTTTAATAATATTACAAGATCTTCAAAATGAAATTAGTGCCTGGGAAAGATGCCAGAATTACAGTCATGAGGACTAAAGTCCTCTATCCATAATGTTCTTGGCCCCCCTCAGTTTATTCAGACAAAATTCACATTTACCTTAGCCATGCAGGACTGGGCCCAGAATAAAAATGGCAAAAGCAGTGGCTGGGCATACTTCTTATCCTGCCTTGTTAATGGACTCAACTCTATTCTGTGAGCATGTCCTTATTGGGTAGGGGTTGGTTTTGTTTTTTACGTTTTTTTTTTCTGACATGGAGCCTGATTCAACTCACAGCACAAATTGCTGAACAAACATGAGCTGACACAACTCTGTCCACCACTGATATGGGATGGATACTAATGGATGGCTTAGAAGGAGAATGTTCAATGTCCTATTACCCATCCCTGCGTTAACTAGGTCTTTTTGTAACAAGTTTGTGTGGATAGCTCTTTCTCCATATATTTGTGAAAATGCTTTTCATATTATCTTTCTCTTTATATAATCAGCATCCATATGAAGGAGAAAATGTAAATGCATAGTTCTAATTTACTAAATACTATTGGATGAATTCCTAGTGAAATCTAGCATGTTTAGGATTCTCTAAAATTCTATCATTTCCTTTTTTTTTCCTTTCATATTAAGAATTGGCCCTTTCTGGATTAAACTGAAACCACTACAAATGATTCTAGTAGATTACTGTTTACGCTTTTCATGCAATGGGGCACATCGTTGTTGCATTTGAAGACACTGTTGCAACCTGATGACATTTCATGAGCCCTGAGTTTTTGTGTTCCTTCCCAGGACCCTTTAAAAGGTTACAGTTAAAGGTCACAAAATTTAGTATGACTTCTTCAAAATCAGGACGTACTCAAAACGCATAGTTGATGTCCTTGTAGCAAATGAACAGCACACTACTCTCATCTGGATAGAAAACATGCTTGTGTGCTTAAGGGTTTGACTTCTCATCATGTTTGAAGATTTTATACGTTCTTTTTTCACAATCAAGACCAAAATACTTTTATGAGAGTAAAGATCTTAAACCTGGTCTTCATTGGAACTCAGTCCTTGTTAAGACATTTAACGTTCCTGGCAAAAGTGTATGTTTTCATTTTATAGAGTTAAACTGTGAATGGAAAGTTACATTATTATTTCTCATATGGCTTTGCAAAGTATTAATTGTAGAATCCAACATGATGGGCTACCATCTCCCCTTAGTTACATCAGTGTTAAGTATAATGGGATTGAACCATTTTAAAAAGAGGAGGATTTGGCCCCATATAAGTAAAAAAGCCTTGTGAATTAGGATGAAACAAAATACCATGCTTGTACTGGCAACACAAATCTTTATAATCTTGTTTCTGTTCTGTTATAAAAAAAACATTAAATATGCTTCTCAGTAGTATAAATCTGGAGGTGATTTCAGTCGTTGCCTTTTCAAGTGATCCATTTCAATCTATAAACATTATTATTTTAAATGTAGAGATGATTGTTTCAGAATAATCTTGGCAAGACATTTCTTTTTCATTTGAAGCCTTCCAAATAAGGAAAATGATAACGATACCCATCTCATCTAGTTCAGAGATAACTGATAAAATTTAGGGGCTATGTATTTGTTCATACTACCATAAGAAGATGAAATAAATAAGAAACCTTTCCAGAGTTCCCTTAAATGGAAACTTTCTTAAAACTCCATTATGAATTGTACAACCTTCAGGGGATTTATTTGACTTTTATCACATTAAATAGTAAAAGATTTCTGAATAGTAAAATTGTTTTGTTAATACTGAAAAGCCTACAATCTGGATGATGACTGATCCTAAATGATGGACCACTATAGCAGAATAATGGGTGTGATGGGGTGAACTAGCAAAGGGAGCTATGATGTTAGCTAAAGTGGTAGGATCTTTTATCTTGGTGCTGAAGGTACTGAGTTCTGTCTTTGTTGATGATCTGTAGTGGGATTATTACACTTTTATTTCTTTATAGAGGCCTCAGGGTTCTGCCGCACCTTTCCCAGGCACAGAGCAGCAGCTAAATCCTTTGAGCAGCCTAAAGAGACTGCACAGGAAGCAGCCAATGAGGAGGAGGCTGCAAAGAACTAGCCAATGAGAGAGGCTGCAGGGAGCTGCCAGTCAGGGCTCAGGAAGGCCATATAAAAAGGAGCTGCAGCGCTTGCCAGAGAGAGTCAATTCCTTGCTGGAGTCAAAGGAGTGCAGGTGGTGCTCCTGGCAGGTCAAAGGGAACTCCATGGCCATGGATGGTTCAGTACTGACAGTGGTGGGAGGAGTGAGGAATCACTCCTGGTTGGCTGCTGGGCCTGAACACAAGAGCACTGAGGTGAAGATAAATCTTTGGTGAAGGTTAGGCCACCGGGAAGTGACCCAGGGAACTGAAAACAGTTTCATAAAGGGACACAGTGGTGCATTGCTGCTATTCTTAGGATCCTGGGGATGGGACATGGAGTAGTGGGGGTGGGGAGGAGGCCTGAGTCCCCCCAATAGGCCACTGGGGAAGTGGCATAAAACTGGTCAATGATAAACCCCCAGAAAGGGATCTGAACTACTCAGTGGCCCAGCTAGTGCCAGAGAGGGCAAAAATCATTGTCTCCAGGGAGGAAGCCTTGGGGATACAGCCTGATGATATCAGGGCCAGGACTGTTTAAAGATTGCAGACACACCTGAACAGACACTTGCGAGAGGTGGGTGCCACATCATTACAGGGGCATATTGGTTGTATGTTTGACACCCTAAAAACCAAGTATACAAATGTTTATAATAAAATACATACGGTGCACTCTTACTATCCTATAAATCAGTGGCCTTTCCTTCATATACTGTACTCAGTTCTGGCCACCGTGTTTCAAAAGAGACAGAAGTAGAAAGGGTCTAAAAATGAATGATAAAAACAATTAAGGATATAGAAGCTTGAGGTTGAAAAGATAGGGCTGTTTAGTTTGGAGGGGACATGAATAAAAGGAGATGTAGACAGATATGGTAGGATAGAAAATAATGATTAATTAAAGTAGATCAGGTTTCCTCCTGTTTACCCATTTTCATAACATAAGAACAAAGTAACTTTGCAGAGAAAATCAAGTGTAAATTGATAATGTTGTTATCCTTGATAAGCTTTATTTTGGGCAAACAAAATTTTAACATGGAAAATATAGCGACCATAAATCAGGGAGGGAGAAGAAAAGCAGCAAGAAGAAAAGGAAACTGGATACCAATAAATGTAATTATAACAGTACATAGGACTTGTGTAAGTGCTATATAAACCTTTAATCCTCTTGTGAGACAAATGGAATTTGGGACAGAAAGAAGTTATGAATTGTCTAAGGTGTATAGAAAGTCTAGTCTTCTGACTCTCAATCCTCTGCTACTAGACCATGTTGGTTCTCATAATATAATGAGATGGGCTGTTAGGGTCCCATTTCTCCACTTGGACACACTATGTTCTTCCATAGAAAACCTATGGGGCAAATCCTGGCCTAACTGAAGGCAACATTTTTCCATTTATGTCAATGGTAATATTCCCATTGATTTCAATGGGGCTAAGATTTGACCCATAGGGCATTAGACTTCTATTATACGTTTGCCAATTTCCCTGATGAGAGCAGATTGAGCTCTTGATCGTGGCTAAAACGTCTGATATAGCGAACTGTTTTATATCTTGGGGTTTTTTGTTTTTTGGGTTTTTTTTGGCCACAAATCAGTTCATTTTCTCCTTTGTGGTTTTATTAAGAACTATTTATTCAGTGACATCCTTAGCCTTTTTTTAGAAGGTCTTTTAGAACTGAATGTATAACACCAAGTATGAGTGTGAACAGTGCGATTATAACCATTTTTCTAATCGCTTCCAAGAGTCTCAGTTTTCAGTCCAATAATAAGTTTATATTACTGTGTATTTTCTTTTTAAATATTTTTCTAAAAAGGCAGGGGGAAAGAAATTGTACTCAAATATGAGAACTAAAAACATATTGTGTCTTGAAGCTGGGCTAATAAATTAAAACAATAAATTGCAAATAACTGTTAGAAAATATGATGAAACATGGAGTAAATTATTATCATTCAACCAGCTCAGTTTTTGTAGACTGTTGAATAGAAATATTCCTTGTATTTGATCATTTTCCACATCTCCTTTAGAATTTACAGACTATGGTTTTATTACCCAAGGGTAACTTGGTTTACAAAATTTGCATGCAAAATTAATTATTCAGGCAACAATAGTGCATAAGAACAGTAGGAATTAAATTTGATTTCCTAGTCAGACTCAGCAGATATAATAGCCCTGAGATTTAGCTAAACTGAATTGCAAGTAAGAGCACAACCTGTGTGCCGTGCATAAATTCAGCTGCCAGCACAGGTAGAGACGTGTGTTGCACAATGGGTGGAACATGACTGGGCTTGTTTGTGAAGTTTTGTTTTGTGTACCTGTGCATTTCATGTGTATATGTTCAGGCTTCTTGGCACTTAGCGTAGCTGTACCATGAAGACTTGAATTAATTGCCCTGTCAGATTAATTATAGTTCTTTAAAGAGGTTACAAATTTACTCCTCTTCCTGCTGCAATATGAGACTTTTCCACCATTTCCAGTGTCAGACGAGGCCTGTATAGGATATTACCTGTTGCTTGGAATCAGATTCAGGATTCCAATGCTGTGATGATTCATATCACCAGAAACTGTTATACAGAATTGTTTGGTGGCCACATAAATGTGCAGTGCAACCAGAATTACACATATGAGCCTGGAATAACTGAATCAGTACTGCTGGAGCAGCGGATAAGATATATTATATAATTTTCTGTTTTTGCAAGATAGCTTAAAATAAATGTTAGCATATTTCTCTCATGATTTTATGGTTTGAAATGCTATACATCTTGTTTAGCTATTGTGTATTACTACAATCCATAACTGGAGTCAGAGCATAACTTACTGCTATGCAGCATATGGCAAGGGATTGAGATTTAGTTAATGGGAAGTTGTGTAAAGAGGAAATCCAATTATATTATTATAATCCTGCTTTTCCTTCATGTGACTCAGCAATGGAACTTCTTTGTTTATGCTTCAAACTGAAATGAACTTGGTCCTGTTTGTACTGTGGGCTTGATTCTTTATTCCCTTGGATCATGTGTGGTCATTAATGCTGCACAAAGTTCATGCAAAATACTACTAATAAATCAGTATGGCAGCATTTCTCATTCATTCTGCAAAAGTGTAGGTGGCAGCACAAGATGTGAGGCAGTGGAGAATCCAGCCCAGTATGATGATGATGTACTTGCGGCAGCATTTGAGCATCTCTGGAAATTTGAGGTACTGCATGCAGCCTATTGTGCTGCTGACTACTATGGGTTCTTGTGATGAAGTAATGTATTGTAAAGGCAATGAGTTCTCATTGCTTTTTTAAAATAAATATTTTTTGAGGTGCAATTTTAAAAGCAGCTAAATACTTTTGTTAAATTTATTTAAACCCACATCTGCAAAAGTTTTACAGAGCAGCTGCAACTGCACTTGCTACAGTGCCTGAGAACATACAATTATATACAGTCTGTTAGTCTTCACACTGTTAACTCTCTTTTGTTGCTTACTTTACCTTGTTCCATTAGCTGGGGTTGGGAGTCCAGGCTCATTGAGCATGTATGACTGGCACAACTTTTACAAACTGTCTGGCCAGGGCTGACATTCTTAGTATGAAATCAGAGTTTTCCTTCTAGCTGGACTGCCTGCCACAGCTGACAAGCCCCCTCTTTCTGTTAGAGGGACGGGGAGGTGAAGTGACTTACCTGAGGTCACCCCTGCAAATCCACTCCAGCACCCTCTTCACTGTGCCTCACTGATTCCCCCCGTTAACTCTTTCTTTTGTTATACTATCCAATTTAGGTATGACTGGTGTGTCTTGTCTTTTGTGTGAAGGTATCGTTTAGGGAATGATGGCCCCCTGGCAGTCCTGGAGACTGAAACATGTAGAGTCCTGGCAATGGTAATGCAGGCTTCCACATCAATGTTCTTCCACCCTGGAGTGACCACCTGTAATGGTGAGAAAGGAATCTGTTTTCATTCCTGTTCATTCGGTGGCCTCTTGGCTTAGCCTGCCAACAATTTGGGTGCCAGTTGTGGTGGTCGTTTTTGTGATGTGGCCACTTGTCTCTTAGGAAGTGGGCCAAAAACCAAGATCACCTAACCCCTTTTTGTGAGAGCCACTAAATGGCCATTGTCTGGTAACAACTTAGAGTCATGACTGCTCTGGGCTGAAGCTGAACTGATGTCCTAGAAGTGAAAGACTTTGAATTTTGTTAATTCCTTGAGCTAGCTGGAACCCTCCATTCAACATGGGTTTAAAGTGTAGCCAAATACCAAAATACTGCAGAAAACTGGCAGAGGAGGAGACTTAAGAGCTTAGCTGAGAGTTTGATGAATGGTTTTTCACTGTTACCCTGTCTTATCATGGCAAAGGCAACTAAAAAGTGTGTAAATTTGTTCCCTCTCATCTTGCATTCTTGTGTACCCAAAACTCTTGCCTATGTTCTCATCAGTTATGTGACTAACAGAGCAGAACATTAGATGTGCATTAATTAATCTACAGAATAATCTAGATACACTGAGCGTATGGAAAGTGATGACTATGAGCAGTTTAATATTTTGAATACTTTTCACCAACATACTGTAGTAGCTCTATAGTACTTGAGCTGTAATGTGCTAGTAATATCTTGACTTCCTCATCATGGATATAAGCATGCTAATGATTTTCAGTCACTTGAGATCTTATATAAATGATCCAGATTTACATTCTAAATACTTTGTTCCCAGTTGATACTCTGCTAACAGGCCTTAAATGAAATTATTTCCCAAAGAATGGGCATATTTTTTCCTGTTTCTGCTTATATTCAGAGAGAAATGATTGTCTTTGCGTCCTGATTGGATTTGCTGACATTTCAGCCAGGCATGTGCTTTGGACCTGAAACTGGGATTGACGTTTGCGGTGGGAGCAGCTCCCCTCCTGCCTTCCTCAACAGAAGTCAAACAGCAGGAGTTGAAAATGAATAGATGACAGTGGAGGGCAGCAAACACTGGTGTGATTCTTTAAATCATAAAAATTATGATTTTTTGAAATAATACAGGGTATGTAGATGCACATAGCAATAAGGAATGTTTACGATGTCACACAAGCTTATAGAAGAACGCTTTGTTCTCCATTCTGATAACCTCCCTAGCTCACCTCACCTCCATGAGGGGGACAGAGGATATATAGGTAAAAGCCCAAGAAGTTTTTAAAGAGCAGTGAAAACATTTCCACTTGCTGTGATACCTGGGAGTTCTGGTATAGATCGTATCAACATTTCCTTATGAAGACGGACAATACCCAGTTGGACAGATACTATCTTTTTTCCCTAAAAACAGCTGTATTGAAACGAAGTACAAGTGGTTCCAATTCACAGCGCTGAAGAGTGTAGTCACAGTTCAAACTTAGAAATTTAGAACCAGTAAAAGGGAATCTTTCACTATGCAGCATATATTCCAATCTGTAAAAATCACCGCCACCGGGGGCCATAGAGACACAATGTGTCTTTTTATATATATATAATATAAAAAATAAAGCTAGGACTGTAATCAGGACCATAATAGTTCCAAGTTTCAGGCGCATAAGATGGTCATTGCAGGAAACAATTCCCCACTGCCTTCCTGTTTAGCATTGCAGAGTTGATTAGATTCATTTTGGTGTGTGAAGAGGTGTTACTTTCTCTGAAACATTTGATACTGAGCTTGATGGATCAGCAACCTGATCCAGTATGGCAGTTCCTGTGTTGGTAGCACAAAAAAAAAAAAATCTGAGCTGAGAAAGAAATAAAAGTTAAACCCAGGAACACATTTTGTTTTAATAAATAAAACCTGGTGAGCTATTAATAGCTAAGGAGACTGTTTGAATCAGGATTAGGTTTATTTACACTAAGAGTGGGGACTGAAATAAACAGAGGGTCAGGTTCAGTGCTGATGAACTTTTGTGGGCTGTTTTATGAGTTTGTATTGAAAGGGTAGAAAGTTGATCTCCTGAGACTTCTGCCATCTTCAAGGATGGAAATCTCATGACATCTGCTATCCTTGTAGGATTTCTCTCGTCTTGGACTGAAAGTTCACAAAAACAGCTGCGCTCTCATGAGACTTTTCTCTACATGTGGTCCAAAGTGAGAAATAGGTCCTATCAGACTATGAAACAAAACTGTAAATGGCCCAGAATTAGAATCCCAAACTCTCAGTCCCTTGAAATTTGAAAGGCTTTGGATGTGGGGTTCTGGTTTTTGGTACCTGTATTTCTAGCAGCCACTATGCTACCTACCTGATTTGGTACTTTGTTAATAAAGTAGATTAAATGAACTATTTAATTCAAGTCAGATGTACTGTAAACAGGTGTGCATCATTCTTCCAGAATAGAGATGTGATTTTGTTCCTTTATCAAAATGAACAATAAAAATAAGAAATAGATTAAAATGTTTGGCCCTTTGTCTTCAGCTGCCAAACCCCAGGAAATGTATAGTTGAGGCTAAAATACTTCCTTTAACAGTCCCTGTTCTGTCTACGTATTGCAGCACATATGGCATATACCGTTGCCCTTTCAGCAGAGACCCCTGCAAGACTTTGGCACAACAGGACAACAGGAGGATTTAACTATCAATTTCCTGTTATTTGTTGGTTTTAGCGTGACCTGCACTGTTGTTTTAATGGTAACTTGCATATTCCAGTATTTCCTTAGACAGCCAATTGTTAGATAGTTTAGTTTTATTTAATTTCCAACAGGCACAGTCTGTCTTTTTATAGCCTGCTGTAACCTTCAGATTGTTCAGTTATTTTTCTTAATTTTTCCATCATGGCAGCAAATTTATTGATTATCAAGGCCTTCATTATTTAACAGATTGCTATTAGAAGAACGTTTAATAGATTTCGTATAGTGATCAGATACCATGAATCAATTCTTTGTTTTAGACTCATGTGGACCATGTTGTTATGCCTGCCACAAGCTGGCAAATGATGGGTTAAATAAAAGATCCTCATCCTTAGGTGGTGTCAGGCTCTAAGCAAGGATTGAAAAGCTCATGAGACACAAATGCAACCAGTGGTGTTTTGACTGCTTGAATTGTTACCTAGTTTAAAAATAGAGCAAATTAGGAGCACTGAGCTAATGTCACAGAATGAATGTGCAGCAAGATAATCATAAAAATGGTGTAAATTTGAGAGCATTTCTTTTAAGATTTCAATTAAGGTATAATTCCTGGCTTTTTAGATGCATATGGATGCTTCCATGATTTTTAAAAGGTCGTGAAATATATGTTAATGGGAACTGAAGAGGTTACCCTGGGATCCAGATAACATTAGGCAATTTTCTAAATTCATCCTGAACAACACTGAAAAGTCACTTCCATTTTAAGATTCTGAGCTATTATTACCTTATTAATGTGAAGGGGTATATAAGCGCTAAACATCCAGTCTAGCTTTATGGAGTACTATCAGGAAACGCACTCCTAAGAGTGCTATTGCCTTCCGCTTCATTACAGACTCTAGTCCCAGTAGCACACTGGGGGAAGGATAGGGATGGGAGGTTTGTTTCAATGGTCATATTCTTATCCAGTTTGAGGGGCATGACAATTTTTCATCAATGCGTGAGCTCTCAGTGATGCTCTCTTGCTCTCATTCAGAAACATCCTTATTGTTGTCTGCTTTAACTTGCAGCAAACCAATGCTGTCAGTAGAGCAGAGATCACACTTGTAATTAATTGGGGCCCATTAGGTAGGTAAAACAGACCCATATTAACTCCATATGCCCTGGGTCCTGTATTTATTATAGGTGGTTCATGTATGGCTAAAGTTGCCTGACGCTTCCCATTATAAGACCTGGTTTTCAGTGGCTTATACTTTTGCCAAACTTTTACTGTTTAAACTGAAAGTTTCCATGCTTGCTGTCTGCTTTCAGCAAAAAACAGTTCAGCTTTTTCTTAGAATGAGCGTAGGGAAAAAACACGTCGTTTTGTTAATGTTAAAAAGAATTCTTGTAGCCATTTTATTGAGACACCCTAGTGCCTCCTTGCTTTACAGCAGGCACTTGAAATTTGGCAGGAGGCTTGCATTGCTGTCAGTCACCACAAAAGACACATACCCATGAAAATCTGCCCAGATTTGGACAAGTTCTGAAAATCTCGGCAAATCTCAGTTCTCACGTACTCTGGAGAATTTAGTTACTAAAATATCTCCATTAAGATTTTGTTTCGTGGGCTTGTTTAAGCCGTGGGCTGCGAAGGCTGAGCATCAGTCCGCTGCCAGGAGCCACTATGGTGCCAGGCACAGGCACTGAGAGCAAGGTGAAGGGTGGTAGTGAGCGGGGCAAGGATGCCACAGGCAGCCGTACATGTGGCATTTCCTAACTGTTGAATGCTAGATTCTGCGACCTTCTGTTCTTCCAGTGTTTTTTTTTTTTTTTTTTCATGTAATCTAAAAATATGTTTGGTATGTTATAGCTGGACAAATAACCATCATTCAAAGAGACAGATATACAGGACTCTTGCGCTCATTGCTTCTGTTACTTGCAGTGCTGGATTTTCACACCCAAGCGGGCTGCCTCCGGTTGGCTGCTGAATGCTTCTGGAAGGGTCCCATCACCTGCAGAGGGAGAACAGGAAGGAGGGAAATGGTAGAAGTATAGTCTATGGGAACAGATGGCTTGTAGTTTTGAATGGCTTGATGGTTAACTCCTTATACTTGCAGTCCAAGATAATGAGGGACGAAGGGGTTGTACATACCTTGCAGGATGCCCACTCTCCAGCATTTGTCGTCATTGGCATTGGGAGCATGGCTCTGCTGTACAAGCAGGTCTCTCCCAGCATCTTCTCTCCTCCCACTCTCTGAACTTTCAGCAAACTTTGCACAGAGGATCAGTTTGATATTAACTCATCTCTCTCAAGACAGTTGAACTTTGTCAGCAAGCTTTAAAACCCTGACTGCAGAACGATGAGACACACTGAACCGCAGAGAGCCTGTTGGCTTGGGAGTGACTACAGCTGCAAATGTCCAATCCGAGCCAAGTGTGGCAGGAGACAGAACTGTGGTTTACTTTCCTTATCTCTGTTAAACACTGCTCAGCAAACTCTGTGCCGAGTGCACTGCAGCCAGATTCTAGTCTCTTAATGCAGCAAGCCCAGTGAAAGATGGAGTCAGATAGCACTTCAGTGAACCCCAAAAGGACTGGCACATAATCAGTTGCTTCTTAATGCAAGACTGAGCAGTATAGTAGCACTTTCATTATCCGAAGCACAGGCTGAGCTCATGGGGGAGGATGCAGTCATTTAGAAACATTATTTCTTTCACACAAAAAGTGCCTTAAGTGTTTATTTCCTGAGGTTTTTCTCCGAAATCGTGGCAGAGCTGCAAATCCCCCCCCCACAGCTTTGCCTCTGAGAGCAGAATTGTAGCATGGTGATACTAAAGCTTCTGCATAACTTGGAAACCAGATTGGAAATGTCCAGCAGTTGGGGTGCAAAAATCTGCTCAGTTTTGTTTAATGTCACAGTAGTAATGGCTAAAATTCAGTGTGGTGGAAATGATTATGGTGCGGATAGGACAAAGTTACTGTTCAGCTCCGCTGGTCCCTAATGTTAGAATTTATCAGAAACACAAAATCTGCCCCGTGTTCTCAAAGCCGTCATGGGATGGAGGGGGTGCTGCAGATATAGTACACTCAGCACCTGGATGGGGGACGGAGTACCTAAGGTTACTTTTCAGTGACTCCTTCTCTGTTGATAGTTGGGTGGGGTGGATGGTAGTGAGGGTGTAACTAAAGAATGGGACTAAGAGAGGGGGAGGAATCCACTGGGCAGCCTTTTTGCATAATGAAAACATGCTATTTTCTATCCTTTTTCCTTCACCCTAATTATTACCTGTAGACACTGCCTATTTTTAAAACAAGATGAAATGATCAGTACAGATAACTGAAACATCCCACCTTCCTTTCAGAGAGTGGAGGAAGGGTAGAACTGCCTTATCTCCAAACACACATTAACGTATTTAATTGAGTTAGAGATCAACCTGTTTCATTCAACCATCATTTCAGTTGAGCAGCAGTGGATTGCATTCCCTTTGGGTCGGTCTCTGTTGCTTATTTTCAGCTGGTTGGAGAAACATTGTAGAGCAATGGGAATCTTTGTCTGTTCCCCTTAGGAGAGAGCACACTGTCTCCCTACTGGATTTAGCTTTCAGGGCAAGGAATGAGAAACTAATAAAGTTGCTTTATATTAGGGCTAACATCATGTAAGAGTGAAAGCTTCTGAGAGAGGGAATTCTGTAAACTGGCATGCGAGTAGCTGAATTAAATGTGGAAACTGCCTTGTGGAATAAGAGAGACAAGGTGGGTGAGGCAATATCTTTTATTGGACCAGCTTTAGAGTTTACACACACAACTCTTCTTTGGGTCTGGGAAAGCTACTCCGCTAAGTATGAGGTGGAACAGATTGTTTAGCATGAGTAGATAACATATATTGTAAGAGACCTTTCAAGGTGAGGTGGCCAGTTAACACCTCTGCAAAAAATGGGGTGAGAATTAGTGGGTACAGATTTTTGTAATAAGCCATAAATCCAGGGTATTTATTAAGTCCATGATTTTTTATATTTAGCAAAGTTATTAATTTAAGCTTCCAGGATCATCTTTTGAAGATGGTGTTGTGCAGATTTCCTTTGAGCATGAGAACAAGAGGTCATATATGGAGTGATCGCTTTGTGGAAAAGTGTTCATCCACAAGTAATCGGACGTTTTTGTCTCATCATTTTTCTGTGAGCTTTTTTGAGAGCATAGTGATTATCTGGTTTCACCCACACAGTTATTGGGGCAATTAATGCACTGAATGAGGTACAGTGTAATTTGTGGTAGACATGTATAGGACCCATGGATCTCGAAAGGTGGGTGGGGGTGTGTGAGGCGGTATTGATCATTACAGCAGTGAAGCTATGTCTACAAGTTTTGTCTGTTGCTGTGGCAGGGTCTGGTGCAACTTTGAATTGATGTGTCCTGGTCTGTGAGGAGCTTGCTTCTGATTATGAGCTTGGCAAGTTTGTTTGAAGGCCAGAAGAGGGGATTCAGGAAAGATTTCTTTCAGGATATGGTCCCCATCAACTATGGGTTGTAATTGTTTGATGATACCCTATATGGGTTCAAGTGTGGGGTGATAGGTGACAACTAGGGGTGTGTGATTAGAGAGTTTGTATTTTCCTGTATTGTAGCAGGTTCTCTCAGGGTATTTGGGTGGCCCATTCCATGATGTGATCTACTTCTCTGGTGGAATGTACTTGTTTGGTGAAAGCGGTATTAAATTTGTTAAAGTGTATAATCCAGAGCATATTCTGTGGTAGCTGAGTGCCTGGCTATAGATAACCAATTTCTTGGTGTGTTTGGGGTGGTTACTGGATCTATGAAGGTAAGAGTGGTGGTCTGTTTTATGTAGGATTCCATTGTTGGGAACACATAGGGCTAGATGCAATGCACCTGAGGGGGTTGAGGGAGTTGGCTGATGTGATTTCAGAGCCATTGGCTATTATCTTTGAAATCTTGTGGCAATTGGAGGAGGTCCCTGATGATTGGAAAAAAGCAAATATAGTGCCCATCTTCAAGAAAGGGAAGAAAGAGGATCCAAGGAATTACAGACTTGTCAGCCTCACCTCAGTCCCTGGAAAAATCAGGAAGGAGGTCCTCAAGGAATCCATTTTAAGGCACTTGGAAGAGAGGAAGGTGATCAGGAACAGTCAACATGGATTCATCAAGGGCAAGTCATGCCTGACCAACCTGATTGCCTTCTATGAAGACTGATTGGCTCTGTGGATGTGGGGAAAGTGGTGGACATGATATACCTTGACATTAGCAAAGCTTTTGATCGTCTCCCACAGTATTCCTATCAGCAAGTTAAAGAAGTATGGGTTGGATGAATGGACTATAAAATGGATATAGAGCAGGCTAGATCATTGGGCTCAATGATCAATGGCTCCACGTCTAGCTGGCAGCTGGTAACAAGCAGAGTCCCCCAAATGTCAGTCCTGGGGCTGGTTTTGTTCAACATCTTCATTAATGATCTAGAGGATGGGGTGGATTGCGCATTCAGGAAGTTTGCAGCTGACACTAAGCTAGGGGGAGTTGTAGACACCCTGAAAGGTAGGGATAGGATACATAGTGACCTAGACAAATTGGAGGATTGGGCCAAAAGAAATCTGATGAGGTTCAACAAGGACAAGTGCAGAGTCCAGCACTTAGGATAGAAGAATCTGAAGCACAACTACAGACTGGGGACCAATTGGTCAGGCAGCAGTTTTGAAGAAAAGGACCTGGGGGTCATAGTGGATAAGAAGCTAGATATGAGTCAGCCATGTGCCCTGGTTACCAAGAAGACTAATAGCATATTGGGCTGCATTAGTAGGAGCATTGCCAGCAGATCGAGGGAAATGATTATTCCCCTCTATTCAGCATTGTTGAGGTCACATTTGGAGTAGTGTGTCCAGTTTTGGGCCCCCACTACAAAAAAGATGTGGACTAGTTGGAGAGAGTCCAGTGGAGAGCAACAAAAATTATTAGTGGGCTGGAGTACAAGACTTATGAGGAAAGACCGAGGGAATTAGTTTAGTTTAGTCTGCAAAAGAGAAGAATGAGGGGGGGATTTGATAGCTATAGCAGCCTTTAACTATCTGAAAGGGGGTTCCAGGGAGGATGGAGCAAGGCTGTTCTCAATGGTGGTAGATGACAGAACAAGGAGCAATGGTCTCAAGTTGCAATGGGGGAGGTCTAGGTTGGATATTAGGAAAAAATGTTTCACTAGGAGGGTGGTAAAGCAATGGAATGGGTTACCTAGGAAGGTGGTGGAATCTCCATCATTAGAGGTTTTTAAGCTGTGGCTTGACAAAGCCCTGGCTGGCATGATTTAGCTGAGGTTAGTCATGCTTTGAGCAGTGGGTTGGACTAGATGACCTCCTGAGGTCCCTTCCAACTCTAATATTCTATGATTGTTGAAGCTGATCTAGCGTTGATGCTAGTATGCTAGTGTTATGGAAAGAGTTTGATGAAAGTGTGATAGTTGTTGAAGTTGTGGTGGAAATCTATGAGGGAGTTTAGGACATCTGTCAAGAGGATGAAAATATCATTGATGTTTTTGAGAGATAGCACTGGACAAATGCACCAGAAATTCTTCCTCAAAGTGGCCCACGAAGAGGTTGTCGTACTGAGGAGCCATCAGTACCTATGGTTGTTCCCATGGTTTGGACAAAGTGCATGCTGTTGAATGTAAAATTGTGGAGTAAAATGCAGGTATGTTACCGTGAAATACATTTTCATATCTCCAAAGGTTTCATAGCTAAACTTTATACGTTAAGGATGGGATTTTCAAAACCACTCAGCAATGGCCTAGCTCTTTTCCTGGTGAAGTCAGTCAAAGTTTTACCATTAACTTCAATGGGAGTAGAGTTAGGTCAACTCTGCATGCTTTTGAGAATCCCATCCTAAATGTTCACTAGTGCAGTGGCCCGTTTTCCCACTGCAGACCAAATGAAAAAATAAGTAAATTTTGCTTAAACATTTGAAAATGCAGGTTAAAAAATTAAGCCTAAATGTAGTGCTCATGTCAACCAGATTGAAAGCCCTGGCAACCAAAGCCCTGACGTTTTCCATGAACTGGTGTAGGATGACCAACAACAAACCTGTCCCCTACACTGTCCCTCTGAGTGCTTTTCACTGAACTGCAGAACCCTGTGTAAATATGGGAGAGTATCTGAGGCTGGGTCTACACTGATGGCGGCAAATTCGCTGCCGTCAGATCGATTGCTGTGGATCAACTGAGGTCCGTGTAGACCTGCTCAGTCGATCCAGCAAGCGACGCAGAAAAACCACCCCAGTAAGTGGCATAGCGCTGCGTCGAAGGGAACACTGTTCCCTTTGATGCAGCACAGTGTGGATGCCGCGCACAGGAGACGCTACGAAGTCGACAGGAGGTATGCAAGTGATTTACGTCACTTGCGTATCTCCCGTCGACTGCCGCCGAATCGCAAAGGTAAGTGTAGACCGGGCCTGACAGAAGCACTGTTAAAAAGAAATGCTGTTAGATTCCCAACAGCATCCACCAGGGCTTGATTGTAGCAGCAGGCTGTAAAATTGTGAAGGGACAGTGAAACGGGCCTGGCTTGGGGATCCATTCTGTGATGGTATGTGGTGTTTTTTGTAATGCAGTGTAGTTATTTAACAGTGTCCAATTTGCATCTTCTGATTTCATTATCCAATTAATTGTGCACTCATCTGAATTTCGTGATTCAGGCTGATGATCGCCAACTTTCTTTATTACTGTCATTAGAGAAATGTTCTAAATAATGCTCGGTTGCAATAATACAGACCCAAATATTGTAAGGCAAGATGTTACTTACTTGGCTAATAAGTAGTTCCATAAATTATCTAATTAACTTGTTTTGAAATGTTGCCTGTATTCTGGGAAATTTTAAAAAGACAAAACCAGATTATATGCAATGGAACTGGAGAGCAAATAATGATTTACTGTTTTATAAAATCCTATTTGAAGCTCAAGGCATAGATTGTTTTTAAAAAAAATACAACAAACCTGAAATGTTTTTAACAGAAATGTTTTAATGAATTGAATTGTTTTAACTTGAAACTTTTCCGAGATACCCAAACATTATACCAGTCTGCTATTTTATAATTATGCTTCTGTATGAAATAGTGAAACAGAATTAGATTTTCATTGTTCAAACTGAATGATGTGAAAAAAGTAACAGCATCAGTGTTAAAAGTTTAATTAGTTCTTTCAGGCTTAATAATCTGTGGCACTGCCTAGCAATGTGCTTAGAACTAGTCTATAGGTTTTCAAAATGGATTAGCACCATGTTGCATAGAGATGTGCAATGGACTGTGCTCTTCACCTCTCTCAGGTTCATCATCTTTTACTTTCTATGGTTGGTTTGCTTGCTGTAATTCCTTGTCATCCATTATTGTGAGAAAGCTTTTACAAACAGATGAGTCCTGCAACATGCTTTGTGAAAATGGTTGTATTTGATCTGTCATTCCAACACATTCAAACAGATTCAGTGGAAAGCCCCTTGTCTCCAGCCAATGAGAACTTCATTTTGGGAGCTTTCAGCTGCATGGTCCTAGAAGAGTGCAGCTGTCTCTGTGGTTCATGAATGGAGAAGTGGTCTTTAATGTACCTGGGCACTAAGAAACTGAAGACCTTAAAGATCAAGACTAGTGTGTGAGGAATTGTCACTGGAAGTGAACAGAGGGCCAGTATCGGGCATGTTAGTGCTGCTAGGATGTTTTCTTTGTTGTTTTCCCTATTGAGGAGGTGGACTTCTGTATTCTGCACAAGCTGAATTCCTGTGCTGTCTCCATCTTCACTGTAAGATGCAAAGAGTTAAAACAGGTTACTGTGAATCATAAGGGGTAAAACCTCTTCTGGAAGGAATGTGCTTAGCCTCCTGTCAAAATGGAGGTGAAAGAAGCCAGTTACTCCCACTGGTGCTACAGGAGTGTCCTGAACTAATGATAAAGCTAGTAAAACAGAGACTTTGGACCACAATACCTTGATGAATTGAGAATTTGTCTTTGATGGAAGAGACCTCAACATCTTAGTTATGTCATCACAGTATTTACAAAATTTTAAAATCAGTCTTGTCTTGGGTTCAGTTTGAATCAGCTGCCTTTCATCCAAGTGCTAATCTCATGCAGACATAGTGACATCTTTGTGATGGGATTGATTGTGACTAATGAATTATGGGATAACGTTAATGCTGACAAGAATCTGGCATCTCACAATCCTTCCAAAAGCATATCTAGATATTGAAGAAGAAGGATGGGTAAGAGCTCTAGAACCCTGAATATGAAAGCTCTTGGGGAAGAAGAGCAGCTTCCCATTACTGCCTGCTCTCAGGGCCCTGTTTTAGACTGATTGATTGAGTGAAGCCTCTACAAAACCTCTGGTGAAGTCCGTGGAATGTTGGAGTTTGTACACCACTAGATGTGTCAGGCTTTGAAGATCATAAAGTTGGTTTCAAGGGTAATACCTATTCTGTATCCCATTTTTACTTCTTTGCTTGTCTTCATGGTTTTGTTGACAGCTGACCTTGCATTCATCAGCCAGAACCTGAGCTGCTTGTTGTCGGGTCCTGTTGTTTGGTTAGTGCTGAATGCAAAGGTGTTGTCAGTATATTTTGAATCAAACTAATTTTGCTAATATGTTCTGGATTCAAATTAGAGGTGAAACATCTGTTTAATGTGCTAAGCGATCTCCAGGCCAACTTTAACATTCCAAATGCCAACCTAGCGATGAAGTGTTGTTATGAACTGATATACATGTTCACACAATTACAACATTATTAATGCAAGTAACATTATAGTCAACCTTAGTTTTGTTGTTGTTTTTTTTAATCTGACCATGCATTGCAGCTGCCAAACTACACAAAGACAGTACTAGATCAGAAATAAGGAACAGGAAATGGCACACTTTCCTTAAAGCTCTTCACTGCCACCAGGAATTCCAAGAAAAAATAAATCAGGCACTATGTGCATGAATATTCAATTCCTTGAAAGCACTTTTTGTTGCTATTAGGTATAGTGAAGCTGACATACATTCCATGGCTCAATAAATGAGACCCTGTGATATTGAAGGGTTCAACCCACACCAGTAGGGGGTTGTCTCACAGCCTGCCCTGTAACTCTGCGTATCTTTGTGTTTTGCAACCTTAGTTCAGAGCCATGACACTCGCAGCATGCTCACAGCACAGTAACCTTACCCTGGCTTTCACCAGCCTTGGCTACTCCTTGCAATGTGATCAGACCCTCTCCACCCTCCCAAATTTCCCTCAAACTCTCTGCCTTTAGTGTCCAGCCTTCTCCTGGAACATTCACAGAAGTTAAGTTTGCTGATCCTTTAAAGAGTTCGTGAACAGCAACTCATTCATTTAACTGGGGTTTGACAAACTCATAGGGCTGTGTTACTGTATATTAAAACTAAAACAAGTTTATTAAAGAAAAGTAATAGATTTAAGTGATACCAGGTATAAGGAATAAAGATAGAGTTTCAAACAAACAAAAGTAAAAATGTTTCTAAGACTAAAACCTGATTTAACAAATTAGACTCTTGTTCAGAAAAGAGTTTCTCACCAAGTCTCTCTTCCAGCATTGCTGACCAGACACTGGCCAGGACCTTTCACAGAACTCAGTGGTCAGTTCCTTTGTCCTTTCAGGTGAAGGATGCCAAAATGGCTCGCTCTTCTTTATATCTTCCCAAAGTTCTTTGACCCTATTTCCAGAGGCAGGAAGCACTTTTGGAGGCTCAGCTTGCTGTGTCCACTAGGGAGCTGATGCCATGTTAATTTTTGCAATTTCTTCCCCCAGTCAAGAGAGTTAAGAGGTGATCTCCCCCACTTGCTAGTTGATGGTTTTGTTTACTTTTTAGGTAAATGAATCTTCAAAGTCTGTGCCTGACCACCAGGCTGTCAGACAAGCAAATAAACATTTCTTTGTCTAAAGCAGACTGTGCTTATGTGTTGCTCGCCAAACAAATTCTAAGAACATAATTCTAGCATATATTTATAACTCTTTATACACATCCCATACATACATCATGTGAGATACTAATAGTCAGTAAGCTACTAATTTTCAAATGATATATTACATGCCACCTTTTGGGTATATGTGTTTTTGGGAATATGGCAGCAGTGTGTGAGGTATGGTGAGTATGTCAGACATGATAAGTTGCTGACAGAATAGTGAGCCCCTGATGGCCCACTGTGTCACAGATCCCTCTCTTACCCAAGATGCTTTCCACTTTCTTCTCACACCTGACTGCTTAGAATAGTAGAGTTTAGAGACCACAGAAGCTTCATAGGGAACCCTTTTTATATGCACTGTTGCATAGCTTTCCTGTTTTGCTTACCCTCGTCTTCAAAATTAAGGACTTTGTTATGAAATTAGGATCTTTGTTTTATATTCATTTGTTCATGCTGCTTATTTTCCACTTGAAGATGTCATTCATTGTTCAGTATGCTCAGTGACTGTAGGATTTGCAAAGATCATGGTCTGACAGACCGACAGTATCCTGCTATATCCTGGACAAACCTTCTGGAATTAAGACATACTTTACTGAATTAAGTTAAACCTTCTTGACGTGGGGTTGGTACTTTTTGGGTTCAGTGTATTGAGGATGCAATTGCTTGTGTTATGATAGTGTAGGTAGCTTTTCTAGGAACATGACTAACGTAAATGTTAGGAACTTCAAAGGAATTTTTGGGTTATTGCATGTAAAGTGGGTTTCCTAGGAAATACCTGGAAAGTGAAGCAAATGCATATGACCCCCTTTGGATCCTATACCCTGGGGAGAGAAGCCAAACGTCTGATAATTTATCTGGTCCTAGAAACTCTAGTTCAAAGACCTCTGAAGTGTATAAAGAGTGGACTAAACATGTCATGAGTGTGCTTGTTCTGAGCTAAAGCTGGAATGCTTTTTATTGTAGGAATAAAGTAGGCTTGTATAGGAAGTGCTGTGTGGTACCTTATAACCATATCAATTAAACCTGTTAACATCTGAAGAGAAAGCAAGCAGGTGTGGTTGGGCAGCCTGTCTCTGCTAGAATAAAACAATGAAGGCAGGGAATTGTACTGCTCGGAAATACCCTCGTCAGAAGGCAGTGAGACACACATCTCCACCCACAAAAGGCAACGGTGGCAGAGCTGAAAGCTTGAGAGTGGTACCTTTGCTTGGCCCAGGGAGAATTTCAGGTGCAGTTGCCCTGAACTAAGGCTGGGTCTATACCGATGGTGGCAAATTCGCTGCTGTCAGATTGATTGCTCTGGATCGACTGAGCGGTCTGTGTAGACCCGCTCAGTCGATCCAGCAATCGACGCAGGAAAACCACCCCCGTAAGTGGAGTAGCGCTGCGTCAACAGGAACGCTGTTCCCTTCGGTGCAGCACAGTGTGGACGGCACGTGATGCAGACACAGCGAAGTCGACGGGAGATATGCAAGTGATGTACGTCACTTGCGTATCTCCTGTCGACTGCCGCCGAATCTGGAAGGTAAGTGTAGACCGGGCCTCTCTCACATGGCAGTTGTGATGGCAGGGCTCTTTCATGGAGAGGGAATAGCTGTCAAACTGTACTTGGAAAACAGGCAGACCAGGGCTATATCACTGCACAACGCTTGGGAAGCAGTTCTTTGAATTTGGGAAATCTTTGGGTCTTGTGACAACGTCAAATCAAAGGGTGCACCCTACCGTGGGGTTCAGTTTAGATATGGGTCTGAGCCTTGGATGTGAGGATCTTGGGGATACTGCTGGTCACTACAGGTCACAGTCCCGAAGACGGGGACATTCATTAAGAGAATAAAATAAATGATGTTTTTGCTACGAAAAAATGAGGTGGCTTTCTCTCTCTCTTTGACTTTTGAGATATTCACCTGAATACATGTGGCACCAAAAATATTGATTCTGCTGAAGGATAATTTTAGTCCTTTAAATCCCCTTAAATAAGTTTGCTGTTTGGAGTTCAGAATACTTGCCTAAAAAGATCTTGAAAAATGTCATTGCACTAAAAATAAAAGTTGCTTTTCCAGACTGTTGCCACATTTATTGAAAGGTCTTTGTTTGCAAAACTGCCAACATAAGTACCGGGTAATGTATCCCTGAAACGCTTATCAGCTTTTGAGATTTATATAAATAGTGAATTTGTGGGCCAGTGCTCAGTTATGGGTGTCCAAAATCACCAAATTCTCCTTTCCTAACACAGTGGAAGGTCTGCCGCCTTTATGGAACTAAGCCATCTCTCAGGTAGTTTCCATTCAAAATGTTAGCAGGAAACTTGAGGTATAATTAGTCCATTTAACAGTTTGGACTCCCAGGAGATAAATTAATTTGTTTTTGGGAATAATGATCCTTGGAGAAATAGTATTTTCCTTGTTATATTTTCTTTTGAGTGGGGATAAGCAAACAACTCAGCATTTGGATTTGACCATTGCTAAATATTCAGACCATTGACTACAAACCTAATTAGAAAACCCATTTCCCTCTTTACCTTAGTAGAAGGAGTGGAAGGGTGGAGAACTGGGTGTAAGCCAGTGGCCTTTTACCTTTCTTCTCCCCAAACATGCATGTTGTTCATATTTATGATTTCATTAATCTGCCCTTACTTTGGAATAAGGCCCTGATCCTGCAAACACATGTGCTTTACTTTAAACATGCTTGTACGTCCATGAGGTCAGTGGGATTAGTCAGATGCTTAAATTTAAGTATCGGAAGGCTTGGGCCTAGATAGGTCTCGCTATGAGCTTCTGTCTAGTGTACTGATTAGGCTCACAGGTAAAAGAGCTCTGATTTTTGCCTCATTATATGGGTGACTGTTTATCTGGTACTGTTTAGAAAAAATCTTTCAATTAACAGTCTAGTTGTTTAAAGACCTATGTAAAAGTTGTTTGATTAAATGGAGCTGTGAGACAAGTTGACTTGAGGGTGGTTTGAACAGTATCAATAGTGATGGCACTAAAACCTCTGTTTTAAACCATGTTCTCTTTTCACTATTGACAAAGAGTGAATACCTGGTCTACTTTACAAGCTAATAATCTGGTTGTGTGGGTGAGAGGGGGAGGGGGATTTTTGGAGAGAGAGGAATTCCCCTAACTCCTGTGCTGCAAGATACAAAGGGGAGCCACTCTGGAGCAGCCATTGCATGTTTCAGCAATGCTTGAGGCTGACTGCACACAAAGGTAATGGCCACGGCATCTGTGTAGTCATGGTTCAATGTAGCGATGAATTCCTTGTCCTGTCCCCTGGATCCTAACTCACTAGGTGGAAGGAGCCTCTGCAGGACTGAGATTCTTGGTGTGTAGAGATGTTTTGGCTTCCTCTTTGGATTCCCAGCATCATGGCTTCCCTTTTTGCTACTCGCAATGGAACTGCAGCACTTCTGGTGCAACCTTTTGACGGGGCTCTGCAGAGCAAAGGGTGTAGGTGCATGCCTATGAAATATAGACACAGGTTACATCAACACCTCAAAAGAAGATGTGACTGGATTACGGGCAGGCATATCCACACTAGCATTAATTTATCTGGCAAAGGCAACAGTAGTAGTGAGGACATAACACAGGTTTGGTGTGGGGCAGCCAACCTTGTACAAGCCTGCTGGGAACTTTAGGTACATACTTGTGTTGCTGGCCCAGCCAGGGCCCCGTTCTGCCACAACTTCACAGCAATCGTTACCTGCAATAGCTAGATTAAAGTTAGTGTGATTGTGCCTACTCCTGCAACAATCACATCTTCGTTTGCAGTGTAGACATATCCTGTATCACGTGATGGTCTTTAGTAATGCCTATGGACCAGGAGATGCCTAAAGCATTGACAAGAGATTAACTTTTCTGTTCCTCACAAATTTTGTAGACTTTTATAAAAGGTTTTTAATCCGCAAGAAAACATCTTCTTAAGTGGCAGATGTGGCAGCGCCTCTTTCCTTGTCCCACTCAGGGAAAGATAAGTCATATGTTAACAAAGATTGTACAGACGTTTTGAGATTTGAGTCCCATACAAAGATATAAATGATTGCTTCACTTGGAATTTTTCTGCAGAAAAATTCCATCAATGTGTTCCTCTCTTCTCTTTGAATTATCAAATTCCTTTTTGAAGATCAACTTTAAAACATTCCTTTATATAAAATAGAAAGTATCACCGTCCTGCTACTCCAACAACCTCTCCCAAGTTTTATTGACCTGAAGTGTCTGTTCAGCTGTATCCACTATGGTTTTTAATTGTACTGAACTTGAAGATGAATTTGGATCCTGACACTAGCAGCACTATGTGTGCATTTCCTTGACAGGGTAGGAAGAGATGTTTTGTTAAGAATAATTGCTATTGGGGATAGTGGAAGCTGGATGAAAGAGTCTATCAATAATGCAAGCTGACTAGCAATTACTAGAACTGGTGATACTAGAATAGTTGTTGGAGAGGGAACTGGGAAACAAAAGTGTGCAGCTAGCGTGAGTCATGAGTTGGCTGATGTACTAACAGTAATAAAGAGTAAGAGCAGGAAGAAATAGTTTGCACACAGAACAGAAATAGATTCTCAAACAGTAAAGCAGAAAACTGGAGCGTATATTCCTACCAAATACTTATGTTCATAATAGTGTGTCATGAGAGTCCAGCTAACATAGAAAAAGAGCACCTATAGAGCCTATAGAAGATTGAACGTGATGGGGATCTGGGGATTTTGTTGTGATTATAACCACAAGCACTGGTATTTTGTTCTGACAGTTAAATCTAATCTTTATTAAACCCCATGAGATTTTTGTTATTGATTTCAGTAGAATCTGGGTTTGGCCTTTGTTTTGTACAAACCTAATGTCTGTAGCATCACTCGTGACATTACTTCAGTATCTGCCCTTTTTGTTGATTGATGTCCCACTAAAATGTGGAAAAACTCATGTTCTTCTTAGCATTTTTTTTTTTTTGTTACTGAAGTGGGAAAACGCACAATATCATATTCAACTTGCATGGAATTTTGTATGCAAATAGGTTTACTGTGAACTTGGGAAAGAGGATTTGTACTCTGTAGCCTTTATGAACCTGATCCAAAACCAACCTAATTCAGTGGAAAGACTACTGTTGCCTTGAGTGGGCTTTGAACCAAGCCTTATGTTTGAAAACTTGGTTTCCTTCTCTAGTTCAGGGCTTCTAGTCTTGCTGCCAATGAAATTAGTGGCATAGCTTGCATTGACTTTAAGAAGAGCAGAAATGTGTGCGAACTTTCGAATACCAAATTTGGACCTGGTATTTGTTTCTGTTCCAGTTTGAAGTTAATGGCAGACATCCCATTGAGTTCAGAGGAAGGACAACTGGGCCGCTACTTAGTCCTAACTGTGATGTTCAATTGGACTATTTAAATGTTTATCTTTTTCTAGCATGACTGTTTTTATAGGTATCCATTTTGGACAGTTCTTTTTCTCACTTAGCTCCTGAAATCGTTTGGCTCCAATAATGTATGCAGTATTTGTTACTTTAGTTGATGCTGTAGATTACTCAGCCTCTTTTTTAATGAGTATTTTAAAGGGGGGAAGAAGCAAATCTTCTGGAAAAAAAAAACTTGGAAAAATGAATTGATGCTAATGTGGGATGGTGGTTGTTTTTGGCCAATATTCCTCTCCCCTGCCTTGTGCTTTTCTTGTGATTAAGTATAGTGTAGAACTGTAAAAATGGTATTTGTGCTTCTATTGCTGTGGAAGATTTAGGCAGATAAAGAAAGTTCCTCCCCCTGCTGCAATTTTTTTTTTAACTTTAATCTGCATAGTTGTATTGTCACAGTGGTCAGTTGTAATGCTATTTGGATAGCATGTGATGTAGTGCAAATCCCCAAGGTTTGAGAGACTTATCTTTAACGTTTCCAGTGGTACTGCACAAGCTAAGCTGTTTTCTTGATCTCTCCTCCAACCTTCTCCTTGGGCCCTCTTCCCTCTTTTTGAAATGTCAGAATTTCGTCATCCCCTTCATGCCATATCAGGGAAGAACAAAGAGGCACCAGCAGTGACTGGGTCTCATTCGCAACATGAAGGCCATGTTCTGAGATCACTTAGCTAAGTTTCTCTCTGTGTACTGAAAGTTGCTGTTAAGTAGTCTCGAACAGTTTCTGTGACCAATATTTAATTGAGCTGAATCTTCTTGAAAAGATTTTAACAGTGCTTTGTTTACGAAACGCTCAACTAACTTATTTATATAGTAACATCAGAATTTATTTCTTTATCAAATAAATCTAAGGTATTTTCTCCATTTTGGGTAAAAATCCTGGTCTTGATATCTGAGTGAGGTAGAAACTGAGTAAGACCTTCAGGATCTGATTGTTAGGTTTTCGATTATGTTAGGACAATGATTTATAAACTTGGTATGTAATCATGGAAATACTGATAATTTGATCAAGATCTATAGAACAGACCTTTTATTTAGGAAGGTGACTGCAAATAAGCGGTAGACTGAAGGGTAAGAAAGAGTTTTAAAGACAGATTATTAGTCTGATCTCATGAAGGTTAAATAAATATTATGGGTCTATTTCTTGATTAGTATGAGCCCCGAGCTTTCAGTTATGCAGGAATTAATTTTTAGATGCACACAACCTGTGATTGACTCGTTGAATAGTTCTCAATTATTTTCCATCCATATATAACACAATTTAAGAAGTAGAAATATATACTATTGGAATATTTCAGCTCATGGCAGGGTGACTATAATTTAGTTTTATTATGAACATTGCAGCTTTTGACTTAAGTGGCATGTGCAGGTTTATGATACTCTGAGATGAAATGTTTTGTACTGAAAATATGATAAAGCTTTGTAAATGCTGTCAATAAAGATCTGCAGCAAATCTAATTAAGGATGTTAGGTGCAATATCAATTAAAGCACTTTACTTCCATGTCATTTTCAGGATAAGGTTGTAGTAATCCTACAAATAACATTTAGTTAGTGCATGTGTGTAAGGACATGTGCATGCACCCCCCCATAAGATTTAATGTACCTTAGCAAACATCTTTGTGTAATCATTAATATAAAATATCAACCTGTAAAAGACCTAGTCCTATAGAACAAGCCCTCAGTTAGGGATCTTGGACTGGAGTGTGATATCACTATACATTGGTGTAAATCCAGATCAAACCTGCTAAAGTCAAAGGAGTCACACCTATATAAGATGAGAATTAGGCCCTATATGCACTATTTATACTAGATATATTATTTTATTGCAGTATGTGTGTAGGATCACTGGAATAATTCTTCATATTGTGTAATTTAAGGAAGTGAAATGATGGGCGTTAATGTACTGTAGGGGCAAAATAAAAACCCTGTTGCGTTGGCAGCAAGACGTGTAATGCTTCCTGTTATCACTGATTTGAACAGGAAGAATGAAGAGTAAGTCATAGTTGCAATAAGTCAAAACCTGTGAAGAAAGACAAACCTGCAAAAGTTCCATTTTTCTTCCATTTCTGTGTTTGCTTGCAGCTGTTGCATATAACACAGGGAAAGGATAGGATGCTGACTTTGTCTAGAGGATGTGGGGTTAGTGGGGTTTGTGTGTGTGAGAGGCTTTAAGGATATGGAGAAATTAAGAGGACATTTACAGCTAAAGTGGAAGTGGTTAATCATTAAAAAAGAGTTCCCCTCCCCATAATTAGTTAATTTTTCTTCTAGAATTCTATATCTGTGTAATTTGCAGAAATAAAATCTGCTGATGTAAAACGAAAGTATTTTAATCACTACAGGAAGAGCAGTCAGGAAGTGAAACCATCAAGATGGGATGTTTTACAAGAAAGTTTTCTGCCTAGCTGCTTTATTTTTAAGTCTCCAGAACAGAGCAGACCCACCACAATGGTTGCCATTGCTCCGTCCTGTTGATGATCATTTTATCTCTTTTGACATTCTGAACCTAACACTTTTCTGTTGACTCTGTGTTACTTCTTGCTGGGAGATCAAGTGACAAGCTCTTTTGAAAGCTGTTCATTCTTTAGAAAGCAAATGGTTGGGTCTCTCTTGAAGACAGAGGGCCAGATCCTCAGCTGATATAAATTCGCATCAGACCATTTATTTCAATGTAGCTAAACTGATTTACAGCCATTGAGGGTCAGATTGTAAGGGTGTAGTTTACTGTCTATACCTATGGATAGCCTGCATCTGTACATGGGCACAACACAGTCAGAGTTACTTTTGCCCATAAAATGGACAATCATGGGCTTATCTTGGGTTTATTCTAGGTAACTGCTTGCTCAGCTCGTATTATAGTTGTCCACAATCTGGATCTTGTTTTCTGGGATGGGATTGGAGGTAAGAAGGGTATGCGGTTACAGTAGTAGCACCAACGGCCCTTGTCAAGATCAGCATTATGCACTCGATTTAATCTTCCTTATCAAGAGGCCAGTAAAATAGTCCTGATTTATTTGTATTCTTGTAATCTCTATAGAGATTTTTATTTTATGGTCTTTACTTCATTCAGAAATTACATCTTCTTGGATTCTGTGAACTGTTTTAGGTCTTATCTCTGTCCTTTCTATACTGTATGGAAAGCTAAAATACTGATGTGCTACAAGGTATTAAAATAGGTGGACAATGAAGCACACAATGCTGGAAACATGCAGTGAGAATAATTTATTTTACCAAATGCATAATTTATTTGCTGCCATCATTGTGCTATACAATCCATAGAATTTAAAGACACTTCATGTTCCAAGTAATTTAGAGGGAGAATTTCAAAAGCACCTGAGGGATTAGGAAGCCAGTAGGACTTGGTCTCCTAAATCCCATTGGTGCTTTTGAAAATCTTCCCTTTATAATCCTAAAGATAGTGTATAATTTACCCGTACACACATTTCATTTAAGTTTGGGGGGAAAGTCCATTATCACTTGAGCTGCTGAATAAATCAAATTTTCCTCTACAATTTTTTTTGATCACACATTTTTAACTCATCAACTAATACTGCCAGATTTTAACCAGTTTCCAGCATATTATCTCTGTCTCCATTTTTAATTCATTTAATTCAAAGCACTATTTGTTAATTGTTCAGCTAATTTGGAGATGTGATCTCCAGACATATTTTAAAATGTGATACAGAAATAGGTGCAAATGGTCATTTTGAGGTAGTTAGTATGAAGAAAAGACACTTGGCAAATTGAATCAAACTTGTTTTGCTCTTTCCATTTTTAGAAGTGACCTAAAATTTAAAAAGTTGTGAGTTATTTTTAGTGACCTGGCTCATAAATTTGGTAAAACATAGCTCTGTCTCTGAGGTTTTCTGGGCAAAATATTTGCAGGATTTCAGGAACTGCAGGAAATATAACCTCTGTTTCACCTGGAAACATTAGCAATCCCTGGGGCAGAAGATTGCCTATATAAAGAAAAATTGAAAGCAGCCAAGATGTGGAGCCAAACTGACAGCCAGAAATAGATCAGGGATCACAGAAGAGATTATTGTATTTGCATGGTCCACAATGTCAGTGCAAAAAATGTGTGAACACAAATATTGGGCTTCATATCTTGCATTCTTTAAATGTTGAAGAATCAGTCCCTTAGTCTTTTCTGAGCATTGTGAAGGTGTGACTAGATTGATTTGTTTGACTGCTTTTACCTTTTGCTTTGCTTTATGATTTTCTGCTCTCTTTTGCTTGAAAAACCTTTTGAATAATGTGTTTTTTATAATTAAACTTGTGATTTTTGTAGAGTGTTCCAGATCAAATTGATGCATAATATATCATGGAATTTAGTGGGATAATGAGACTGGAGAAAACAAAGATTTGTTTTTGTCAATGTAGAGGAAGAGCAGTACAGAAGAGTAATTTTTCAGTGGTGAGTTGGGCTGACTCCATCCCACCATTTTATTTTGTCTGTCTGCTGATGAACCCTTTCTTCCCATCATAGAACTTTAGCTTGGATGATACTTTCTAATGCTCTTCTGTTTCTCTCAGGACCTATCAGAGTAGCATATCCCATCACAATGAGTGCACACATCTTGTGCAGGGAAATTTTGGGGAGGGGAGAATCTCTGTAAGAGAGAGATCATCCTCACTATTAATATGTAACAGAAGACAATTGGAACAACTCAACTCAGTTTTACCATTTGACTTAATTTTTTTTAAAAGTAGTTTTATAAAAAAATAAAAACGATCACTAACACAGATGCAGCACAAATGGACAAGTCCTGTATTTGTTGCAAATTCCAAACTCCTGTTGATTTCACGCATCCCCTATCCCATCCCAAAGGATTTCACAGTGAATGATATTTACAAATACTGTGTACTGTGTTTTCAGGTCGTAAGGGGAGAGTCCTGGTTTTTCTGTGATTTGATCCATTAGGCAACGGGGACACTCACCTCTCGTGAATGCCTCCTTTCTGCTGGTTATGATGCTGTAATCTTTTCTCCTGGATCCCCCTGTAGGTTTGACCTCTCTTGGTAGGTCTTCAAGGCTCACTGCAAAGATGGGGAGCAAATCTGTCACACCCAGCTCCAGCAAGGCTGCCTATGGTTACCAGGCTCTCTTCAGCTGATGTAGCACCACGGGACTGATGGCCTCTTTTCCCCTGCCTCCCCTCCTGTCCCACCCCCCACCATGAGCTGGGGTTGAAAGAGTCCCATAGTAATAGGTCACACCAGGGTCACTTCAGGACACAGGGCCCTTTTTGATAACAGTAGCAGCACCACATGACCTCTGGTCTAGCGCAGGAGGGTGGTTGCAGGCCGGACCTGGGCTGCACTGCATTGGGAAGTGAAGGTTCAGTCATCTTTACCATGTGGCCCCTGCCTTTTCCGTACAAGCAAGGGGTGTGTGTGTGAGGGGGTGAGGGTCAGCATACAATCCCTCGGTAGAAATGCTCCTGCTCCACTAATGGGCATTGACTTCAATGGAGCTGTGACAGGTTATGCCACCTATAGAGTTGCTCCTATATACTACTCAGATAATTACCATGGTCTCAGTTCAGCAAGGCACTTTACTCACATGCTTAAAGTGAGGCTCATGATTGTCTTATTGAAGTAAAGTTAGCTATATGTTTAAGTAGCTTGCTGAATCAAGATCTGCCTAAACAAAAAAAGTCCAAGGGAACTTTCTGCTTCTGAATCTGTTTTCTTCACTGCTTCAATTTCGCTTCAACAGAACTAACGTATCGCTAAGGGAAGTGCTTCTCAAATTTTGGAGAGTAGAACCTTATATTTGGGAAACCTCTCTCATCCATATGTTCTTTTGAGTAAACAATGCACCTAAAATTGGCAAAAATTTCTGCAGATGAAATCTTAGAAGTTATTATAGAAGAACAATAAAACAAAAGTTTTATCTTAGTCGCTGGTTTGGATTTCTAAGAAAAAATTTTGGACACATCCTAAATGACCTCTTGTCTGGAATCTGACACCACTTGAAATCTAAATCAATAAAGCAAGTATATGCATTTTCAACGTTTGGAAAAGAAAAAGCATGAATGACTTGCAAACACTATTTCTAGTACCAGTAGTTACTGTGTATTTTTTGATATTCAATCTATTTTTCTGCATGCTGGGATTTTTGCTGCTTTTGGAATTGGGGGAACTTTCAGTCAAAAAGTTTCCTACGAATAAATAAGTATTTTAACTGACAGATTTAAGGTGATATTATATTGACAGAACAGTCTCATTACTTACAAAAGCACACTGTACATTTTTTAAAACCTTAGGAAATTCCACCTTGGCCCACCCAAAAAAGAAAAGAATCATTGCTAGAGTTAGTCATCCATGTGTAAACAGCACTGACTGAAAATCAAGGAAATGATCAGTTTGTCATCCTACATCCATCATTGACACATATGCGACTTGCACAACCTCCATTTTTTTTCACTGCCAGCCAACAAATAGAACAATACTTGATCTGTGATGCCCAACACCAGATGCACATTCTTAACTTTGACCTCAAATTTCAACAATAATGCTGCAAAATATTTCAGACATATTTTTCAAAACATAAAATATCTTCATTAGATATGCTTATCTATCTTCTCCATGTACTCTCTCACACATCTTTAGAGCATCCGTTGCAATCCTAAATCTTTATTTCCTTTACGGTGCACTTCAGAAACAATATCCATTAACAAACAAACAAAACAATAAAAAAGTACATACAAGTGCAGTCAAGTAAGTGGATGCATAGAAGTAACTGAAGGCAGCCATTGACCGATAAGCTCATTTTTTAACCAAATTATGGATGATCTTTCTGTCTCTATCTTATCATTACAATTAATAGTAATAATATCATTGTAATTTATTTATAACAAGTGAATCCCTTCCACAGTAAAGGCAGCAAACAAGACTGTTGTAACTATCAATGCATTACTCTTCTTTCCATCCTGGGGAAAGATTTTGCTTCTTTCTTGTGCCCCGAGCAGATGATATCTTGAGGATAAAGACCAGACCACAACCAGGTAGCTTCACTCCTGGATGTTTCAAGGCAGAGCAAATCTTCATCTCTGCACCAGTTTACCTAAGATGGCACAAGAATTCAAGTGCCCTGATCACATTGCATTTGTGGATATCAAAGCTGCATTTGACTCTGTTGACAAGGAGTTGATTTGACTGATCTTGAAACTCACAGACCTCCCTGGCAAGAATTGTAGAATGTTCCATCGTCTATATGATGACTCCTTAAACTGTGCTCTCAGAAATAGGAGAAGAACCTCCTACTTCCAGAGTAGGTTGGGCATTCGACAAAGATGTATTCCCACCCCAGAACTCTATGGTGCTGCCATAGACTGTGTGCATGACAAGACAATAAGTGAATGCGGTTTAGGAATATGCCATGATGATAACTTCACCAACGTAGATTTAAGAAGATCTTTGACAAACTGAACATCTGATAAGTATATAGATGAAGCTGAGGGATATATAATGCATCAGTGTTCAGTATTCTGACCTATGGGACTAAAATGTGGACCCTCGTTGTCATGATTGAAGAGAAGCTGGACCCCATTCAGATGAAGCATCTCTGAATTATCAAAAACTTTGAATGCTACAAATTCAAGTTGAATCAAGAGATCCGTTTTCTAACTAAATAGATCCTGTTCTCTCAAATGGTTGCCCAGTGCTCTCTTGGGTGGTATGGGTATCTGCTCCAAATCCCTATCAATTTCCCCACAAGAATCGCCTTCTACTTTGACCCAGTGAAAGCAGGATGGGAAAAATCCCTTGGAAGACCTAAAACAGGGTGGCTGGGCAGCGTCACCAGACATCAGTCCCTGACAGGCATTCTGCCCCATAACGTTACAGTTTTGGCTCAGAATAGAAAATCATGGAGGTGCATAATGTGTTCAGTGGATTCTACACTGTCCAATTTGACAGCATGAGAACTAACTGAACCTATCCCCCTCCACTGTGACTGGAAGATTAAGTCCTTTTTAACAGGCTACATGACAGCTATACATTTTGAGCCACATATGTGAACAAAACAAGATTGTTATAAATGCTGCCCAGATGGAGTAAATCCCAGATTTTGCTCTATCAAGTAGAATACAGATATGTCTGTGGAATATTGAATGACAATTAACATTAGGGTACTTTTAGCATCTGGCTTCTCAATTATGCAACATTATTCTGATACTGTTTTCCACGTTAAGCAACTAATGGTAATTAAAAAGGTCAAACATTTGGCTGTAAAACTGAGTATCTGATCCAAATGCGTCGTGGCAGATTGAAGCAGGATAAATGCCAAGTTGTCTGGTGGGCTTTTTTAAAATTAAGAATTTACAACACTTTTATTCTCTTGTAACTCAAGGAGAAATACCACCCCTGAAAGAGTTGGAGCTCCTCCTTAAAATAAGCTCACTTGGGATGGTTTTTATCACTCTTTTTCCCCATGGACACCTAGGAACAACAGCTGTAACCGTGAAGGTATGACGTTGAGGTTTTATCTGTGCCGAGGGATGCCATATTACTGCCTTTCAAAAATACTGTTGTTAAGAACTTGGACACTAATCATAATACATAGAAATGTAGGGCTGAGAGGGAACTTGAGAGGTCATCAAGTCCAACCCCCTATGTTGAGGCAGGACCAAGTAAACCTAGAACCATCCTTGACAGGTCTTTGTCTAACCTGGTCTTAAAAACCTCCAATGATGGGAATTCCCCAACTTCCCTTGGAAGACCATTCCAGTACTTAACCATGCTTATAGCTAGGAAATTTTTCCAAATATCTAACCTAAATCTCCTTGCTGTAGATATAGCTAATTGCTTCTTGCCCCACCTTCAGTGGACATGGAGAACCATTGTTCCCCACCCTCTTTATACAAATCATTAACATATTTGAAGATGGTTATCAGGACCCCCTCTGTTTTCTCAAGACTAAACATGCCCAGTTTTTTAACCTTACCACATAGGTCAGGTTTTCTAAACCTTGTATCACTTTTGTTACTCTCTTCTGGACTCTCTCCAATTTGTCCATATTTGGACATAGAACTCCAGCTAAAGTCTCAACAGTGCCCAGTAGAGTGGGACAATTACCTCATGTGGCTTACACACGACACTCCTGTTAATATATCCCAGAATTATATTAATCTTTTTTGCAATTTCCTCACATTGTTGACTTGTATTCAATTTCTGATGCAATACAACTCCTGGATCTTTTTCAATGGTACTACCATCTATCCAGTTATTCCCCATTTTGTAGATATGCATTTGATTTTTTCCTTTTAAATGAAGTACTTTGTACTTGTCTTTATTGAATATCATCTTGTTGATTTCAGACCAATTCTCCAATTTGTCAATGTCCTTTTGAATTCCAAAGTGTTTGCTACCTCTCTGTTTGGTGTCATCCATAAGTTTTATGAACATACACTCACTCCATTGTACACGTCATTAATGAAAATATTGAATAGTATCAAACCTAGGCCAGACCCCTGTGGGGTCTCACTAAATATGTCCTCCCAGTTTGACAGTGAACCATTAATAACTACTCTTTGAGTACTGTCTTTCAAGCAGTTGTGCACCCACCTTGTAGTAATTTCATCTAGACCACAATTCCCTAGTTTGCTTGTGAGAATGCCATCTGGGACTGTGTCAAAAGCCTTAGTAATGTCAAGGTATGTCACATTCATTGCTTCCCCTTATCCACTAGGCCAGAAACCCTTTCAAAGAAAGAAATTAGGTTGGCTTGGCATTATTTTTTATTGACATCCATATTGAATATTATCCTTTAGGTGCTTACAATTGATTGTTTGATACCTGGAAAAATACTAGAACGAATTATTAAAATTTAGCTGACTCATCTATAGTGCCCCTTTGTAAACTCAGTTACTGTGTTTGCCCTTCTCCAGTCTTCTCAGACCTCAAGCATCCTCCATGAGTTCTTAAATATAATTGCTGTTAGTTCCAAGATTGTTTCAGCTAGTTGCATAAGTACCCTAGAATTAATTTAATCAGGCTTTGCCATTTTGAGTATATCTAACTTATCTAAATACTTTTTAACCTCTTCTTTCCATGTTTTGGCCTGTCCCTCTTTCCCCTTATTGTTAATAGTAACTGTGCTGAGTATCTAGTTACTATTAATTTTTTTTAGTGAAGACAGAAGCAAAATAGGCATCACATACGTCAACCTTCTTGATATCATCAGTTATTGCTCTCCTTCCATGCCAAGTTGAGTACCTGCACTTTCCTTTTTCTTTCTCTTGCTTTGAATGTATTTAAAGAAACTCTTCTCTTTGCCTTTGAATAACATCACTGTTGCTGTTGTTATCAGTAATATCAGTGGTAGCCATACAGTAAAGCCCAATCAAGGTTGGGGCCCAGTTGCCCTTGGCATTGTGCAGATGGTCAGGAAGACCCAGCCTTTGTGCTGAACAGCTTAGTTACATCACTTCCAACTTTCCTTATGTATGGTGCCAGTGGCTGAGCTACATTAACTCTTCTTCAATGTTTCCATTTGTACATTATAAAAGATGCCTTTTAGAGACACTGGACAGGCTGGTATCCATGGAAAATATACTCTAACATTAAAATTAAATTCTCCCAACATAATCAGCAGAAAACAATACAAAACAAAATCTTTTCACCCAAGAAATCCCACATCCCAACCACTTTGCCTATAATACGGAATCCTTTGTGGTAAGTTATATACGGAAAAGCAGGTGTCAAGAGTCAGGTGAACTCAGACTAATCCTAGATACAGTGCGTATGTGCCCTAGGCAGTAATGTCTGGTTTCAGTACAGTACAGAAGTAGTAATTAACACTATTCCAGTCATAGTTCTAAACTGTTGTTGTTTGATACTTAAACATTTAATGAAAAACAGCTGTGGGAAAGTATTTGTGTGAATTTTTATTCCATAACCACTATCTGGTTCTTCAAAGCTTAACGTGAGTCTTAAATTCAAGAGCAGTAAGCTGTAAATGTCTATTCATAAATATACTGTGGGCATAAGATCATTGAACCATTTGAAGCTATTTTCATTGTTCTGTGGGAAAAGCACAATTGGATGCACCGGCTTGTTTTTTTCCTCACCAGTTACTAAGATCCCTGACACTTGAGTGTGGCAGACTGTTGGAGAGATGGTACACACTTTGATGGAATGTTGTTGTTCTCTCCTTGGTGAATGATTTGTATCTGGTGAATGGATCATGAATACATCGAATCCTGTGATTTTTCACACATCAACTGCGATGTGTAGATATAACAGTAAGCAGTAGATAACACCAAGCACTAGAAATGAAAAATGCCATTTCAATACTTTTTCTGTCACATCATATCACTATAATTATTTTGGATGGGGTGGATCGAATGAGAAGCGGAAGGGGATCAATGACTGGTATTAAACCTCGGTGACAAGAAACTGTGCTTGAGTAGCTGGGGACGGGTGGTTTACTAATGAAGGAAAGAGGGAAACCAAACCCGAGGAGGAAAAATAAATTCTCAAAGGAGCTGAATCTGAAATAAGGGAATCAGAAAGGGAGGTGGGAAATATGTTTTACCAGGTGATACTGGAAGCACTTAAATGGTCATTTTATGAAACACTAGCATGAGGAGATAGAAGGAGAAATTAGTATGAGGAAACTGTGTTGTATGGATAGAGGCAGTGATGTAATTATGTCCATTGTCACTTTGTGGCTGTCATTTTGTACAGCATACATGTGTTGATGTTAGTCAGCTAACCTCTGGTTTTAGAGGGTACAGCGAAGCTGTGCTTTTGATGCTGCTCTATGGTTATGTTTTAACTAGCTTTCAAATGCGGGGGGATGGGAGAGGCTTAGATAGTTGTAGTGTTACATATAAATAAGAGAGAAGAAATACTATATATTTTTGACTGCAGTTAAACATTATGGTGAGACATGATTGTCCAATGGATTGAGAATTGACTGATGATGGACTATAATACCAGAATGCTGAGGGCATTATTACCTCTTGGAGGTCATCTCTTTCCTCAGTTTGAAGGATAATATTTTTCTGAAAACAAAAAAGTCATAATTATATATTATTATTAATTTTTATCCTCAAAATTCAGGGAGAGGAAAACAATTTTCACCTCAACCTTCCTCTTCATTAACCCTTTTTTTAATCTTCATTTTCCCTCATCCCACCCTCCATTCCCTCCTTACATTTGCTGCATCCATCAGTCCCCAAATTCCCTAGAATCTTCTCTTAATTAGTCTCCCTTAAAAGGACACAGTCAACTTAAAAAATGTCTATCAAACTTTTTACCTGCTTGTGTTATAGATAAGAACTCAGATGACAGTCTTTCTTCCATCCTTTTTCAAAGAAACTCTTCCCTGTTTCTTTATTTTTTTGACATTGTGCATTTTACACATTTTGCATATAGTCAGTCAGGTGTCTGTCCTACAAAGACTTAAGTTCTGTCTAACTTTGTGTACTTGAGTAGTCTCCTTTAAGTCAATTTGCATTATAAATGTGCTTAACTCTTTACAGGAATAGGGGGTCTTTAATCATTTCCCCTTATTGCTTATGTGAGCTTTTCAGATAGCAATGGGGAGAGAAAAATCTTTCTTAAAAAAAGGCAAAATGTGACTGTAAAACTGCAAACACTGGCACAGGATCTGTGGTCTGGTATCTGACACTATTTAAAAAAAAATGGATTAGATTTTGAAGTTCATTATGTCCTGTCAGCTTTGTTGACAGCTCAGACCTGAGCTAACTTCCTTGTTCCATACATTGTGTGTAAGTGTTGAGCACTTCCATCTTCATGCCAGTGGCTTCCTTTTGGCTTTCACCACTGGCAGGCATGTGGCTCATTGACTCCTGAAGGCCATCACACGCAGTAATGGTTGATTTCTCCACTGCTGTTTCTGTAACATATTTTGTTTTTTACAGGTCACAGGATTGTTAGCCCTGTGCCTAACCCCCAATCTGGAGGACCAGGGTGTCTGCTTACGTCTGGCCCTGGCCCCACAGACCAACCTGGCATGGTTAAACCTACCAGGAGCAAAAAAGCCCCCACTGACACAGACTCTGGGGATCATTAGGGCACGCGAGCTGCCCTGCTGCAACAGGCACAGATACCAAGGGACAGTTGCTGTGGGCCTAATAAAAACCTAGAGGGAGAGAGTGAAGTAGTCAATGCTGTGCCTGAAATGGACCAGTTCTGAATATATAGTGTTCTTTCAGATTAACTGGCAGTGATGTCATCTTTCCCTGGTCAACAATGCTTAAGAAATAAGCATGCCAGGTTCTTCCTACTTTCTGCCTTATTATTTATTTGTACGTTCAACTTCCAAATACCAATCAGAGACTCCGTACCATGAGACATTTATTTCACTTTTTGGGTAGTTAAAGTTAACTGGGCTAATTGATTTTTTCTTTATGCATCTCAGGTTATTGTACTAATAATCACCAAGAAATACACTGCCATTCATATTATTTTCTACTTAAATATGTCTATAGAGTGGTTGTCATTAAAATATCACCATATGCTCACAGTTAGTGCTTAGTAGTATTTAAGGGAAAACTGGTCTCCTCATACTTAGACTAGGAAACAACTATGCTGACTGTGTGGTATCTGTTGGGAAAAGCTACCATTTTAATGAGGACCCTGCTCTGTACACAATCACTTTCATGCATTCAGATATACCTTGTGCAAGCTAATAAACCTTGCTTATAAGACTTACCTGTAGATTTGAGACTGGCGAAGGATGGAATGCATACTGTCCGTGCACTGTATTGGTAAATGTTAGAAGGAATAATTGTCTTTAAATGAATAAATAACATTTAATTAATGTTTTCTGTTCTCAGCCACCACTGGTTCAAGCAATTTTCAGCGGCGATCCAGAGGAGATACGGATGTTGATCTACAAAACTGAGGATGTTAATGCTCTGGTGAGTGTGTGTGTGTGTGTGTGTGTGTGTATGTATGTACAGTGTTTATGAACTGTAATGAGTTAAATATGAATTATTCCATTAGTAATAAAAAACTTACAATGGAAAATATTTGTTAGCTAGAGATGCATGACTTAAATAGATTCCTAATTATTACTTGAACAAATAATTATCTACAGCACATTGTGGAAATTCCCTAAATGTATCATAATTATTTCCAATATATAAGTCTGGTACAGCACATTTTCTCCAAATCCCTATTGTGAACTAAAACAGCTGAAAATCTCTGTGGAGTTTCTCACTAATAATGAGCCCTTACGATCAGGGACCAACCTTCATTCACGATTTGAATACACTATAGCTCTCTCAAACAACAAGATAAGGGAACTGTAGCTTGGCCAGTGATATTCACACAGAGGAATTATTGCAGGATAGATTGGCTTATGTTTAGATGAGGCCATGGTAAACAGCTGTAAAGAAGCACAGGTTAAGTATTTTAGTAATGGAAAACCTTAAACCGAACCTGCTCTTTTTTAGGAACTTTTGTTTTTTGTCTTAGGCTTTTCCCGCTTGTACTGAATTACATTAGAACTGTTAAAATGAGCCGTTTTTTTACTAGCAACTTGAGTACAGTCTGTAAACTGTGGAGCTGGTTAGACGGTGGAGCTGAGGTAGAACAGTGATTTGCAGGCTGTTAACTGGTCTTTTAAGTTAAACATCCTTTTCCTGTGTCTTTTCCACCCCCCTACCCAAAAATTAAAAAAAAAATCTAGCCCTTATTTTATTCCTAGCTAGTTCCAGTAGTTTGTCTGGTTTGTTTACAACACAGGAGGCTCTAGTTTGGGACTACAGCTCTTGTGGCCAATGTGGTCCAAATATCTGATTGAAGGAGGTACACTTAGCAATTTGTCTTAAAGCTGTAGGAGTGATCCCCCAGTTTTAGTTGAACAGGACTCTGTCCAACTCCCAGCGAAATCAATAGAAAGGCTTGCCACTGACTTAAATGGGAGTCAGATCAGGCTTGTAGAGAGGGGAAAGGAGAGACTGGGGTGAAGCTGATGAGGTCTCTCTATAGGTATCAGTTCTTGTGTCCTGTCCTGAAATAAGATTCTAAAGATGCTAATTGTAAAATACTGTCTTCTTTATATTCCCTCTATTTTTATTTTCTCCAATGATAACAATGGAATTTTGACACACCTACAAGGTGAGTAATCTGTTCTTTATACTGCATATTAGTTCACCAAAAATAGCTCTTGTGCAGATCCACTCCACATGGCTACATGCTTCCAGGTCCTACCCATAAAATGTTTCATGTCTCCTTCAGTCCAAGGTTGCTGGGGATTGTTGCTATGGAGATGTACTCAATTCCCAGGTAAAATATTAAATGGGTAGTCTGTTTTATATGTGGGTGCCATGGCTTTTAATGGAAAAAAGGTAATTGATGTGAACGTTTTTATGCAGAATTCTGTTCAGTATAATGAAAGCCCTTGCAAGACTGAGTTGACCCAGCAGACAGCCTGCTGAGACCTAAGAAATGGAATGTTCTTTGCAGTAATTACTGCCATAATTTTTCAGGATATATTCAGAAATACCAACTTAAAGTAGTAATTTCAGATAAATATCGAACACTGGAAATGTCATAAAAGAATGGATAGAAGTCACCACATCTCCCATCTGCTGTGAGCTGGCTAGTCATGGTAGTTGCTTGTGCTAATTATTTTCAGTCTGTTTCTAATTACTTCCATGTTAGCATTTCAGCGATGCTTTGCTACTTCTGGCCATGTGACAGGAAGCGTTGGCACTGCTCATTGGTGATGGTGCTTTTTGTCAATCATTTTTGGTGAACAGTAAAAATATTGAAAGAGTTAAACTGTAAATACAATGTAAAAATAAGATGCGACTGCTCTCACTGTGAGCTTTGTGGATTTCTAAGGTCACATGTGATGTTTCAGAGCCCACAGCAGAAGGGCTATTAGCATGGCAGAAGAAAAAAGGACATGGGAACCTCTGAAAAATAAGAGATACCTAACAGTAGTAAACTATCAAAGCTTGCATGAGAGTTGTCCTGATCTAAGGAAATAGAATATTAACCTTTTGGGATAAGACTTCAGAGCAAATCCTAAAATAGAAGAACAAATTATGTAACCCAAGATAAATGATATCTTTCCTACCATGGAAGTGTTTTTAAAAAATAAATGACTCTTCCGTCTAGATGCTGCTGCTGTAATTGGGACTTTTATTTTGTAGCCAAGAAAAAGTTGTAACTGTTCGTCTTAGAACTGCTTGTTTGTTTTTATTTCATTTTGCCAAGATAGAGGTCACTCTGACCTCTCCATGTGTCTTACTGGTCTTCATGGGGAACAAGATACTGATTTTACATCTTGATGGCAATGATGCTTTTTATCTATCTTGCAGTAGTTGCTTCTTAACCCCAAATATCTGACTGCTTTTACCCAGAGGTGGGTGTACAGGAAATTTTCACTGGCCTACTGTTCAGAGAATAGGAGTTGGGTTGGAATCCCTGTGTCTTAGCTTTATAGATTAACGTTGTATTCTGAGACCACTGAGCTAGTGGCAGGCAGTTTTTTTTTTAACATCTACCCTTTCTACATGGAAATGAAAATGTAATTTTGTTCGTTACTCAGCGCGGAGGAGGAGGGGGGACAGTTCTGAGCTATTTTTCTATCTTCTCCAAAAGCTTTTTGACCCTCCAGCTAATGATGGACACTCTACGCAGTGTGAACCAGTGGTGGCACTGGACATTTGAAACATAGGCAGCTGTTTTAGGGCTTCACTCATCCAGAGTTCCAGATTCCCAGGCAGAAGAGCAGGTCAATTTTTTTTCCAGAGAAAAATGGCTTTTCAACTCAAAATAACTTATGGAAAATTTTCATCTTGGTTTAAATCCAGTTTAAAAAGACAACAAAGAACAAAGTTTTGAAAATGGAAAACCTTTTTGTTTTCCCCGCTTTTCCTTTCTCTTCTTTTCCCACCCTTTTAATTCCAGGAAGAGTGTGTGTGGGGGGGAGGTGGAATAAAACAAAAAACAATTTTTTTCTCAGTTTCCATTTTTGCTGAAAAAGAGAAGTCCTGAAAAAAACTGAAATTCTGCCTGAAGTTTCTATCATATTTGAAATTTTCATGGAAAATATATAGCATTTTTTACCAGCTCTAATAGGCAAAGCACCATCTGATTTCCACAAATATTGTCCCAGTTGATTTTGGTGCCAGGATCGCTGCAGTTGCTATTGAGATCCTTACTTATCCCTACCCACCCATTCCTGGGTTAAGAAGTTGTGCTTTGCTCCCATCTCTTGGCTTCTTGATGTAGTAAGGTGATGGGGAGAAGGAGAGTGTATCATCAAAGATTGTAAAACCCCACAAACAGGAGTGTGAGTTTGGTGGTAGTTCGCCACAGGCTTGGGAATGTTAGATCGGCAAGGATGTCATTGTGGGTATGGGTAAGCCTTCATGTATTAGTTTCACTTTATTGATGTGAAGATGAAGATGGAACTTCGTATTGTGATCTGATATGTCCAAAATAAGGTCAGGGCACTCTAATTTTTAGGCCTTGGGGCAAACCCATGGAAAATAGAGTTTTGGAGGTGTGTTGTGAACTGATTGAGATGGAGCAATGAGGCTTAGTTTTAACTTTGATCCTGTTCACCATGCTGGCCACTTGTAGCTTTCCTCTTCTTCCTTAGTAGTGGTGCATGTGGTCTGGAGGTTTTACTGAGTCTCAGCTTGGAAGAGTTGCATGGTACAAATCTGCAGAGAGGGGGTTCCAAACTCATGCTGATAAAATTTTTATACCATGCCACCACCATCATAGATATATTCTCTTTCAGTCAAACACACTGATAAGGCTTTTAGGCATGTTTCTAACACTATTCTAATTAAAGGTAGGCAGTCAGGGTTCACCCAAGTCCTCACAAGAAAACAAATGTTAAATATACCTTTCGATCTTGCCCATAGTCATATGCTCTGAAGCCGAGAACAAAAGATGGTGGGGGGGGGGTGTGCGCGCACACCCATTCTACATGGGAAGAAAGAGTGTTATTCCAAAAGGCTTTCAGAATAATAATATGCAGCAAATCTTTTCATTTAATTCTGAGTAATACATCTAATTTGTGATTAAGGGATAAAATGATGTGGTGTTTCATCCATCATGAGAAGCAGACCATGCCTTCCAAAGAATGAAGATTTTATTCTTGGCACTATTGGGTCTTGCTGGCAAATAAAATATGTGCTAGAAATAAATGGGTCATTTCTAGATGTAGATCTGTCACAGTAGAAAACCTTTCATGTCTGTCCTCCCAGGGAGGGGAAAAGCTTAAGACAATGTGTCAGTTTTCACTCAAGTCTTTTTCAAAGCTTTGTTTTATGGGAAGCTTCTTTGAAAAACTCCTCCCTTGGCACAGTGTGACAGCTTGGCCTTAGGTGTGGATTCTGTGCACTTAATTGTATTGGCCTCAGTTAAATACGCTGTTTATTTTAACTCATAAACCCTTTTGCTGGGATATTGGTTACAGTTAATCTATATAGGGATGTATTAATAACTTGAGTTGGGATTTTCAAAGGCGCATATGGGAAGTAGTTGCTCAAATCACATTGACTTTCATTAGGAGAGCTTGTTGACATACCTCTCCATTATTGGACAGCTTCTGTTTGTGAGAGACACCAGCTTTCGAGCTACACAGAGCTCTTCTTGAGGTCTGGAAGAACAGCAACACTGCGTACCTCTCCATTGTTCTCCACTTTCAGTTTTCATTTAAAAAATAAAGTCTCTTGCAGTCACGATTTCAAAGAAATCCTTCTAATGAGGAAGTAAATGTAACAGATGCAGCTGTGTCTGTTAGAGTTGCTAGAAAGGCTGAAACGGTAGTTCTGACGTGTGATGTGCCCCACTCATTTCAGTGAGTGCTAATTAATGGGCAAATGGTGACATACAATGTCATCGTTAACTATGTCATTGCTGCTCATCAAAGCATGTAAGAAAGAACAGCAATGTCTTCTATTATACTGAACAGTGTATGCAAAATTCATTTTAGATTGGATCACCCATAGTACTTAGCCCATCTAAAACTTGGGTTAAAAAGGCTGTCTAGCGATAATATATTTCAGATTACCCTGAATACTTTTTAAATGGCAGCTGAGTTACCTAATCTTCAGTAGGCTCTTGTAATTAATATACATGAGGCACACGCTAACAGACTTATAAAAATCTACTGTTACTCTAGAAAAATGGGTCTGACAAATAGGGATTGTTCTTGATAGCAATTTGTGTGGCTAGTGGTGTTAATTAATGAAGATTATTCTGGAATTAATCCACTACTGAAGTCTTTTCTGTTCTTCCCACCTCTCTGGCTCTTTGTTCCATTGTAGAAACTAAAAAATTGATCCTTTCCACTGTATAATAATAATAATAATAATAATAAAAAAAAGCTCTGGATATAAATGTGATCATCCTCCAGTCTACACAATGATTTGGGGTACTGATTATTCTTTAGTTAATTTCCTCATGTTAAGGTCCATCAGATGACTTTTATTTTGTATTAATGTTTTATAGAATAAAGCTCTAAAATCCTTTTTTTTTTAAAAGAGAGAGCGTGAGAACAGGAAGCATCATTTTATGGAAGATTTGCTCAAGATCTACCTTTTAGGAAGAGCTACACAAATTTTCCTGAAGTGGAGGGGTTGGGAAGGACTAACTGAGTGGATGAGGAACAAATTAAGACGTGTAGGCATTTATGTGCAGATGCAACTGGTTTCATTTTCCTGAAAGTAGAACTGCTGACAAGAAATGTTCAAAATTTGAGTCAGGGCCGCCCGCCCTCCCTCCCATCTCCCTCCTCGATCATATTAATTACAAAATCCTAAAATTAAAAAAAGTTCTAATTTCTGGATGCTTTTTTTATTTGCCTTCTCTGTAAGATCAAAAAGAGAGAACACTTTGTCATGTTTTCAAGCTTGACTCTGCAGCCATGAAAGTTATAACTTGAATATATTTGCATGAATTTGAGATGATACTAATGTCTAAAGTTACAATCAAGGATTAGCAGTCTAATATGAGAAGCCACAGTTTCCTAGCCTGACATTATGTACAGAAAGTGAATCAGCAGCAAAACAACATTGAGTACTTTTGCTTACCTTATATAAAATCCATATCGTTATAACAAATCAAGAATTCATCCAGAGTAATGGAGATACTTCCTATATACGACTTAATATTCTCCAGTGCAATATCTTACTCTGTAAGTATTAGTCTAAAGGTATTTTAAGTATAGTATCAAAACCCATTAACATGATACTTGCTCGGAGTCAACAGAGTAAGGTAAAGAGATATTTGAAAAATCATTTTGAAGATTTAATAGTTTAATAAATGATGTTTCCATTTTCAGGGGAGGAAAAGCTTTGTTCTTTTCATTAAGTCACATTTGTATATTGATGATTGATTAATAAAATGTTATTTAAAAGACTTAATTTTGTCTCTAAAGGAACCACATCAACAGCCAATAAGATAGACCTCAGAATGACTGAGACTCTTAGACAAGTGATCTGTAAGCCACATATCTGCCTCAAATCCCATTTTATCAAAGAAGAGTGATTGGTCAATTCAGTTTAACAGGAACTGCACATGACCTTTTTCTGTAACCATGACAAAATAATCATTATAACTAGCAAGTGCAGCTGTTCTAGGCTAGTAAACACACTGTATTTAAGTGTTTTGTCATTTTATAACATGTCCTTGTTCGATTGAAAATCCAGCTTTCCCTATATTTTGCTCAATGCTGACACTCAAAATAGGCCTGGAATTAGTTAATACATCATCACTACCAAATTTGTAAGTGGAGATGACTTGAGCAAACTTGCATTTAGCTAGAATTACGTGTACATATATGGATCCTGAAAAGTCTATTATTGGAATAGAAATACTCCACGTGTAGTTTGAAGTGTGATTATAAAATGCCACCTGCTACTGCACATATCTGTTTCCTGTGTTTTCTCAGTTGTGTGCCTGGTTCAGTGACATAAGCAAGCTACTGTTGGGACTTTGGGACCAATATATCAGGGGAAACTTCATTGTGCATGCAGTTGGGAGACAGAAGGCCTGGATTTATTGCCATAACTGCTACTGACTTGCTAGTGACTTTGGGCAAGTCGCTTAGGGCTTGTCTACACGGTGTGGTAGCGCACAACAGAGAGGCATAGATTGTACAGTGCTCTAAAGTATTGTACTAGCTGCCATGTGTACACCCTGCTGACATGCTAAAAGGTTTCTAGAGAGTGTTAATGGGGTAGTGTTTCAAGCAGGACTACACTGCTGCACTATGTAGACAAGCCTGTCAGTTCTTTGTGCTTCAGTTGGCTCATCTGAAAGCAGGGGGTAGAATTCACAAATCTCTGTAGCATACTCTGAGCCCTATGGAAGGAAAAATGCTACAAAAACCCTTCATTGTTTATCCTTATTATTTGTGTAAGAGCAAAATGCATTTCTATTTCACCTCGTACGGTGTCCACAAAATCACTAGTTAAGGACCCAGTCCTGCGAATCTATACTCAAAGCCTTCAACTACTCCTAAAAGTTAAGGTCTATACTGCTATAAAAACCCAAGACACTGAGTCTCAGAGCCCTGGTCAGCTCTCCAATCTCACAGGGCTCGGGCTTCAGGGCTAAACATAATACATTTGGGCTCAGGATGGAGCTTGAGCTGAGATCCTAGCCGTGGGCCTGAATGTCTATACTGCAGTTTTATAGTCCTGTCAGCCCAAGTCACCTGCTTTGATTGCAGTGTAAACATACCCTGAGGGTTAAGATTAGTAGGGTATGGTCTGAAGTTTTGATTCAGGAAATCTCTATAGTTGGTGATGGCTGATGAAAATGCAGAGAGCAGAAATAACATAGCTTGACTTTCATATAGCAGCTGGTGCTCCTAGTTAGGCATTTTGATTTGTTTTGTGAATTGCACAGTTTAACAGAGGAAATAATGAAGGAGAATAAATATTGAAGAGACAGAGATGTTTTTACAAAGTCAACTTTTTGACCCTAACCATGTTTTATAGCCGAGGAGCTAAACATGCTCAATTGCTGTTTCTTTTATAGTGCCTAATCACTTGACTCCTGTATGTTGCACTGAGATTCATTTACTCATCAGATGGGTCTAGCAAATCTTTATTAAGGCAAAACACTCAACAAGTAGTGATCAGTTACTTACAAGTGGGGAGTTCATCAGGATGATCTCACACAGTTGCCTTAAGCACCAGCCGATGCAACTTCAACCTTCTTTTGTTTTTTTGTTCTCTTTTCTTATATGTACGTATTAGTCTCTGATGTCCATGCTAACTCTCTTCCCCGTCAGTAGAGGTCTAGTGTTATTTCAAACTGGTCTTTCCTAGCTTTTTACTTACATTTTCTTATACTTTTCTCACAAACAAGATTACTCTGCAATTTCTTACACATGCACAGCATTAAACATGATTACTCTGAAATTTTGTGCACATGTGCAGTTCTATTTATGCTTATGCTGTTAAATGTTATCAGAACACTCTTAAAATTCACAGCAGACTTCTATGAGGTCTAAATGTTCCTTCACTCCCAATATCCCGCACTAATTTTTCTGAAGTAAAACTGCACCTGAATTATTCTATCAACACTACCACCCGCTTTAACTCTCACTTCTATGCCAGTACATTCCTGTCTCTTAGCAATTGTAAGTGTGGCTTCAATTGTGTTAAATAGGTTCTTTTTGTGTGACTGTTTTCATTACATTTGAGTCAATTTCTATCTTAGTCATTGATGTGCATCTATTATAATGTGATTTATTCTGCCTCATTAGTTGATCCTGGGCAATTTGGAGAAAGTGTGAATCCCTAAAACGTCTTATCTCTGATTCTGTTCTTAACTCTATTAACATCAGTGGCCTTTCTCCTGATTTATGTTGGCATAAGTGAGAAGAAAATCAGGCTTTGCAATTGATTGTTTAAGTATTATTCTGATTTTAATTGTGTTAAACTGTATTTTAAATTTGTTACAAAAATGAATACAGACATTACTATTCCATCTGCACTGACACCTTCAGTAGCTGCATATGCTCTTTTGTGAACCAAAGCAACCAATTAATGAATTTTTGAAGAGGAAATGTTTACCTTACTTTCAGTAACTTATTTTACATATATCTTATCCGTCATTTAGCATATCTATTATCTTGTTCCTTTAAGTACTGTACTTGAAACGTGTCCTATTATTTGTTACCATTGTGTTTCACTATCTACTTTTGCTTATTTCTTTCCTTTAAATGTTTATATGAGCTTGGTTACTGCCAAACCTTTTAAAGACAGAAATAATGCTTGCTTTATTCTCTATCTGTATCTCTGTATTTGTAGCCTCCAATGTTTAGACCTCATTGATTTTTCACTGTTCTACCATCGTGTCAAAATTATGTCTTGTGGTTGAACTTATCTCTCTCTGCGTAGGCCCAGCACAAACACTGGTCACCATTTAATTGATGGATAGTCTTTGTGTGAGCTGTGAACACAAGGAGTGAATTTCATTGTATGTGCATATGCTCTAGTTTTTTTGTCATGATTTTTGTAACATAAATAGGAACCTGAGAATGATCCTCTGACTGATCTACTTACATGCACACTCAGGTACAAATGCAATACTCTGACTTCTTCAGAAGTAACTCCAATAAATGATCACCTTGTGGAGGGTGGTTTTTTTTTTTCCTTTTACTAGAGATTATTTCTGTCTATCTTCAGTTATACTTTGCATCAGCATGAGCCCTCTCTTGTTGGATGCTCAAATGCCAAATGAAGGAAGATTTATTTTTTTATCTAAGGGACAGAAATTAGGATTAAAAAAACCAAACTACTAAACACCGTGTTTTTTGTTGTTGTTATTGTTACTTAAAACATGATTCTGCTGTTATTGGAGTCAACTTTCAATGACTTCAGTGTTGATGTATCAGATGCTTGTGGGTAGATATTGCACTGCTTGTAAATGGATTGGGCTTTTATTTTTAAGACTGTATGAGTTAGTCATATCAGATAATCCACTAAATAACTTGTTGGCTCAAAACGTTACATCAAAATAATGTCACTGGCATGAAACTCCACTCTCCTGTTATACCTTTTTTCGGATGGTCACATCCCCATTGTAAAATGTTCCTTAGAATCCATTAACCAGTTAATGGGATCATTTTGGATACTTGCTTGAACTTACTTGTCACCAATACCCCATTTCACATCCCTGTGTTCTCTTATCAAGCCATGTATAGTGTCATGAGGTAGTATTATAAAGCTTTGAGTTGAGAGATGCAAGAGCTGTTGCTAATATTACACCAAAACCAAGAGAGATTCTGTATTACTTAAAAAAACCCAAAATGCTTCATTGAAAACATTTCTGTTTTTGTGCTGGTTTTTGACCAGTCTGTTTTATGATTTTGCTTGTATTGTAGTCTTAGGATAGATAACATGAAATAGTCCTTATGAATGTTATGGTGTAATATCCCACAGCAAACACTTTCACACCCAATGCAAACTAAAGCATAATGTATTACATCATAGAAAATGTTACTGAATAGACTATGTAGATCCAGAGTTTCAAAAATGCTCTGCACTCTATTGTTCTCAGCAGGAGTTGCTGAGTAGTGAGCACTTCAGAAAATGTTTAGAAAACTTTAGGTCTCTTAATAGGCTCTGAGGTCTCTTGAGAATTCTGGCCTGCAGTGCTTACATAGAGTGCCTATATTTTTTTAAGTAAAAAACAAGGAAATTTGTAATACTATTATAACTGCCCCATCAGGTGAGAAGATGGAGGTTGTAAGAGACTTTTTCCTCCATCAGTGTGGCTGTGTTTGAGTAGTCTGTCTTCAAGTGTTCTATGTACATGATCAATATTTTAGATTTTTTTGAAAGAATGCTAAGCCTTTGTAATATATACATATAAGAGATTTCAAAAAACATCAACCATAACTCACTGTGTCCATCAGTGGTTCTCGGCTTTCAGTGCTTGTCTATAGCCTGCAAAAACATTTTTCGTTGTTCAGAAGAATAAAACATTCTGCAGCATTGATTTGTTAGTGTTTACAGAGCATTTTGAAGATAGTTCAAATAACCCACAGCTGATGACCCTAAAGACATTCTGCAACAGCTGTTTACTTGACAGAGTCTGGGGTATGTCCCTGGAGTGGGATGGGAATATAAATTGGGCTTTTCTGTTGCTTTGTTTTATTGGCTAGTGAGTTACTTTGTTACCTGTATATAAATATTTAATGCTGGGGTGGGTCTGTTTTAAGTTTTTAATTAACTGACAGGGCACCTAGATCTCTTTATATGGCTGTTTTTAATGTTGTTTGACTCTAAATAAACATATGAAGTGCACAATAAATACTGAGTGTTATTAGTGTTATCCGGTTAGCACTGTTACCAATTCTTGTAAATTTTATGGTGAATCTTGTGATATTTGGTGGATCTTTTTCTTGCACTTTTTTTTTTAAAAGGCCTTGGATTCATGAGAATACAAAAGAATCTTGGCTTTCATTTTTAAATTACAAAAGTTCCTAGACCTCATGATTGCAGAGATAAGCTTGAAAACATAAACTCTAAAGGTTCAAAAGCCAGAAGGCAAATAAAAGGAACTCCAAATGTTTTATTTTTAAAATCTTTGTGTTTAAGCCAATCTCATGATTTTGGGGATGGGGGGCCTGACTCAAAATTTTTGAATGCTAGGGCTTGGCAGTACTGGACTAGACTGTGCCAGACTTCTCTATTTTAAGCCAGCAACTTACTGATGAATAGTTTGTGAAAGTCTGCATGCATTTGGATTTTCTTTGTGGAGAAAGGGCATTCTACCTATAATGTCCTTGTGAACTGTTCCGTTCCTTTCTCAAAGCTGTTATTTTTAGAGCCTTGTGCTGTGTTGTTCAATCAAATTGCATCACAAGCGCTGATGTCCAGAAGTGCCATTTACTCTAACAGAGTGGACTTTACTAACACCTACCCTCCCCATTGTTGTTTCTTACCCTTGGATATATATATACACCCCCTATCTGATTTCTGTTTCATGCATCTGACGTAGTGTGTTGCAGCTCCTGAAAGCTTATGCCAGCAGAAATGTGTTAGTCTTTAAAGTACTACAGGACTCTCATTATTTTTGCAGTGTACAGACTAACATGGCTACCCCTCTGGAACTTTTCACCAGTATAGCAGTAAAGCAGCAAATATTTTAAAAAGGACCTAACTGAGGACAATGTTTTCCCTCATGTGTAACTGTCTTTCCAGGGTTGGAAGGAAGAGAGGTACGGATGAGATACAGATTATATTTGCTATATCTGTGAAAAAGAATACCCAGGAAAGGATCATTTCTGTGCAAAACGTGATGGAAAAAATGTGGCATGTAGGGTGTGGATTGTTAAAGAGAAATGCCTGGTTTAGAACTTTTTCTTTCATTTTTTACTGGTGAAGGCACATCTTTCTAATATGAAAAACTGGTAGAAAATGAAATATTAACTAAAGCTAATGACATTTTAGCTCTATCTCTTGTAAATGTTGACCATACTTTACAGCTGTGCAATCTTTGTTGTTTTACAGGATGGTGAGAAACGCACCCCTCTTCATGTTGCGGCTTTTCTGGGGGATGCAGAGATAATTGAGCTCCTCATTTTGTCAGGTAATGCGAAGTATGAATAACAATTAGTCATCGATAAGGAAGCCAATGTTGCAAACTACAGTGAATGCCCAAAAGAGACATCTTTAACTTATGCAGGTTAAATCTGGGCACAATCCATCTCTGTGTTCCAAGGAGCATTATGCTGTTTGCAGGATAAGAGAACCAGGTGGGTTACAGCCCATGAAAGCTTATGCCTGCAAAAATTAAATTTGTTAGTCTTTAAAGTGCTACAGGACTCTTGTTTTTTTTCTTTGGCTATATACAGACTAACACGGCTACCCCTCTAGAACTTGATATAGTTTAATTGCATGCACTCTGAGAATAACACAATGAACCAAAACTACCACTTTTTAACAACTTGCAAGGATTTAAAACTATGTGTTTCAGATTCAGAAAACAAGTTAAGCACATGCTTAAGACCATTCAAATTTAGCAGAGGACTTAATCAGGTGTTAACTCGGGATGTTTCTAGTGGAATTTAATCGCTAGTGATTACGATTTTTTTGCTGAATAGGGATGGATGGATCTTTATGCTTATATACATTGTATGATTAGTGATTCAGCAAGGGACGTTTCAAACCTCTCCTTGCTAGTGTGCAATGTAAAGACTGAGATGGGATATTGAGCACTGGGCTGTGAACCTGGAATTCCTGAGTTTTCAACCCAGCAGTTGACACTGCCAGTATTTGTGTCCTCGGGCAAGACGCTTAACCTTTTCTGTATTGGTTTCCAATTTGCAGTAGGAACATAATACCCACCTACCTTTGTAAAGGCATTGTGATAAATAATCAATAGAGCTTCTCAACTACTTTGAAAATGAAAAGCATAATTTGAAAGATAGTTTTGGCATCTCACAAGAAGCACAGAAGATTGTGTTTCTAAACCAGATAGTTTAGAATAGGGCTTAGTCTACTGAAATGCAGCAACTGAGGGTGAGAAAGAAAGTACAAGTTGTAAGAGTGAGGTACACATATTAAAAATATAATGATGTTGTAGTAGGAAATAAGTTCAGCAACATCCTTGATGTGGTAAGAATAAGTTCAGGCATTTATCTGATCGGCAAGCTCTTAAACAGCTATTGCTACATGTGATATGTAGTCTAGAGATTGAAGCACACTGTTGCACATATACACACATCATATTATAAAAAGTAATTATTTAATTGCTAATTTATTTTGTGAAGGGCAAATCTCAAATGATGTTTTGGTTGTTCAGATGAGCAAAGTTACATGCTTACGTTACATCTCTCTAGTCAAGAATTTGGGCATAAGAACAAGCCCTGCTGCAAAATTTCCAACTCTTTGGTGTGCTGGGGGGGAGGAAAATCTCACAAAAGGATCTGTTCACAGTAATGTAGTGCTTCTACTTGTGACCAAACGAAGAGATGATAAAAAACTAAAAGTGGGGGTTGGGGAAACAGTTGAATTTATTCCAACCTGGAAAAAAGTTTTAGTTTTCGTTTGGGGCAAGAGTGCAGGTTGGCTCAGATTTTATCTGAGGATGGTTCTCCAGATTGTAGCTTTCCTCCCCCAAGTGAATGGAATGTGACATTAGTCCGTCGTCGTTGTTACTGAGTCTAGCACTCAGCGTCTGGCTGCTGTTCCTTGTCCAGAACAATAATACTGTTTTCAGATTTAATTCATGTAACGAGTAAGGTGTTAGTTCTGCGATGAATAAATGACCTGGCAAGATCAAAGTCTGTAGGAATAAACTGCAGCTTAATCAAACACCACTGCATTAGTCCTTGAGTGGTATTTTAGGGAGTAAGCAGTATCTGTCAAGATTCCTACAGACATTTACAGCATCTGCTTTTAGTTCCTGTTGTAGCTTATTTTGTGCTCCAGTTATCAATGATATGTACATGTTTAAATGGAACAGTAGCTATAACAGAACTCTTTCCTTTAAATTGTGATGTTGCAGTTCTCCCACCAGATGTATGTTATACAGACAGCTTGTAAGAGGAGTTTGTTGTCCAGAAAATGGTTGGAGAAAGCAAAAAAAGGATTCAAGTGAATGAGAAAGTTACACACGTCTTCTCTCCATCATATATTTAGAAACCTTGGGTTTGTCAGTTGCCTTAGTCAAGGAGTTTTAACTTGTGAGACTGTTATTTACACATCAGCTCATCCAGTATGTCATTGATCCCAGAAGCAAGACATGGTGAATATTATTGCATTGACAGACTATGTTGGAGGGTTTCTCCAATATATTAGACACAAACATGTCTTTCTTCAACAGGAGGTAAAGATTAATTACCTTCATCTTGACATGTGGTGATACAGCATGTAGCCATTGTCAAATCTTATTATGGTGTATTGTCAGCGTATGAGAAGGATGCAGAGGCATTATCTTTTCAACGATTGCAAGTAGCAGCACAAGGAAGATCTGCATAAATAAACAGACGAGGCAGCTCTGCCCTGTGTCTCCCATAAATTCCTGTAGCATATCCAGTGCATTATCTAGTGAAGACGTGGCCTTGCTGTGACAGAATGATACAGAAAATACATTTCATTTCTTGATTTCCTGTTTTCCTTATGTGGAAAAGAATATCTCCATGCTCTTATAGGCAGTATGAATTAAAACACATTACCAGCCAAACCTCATCCTCAGTCTCCAGTATTTGTTTGGAGGGTAGGATAAAATGCAGGTGATGCATTCAACTCTGTCCGCTATCCTAAGGGAGGTTAAACAAAGCGAAACTAGCTCATAATTTAAAGTTTTAATTGATTTGCCTTCATGTCAGCAGGGCCATGCTGGGGTTCAGTTTGATCTGACTTTGTGGAACACTTCTATCACTAATGCTTACATGCTTGGGTCTTCAGTCAAAGCTAATTCTGTGTGTGATGTGTGCTACCTGTTATCTCATTTTAGTATCTGAAGTATCATTATTCGCATGACACACCAGTACTTGTATCCACTTGAAAGAGACAGGGTCTTTGTAAATTTCTGTGAGGTAGTGATCTGCCAGGGCTAGCTAAGCAGCAGAGCTCAGATCACAACAGTAACATTTTCCTCTCATTTCTTTTCTGCCTTCAACACAATCTAATTTTGTAAAATACTTCACAAAAGATTAATCTGATGAAAAGCTGTAGCACTCTAAGCTGTGTGCCTCTAATGTCTGACTTCAAAATCAGAGGACAGGCAGAATACTTAAAGAATAAAAGCATGGAACACTTACTATCAAATTTGAACCACAATATTCTGAGTATGACAAGAAGCCAAGAAAAGTATCAGTCTCTTCCATTTCATACAGGATTCAGGAGAGAAATTCAGCGAAAAAGGCTCATACTTAAATTTGTGGCCCATGAACTGGTGGCAGCACAAATAAAAGTAGCATCTAATGAATAAAGCTTATGCCCTAGTACACTGAGACACACCGGAAATGGCCTTCTAGGTAACCATTAAAAGAGGAGTGGATTCAGAATTAAAATGGAAGACATGGGGTCAGATCCCCAGTGGGTACAAATGCACATTGCTCCATTGCTGTCGATAGAGCTGGGGAGATTTACACTAGCTGAGGATCTGGCCTGTGATTATTTGGCTGAAATCGGCAAGTGTATTGTGAGTTTATGTTTCAGTGTGCATTAAAACATGGTGATTTGAGATTTGGGCGTTACTGTTTACCTTCCCGCCTGTTCCAGGAACAGGAAGGGTAGTCAGATAGTAAGTTTTGTTTTTCTACAACATGTAACCACCTCCATTCATGGGTGTGCTTGAAGAGCTGTCCAGACTAATAGAAACACAAGAGAGCAAATCCCCCCCCTCCCATATTCCAATGCAACCCCATGGTTTCAGTGAGGTGACACTGGTGTACAAGACAGCAGAAATCTGAGCTCCGTCTCTGCCCTGAGGAGCTTGCAGCTGAAGGACTCTGTCAAACCATTATGGCAGAACCACCTGCAATGTCATTAAGGCACTACTCACCATGGAGCCAGCTGTCCCAACAAAACTTCAGGAGGCACCAAACTTCCTGGCAGGTAGATGCAGTGTAGCCCTGACCATGGCTTGTGATGCTGCAGCATGCTTTCTTCGCCACGGCCAGGTAGCTTTACTAGCCATGGCCTTGCATCATATCTGGTCCCTTTTGGTGCAGCTCTAGTCCTGTGCAGTCCTTGTACTCAAAGGCTGCAGTTAGACCCAGATACCCTGGGTGAGACTCTCACCCCTGCTCCAGCCCGTTTGCACTGGGTAAAAAGGCCAGAGCAGTGTAAAGAGGATCTAAGATACTTGTCTCCAGCCAGAGGTGAATTCCCGCAGTGCAGACTCTGAGTAAAGCTGCCTTCTGAGGACCCTCTCCCCTTAGCAAATACCCAGCTAAGAGCCCAGGTTAACTTGGCAGTGAACACAGACATATGTTTAGGTCTACTTTTTCAAACATGTTCACTGATTTGGGAGGTCCCTTTGTCTTTGCATGCCCTCGTTGAAACATAGAAGGCCTGGATTTCAAAGGTTGTCTTGAATGGGTGATGCAGGTGTTCAGCGCCTGAAAAGCATAAGCATTGCATTAAAGATTGGGCACCCAAAAACTGAGGACCTAAAACATAGAGAGCATTTTTGAAAAAGTAGGCCTTAATGTCTCTGTGCCTCTGTTTTACCTTCTACAAAATGGTATATTTCCCTGCTCTTGAGGAATGTGGAGAATCTTTCTTAATAATATTTTGCAGTGCTTTGAGATCCTTGGATGGAAGCTGCTGCTTAAAAACTGAATGCCATATACCACAGGCATTTGGTTAAACCAAACAAGGTTTATTAAGTGAAACATTTGAAAAAAACAAACCTTTACAAATGTACGATAGACTAAATTAGATATGAATGAGCCAATCCACTCAGTTAGGTAAACAGCATATTCAAAAACATACAGAGGAAAAGGATGTGGAAAATAGCAGAGGGAGATACAGTTGATAACATGCTGCATAATTTGTGTGTGTGTTTGATGGTTTTGCTTTTATCATTTTCTTTGGTGATTTTCTGCGCAGCTGCCTATTCAGCTTCTTGAAGTATGAGTGGATCAGTGAAAGGCTTAACCAGCTGCCGAAAGAAACAATTTCTTGGGTTTTTTAATCATCATCTTATTCTCAGATGCCACTATAGTTGCTGAATATTAAGGAATGATATAACTGCTTATCACATAATGCTATTTGTCACATAAGCCTTTCTGGTTAGGTTCCATCTCCTCATGGGAGTTCTTGAATGGGTGGAGATAAATCAGGAGAACCTCAGTTTAAAAAAAAAAAAAAATTGAACCACAGAATAAAGCTCTTGAAAAGAAATATTTGCAGCCAGGCATTTGCAGTTTGCATTTGACAACTCTTACTTATTCAAAACAGTGTAATACAAGGTACATTGGAATCCAAGACTGAAAACTCCTTGGAGGCATGTCTTTGTAATGCATTTGCACAGTGCCTCGCACAATGGGACCCGGGTCTGTAATGGAGGGCTCTAGGCACCGCGGCAATACAAATAACAATCTTGTTATGAAGATCAAATAGGGTAACAACTCACTTCTGTTTTGCTCATTAAATCAGCATTATCTGTATATGTACATCCATACATCAATGAACTTCTCAAATCAAACATCTAACTTAATAACCCAGACATGCATTTTCCATAGGCACAGCAAGTTCCATTAGATGTCAAATTCCCAGGCAGGTCAGATAGATGGTAATTGTCTCATACTGGCACTTTCACAAATCGTAATGTTCTTTTTCTGAAGCCAGGTGACTCCGGAGGTTTGAAACCTTTTCCAACTTCTGAAAACTTGAAACTCAGAGAAATTGCTTCCAGTTGGATAATTAGAACCAAATTCTCAATCACTTTACAAGTGAGAGGCAAACTTGTAAGCACCAACGAGCCGTGGCATTTTGGAAAATACTTCTGGTTCATAGATCTTGAATGATCCGCTACAATCAGGGAAAATTAAAACCAAAGTCCCTGGATTGGGTACATTAGATCAGTTTAAATCAGTGATTCTCAACCTGTTTACCATTGTGGGCCACATATGGAGCTCTTTGTGTTTATGTGGGCTGCATCCACACAATATATATATATATATATACTATCTGTATGGCCCTGCGGATGTCACTTGGGTCACAGTTGTGTGGTGATTGGACCAGAAGCGGCCTGTGGCTTAAGTTCTAGTGCAAAATTAGGTTAAGGCACCCTTTTTGTTAATGAAGGGTTTGGGGGCTCACTTGTGATACAGGCAGGGTGCTTATACTTACCTAAAGCTTAGCCAATTGTATCCCAGACAGATTTGCGGACAACTATGCAGATTTGTGAAATGTTCTGCTTTCAAACAATAATAAAAACATTTTAAAACAAAGCGTTCTCTTTACTGGCTCTGCTCCCTCCAGTGATGTCTCCTTGTTTGTGTTATTGCCACAATGGATTGTTTTGAAATATTACTTAAAACTAAATTTGTCCCCCCCACAGCTGTGCTAGCTCACTCTTTGTGAGTGTATTCAGTTGATCCACCCCACTCTAGCTGCCCCAAACCCTCCTTGCTACCCCCTCCACCCAACAAGTGACCCAACAGTGTCTGGCTGTCCCACTCTCCGCATTGCCCTTTAAATAGGTTCCCTAACACTCCCAACAAGTACTCCAAGATGAAGAAACATCGTCCTCCTGGACAAGTGGCTGTGGGCTCAGTCCTGTGAGATACTGAATGCTGTCTACTCCAAAAGTTGGGAGATCCCAGATCCCTACCTCAGCTGTCCAGCCTTCTGACAGTGTTTGCACGTTTGCCTGGTCCTAGGGAGACCTGCTAATCTTTGATAGACAATTTAGCCTCCTGTCCTTTAAGCTGAACCCTTCTGTTTTTTGAAAGTAAGGTAGTTTTCTAAGGGTTAAACAAGTGGAAGTAAACTAATGCTAGCAAGGTTGTGATAAGTTCTGTGAATATCTGTACAGCACAGCCTTTGTTACCAAGAAATGTATTATGTATTGTTGTTGTTTTTATTTTTATGGTAAACATTACATCAAAAGCATGTAAATAACCTTTCCTGTTTATTTGCAGGGGCTCGTGTCAATGCCAAGGACAATATGTGGCTGACACCTCTTCATCGGGCAGTCGCCTCAAGTAGCGAAGTGAGTGAGGTCTGATTATCCTAGAAGTTGTATGTAAACAACATATTGAACAAATGGTGACCCCCTTCCCCCCCCCAAAAAAAAATAGAAAAAAGGATTTTCTGATTGCAATACCCTTTGCTCTTCACTAAAGCAAGAGTAATCAGCTACTGTGTGTCATTTTCATTGTTGGCCTGCTGGCTTTTCGACTTTTGGCTTTCCGCCCCTATGTAGCTGATTGTTTTCCCTAATATAATGCCTAATTTAAGTTACCGTAGTACATGACTTTCAGCAGACAATCAGTAGTTAGAATGACCTTGACATAAATGGGATCTACTATGCAGCGGTGCTAGTCTAATCACCCTAACATGGTCAGACATAGTTGAGTGTGGGGAGTAAGTAAGGGGGAGGAATTGAGATGGGGGCGTGCATTTAGTGATCAAACAGGTTTACTGAGGAATTTCATTTGAGTAATTGCATTTAAAGGCATCCGTAGAGTTTCTTTTTAATTCCTCTGATTCACCAATAAAGCAGAGTCGAGTCCATATTTTTTCCATTTGGCAATGAGAAATCTTACGGCATCCCACTGTGGTGTTTTTCATTGCTATCTCAAACGATGAGGGATAATAATTATCTGGGAGAATAACCCAATCATGACTGAATTTTCAAGTATACCATCATTCTGGGCTTCCATTTTTGGCCTCCTGTGTGTTTTTATCATCTTAATATTGAGTCGACAGGATGCACACAACTGCAGACTGAATTGGCTGCTGAGAGGGGCATTTAAAAAGATGCGACTTGGCTGTCTTCCAGAAATTGATGGAATCACCTCCATAACAATCCCAGTGCTTGCCAAGCCTGGAGGCAGGAATCCTTAGCTGATTTCTGAACTCAAGCATTGCTTAGCTACTAGCTTAGCTTCCCAGCTGCTGGCTTCTTATGCAGCCCCTGAAAGAAATAGCTAATAGAACGAGTGCTGTAAAGGAATGAAATACAGAAAGCCATATTAAAAATAAAAGTCAGACATAAACCTTCAAATGCAGCCACAATTTTTATAACCCAGGAATTCCAACCTGTGTGGTTTGGGGTTTTTAGGTACGGATGAATTTTATCTACTGTGACTGTCCTAGCAAAAAATGCTTGTCGTCTTGTGGGTTTGTACCTGACCTTTTGCTACTGAATGAAGACCCTGTGCAGGGTTCCCATTGGGTAGCTTTCTTTTCCATAATTCTGGTAATTCTAGCACTCCAAAAGGAATGATGTCACAGGTGCAGTATGCGAGGAAGCAAAAGAAAAATGTAAACTGACTAATCTTATTTCAATGTATGTATTTTTATAAAAATGTAATTTCCTTCTTTGGTTCCCTTTCCTTGGCTAATTCTTATTCATGTGAAGGCCGTTGTCTTACTAATCATTTTGAATGACATTTAGCATCATGAGATTTTTCTTTAAATGTTGCTGCTATTGGTACTGCTATGTTTGTGAAAATAAATTGCTATCTGAAAAAATTTCCAACTTCAGTACCATAAGACCTATCAATACCAGTCATTCAGGGGGTTCTTGGGCCAAAAGTTGACTGTTAGGTCCAATTATCTTTTGTCAAGTGTCTATGGGTTTGGTCCACTTTTAGGACAATCGTCTGTAAGGTTAAGGTTTTACAGTGAGAGTTGTTTATTCTCAAGCTTCCACTGAACACTAAAACTCTTTTCCTGCAACCCTTTAGAGTCTGGCACAAACATGAAAAAAATTTAAAAATCATTAAAACATAAAGTTGATTTTGGGGATTAAAATTGGTTATTTAAAAAACCACAACCCTCAAATGTGTCTGTACTGGCTACTTCGTGTATGCATTGTACAGTTAGAAATGGTTGAGACATATCTCTCTGATAATTGGGATTATACTGAAGATGGTAAAAGATATATAAATACAGAATCCTAAGCAGCACCAGTCTACTAAATATACACAGAAATCATGATAAAATAAAGATCTATTTTATATCCTCAAAAGCCAGATAATTAAGAGAAAAACACCCGTCTAAAGAACTGGAATAAAGTTTAGCTCCCAAGTGGAATGTAAGTAGAAAACATAGTAGATGTAAATGAAAGCGTAAAATGGAATTAAAATATTGACCTTTCAAGACCTGTTTCTATCTCAAGAGTCACATTTATTTATATTAATTTTCCTATTGACTTCCCATTGAGTAGAATTTTGGTCCCAAGGGTGTACAAAGGTTGGCATTCCTAGTGAATTCTCTTTAAGTAACCTTAAAAATTACTGGCCTGTAAAAATAATAATAATATAAAAAATACTGAGAGACTAACAATGATATATAATTATCAACACTTTAAGATAAGCAAACTCACTTACTGAGTAAATTTGCTATGCACCAATTCATGGGATTGCCATAAAAGATGAAATTGCTGAAATCAATAGAGGACAAAAGAAATAAAACTCTTACAGTAATAGATGTAGTATCAATTCAGGTTGTTCATGCTCTCCCAGGCACATGATGTACACATAGATGGTGTATTTGTTGTTCATTAATGAAACTTGGCCTAGGCTTAACAGAAAACATCTCTGTATATGGAAAAAAAAAGTGTTTTTCCTGTAGTGTCTAGGAATATAGGTGTATTCCTTTAAATGGTTAGTAAACATGGTTATTTGGATCCCACTGTGCCTTCATGTGGTTCCTTCATATTGTGTGTTGTGTAAAGAGAAAAAGAAACGCAAAATACAATTTCTGAGTGTCCTCTTTTAAGACTATTTGTATTGCTTAAGGGCAGTTGTAACTAAGAGCTGAGTTGTACTGGTTGTAGTTTTCCCCACAGAATGTTTTTCTACTGAAAAATGCTGTTTTTCTGTTGGAAATTGAAATGGCATGGAAACATACTAATGACTTTTGTCAAAGTTTTCAACTGCGAAATTATCAAAACATTTAGTTTTTGGTTAAATCAGAATATTTCATTTCCATATCAAAAGATTGTGTTGATAAGATTGAAATGTTTTGTTCAGACTTGATTATTCCAACTATTATATCCTATTCTAAATTTTATAACAGAATCTTAGGAAAGTGGAACTGGTTAGGTCCCCTGCACTCAAGGCAGGGCTAAGTATTATCTAGACCATCCCTGACCTGCTCTTTAAAATCTCCTATGGTGGAGATTCCACAACCTCTCTAGACTATTATTCCAGTGCTTAATATAAAAGTCGGAATGAAATGTTTCAACCTTATTAAAATGAAATATTCCCAAAATATTTCAGAAAAAGTGCTGATTTCTACATTTCTAGCTGACTCATGATGAAATGAAATTTTGAAATCTTGAAATTTCTCCTTTGACAAGAATTCCATTTTTTCTCTAGCTCTAAAGCTGAGGGTGTTCATCAGTTTTGTAAATCAAGCAATTTATTTAGATGACTGGCCTTGTTTTCTCTCTGAATTTGTCTTTCAACTTCCAGTCACTGAAGCTGGACAAATTCAGACTAGAAATATGGGGCAAACTTAAACCGGGAAAGTAATTACGTAATAATTTACATAAAGGTGGGATGGATCCTCCATTGTTTGAAGTCTTTAGATCAGAACTGGGCATGACATAGCCAGAAACTATGGGACAGATGCATGAATTGTTGAGCTTGTCTTCACTGCCATATTTAGCTGGAGCTATAACTCACTTTTTGCCCTTAACCCCATTCCCATTCACACACACACACATCTCTAGCTCAAGTTAAGTTGTGCATTAAGCTCAAGCTAGTTAGCCTTTTGGAGGTGGGTTGAAGCTTAAGAGCTACTGATGCTTGAGCTAGTAATGCAGCAGGGGCGCAGCAGCTTGAGTTACAGCTGATTTGCGGCTAACCTCAATCAATCTGTGTCACTTGAGTGTTATTTCACGGACTGGTCACTCTCGCTTGAGCTAGGCTCAACTTGAATGTACTAATTTGAGCTAATGGTTTCAGTGAAGATGAGCCCACCATGTAAAGTTCAATGGCCTGTGTTATGCAAGTGGTCAGAGTAGATTATCATAATGTTCTTTTCTGGCTTTAAAATTTATGATTTAAGGCACCCAAATTTGAAACTTTGACTTGTATGTTTAATTAATTAGGGGCCCCTGTCTCCATGAGTAATGGCTACCATATCAGGTCCCATATTTACAATGTATAGATTATTTACAGAGCTGCTAGCCTCAAATTCTGTCTTCATCACCAGAGATTTTCAGGGGCAGTAAATGCTCTGATTTCCAGAGGTCTGGAGCATCTACAAATCCCATTGAAGTCACTGAGAGTGCTCAGCACTTCTGAAAGTCAGACCACTTTTTGCTGTGATACAATTATTAAATCTAGCTTAGGGTTGTGTGTGTGTGTGTGTAATATGAATATGAAATATACAAATAATAGACATGCTAATAAAATGCTTATTCGTCCTTTGTCTAACATGGTGCAATCGTGCACATGGTATATCTATGTGTGTCTAGACAAAGTTATGCTTTGTATAATTGTACTTTATAATGGCACTACATATTTTTGTTATGTCTTTGTCATGTGCATATGGGCTTTGTAGTCGTTTTGATATTTTTTAGGGCTAGATTATCCTTTGCTCAGGGTTGTAGCTAAAGGAACAAGTTGCACTGCCCCTGAAGTCGTCTTAGGGGGCATTCTGCCTGAGACACCCTTCTGAGGCACAGCTCTTCTGCTACTCCCATCTTGTACTGGAGAGGGAATCATCTGCCACACTACCCCTCTCTGTGCCCGGCCTCCCAGCTCACTTGCTCATGGTGGGAGATGAGAGCGATGAGCATACAACCTCCCTCCCTATGTCTCTTGCCATGATGCAGACTGGCATAATTCAGTCGTGTAGTGGTGTTTCCACTACCACTCCACATGGCTGAGTTAGATTCAGCACCAACCTAGCCCATAGTGGCTCTGATGTTTTTAAGATGTCTGTTGTATTTTTTAGAGTTTAAAATGGGAGAAGACAAACCTCTTTGTTCAACTCTGAGATGTCTAACTATATTATCCTTCCCCTTCCACCAAGTCATGGGTGGAACTTATTTCCTTGGTCAAGAGACGTGCGATGTCTCAAATGGAAAATATGTAGATTAATTTTATCGGTATATTCACTTAGATTATCACTTTTAAAAACTAATTTTTATTTAAAACTGACAAAAAGCCCAAGAAATTCAGTGTTCCAGCTAGGACATTTGACCTGGAGAAGGGAAAAAATGCTGATAGGAACTAAGAACACGAATGTCAGCCTTAATCTGAGACTCCCACATTGTCTGAACCTGAAATTTTAACCCACACAATTAACTTGGATTTTTTATTCTCTCTGTCCTGTTATAACTGCTATTTATAGCAATTTTATCTCAACTTTACTGTCTAAAATAGTGCTCCATTTATTTTATAGATGGATTCATCATGCACTGTACTTATCCCCTTTTAATCTCAGATATATTAAATACATTAATTTCCTCAAGTAAAACATGGCTATAATGTCTAGTGTTAAAGATCAATAGACTTACCTGGCGTGGACCCAGTCCTTCAGTTTTGCACACCCTAAAACCCAAATAGGAAAGTTTTGTGTGGACAAGAAATGCAAAACTCTGCCCTAAATGATGCTAAATGTATATAAAGAAAATTTAAATATATTACAATAAGATAACATGTAATACAAGGGCATTTGAATCAACTATTTCACTTCCCTCACCTAGAATATTTTTGAATAAGTGACTCTGGTTGTCCTCTCCCTGGCCTGCATATGAATTTTACGTGGCTACCAGTAACAGTCAAGAACGTTATTTTTCCACATATCACCATATGATGTGCAGAGAGAGAGATTTATACAGACATTTATTTTAATAGCTTGTTTATAACGGTGCTTGCATTGCAGGAAGCAGTACAAGTATTGATTAAGCATTCAGCGGATGTTAATGCCCGGGACAAGAACTGGCAAACCCCATTGCACGTAGCAGCTGCAAACAAAGCAGTGAAGTGCGCAGAAGTAATCATTCCAATGTTGAGCAGTGTCAACGTCTCTGACAGAGGGGGGCGGACAGCATTACACCATGCAGCTCTGAACGGCCACATAGAGGTAAGTGACCTAGAAGCATTGTTGATATAATTTATTGGTTTGTGCCACTCTTGTCTATATCAAAATAAATGATGAGTTCATGTATAGCTATATGACATAGATAGCTAGATATTTAACCTCCACTTATGAGAGATGCTAGATCAAGTTCTGCTCCCAGATATACCGGTGATACCTAATTGAAGTCAGTGGGCTGGCACCATTTGTATATGCAAGCAAATTTTGGACCAGTGTGTTATCCCACAGTTAACTGTTTTGCAATACAGAAATTTATGGGCAGAATGAACTATGTAAAAATGGTTGAAGAATCATTAATTATCTCATAAGAGGAACACAAGTGTATGGGATATGCAGAAGTCAGTCCTGCTTTTCTAATTTGCTTTCTAGAAAATTTGTTTCTGATTTAAAAATAGTAAGTGCTACTTCGGTTTCTCTTGAAGTGTTCTGGAATAAATCCCTCTAAAGTAATCACTAAACAAACAATTGCACCTTTATAAATGGAAAGCCACTGTATTAAGGCCTTGATCCTGTAATTGGATCCAGGCAAGTCTGCACCAGCACAGAGCTCCATTGATATTGGGATCTACGCCTAAGTGTAGAAGAAAAATAAACCATTGAGAAAAATTCAAAAGTAGATTTACTGTGTTGTCACTTACAAAAAGCAGCCTACAGGTATTTGATATAAATGGGATAAGAGATTGGCCTTTTAAAAACTTTATATTTTAGGAAAGAGTTCATATTTATCATCTTAACATGATTGACTTGCTTTGATGTAATGCCTTTTAATGGTAGAGTGTAATGAAGGGCACAACTAGTAATAGATTAAATAGATTTAATAAAATCTCTGGTTTATTCTGCCAATGAGTGTTGAGGAGATTAAAGTGTTTGTTTTGCTGGATACAGAAGATCAGTACATGTTTTACATTCAAATTATTTTGTATGTTTTTGGTTGTCCTTGTATACCTGCTGTCAGGTCTGGAGCTTTTTCCCTTTAGTTATCACAACTGAAACTTTGTACTTTTTGCTAGCTGTTCGTTGGCATATATGAAATGAGTTGGTCTCAGTTCAGTTGCAAGGGGGCAGGAGGTGACTTCAAGCAAGCCAATATTGTGATAGCTAGTAGCAAATTGCTGACACTGCCCACAAGTGAGCAGAGGGAACAAGGACTGAAGGCTCCATCCTACTAGGTATGGAGGATTGGCCCCAATTCAGCAAAGCATCTCCATGTGTAGTTAATTTTAAGTATATGAGTAACTGCACTGAAGTTAAGGATTACTGAGCGCTTAAAATTAAGCAGATGCTTAAATACTTTCATAGCTCAAGGCCAGAGTGCCCAACACCTTGCAGAAATCAGTCCTGAATGGCATGAAGACTCAATTATCCTTTTATTGTTAGAATGTTGTCTCTGCAGCTCAGGATTGAGGTTCTTTGGAGGCGTAGCATGTAAAAGGATGCAGTGCTGTATCATGGGTTTACAGATCATTTCCCACTGCCATGAACCCATCACCTATCACAATCACTAAATCCATGCAGTTTTTAAAGAATAAAACATCAAATGAGTTACAGTGTAGAACTCTACCCACACATTGACTCTAGTGACACCATCACAGGTCCTAACCACATCAGCCACACCATAAGGAGCTCATTCACCTGCACATCTACTAATGTAATATATGCCATCGTGCCAGCAATGCCCCTCTGCCATGTACATTGGCCAGACCGGAGTGTCACTATGCAAAAGAATAAATGGATACAAATTAGACACAAAAAATGGAAACACCCATAAACCAGTTGGAGAGCACTTCAATCTCCCAGGACACTCTGTAGCCGACTTGAAAGTTGCCATACTTATACAAAAAAAACTTCACAAACAGATTTCAAAGAGAAACTGCAGAACTAGAGCTGATCTGCAAACTTGACACAGTCAGACTGGGTCTGAATAGGGACTTGGAATGATTATCTCATTACAAGAAGTAATTGTCACGGTTCACAGATTCTCACCTTCTAATCAATGGTTGTGAATAGGCCTCAGCTACTCTAACTGTATGGACTTCGCTATTACCTACCCCACTCATTGTTGTACCTTCCCCTTGACTGTGTATATGTGTACCACCTATCTGATTTCCATTCCCTGCATCTGATGAAATGGGTTAAAGCCCACGAAAGCTTTGCCTGCAAAAATTAAATTTTTTAGTCTTTAAAGTGCTACAGAACTCTTGTTGTTTTTAGTATAGAACTATAATATTCAAATGAAAACTGACTCTTACCAGAGCTGTAAACCAGCATATTTCAGGTGGTGCTGGGCCAGACTGGGGACTTCTAGTGCATTTAACAAAAAAGCATACGTTTTAAATGATTAGTTTAATTAAGCTGCATTTTCCTGGAAAGGGTTTTAAAAACCATCTTCAATTTTAAGTCTCAGGTTTTCCTGCATTACTTTTGCACCTGTCAAAGGCAAGCGTGATTTGCTCAGCAATTCACAACCATGTATTGCCTTGTGTTACACCTAGTGTGATAGCATTGTTGATAGATGGCTCTGTTGTAAATGGAATACGTGTCTTCACCCAAAGACTTACTTTTCACTGTTGTTTTAGATGGTGAACTTGCTTTTAGCCAAAGGGGCAAACATCAATGCTTTTGACAAAAAGGACAGGAGAGCTATTCATTGGGCAGCATATATGGGTAAGAGTCATGTTTGTTTGTTTGTTTGTTTTATTACTGAAGTACCGACAATGTGCTCTATATTGTACAAGACCCAGTTCCTGCCATGGAAAGTGAAAGTTGTAATTGTCGATTAAGGCTATCGGCTCAGATCCTCAGGTCTATCATCATAGACTTCATTTAATTGATTTCAATGGAACTACACTGACTAATACCAGCTGACAGTCTGACCCAAGGTGTTCATCTAACAACCTATCTATTTTTTTCATATTACTGTTTTTTAAATCTCATCTTCTTTCCTGACTCTAATTCCAGCCTTGACTAAATTTGGTATGAAAAATACATATTAAATTCCTCTTCACCACAATTTGCAGTAACGTAGATTTCGGCAAGCACTAGGTTAGATAAAACGACCGACACTAATACACTTTTTCTGAAACCATTGTTTTTCCTGTTTGTCTCTTTATTCAGAACAAATTGGGTTACTCTGTAGCTGTACAGTATTGTATAATCATTTCCACTCTTAATTGTCTTCCATGGTTAGAAGGCAGGCAAGATCATGCATTCATATCACTGGTGTTCACCAGATTTGCTTTTTAAATGAATAATTGGCTCATATTATCCTATCCATTTTTTTAAATAATACTCACCATAGAATGCAGTGGGAGGCCCTGATGTAACAATGGTAGAAGGATAGGGGCCATAATGTTGGCCAGTGCCAGGTAAGCCCTCTCTCAATTCTATCAATATATCCCCTGATCTGAAATATGGGCCCTTACTGTCTGCCACTATACCTTCACTCCTGACCTGTAACATTCACTTTAATTCTAATTTTGGTCCCTTCTGGGAAAGAGGTAACAAGTAGTTTCCAAACTGTGGGAAAATGTACTGTGGTTTTGTGGTGCCCGCCTATTGATTGAGAAGGCTGACTTCTGACCTAGACTGGGATTTGAACTTTGCTCTGCAGAGATGAAAGATTTTGACAGATTTTCCAGCCTGTGTGGCATGCAGATTGTATGACACCTAAGCAAGGTTGGGACTCAGGCATGTGTAAATACCATGGGTTTCATGGGTCATTGTATATTTTGAGGTTAATGATAACATTTTGTGATGGGCCTCATTCACTTTCTACACTTGCTCATCTGTGATGTGATTTAAGCTCACTGGACTCAAGGGAAAGTTTTGCATTTGGTTTCAAAGTGCAGGGGATCAATCTCTTGACTAACGTGGCCTAGTTATATCCTGCAGAAGAGAAGATGTAGTCTCAACCAGGTAGTAGGCACAGAGTGCTACCACTATGAGAGGGGTCACCAGACAGGCTAGTTAAATGCTATGCACTTATGCCCCAGGCAGGAGGTTCCTTTGTCAGAGCCATTGCCAGAAAGATGACCACAGAAAGGACCAGGGCAGCTGAATTAGCAGGTGGCATTGACAGAACCCTTTTCTGGAAATTTTTCAGTGCTGTCAGGCTGGTTTGCTTACTCTTCCTTGTATTAAAGGGGGAGTCAAATGTAAATGAGGTATGAAAGGGTGAAGAAAAGAATGGAGAACTTGTTCACTGAAGAGGGATTTGCCACAGTTTTCAAGAGAAACACTCATCTCATCCTGATTTCTTAAGAAGTGGTGCTAGTATAGGTCATGTCTGCTGAGTGTGGCAGTCTGTCCCTATCTAGTGATGAGTAGGCCAGCTAGAGATTGATGAACCTGCAGCTGCCTGGGGTGACAGAGAGGTTTCTTTTAGGTCAGGCGATGGCGGTTGCTGCTTTACGATCCCAGGTTTGATCTGGCTGCCCACTCCAAGTGGTGGCCCATAGAATATTTGCACTTGGAGGAGCAGAGTGAAGTAGTTCAACCTGTGTTTACACCAGCAATGTCTTCTAGCCTAAGAAATCTTGAAAGCTGGAGGAATAGGCGATATTGAACTGAACTTTTATATCCCAAGCCAGTTTATCTGCGGCTATTAAAATGAGGCACTGCTGACTCACTTGAGGTCACAAAGAACTGGATGGAAATCTTGAAAGAGGCATTCCATGTCCTCAGCTGATGTAGCAGGCTCTTCAATCTCTAGCTGGCTGAGCCATTACTAGAGGGGGACAGTGCCACACTGAGCAGGCGTGGCATACACTAGGATTAAAACAGTTCCTTGCCAAATGAGTCTTCTGCGAGTGCATTTATGAAGCAAAAAGAACGAGTTATCAAGAAAGCAGTAATTTGAGTAAATTTCACTGTAGGTCATTGATGATTTCCATTCCTTCATCTTTTAAAGGGCACCTGGAAGTTGTTGCCTTGCTGATTAACCATGGTGCAGAGGTGACTTGTAAGGACAAAAAGGGTTACACTCCACTTCATGCTGCTGCATCTAACGGGCAGATTAATGTTGTGAAACATCTTCTGAATCTAGGTGTAGAGGTAAGAAGCAGTTAGTATTCTTTTTTTAAAAAGCCACAAAAGACTGAGGTTTGAGTCACTATTTGTAATCCTTTTGCATAATCTAATCGCTACTTTAACCATGGAAAATTCCCTGCTCCCATGGCCTTTGTTCTCCTATATATTTGGAAATTTTCTCTGGCTAGTGATGCTGACGCAGACGTTGGCAGAGATTTTTGAAGAAACCATTTCCCATTCTCTGGAATACGGAATCTATCTCAACCTTGGAAAGCCTTCTAGGCCCAAATGCAGTGTATAGTACCTGCCAAGAGATGCAGATTTTGTCTGTGATCATCTGAGTGTCCATACCCCAGCAGACTAAAAAGCTCATGCAGGGACTAAAAATCCCATGAAATTGGGGAACATATAGAACTTGTGTATGGGAAGTAGAGAGAATGACTTCCCCCTTGCTCCACAGTCTCCTTGACAATGTAGAGTGTCATTGTTCACCTTGCTTCATTTAATTTTGTAGAATAACTCATTTCCTCACAAGCAATTAAGAAAAGTCTGTATCTAAGATTTTCTTAATACTTTCATTATACTGTGATATAGAGCAATGGTTTCTTAGTAGAAATAGTAGAACGCAGCATAAAGGACTGTGGTTACTTCTCACTCCATGCCCACCCTTCCCCTAACAGATCTGCACAGATAGATCTCAAATCTGGCCTTTTCACTAAAATGAAACCGCAGTAATTATTTTTAAAGGAACCTGAGCTTACTATTTCTCCTACTTTCCCTCTCGGATGTAATAGCTTTCCAGTTTATTATTAGTTTCATTGTCATCATTGGATGGTCCTGCTGTCAGTCTTTAGCTTTAAATTGGCTTTTAAAAATTGCCACCAAGGCAAAAAGTTAATAAAAGCAAAGCATTCGGAATGGAGCGTTACTGGAGTATGTTTCTGTCAATTAAATTTGCTTATGAACACTGACCCAGGACAAGTCAAGCCTCCAGCTATTTCCAGAGTGCAGTGTATCATGGAAAGCAGTGAAAGTCAGACTGTGGCTCTTGAGCCGCAAGTTTGTCTCCTGCGGCTCTTTGCAGCACATGATGTTAAAACATTGTGTGATTTAATTACTAACCAATCAGGATGCTTTTACTGTGTTATTAACCAATTAAGTTATCAGCTTGCACTAAGTTGTTAACTTCTTTGCCATAAGAATAATATAAATAAAAACGAAATATTTCCTCTGTCATGCACACTACTGCGGCTCTTTTGGGAAATGTTGATCACTGATTGGGCTTTTGAACCACTGACGTCTGAGTATCACTGATGTAAAGCAGTGTGCTGATGTCTGTAATTTTAACTGTATATTCCTGTCTCCATTGCAGATTGATGAAATGAATGTCTACGGAAATACTGCGCTCCACATTGCTTGTTATAATGGTCAGGATTCTGTAGTTAATGAGTTGATTGACTATGGTGCTAATGTTAATCAACCTAACAACAGTGGATTTACCCCTTTGCATTTTGCTGCTGCCTCTACTCATGGAGCTTTGTGTCTTGAACTGCTAGTGAATAATGGAGCAGATGTTAATATTCAGGTAAAACTTACATTTTAACTCTTCAATTTTAGTTGCCTAAATATATATCCCCTTTTGGTTTAAAATCTCTGCATGCCACAAGAGGCTGCAACTGAGAATACAATAGCACAGTTTTACTGTCAATTCTTCTTCAAGGAATTGGCTGATGGAATAACACAGTGATGCTGAGAGTTTTAATTAAGTGTTCTTCATGGGACCAGGGAAGCTCATAGTGCCTTGGTTGGTATACTGGCACCCTGAAACTCAAGGCCAATCAGTATCTGAGGACGTGGTCTGTTACTAAACTACAATCACGGAAGTGCAGTCAAGAACCCCATCCCATGGGCTACAGTTGTCACAGAAACTAACCCCCCCACCTCGCAAAAAAACAAAACCAAAACCAAAAATCTGTTTACTTCAACACAATTCTGCATGCTTCTCTTGGCTACTGTTCAGTAGTAAAAATGTTAGGTAAAGTACCTAGCACAATAGGGCCCCAATCCTGGTTGAGACTTCTAGATGCTATTATATCACAAATAATATTTAATTATGATCATCAGGGAATTCTGACTCCAACCCAGGAGTGAGAAGAGCTGGGTTCTATTGCTGTATTTGCGACTGACTTGTGGTATCACCTACAGCAAGTCACTTAAATTCTGTGTTTCAATTTTCCCATCTCTAAAATGGAGATAATAGTGCTTATCAATCTTTGTAGAGTTTTTGAAACTGCTAGATGAGACAGGCTCAGTTTTCAGTATTATTTTATTAAAATGAAACATTTGGAAATGAATCCAAAGCCTGATTCAAATAAAAAAGGGTTGGCGTGAGCCATTAGCTTCAACATCTTCCTCTGTTCCTCTTCAGGCTCCCTGTTAACAATCCTATACAGAGATCCTTTCGCGTGGCTCCCAAAACTTGACCACTAGATAGTCTACCTTTCCTTACCTGTTTGCACCTGCTTTCTACTGGCCTTTTGTGGACATCTGATTTTTCTTAGAATGGCAGTTTATTAACCAAAGCTCTTTTCTTTATGTAGTGGACTGGATTTTAATGTGTCTATTTAAATTGCAAAATGGTTTGTATTTGTTTACACTTTCCCGGGATGCCTGAAACTTAGCTCTGTGTTCTTTCTTGCTTTTTCCCCCAAGCAATATGGAAGATAAGGAAATATCATGAGAATTATTGATAATGTTTAGAATGTAAATACCACTCAGGAATATGTCACTTATCCATTACTGTTTTGGACCATGTACCCTAGATTGGTTGAATGGCTCTAAAAATTTATTCACAACAACCACTACCTTATTTCCCACTCCCATTGCTGAAGAAGGTCTGACACCTACAGAAAAAAGGGTATTGTGCACGTATCCTCCAATGACTCTTGGATTCAGTCCAACAGCCTTTTCAAGTTGATGGGCGTTTGATCTGAGTAAGAACTACAGGATTGAGCTCTAGGTTCTTTCATTATTTCAACCTATTTTTGGTATTATTTGAGAAGCTACACTGATGGCATTACTTTGTACTGTATGTCAGTGTCTTTTTGTTTTGTTTTTGTTAGAGTAAAGATGGCAAGAGTCCACTTCACATGACAGCTGTCCATGGGAGGTTCACACGATCACAAACCCTCATTCAGAATGGTAAGCTGTCTTTTTGATATTTGATTATTTAATCAGCAGGGATCTGCTCAGAGCTTTTTCCAAGCCACTTGCTGGCTGGAGGGTGCAGTTTTTGTTCTGAGGTAGAATGCTAAGGGACCAAAATTCAAAGGTATTTAAGTGCTCTATTGCTAGTCCAAATGCTCTCATTTAATAATGTGATTTTAGACAAAGCTATATAATTAATCAAGAAATTCCATTCTTCACCAGCAGACAGTGGAGTGAGTGTTTGTGTATGTGTGTGTCTTTGTTTGTTTGTTTGTTTCCTGACCTGGAAATGAGAGCAAAAGGAGCATTCAGATTCTGCATGTGTCAGAAGAGGCCATAATGTGCTTCTTAAAACAAGATTTTAAGAAAAAATAGCAATTTTTCCACTTCCTGGAGTCCTCCACACTTCTGGAGCTCTAAGGATCTCTTCCCCATCCTCTCCCCTCACTTCTTAAAGATCATAATTCAATTATAACCACCTCTCTTGCTAAGAAGTAAACAATCTCTTCTTTGATTGACTGGAGAATACCCAGCACTCTTCTCTTCTCCCTGTTCCCCTAAACCTGTTACCCCTACAGCCCTCCTTCCATCCCAGGATATGAAGATATAATAATTGTTCATATTTTAGACAGCTACATCTTTATTTGTAGTAATAAAGTTGTAAATCATTCAGCTTCAAGCCTGGAGTAAAGTGTATTTTTTTTCTTGTATATGCAGAGAGTGGGAATTTGGCTCCTGCCACATCCCATGTCCTCCAAAAACAGTCAGCATTCCCCAGCTGGTTGTAACATAGCTAAGCTTTGCACGACGTGTTTTGATAAACATTGGCGGCCCATTTTCCAAGTGGTGTCAGTCCAGCCTCTAAATTTTTGTCTTCAAATTTTACTCCCCCAGAATTGGGGATTTACTGCACTAAATAAAGGCCCAATCAAAATAGTCCTACATGTGACATTCTTTGTCATTCTTCTCATCTCCTTCTTTTGTGTGTTTGTTTTTTGTCAGTTCAGATTGAAACGTCTTCAGGGCAGTGACAAGACTTCTTATATGTGTGTAAAGCACTAGCACATGTTAAGTTATTCTCCTATATCAAATATAATAACCCTGCAGTTTTTCCTGTTGTTACTATTGTTTACCCTTTATATCGTGGTACCAATCACAGGTGGAAGTTCCATAGCAGTAGACATTATGGAAACATATTAAAAACACAACTTTAACTACACTGCCATGACCAGCTCCTGCATAACAGTCTTTGCTCTGAAATAATGACAGTCTAAAAGACATTGCATGTGGGTGAGACAAACAAGCAGATGGGGAATGTGGAGAAGAATGACAGAGTAACAGAAATAGTAAGATGTTTTAGCAGAGACTAGCTCAGTGAGCAATTCTGAGTCAATCTGAAAGAGTGATCATAACACACCACCTACCTAATCACTGTTGTATGGCAGTTTCTTGTGTAATTCTAGCAGAGGTAAGTTGTAAAGAGGGACCTGAAGAAGGATCAAGTGGTGGCTTTGTGGAGTTTGACAGGGAGTTTTTTCCACTTGTAAGAACATCTTGGGAGAAAGCACAAAGGTCCTTATGGCAATACAGACACGCAGGTAATTCAAGAGTGAAGGCGAGAGTTGATCTCATGATCAGAAAACAGGGCAGATAAGTGGGTATGACTAAATTGTGAAGTTTAGTCACTGACTGCATGGGTGCTCAGGGGCTCGAGCACCCACAGGAAACAAAAAGTGGATGTTCGGCATCCACCGGGCTGGCTGCCAGTCAGCTGCTCCTAGGAATAGAAGGGCGGGGCCAGCCATTTCCAGCCCTGACACTGCTCCGTGCATTGCAGCAGTTTCCTCCTGTGAAACAACTTGGCTGGGGGAAGTGGCTTCCACTCCCTGCCTCAGCTGGCTGGTGGGGACAGGGGTCAAGTTAGCCAGAACACCCGTCCTTCCTCCTCCCCTGGCACATTTCCAGCTCACTCTGCCCCTGTTTCTGGCAGCCAGCCTGGGCAGGAAGCGGAAGCCAGGCTGTCTCACGCAGACAGCTGCTGCTCTGCAGAGCAGTGGCCAGGAGGGGCCAGCATTGGAAGTTCCCAGTATGATGCTCTGGCCAAATGGGCTAATGAAATCCTTGGATGCATAAAAAGGAATCTCAAGTAGGAAGTTTTTAACTTTGTATTCGGCACTCACCTAACCACTGCTGGCATATGGTGTCCAGTTCTGGTGTTCACAATTCAAGAAGGGTGTTGATAATTTGGAAAGGGCTCAGAAGAGCCGTGAGAACGATTAAAAGATGAGAAAATATACCTTATAGTGCTAGACTCAAAGAGCCCAATCTGTTTAACGTAACAAAGAGAAGGGTAAGGGGTGACTTGGTTGCAGTCTATAAGTACCTACAAATAAGGGAACAAAATACGTAATAATTGGCTTTTCGGTCTAGCTCTTCAGTCTAGTCTAGAGAAAGACATAACACAATACAGTGGTTGGAAGCTGAAGCTAGACAAATTCAGACTGGAAAAAAGGCATATATTTGTAACAGTGAGAGTAATTAACCATTGGAACATTTACCAGGGGTCTTAATGGATTCTCTACCACTGACAATTTTTAAATCAAAATTGAATATTTTTCTAAGAGAGATGCTCTAGAAATTGTTTTGGGGAAGTTACATGGCCTGTGCTATACAGGAGATGATCAGAAGGCCCTACTGGTTTTAGAATCTGTGAATTCATGGAACCTAACAATCTAGGTCATTCTCTCTGTTTACTTTGCGTGCTTCTTCAGGGTGGACTTTGACACTAGATGGGCTAGTTTGACTTTGAATCAATAGATACTTGTGTTTTTCTTCATGTGCTAGCAGAAAACGGTTGTATTTGATTTTTCTTCATCAAATTAAGAGAATATCTTTCATGTGTTTACACCAAATTTGTTCTGTTGATCTTAAATTTTTTAAATCTTTTTATTACGAAGCCTAAAACTTGGGACCTGAGCTACTTGACAGTGTCCCTTAATAGAGGAGCCACTCTGTATAGAAAATAAACTTGAGGCTGGCCAGGCAACATTTATCTTTTTACCTTTACATTTTATCTATTTTCCTTAACAAAGAGAAGGTGAAGGGGTAATTTGATTACAGTCTGTAAGTACCTACATGGGGATCAAATATTTAATAATAGGCTCTTCAGTCTAGTAGAGAAAGGCAGAACACAATCCAATGGCTATAAATTAAAGCTAGACAAATTCAGGCTGGAAATATGGCATAAATTATAATCATTAGGATAATTAACCATTGGAATAATTCATCAAGGGTCATACACTGACAATTTGTAAATCAAGATTGGATGTTTTTCTAAAAGATCTGCTCTAGGAGTTAATTTGGGAAGTTCCATGGCCTGTGCTACAGAGGTGGTCAGACTGGATGATCACAGTAGTCCCTTCTGGCACTGGAATCTATGAAACATCTGGAAGATCATGTAATGTAGCGATGCTTAAACTTCTTAATACTGAGGATCGTGACTTTGGATAGAGATCCTCTTAGAGTGTTACCTCCCCTTCTGACTGCTGTGGCAAATATCGTAGTTGGTTACATGAAATAGTGATGTTACAAAAGTGTTATGGAGACAAGCTGGAAGTAAACCTTTAGTATCATGGGTTGGGCTGTCTGGTGAAATATGCTCTCTCCCGCACCCCTATTTTGCATTTGTGCTGTTTATTTGATTTCTTTGTGTATAAACCATCCCTTACAGCCTTCAGCCCTCACCTCTCCACTCCAGGTTACTTTGCATTCTGTTCTCTCTTCCTGTGTGTTTGCTGCACCTAGAGTTGTGGTGGTGTATGCAGGTTTGATTACAGATGAATTTACACCTGAAGAGGAATATGACAAAGACAGGAAGCATCTATGGAAGTGCTTAGGGTTTTCCTGAGAGAGTTGGGCTACAGCTACCAGACAGCACCACTGATTAAATGTTGACAGACTTTGTGAGGGTGCAACAAGCAGCCAGGCAAGCTACCTGGAAGAGCTCCATCTACTGTCATTGGTTTGTGGGCAAGGTTGAATCAGTGATTTAAAGAATTGTGGCAAAATTTCAACAATTCATTTTGTTGATTTAATTTAGGACAGCTGTTCATGCCTTTATATCGGCAACAATTCAGAGTCACAGCAGCAGCTAAAGTGTTTGTGTATCACATAAGGCAATTGTAGGGAAAGGCCTATGTGAAATGTACAGAGAGATGGAAATAGGGAAACATGAAAAAAAAAAATGCAGCAGCCAAAATCACGGCCATCATGCATGACTGGCACAGCTAACGGGCTGCAGTGTATTGATAGCTTGTCCCAGAAATGTAGTGGTTTTGCTGCTATTATACAAAGTAAACTACAGCCGTAACTATGAGGGTAAGCTGTGTTCATTGGAAGTGAACAAATGGCATTCGTGGACACTGACTCTCAGTAAACCCTTGTGTGTTACACTGTGCGAAAATGTCTTTTCCAGGAGGTGAAATTGACTCTGTTGATAAGGATGGCAACACCCCTCTGCATGTGGCTGCAAGATATGGACATGAGCTTTTGATTAACACCCTAATAACCAGCGGAGCTGACGCTGCCAAGTAGGTTGCTGAAGAAATGCTGTTCGTAATTGTCAAATGTTATGGGTAATGCTAGATACTGCCTATTTTTCAGGTTCCAGTGTATTCGGTTAAAATGCATGTGCATAATTATAAATTCAATAATACATAATTTGTATTAGGAAGCCAGTTTAGAATCAGTTTAAAATATGAAGCTAACAATGAAGAGCATGTAATTCCCTCAGTGTCTAAAATAAAGAGATTCACATTCATAAGCTTCTAGTACTAAATGAATTCCTTCCTATATCTAGTATCCATTGGTGCTGTATAAGTATCATCAGTAGAAATGTACAAGGACAAAGCAGTGTTTAGTAAGGAAAATTATTTCAGAACCTAATGCAACTGTGGTGCTCAGTCTTTGTGTTTGGCTTCAGGTTTTCAACTGGTGGAGATGATGAGGCTGCGTTTGCGTTGAGGTGTTCTTGATAGAAACTGAGAGATGAATATCTAAATATGTTGTTCAGCTCTTTGTGTTCCAAGGGGTTGAATTTGCTAGGCTGATTTTGCTCTGTGTTTGTGTGTGTGACAGATGGACTGCATTTGTCTATGTTCATGGTTACATGTATGAATATATATTGTGGGCCCAATCCTGGGAGGTGCATTGTTTTCAGTGGGGGAGTTGGGCATTCAGACATTCTAAGACTTGCCCTAGAGTAGTGAAGTAGCAGAGTACTAAATTTCCAAAATAGTTGGGGGAAGATTAAAATGAATTCTAAAAGGGGAAAAAAGATGGTATTATGAATGTAGAAATATTGGCATTTGAGCCAGTCTAGTGGCCATAGAATAATGCCAGGGAGGAGACCTGGTTTAGATGTCTAATATCAATCTATTGCTTCCTGAACAAGCAGAAGCAGAGAGCTAATTATTTGTCCATCTCTATGAATGAAGCGTCTTAAAGACTACTTATAGTATTCTGTAATATTCACCGTACACACCTGAACATGCAAATGAGTGTTTCCTGACTAGAACCAACCATCAGTATTTGGGATGCCTAATACTGCCGTAGTTGCTTGGGAGCATCTTGCTTTGGAACACAGGTCTCCCTGTTTTCTTTGTAAAGATCTTTGAAGCTTTCTAGGCTTTTCACCTGGAGATTTTGAAATAAGCATTTTCCCCCCATGTTTCGCTATCTGCCATAGCAATGTTAAAGCTACTTCTCACCAGACAAAAAAGACAGGGTCAGATTTATACCACCTTGAGAATCTGGTCATTTGTGTCTAAATATGATTTTTTGCTAGCTCTTTCTAATATATAAAGTTTCAGTCCATCCATTTCCTGAGGTTTAAGGTAACAATGAACAGCAGTGAGATAACTAGCTCTTGTACTCCAGGTTATTCGCTCAAAAGTTCTATTTCACACTTGGGTGACCTGTACATTGATCAAATAAAATACCTCTGCCACCAGCAGAAATATCTGAAGTGCGAAGTATGTTTAGATGCAGTAGCAGGCCCAAATGATGGCACTGTTTCTGAAAAAAAAAATTACCTACCCCGTACTTCCAGAGGGAATGAGCTTTTAAAATGTGTTTGTATGTAAATAACTTTGGCTTAATTCCCTGAGTTAACATTGAAAAGGAAGAATTTTCACAGTGCTGCTAGCAGAAACTGCAGACAACAAGGTCAGTCATTTGATGCAATTGCATTTCAGGGGTATGGACGGTAAATAATGTAGGGAGCATTGTAAGCAGCTCTATACAGTATGGCACTGCCTAGCGCTAGCAGATGTGCAAATTGCATCTCTTGATGGACACCAGCCAGAATATGCACTGGGGTGGAAATCTTTACAGTGATGGGAAAATGTGGCTTGAGATAACTAGGAGAGATGGGGAAATTGATGTAAAAATCAGAGATGCATGGAGAATACTATGACCTATATATAAAAAATCCTCTTTCTGATATCAGGTTAAATAAATACATCTGCAGCTTAGAAATGCAATCCGTTTAGACAGATTTGAGCAGCTTGGTGGAGCTTGTGCCATTTCCTTTCAAGAAATAGAGTGTCAGAGCATTCTTGGGCAGGTTTATTCTGCGGGAGACCTCGATGCTGGCAGGGCAGTTATTAAATGTATTAAATTTAATTAAATTAAATGTTTTGTATTAAAAGTGGTCAAGTAGGAAGATTGACAAATGCAATGTGAAAGGAAAAGAGGAATAGAGGAAAAGAGGAATGAAGATTTTGCAAAGACTGCACTCACATTGCTGTGCATAATATAAAATGTATATAATGTGTGAGAGAAAGAAAGCATTACATCGGCACAAATTTTCACCTGGGTTGTATGCATAGCTGCATATTTTGCAATTCCATAGAAGCATAGAAGATTAGGATTGGAAGGGACCTCAGGAGATCATCTAGTCCAATCCCTTGTTCAAAGCAGGACCATCTCCAACTAAATCATCTCCAACTAAATCATCCCAGCTTTTCCTAACATCCAACCTAGATCTCCCCTACTGCAATTTGAAACCATTGCTCGTTGTTCTGTCATCTGCCTTTGTTCCTAATCTGTTTTACAGAACCTTACATCTGCTTTACAGGACCTTTTGTAAATGTAAGCCTTTGTGCTAGAGCTGGATTTTCCTTATCACACATCTTATTCTTCTATGAAATAACTTTCACTAAAGCTTCGTCGTTCTCTAAGAATTTTCCAGCTTTCTTTGACAGAGCAAAAAGTGTTGCCGATGGGTGGGGAAGTGGTAGATGTGATATATCTGGACTTTGTAAGGCTTTTAATGCTGTCTCATGATCTTCTCATAAACAAACTTGGGAAATATAACCTAGATGGAGCTACTATAAGGTGGGTGCATAACTGATTGGAAAATTGTTCCCAGAGCATAGTTACCAGTGGTTTACAGTCAAGCTGGAAGGGCATATTGAGTGGGGTCCCACAGGGATCAGTTCTGGGTCCGGTTCTATTCAATATCTTCATCAATGATTTGATAACGGCATAGAGAATCCACTTACAAAGTTTGTGGATGATACCAAGCTGGGAGGGGTTGCAAGTGCTTTGGAGGATAGGATTAAAATTCAAAATGATCTGGACAAACTGGAGAAATGGTCTGAAGTAAATAGGATGAAATTCAATCAGGTCAAATGCAAAGTACTCCACTTTGGAAGGAACAATTAGTTGCACACCTACAAAATAGGAAATGACTGTCTAAGAAGGAGTATGGTGGAAAGGATCTGGGGGTTATAGTGGATCAGAAGCTAAATGAGTCAACAGTGAAATAACCCTGTTGCAAAAAACCTAAACATCATTCTGGAATTTATTAGCAGGAGTGTTGTAAGCAAGACAGAAGAAGTGTTTCTTCTGTTCTGTTACACACTGATTAGGCCTCAACTGGAGTATTGTATCCAGTTCTGGATGCCACATTTCAGGAAAGATTTGGACAAATTGGAGAAAGTCCAGAGAAGAGCAACAAAAATGATTAAAGGTCTAGAAAACAAGACCTCTGAGGGAAAATTGAAAAAATTGGGGTTGTTGAGATGGAGTACAGAAGACTGAAGGGGAGCATAACGGTTTTCAAGTACATAAAAGGTTGGTACAAGGAGGGAGAAAAATTGTTCTTATTAACCTCAGGATAGGACAAGAGGCAATGGGCTTAAATTGCAGCAAGGGCAGTTTAGGTTGGACATTAGGAGAAGCTTCCAACCTGTCAGGGTATTTAAGCGCTGGAATAAATTGCCTAGGAAGGTGGTTGAATCCCTGTCATTGGAGATTTTTTAGGGTAGGTTGGACAGACATCTGTCAGGGATGGTCTAGACAATGCTTGGTTCTGCCTTGAGTGTAGGGGACTGGATTAGAAGACCTCTCAAGGTCCCTTTCAGTCTTATGATTCTGTATATCCTTGGGTTGTCTTGAAGAAATTGAATGGTGGCTATGAATCCATCTGGCATCATCCAGGAATATAGTTAACTGTTTTTAACTACGTTTTCAGAAACAAACTGTAGATGCTAATCTCATACACCAAAGCTGATTTCAGAAGCTCTACAGTGATATGCACCAAAGGACTGCCTATGTAATAATACTTGTAAAGTAATGTAAGCATAAGTGACACTTTACAAAACCTGCCAAAATACAAGAGTCTCAAAACCAGGACCGTAAACGTAGGCTTCTGTCTGATTTTGAAAGGTACTGAGCACTCAACATTGATGTCAGTGAGAACTGTTGAGTGCTTAGGGCATTTGAAAATCAAGCAAATGTCTGATACAGATTTAGGACTCTAACTTCAGGTTTCTGTTTAGGGTTTTGCCACAGTGTCAACTCTGAGGAGCCTACAATCTTACTGAAAAAGGATTCATGGGATAGTGATGTGAAAATGCAAATGCATGGAAACACCATTAGTGAGGACAGAGACAGGGTTGGGGAATGTGGGGGTTTTAAGGATGGATGAGAAAGAGGATGTTTGGCATACAGGAATTGGGAGGCAGTTACAAGTGTAATGGTAGCCTGAAGCAAGGGGTGAAGTTGCAAGTGGCAGGAGACAAAGAGAGCAGTTAGCTGAAGAAGCCAGGAGAAGCTGGAAAGAGTGCAGAAATGTATGTGTGGGGGAGCAGAGCTGTACAGAACCTCAAAGGTGAGGATGAGCAGCTGGAACTTGATGTAGATGGAAAGGGCAATTGTGTGAGGTGAATGAGGAAACGGGTGATGTGGCCAGAGCACAGGGAGAGGCAGATGGTCCTAATAATGGTATTTTGGATGGACTGCAGAGTGGAAAAATGAGACACTAAGAAGCCAAAGACAAGGGGGAGATGAAATAACCTAGGTGAGAGTTAACTGACGTACACTGGTATGTTAACAATAGGGATGCAGAGGAAAGATGGATTTTAGAGACAATACAGAGATTCTTTCAGCATTTACTTTCACCTGATGTAATACAATACCTGTGTTGCAACTGACAGGTTACAGGAGAAGTTCTTGTATTTTATGTCTAGAAATTGAATCTAAGCAAAATCCATTCTCTTAACTTTTTCTCTCTTTGGGTCTCATCCCATTTTTAAAACCACTCCTAGCTTTGTTGTCAGATTTGTAATCAAAATCAGATACTAACGTTCGCTTTAACAAAACAAACTAAGCCCCTGAAAGAGATCGGAGAAGGTCCCAGGAAAATTAACAATGCAAGAAAGAGCCACCTACAGAAGTATTGACATGTGCTTTTTTTTAAAAGGGGGAATTGACATCGTCTGTGCTGAATGTGGCCCGTTCTTCTGGTAACTAATAAAACCCTTCTGCCATATAGGTGCGGTATCCACAGAATGTACCCTTTACACTTAGCAGCACTAAACGCTCACTCGGATTGCTGCAGGAAGTTGTTGTCATCAGGTAGGTAAACCCAGCTGTGGAGCTTAATTAATATCATGTACATGCTGCTTATGGCCTCTGTTTTATGCACATTGTGAATTGTCCAAATGAAAGACTTCCTGTGCTGTTTCATGTGATTGTGTGGCTTGGCATACTAGAGTGTGCGTGGCTTTCCTAACTGCATGCTGATAATTCTTAGCATCCTGTATTGTTCATGCCTGAAGCCCTTTCAATGCTTTTTTTTTCCCCCTGGCAGCCACAGAGAGTTTATTTTAATTCACAGGGAAGGGAGAAAAGGGAAAATCCTTCTACTAAGCTGTAGGAATGTGAGATACTGTAGTTTCTTCTGAAACAAACAATTATAGGCCCTGATTCAAGGAAGTGCCCTTATTGAAGACAGCGCTTGAGCAAATGCTTACATCTCATTGAAGCTGATGAGACTTAAACACATGCTTTCTTGAATCAGGGTGATAGAAAGAAAAGGGATAGCTAAAGTTCTTCTTTGGGGGCTTGCTCATGTCCACTTGGGCGCGAGGTGTGTGCATGCCACACAGGTGCCAGAGATTTTTCCTTTAGTGGTATCCATAGGGCCAGATCTAGCACCCTGTGGAGCTGTGTGCATGTGTATCTGTATAAAGAGCACTGCCATCTGCGTTCCTTCTTATCACCCTGGAAAGATCCTCCTTGCTCTTGCGAGGCTTATTTCCTAGTGGTTTGGACTCTTTGTAGTAAAGTTATTGTAGTTAGCATATATAGATCTTAGTTAATGTATATAGTAGTGTGAATAGGTGTCCCTGTCATCAAGGGACTTTTGCCTCAGGGGCTGGGCCTGCCCTGGTCTCCAGGCTTCAATCTTAGTCATGGGACCTGCTGCAGCAAGCCGATGCCTGTGGGTGACCCACACTCTAGCTGTCTAAAGCGCCTTGGGGAAACTCGCGTTAAAGAGAAATGCCAGATCTTCAGGGACTTCCGACCACGCACTCAAAAGGGCAGAGATGTTCATCTGAAGACCTAGCTTATGGAGGCAGCCCTCAGGCCAATCTTGGAGCTGAGCCACTCCAGATCAGTGTTGAGCACTTCAGCTTCTGTGTGAAGTGCTCCTCCAGCACTGTGCTCTTCCCGGCACAGTTCTCCATCCCCAGTACAGAGGAAGAAGCAAAAGAAAACAGTGCACTGGCAGAGGTCGCTCTCTGGTGCCAAAGAAGGACCAATGAGCGGCCAACATAGTGAGATCCATGCCGGGCTACTCATCCTCCCCAGAGCCACAGTCGACTCCAATGACTCCACTTAGAGCCCTGAGCCCAGTCCGGGACTTGCCTCCGACTCCTGGGAGCAGTTCTGGTACCTTGCCCCTGTGGGCCCCTTCGTATCTGGAGGCTTTCCATGCAGCAAAGGGCTTGATATCTCTCCCAAACCTGCTGACCTCTCAAGGCCCCTGCCAGCCAAGGCAACTGGGGATAGAAGGGATCAAGGTGCGGTGAGCTCCACCATGGCAGTGTCCGTGGGAAAATCCTCCATGGTCTTGATGCTGTGATCTCCAGGCTACAATCAGTCAGTGTCATCTTCCAGAAGTGGGGGACTCAACAGATGGACCTTTCTCCACCAGGCAGAACAGGAAGTGCCATCAGTTCTGTTCACTGTGTGGGCACAGCAGAGGCTCCCTTTCTTATACCTTCCTGCTCTCAGGGGCAGACCGCCTACTGTACACCTTCCAACCAATCCCCTTGGTTCACAAGGCCCTCCTAGTGGGAAAAGGGAAGGTTAACCTGATGGCTCCAGCATGGCCACATCAGCACTGGTTCGGTATGCTTCTGGGTCTCTCAGTGGCAGTTCTACTCATGCTCCCACTCTGTCCAGACTTGATTTCACAAGAACACAGCTGGTTGCTTCACCTGAACCTTGCCTCCCTGCACCTGATTGCTGTGTGGCTGAACTCTGAAGAGCAGGTCTGCTTGGAGCAGGTCCAGCAGGTCTTGCTAGGCAGCAGAAAGCCTTCCACCAGGACTACCTACGTGGCCAAATGGAAACATTTCACTTGTTGGGCCTCTGAATGGAATCTCTCTCCATCCTGGTCTTCTCTGCAGTCTATCTTGGACTACCTGCTTCACCTAAAACCTGAAGGTCTAGCTCTCTCATCTGTTAAGGTTCACTTGCCAGCCATTTCAGCCTTCCACCTTCCAATGTAGGGCAGATCAGTGTTCTCCCACCAGAGGATGATCAGGTTTCTCAAGGGTCTGGAAAGATTCTGCCCTCAGATTTGTGACTTGATTCAGCCAATGGGACTTGAACCTGGTCCTGTCAAGGCTAACGGGACCTCACTTTGAGCCGTTAGCATCATGCCCCATTCTTCTTCTCTCTTGGAAGGTCGCCTTCCTCATGGTGATCACCTAAGCCAGAAGGGCTCCGAGATCAAAGTGCTCTTTAAGGACAAGGTCCAGCTGTGGCCTATCTGACCTTCCTACCAAAGGTGGAGTTGCAATTTCACAACAACCTTTTTCTTCCTGTTTTCTTTCTGAAACCTCACAAGGCCTCTGAGGAATGTTGGCTCTAGTCACTGAATGTTCTCGCATTCTGTATTGAAAGGAGTAAGCCCTTCCACAAGTCTGTGCAACTCTTTGTAGCAGTAGCAGAAAGAATGAGAGGCTACCTGTGTAATCCCAAATAATCTTGTCCTGGACAACTGCCTATATCCGGGCTTGTCATGGGCAGATGAAAGTTTCGACTCTACTATCATGACTGCTCATTCTGCGAGAGCCCAGGTTTCGACAGAAGCATTCCTTGTGCAAGTAACAATCCAGGACATCTGCAGACGCTCAACATGGTCATTAGTTTGTACCTTCATGTCCCACTATGCCATCACCAGCAGGCCAGTGATGATGCCAGTTTTGGGAGTGCGGTGTTGCAGTCAGCATGTCCATGATCTCCGACTCCACCTCGGGGGGTACTGCTTGTGAGTCACCTAGCATGGAATGGACATCACTCGAAGAAGAAAAAAGGGTTAGTAACATTTCATAACTGTTGTTCTTTGAGATATGTTGCTCATGTCCATTCCATGACCCAACTTCCGACCCCTCTGTTGGACTTACTGCAAGAAGGAACTGAGAGGGCGCAGAACCAGCGTTGCCCCTTATACTACCACATACGAGCGTGGCCCCAGGGGGTGCTAAAGCCGGTCCTATGGCTATCACAAAAGGAAAGATCTCTAGCAACTGTGGATGCTGCGCGCATGCACCTAGCATGGAACAGACCTGAGCAATACATCTCGAAGAACAACAGTTATGAAAGGTTAGTAACTGTTCTTTCTCAGAAGGGGGCAAGTGTTTGTTTGCTGATTCTGCTTTTCTGCTAACTCCTGACATCCTTATTCAGGCAAAAGCACCACTGCGTTCAAAGACTGAGAGCAGTTAAATTCATGTTTTCCAGAAAACTGTGTAATTCCTTATCATGTGAAGCCTCCCACAACCAGTCTCAGCTATAAAGCTGAGTCCCCTGGGATGTTTAAGAAAACAAAGTATGAAAACTGTAACTTGCATATCCAATTGCAGCAAACCCTGATGTGCTCTGTCCCAGGCTATTAGGTCAGCAGGGGAAGCAGGCTGCTTAGGCAGTCCAGGGTTAATTCAGTAAGACTGCAGTGGATTTTACATTCATGGCCTTGTACATCTTTAAAAACATCTGTCTCATCTGGAAGCATCATTCCAAAATCAAAAAACAACCTGGAAAACACACAAATAAGTAAATAAAAATCAACTCTCACTGCATGCGAGGGATGTCTCTGGGGCTTTCCTCATTTGTTGTGTTTTTGGTCTGCACAGCCTGCTGTCATAATTCTCTTGATAAAAATATGTCTCATAAATGCCTGTCACATGACTTAATAGTTATGTAGCACAAGGCTGAATGTGGAAATAGATTCTTTTTGACTTCACAATTCTTTTTATAGAGCCACCAAGCTTGAGCAGCCACTGTCCGTTTCCATGACAACCTCTTGCTGACTATAGTTGCTTGTGTTCTGGTTTTTCTAACTAACTGTTTTTTCTGTCTCTGCAATGTTTCTTGTGGTTTAACTAGGACAAAAGTATAGCATAGTGTCCTTGTTTAGTAATGAGCACGTGCTGTCTGCAGGCTTTGAAATAGACACCCCAGATAATTTTGGAAGAACATGTCTCCATGCTGCTGCTGCAGGAGGGTGAGTAGTTACAATTATAGCCGTTATGTTATTTGTAATTTAATTGTGGACTCACTGTAACTCAAGCCAGCTGTACTAACTACAAAGGAATTTGTTCCAATTAAAAGGGAGCAAAATAATTGGATGTAAAATCTTTCTCTCTTCAAGCTGTGTTCTGCCAGCCCTCGGTAAACTGAGGCTCACATTAGGGCTGCTCACAGTGTAAGAGTGGTACAACCTGGCCTTTTATTACAGAGGGTTAGTTTGTGATTTGAAACACACGCTGCTGGGAGGGAGTAATAATCTCCCTTTCTTCTGCCCATATGCAGACTGCTTAGACTTTTGGTCTAGGTGCCTGGAGCAAGAGGGGCTGCACACTCATTCACTTCTTCCCTCACTGGGTGGGTTGGACTCTTGGTTCCATGCCTCTTACTCACTGGCCAGTACTGCCAGGTCAGCACAGGAAGTGGGTTTGTAGTTTAAGACTGGCATAGACCAGCAGTAAATGATCATCCCTTGCAGGTGGCTGTAGGGAAGGAATAGGGGCTCCCTGAGTTGCTCCTGGTATGATACAGCTATGCATTGCCCCCTTGTTACGTTCTTGCATCAAAATCTCATTTTAAAATATTATCTTAAAGGTGTTAAAATGCAACAAGTTCTCTCCCCCCCCCCCAGGTTTCAGGCATAGAAAAATCATTTTAAGCCTCTAAAGCCCATTGAAAGTAACTGAAATACATAATTAAAAGTTTTTCATTCTCTGTGGGTAACGCAGCTCAGATGGGTGATGGGATCCTAGGAGTGAAAATAAATGATAATTGAATTACATCAGTTTCATTTGTAGCAATCCTGCCCAGTTCATTTCAAGATTTTCTGTTAATTCCCAAAATTATTGTGTGAAATGAACACAGAAAGAGCACAAAATGCCTGGCAAGCTATTGATTTGACTCTTTACTTGATGGCTCAGAAGATTGCTAAATGGAGTCTTTGGTTAGAATCCAGCCTATATTGGCAGTGTTTGTAGTGACCAAAAATGATGACTATCTGGTGAGTATTTGGTAGCCTTTGTAGAATGAGTTGTCAGTACACTTCTTGGTGGACCAGAGTCCACATCACAGAATTCGTCACCATCACAAGTACATAATGAAAGTGTTTCAAACACTGGATAGAATTGTTCTTGTTAAGCGTTTATTTTATATGGTTAATAGAAGATGTACATTAATTGTGTGGATTTGAATTACCCTAAGAGAGCACGCCTCAGAAAGTACTTCTCCTTAAAGCTGGACTCAAAAGAATACCACAGGTGTCTGAAAGAGGGGGGCTGAAATAGGAAGCAAAAATGGCTCATAAAAATCTTAGTTTTTATCTATGGCTGACTGCCATTGTCATCACTAATGAGAACTTTTATTCTGGTACATTGCAGGGAGCATTTTGTAGATATTTCATAGACTGGCAATTTTAGATTGGGATGAACATCAGTTTGTTCCATCCATTTCTTTTAGACTGGAACTGGAGCTGTACATAAAACACATTTTCCTCTTGATGCATGCCTGTAACGGGCATTAATGTTAATGGCACTTATATTGGCCTTGAGAAGAGACTGTGTTCCAAAGGCTCTCTTTTTCCAGTTCCTAATAGAAATGATTTATTGCCCCTCTGAATGACAAATGAGTCTCGGAAGATTATTGTGCTTCATTACATGATCTTCTGGTTTGGTATTGTATATTTATTTACTTGAATTACGAAGACATTAAAATGCAGCTATTATTTACCATTAAGAATCACTTCAATTTAAACAATATCAACAAAAAGTTATATCAGAGAGAATTCATTCAACTGGGATAAAAATATTAATAATCCCATCCGTATTCAATAAAACTCTTAATGATAAGCTTTCCTTTTAGCTTGTTCTTTAGTCTCATTAACGAAAATGGGACTTACGTGAGTGCTTAAAGTTAATTATGTGCTTAAATGCTTTGCAGAAAAATGTGATCTTCAGCAGGTATATAAAAAATTAAGCCTGTCCTTTAGTGCTTTGCTGAATCAGGGCCTAAATCGCCTCTTCATTATTAGCCCAGTGTTTCATAAGCTTGCTTCAAACTTTAAAAATGTTCTTGGAAAAATTCTCAGCTCAATGTGGGAAACATTAGCAGCACACAACTGCCCTTGGAAATGTTTGACTTTCTATTTATATTATTGATTTGTGTTTACTTGTCTGGAATAGAAGTCCAAGATCATCCAAAAATAAAGGTGTGATCTTTACAAGTTTCCTTTTTCCCCAAGTCTTTTGTTTGGGCTTTAATTGCAGTTTAGGGCCAGTTTCTGCACTGCAAATAGTGAAATAACACTTTTTCTTTTTGGTGGTGACAAGAGGAGAACTTGTGTTTTGTTCATGCTTTGTTTTCTTTCCTTGTCCTTTCAGTAACGTTGAATGTGTAAAGCTCTTGCAGAGCAGTGGAGCAGATTTTAATAAAAAGGACAAATGTGGGAGGTATGTAAATTGTGAAGCTCTTTTTCAGATATATCCCAAAGAAAGAAAAAATCCTCACTCTGGAAATCACATGTTCCATTTAAAAAGGTAAACAGTAAAATGGAGTAGGAGGTCACCATTCCCAACAGGATACTGCTGCTTCAAATTAAATGCCAAAAAGGCAGGTGCAGAGTACATTAAATACATGAAAGCCAAGCTCATACTCTTGACTCTTTCTTGTTTAAAAATATCAGTGGTTTAATTTTATTCCTTATTGCTGCTGCTGTTGCTTGGTTCCTTGTGCTTTTATGCCCAAGAAGGCACCTGCATGTCACTGAGGGAAGAACTGCTCCTCAGCCTGCTTCCTAGACTTTCTCCAAGTGAAATAATGCCAGTATTTTGAGAGAAATGGATGATCGGGTTCAACTCCCAGAGTGCCCCTGAATGTACATGACACATTCAGCCAAACAGTTTTCATCCAGGTCATGGAGTTAGAAAATAGGAGCCTAGTCCATCTTTAAACTCTGATCCTACAAATGCATAAACGTGCTTAACTTCACACACTGTTCGTAGCCCCATTGACTTCAGTGGCTACTCATGGTGTGTAACGTTAACCATGTGCATAAGATTTTGCAAGAGCCTAAATTATTTTTCTGTTATACAAATGGTTAAAAGGTTGCCAGTTGTTATGCACTATGCACCTTTGAGGTAACTTAAAAGCACATCCCAAAGGGCAGCAGTTTAATATAACCCATCACAAATCGCCCTCCTCCCTTTGGAACAATTTTCTATCCTTCCTGTTAAATTTTCATTCCTTCCTCCCTCCCATTTTAAAATCAGAAAACAAAGGAGCCTTGCAATGAGCCCAGAGACATTCATTAGATTTGGGCTACAGTATTTTGGACTAAGGTTGGGAATAAATGTCAAATCTGTGTTCACTGAATGCCTTCCAAAAGCCCCCTCCTGTGCCAGCAGGCACCAGCTAGAGCACCTTTGCTGATGTCAGCGTGGCAGTGCGGCACCAGTAATATTGAAACGAGTGAGGAGCCTAGCTTCAGGCTCCCACTTGTGGAGATCTTAGCCCCAGTATGTGTGATTTACTTGCTTTTTACCTGTGACATGAGTAGCAATATAGTTCAATTTAAAGAGCTGGGTAGGGAAGGAAAGTGTATTCCAAAGGATGCTCCATAGATGTGCTGTAACCAAATTTAAAAAGAACAAAACGAATCCTGCAATATTTTTAAATGAGGGACTCTTTATGTACCATTTGTGCTGTTTATCCCACAAAGGACATTGTAAAAGCCCTAGCAAATTAAACATGAGGTTATAACTTTTAGGAGCTTTTCCTCTTGATTGTAATGATGGCATAAACTAATCTACCATTAAAAGGCTCTAATGTGTTACAAGCATTATTGGCATTCCATCCTAGAGGAGCAGTAAAACGTTTTCTGATTTGTTTTTAAACCATAGGCACTAAACAGACTTAGTGGAAATATATCACTTTTCAACAACAGCTTTGAAATAAAAACAAAGCTGTTCTATATCCCACGTAAATAAAGCAGGTACCAAAGTCAGAGAGTTACTAAGAAAATGAAGCATTCTTCAGTTATTTGCATCTCATAACTTCCCCAAAAAATGAGTGAAACAAAATAATTTTTTTAGGTCAGAACAATTTTAATCGATGAAGGTTTTTCATGTCTTTGAGTGGTGGAAGCAGCCTTTGAAAATTTCATACCCAGCAGGGAACTCCTCTCTTCCCAGCAATGAATGTGCTTTCTGAATGCTACTCATGCTTTGAGTTGGGGATGCCAGATCTCTGAACCTGTGAACTTTACTGCACAATGAATCCTTTCTTGGATTTTGGAATCTGTCAGTGTGACAGGGTGGATAGGTCGTCGCACAGCTATGTCACACCCCATCGCAGTTGTCGCCTGTAGGCTTTTACTGCACCAGGCAACATCATGATGTTTTGAAAGTTAATACCGGCTGATGTTTTTTTGTGTCACCCAGAGCTGAGGCAACAGGCTGCAGCTGAGCCTGCTGTCTTAAAAAGTGGCTGAGCTACTTTCATGGGAGGTAGAAACCAGGCACAAACCAGGCAGAGAGCTCTGGAAACAGAAGAATTGTCATGTTAGTGTTGTTTTGTTTGGTTTTATATTGGTTGTCTGGAGTTTAGACTGTTGAACTTCATGAAGTGAATGTGGCTGGAGACTTTGCTAATTTGTGTTCTTTTGGTTGAACAAGAAGCCTGTAAATAAACCCCCCAAACCTGAGATTTTTGGGGGGGCTGGGCATGGGGGTTGTTTTGTTTTACCTGAGACTGCCAATGACTTTTATTTCCAGTTCATTAGTCCTTAGCCTTGCCACAGTCAGTTTTCAGTTCAACTTCAGTGCCTTGTTGTGCTGTTGCTGCCATTGTGAAACTGACAAATGTCTAATGTTCTGCAGAGCTTTATCTCCCTGTGTGCCTGTCCCCTGCATTCTTAGATGAAAGATGCAATCTGAAAGGTTGGGGGGACCCTCCTTAATATTTCATACAATGTTTGTATTTCATTCTGCTGGTTACATCAGGGTTAAACCAACTTGGGAAATGGTTAGCAGTATTTAACCATGTGCTTGATGTGCTACATAATCTGTGCCATAAATGGTGAGCCAAATCCTGACCACCCTACTACAGTCCTGCTCCATTCCAGTGAAGTCCATTGGGTTACTTGCCCAAGGGAACCCCTGTGAGGGCAGGAAATTTCAGTTGTACTTCAATAGCTTAATTTTCAAATAAGGCACATTTCACAAGTCATTCTTTATACTTAGCCCTTACATAGTGCTTTTCATGCAGAGTTTTTTTTAAGTGTTTCACATACAAAGGCTCTCTTCATTTTCTGATAAGAAACTGTTTTTTCACAGAGAGATGAAGTGACTTGCCTATGGTCACACAATGGGTCAGTGGCAGAGCAAGGAATAAAATCCAGGTCTTCTGACTCCCGGTCCAGTGCCCTGTCCACTGAAGCCCACTGCTTCCATCCATGCTGAATAGTACAGCTTGGCTTGTCAATTTTCAAAACGTGAGCTAAGCAAAACGAGTTAGTTTAAGTCCATTTCATGGACAAGGAAACCATAGTGGTATGCTTATGTAAAATATAAGCATAACAATGCCTTAAAACCAGTTTTAATATGTGCAGGTCTGTATAAGAAAATTGTGTTTTTTTTTAATCATGGCTCTGAGAGTCAGTAGTTCTGGATTCTGCTCCACTGGCAAAGCCTCTGCTGCTGAAAAATGCATGATGGCTTCAGCCCGATTGCTCTCCTCCTAAATCCAAAATTATAGCTGCCTCTGCTCCAAAGGAGCTCAATTTGCTATTATTTTGAGATTGAGCAAAGAAGCCCCTCTGTCACTATAGTTTTGTAGGGTTCATTTCAAAGCTTGCTTTGCTTTCTGAGGTTTGTGCAACCGTGAAACTCCAAGCAGGCCTCAGAATGGATTAATCAAACATGGTTTCTGAAACTCCTGCATAGTGAAACCATTTAGACCTATGGCTGTTCAAAACCTGACCCCACAGTCTCTCTCCGGTTTGGCAAGAATGAAGTCGTTCCCATGGGAGCTTCAAAAATCAGAATCCAACTCTAATCCAAATAACAAGAAGAGTAAGTTTGTGTTCAAGTACAAGAATGCAAGCAGCTGCTATTTTTATCTAGAAATGGTTCCTCTGTAGGAATGGTGCAGTCAGGACTCATTAGGATAATCCACATCACATTTTAGATAGTGTCTGAAGTAATAAATTGCTATTTATTTTGCAGGACACCTTTGCACTATGCAGCTGCAAATTGTCATTTCCACTGTATCGACACCCTGGTGACCACAGGGGCCAATATTAATGAAACAGATGACTGGGGACGTACTGCTTTGCACTATGCTGCTGCTTCAGACATGGACAGAAAGTAAAAAAGCCTATTTGTTTGCCTTGTTTTTATGCTGTTTGTAACTCAAAGTCATTTATATACTTTTCATGCCACAATTTCATTTAAACAAACAAAAATAAACCTACCAGCTAGGGTATTCCTCCTCCTCTTCCTTCTCATAAGCACACCGATTATTGAAATTGCTTTGATTATAAGCAGAGTTATGTGTATATTGCAGTAATGCAGCTGCACAATTAACCTTTTTATTCAAGTTGCCACATAAATCTTCAAAATGCTTCCCATCTTCTCCTGCTGAAGTAGTTCTCCCTCCCACTTTGCCTTCCTGTTTCCTTTTCTCCCTGTTTCCTTATTCTGTAGTTTTCCCACAAGTGAGAGTTCAGGGAATTTCCCAGGCCTGCTTTACTGTTGTGGCCTTTTAAAAAGAATAGTGCATGAGGCGGTGTGAGGAAGATCTTTCCAGATGGCGGATGACAACAAAGACAAGCTATTGCCAGCCCACCCAGACCTTTCTGTCAGAGCTGGCGTAGGCCTCTTGTGAACTTCACTGTGTGGGTTGACAGAAATAGAACCTGTTGTAGGTGAGAGGCTTCTAAGTAACTGGGAACTCCGCAGAAGAGGCAAGATTATGTGTTCCAGCAGAAAAGTGGGAACTGCCACTGGCAGAAAAGACCACTGTACTTGTGGTAACAAGAGGTTCGGTGGTTGGAGGATGGGGCAGGTGTTGTTCAATGCTCTTAAGCCCATTGGGAACAAAGTCTGATTCTAGTAGGGTTAAGAAACTCTCCCCAATAGCTTCAATAATGACACCTCCCCTCCTCTCAAATCTCTGATAAATCTGTACAGTTTTTAATTTGGAGTTTGTTACATAATTTGGTGGTCTGTGCCATAGAACATGCTGTATAGATCAAGGGGCCTCAATTATCCTAGAATCATAGGAGATTAGGGTTGGAGGGACTTCAGGAGGCCATCTAGTCCAACCCACTGCTCAAAGCAGGACCAACTCCAACTAAATCAACCAACCCTAACTAAATCAAGCTATAGCCTTAGTTCTCCTTTGGAATTTAAAACCATTAGTCAGCTGTATTCATTTTCTGTTAGATATCCCCACACAGTTATCTCTGTTCCTTCTCTGCTTCTCTCCTGATCCAAGGGATCATTCATACACTGAAGTCTGGCTTAAAAAAAAAGGGTTTTCATTTCCATTATAACACCTTCTAAAAGCTCCATTTCTCTCTTGAAATGGCCTCTGCATAGCCCCACTGTAGACGGTTGCGTGCCATGCCATTGCAAGCCACAGAACCATTCCCGGCAGTAAAACTGGTAGGAGGTAGATGAAAGTCACCCTCAGATCCATGTGATGCTAGCAATGAGGCAGCAGGGTCTTCAAAAAACTGCACTTCCTGTGCATCCATCTCTAGCACATGATACAGTAGAGGGAATTTCCTAGGTCTGTCGTTCCATCAGCAGCTGCTACCGAAACTGTTGGTTCAAAGCAACTTTTCAGATTTTGGGCCTCTCCTGCAGTTTGGAATTCTGACATGACAAGTCAGAGGCTTGCCTGTAAACAAACCCTTGATCAAGCTTAGATTGGATCAAACTGATTTTAAGTCAAGTCCCCAAGCATTGGTGAGAATGCTTTCCCCTCATTATATCTCTGATTCTTTCTGTGGCTTCCGCAACTGTGGAGGGTGGTAGTACCTTCAGATGAGATCCTCAGCGTAGAGGATCCCGTAAAATAATCCAGTTTTATTTGTTGGTGGCTGTTGCAGTGTGAATATCCAAAAAGATAGCAGACTATCAGGTGGTGATGGAACTTTATAACCTCTTCTCTCCCCCCACAGTCATTTTTCATAGGAAAAACACATTTCAAGCTTAGTTCCAACTAGAGCATTGGATTTGAACATCATGGGGAGTGTTCTTGTCTTATATCATCCTTTTAGTAACCCCTGTATCTCTTAGATGAGTGAATGAGATTCAAGATCCCCCTGGCTGATCTGCCTTTAGTATGCTGTGGAAGGATGCTATGCTTTTGTGGTTTTACCCTAAATTTATGCCTGATGATTATTTCATGTCTGTTGCCCTCTTTTCTTCCTACAATTTTAGACATGCTGGGAGAGGCCAGGTTGTATAGGCTAAGGAATAAAGAGGGCTGTTATTTGCTACCAATAGGCTCGAGAGTTTGAACATTTGTTCAGCTCTTTAAATGTCTACAGAATTGTCATCACAGTGTTGCCTAGAACCTTAGCAGAGTGTGGGAACTGTCAGCAACACACTAAGAGCACAGTCAAGGCAGGCCAATTTAGTGCTAGTGGTTAAAATTTCACAGGGTTCTATACCTTGGTCACCAGGGAAGTACAGCAAGTTACCATGGATAGGGGATGGAGATGGCAGTGAGGAACTTAGGGTTGGTTGCAAAAAAGTCCTCAAGGGCAAGGAACAGCTGTGGCAAAACAGAAAGGTTCCAGAAAGTGAAGAGCACACTGATTGATAGAAATCAAAACTTTTTGATTATTTTTTAAGTTGACATACAGAATGAAGAGTTACATATTGTAGGTGTGTTTAATGTCGGGGACTGTGATTAGCTCATATGCTAGAAGCCTTATTAAAATTTACTAATGTCTATAAGTGGTCACTTAATTGGAGGAGAGCCTGGGGGGGTGTAAATTATGCCAAAATCACTGATCTGACATTCTGAAAATGAGTTGCATTTTTTTGTCCCTTATGTTAAGAAGAAAGAATATTTTAGGTAACTCCCATGAAAATGCTGAAGAACTTGAAAGAGCCAATGAGATGAAGGAAAAAGAAGCTGCATTGTAAGTTTGGTGTCAATACAGTAGTTAGACTCCATTTTTGGAGGGTGCCTCTGCTTCTTTGGGCTGCAGTTTACACTCCTGTCTTGTTCATTCATTGATCTGCCATGAATGATGCTGATACTGTTGGGAGCTAACCTGAGTAAAATGCTCTTTGATCTATTAATTATTTTCTAATTCTGTTTCCATGCTTGTTACCCTTCCTAACTAAATGTTTACTGCATTGGAACTCTAATAATTCTTTAATATCACAAACTATTTTATTTATATGCAATACACTGGGTTAGTATATTGCAAGGAAAATATAATCCTGTGTCCTTCATAAATGTTACTGTGTTCAAATCTGATGTTTTTGTGCAATGTTTTTGTTTAAAATGTCACTTTTGTTGGTAATAGTTTTACATTAGTTTGACTACATGTTGTGACATATGGAAGAGAATGACAAAGAAAGCATTATAAAATCTTTTTCTTGAGGGGTAAAAAAATTAAACTCTGATAGATGACACAGGGAGTACCCAGAAAATAATTGATCCAGATAAAGAATTTAAAAGAAACGTGTTTGGGATAATAGCCAAGATGAAGGTCAATTGTCATTGTGAGTCAGCCAGCTAATGGATTAGTTAGATACCTGTGACTTTGATCAGTGAATTTTGAACTGTATCAGTAATGACATTGTCACTGTTCTTAGTTCTAGGCAAGCTTTTTACCCCATGATAAAGTGAAACACAATTTTCTTGTTGGCTTTTGTTGTAGAAATACATCTTAAAAATTAGAGTGGCAGTACTGGTTGAGTTGAGCTTCAGACATGTTAGTATCAAATAAGTTATTCCAAAACCACTAAACTTCCGTGCAGCAACAGTGAGTGTGGGAAGGATTTGCTAAAAGGCAGGAAAACTCTTGTGTGATACAAGATTCTGTACGGATTATGATCTCTTAATAGCCAGCCTTGTAGAAAAGAGGCTTTCGTATTGTTCATAGTTGCAACGGAGATGATTCTGTTAAATTGTCTGATCTTTAATTTAAATTTGTAAATTACCCACAGGTGCCTAGAGTTTCTGCTTCAAAATGATGCCAGTCCATCGATCCAAGACAAAGAAGGGTACAACACCGTGCACTATGCTGCTGCTTATGGCCATAGGCAGTGTTTAGAATTGGTGAGTCAGCTCAATGAGCGCTGAATCTTCTATTTTCAGAAGATGTTCATGGGCATATTGTAAACTCCACAGAACTGGTGTTGTTTGAGCACCTTGGATGTTCACGATGCTGAAAAAATATAGCGGAAGGAACAGTACAGCTAATATTCAGAACTAGGTGGAACATGGCATTGTTATAGTCCTTTTGAGACAAATCCTTGATCCTTGCCAGCCAAAGTAAATGGATCTCATGTGGGAAAACCCTGCTGTGGACAGAGAAGTGGCATTCTCTTCCCTTTCCCCTACCCCCCCTATTCCAGGGGCATGGAGAACAAAGCTAGTTGTTATATCTTGCCCGTGAAATCATGGACATGCCCCAACCCCAGCTATCCTTTTGCATTGCTATGAAAAGAGTCACTAAGGAAGACTGTCCAGGAGATACAGACCTGAAGTCCTGCAGAGAGGAACCATAGTAGGTTTATCTCTGATTAGAAATTTCCTTGCCTATAGGAATGGGGGCAGAGTTTGGATCTTTGTGTTTAGGTGGTGGTCAGCATGTGATATGTGTTTGCTTTACGGCTCCAATTCAACGAAGTACTAAAGCATGTGCTTAGCTGTAAAATATGTGAGTAATCCAATCTCTATTCAACAAAGCATTTAAACACATGAGATCAAGGGAATTTAAGTCCTTCACTGAGTCAGAGTTGAAGTGTTGCTGAGTTCTGACTGCAGTCATAACATTAGTTAAATGCGTTTTTTGTATGTGGCTGTTTGTGAACACATTAATTGAATGATCTAACGAAACTTAGGTAATGGTAGAACGACACTCCTTACTATCAACTGCATAAAAGTGTAGTACCTTTCCTTACATACTATGCAATAATGGCAGTATTGCTACAGTTACCACAATCTATATCAACAGTATATTCCCTAATTATCCGGTGTTTAACCATATCAGATATACTTGTCATAAAAAAAAAAAAAGCAGATTTGCTAGAAAATTATATAGTGTGAATTTATAAAATGCTATAAATTATAAAAATGGATAGCATGTGATGCAGATGAACTGAACTGCTTGATATTTGTGGCATGATAAAGATTTTTTTTAATATTGTTGGATGTTTTGCAGGCTCTAATCACACCAAAAATGGCTTAAAGATGAGAAATGAAATTTTACAGATAATCTGTCCTATAGAATGGAAGCAACTGGTGCCTTTTTAGTACTTTTTTTCCTTCCTTGGTTTGTTTAATAGGCCAAAGTATTTCCATATTAAAAGGGGTGGTGCACAGTACACGTGGACTACTTTTCAGAATGTGCATAGTAATAGTGTTGGTCACAGTTGCCATTTGGGAAATTGTGTTGATGATTACATAGAAGTCACAAAAGCGAGGAAGCTCCAAACTGAAATTTCCCCATGTCAGCTGTAAATCAAAGTTTAAGGTTTAACTCTTACTACCTCTTCCCCTTAATTTCTGAACATACGTGTCCTGTGTCTCTTGTTGCTGGGGCCAGGCTTCCTTTGTTTGGCGCCTCCTCCTAGCAGTGTTCTCCTGTGTCCTGTCCTGTGGCTGTTCCTGGATGGATCTTTCATTTAGAAATGGCAGAGATGTGCAAGGAAAGCAAACATATTCTGCTCTGATCTCTCATCCTCATCTGAGTTCTAGTGCTGCATCCTGCTCCTCTGGGTCAGATTCTGTGCTGTGCTTTCTGGAGGCGAGGAAGAGAAGATAAAAGGGGGCTTTGCTCCATCTTTCCATCCTCCCCATCTTGGGCTGCTCCCCTGGCCAGAGTGGACCCTGAAAGATTATAGCAGTCTCTTTGGTGCTTCTTTTGGCGCAAGCCAGAATGGCCATAGCGGAGCAGTTCCATCCCCAGCACATCCCCTATGTTGTGATTTCTGCAGGTTCAGCAGAGGTAAGAGACAGTGCCCAGCAAAATCAACAGCAGTGGGTCAGCAGGAGAGAGATGTACATTGGGCTCCGGTTTCTAGTTTCGGAAACAACAGACAGTTTGAATGCCTGGGGTGGTGGTGACCTAGTACCACTGCCAAGAGGTGTGACACGTCGCTGATGGGGAGAATAGTGAAAGGCTGACCTTTCTGACAGAAAAGTACCAGGAGAAAATAGCTTCATTGGAAGAGGCCAGGCAGCTGGTCCTGAGGGAAAGGAATGTGTTGGCTGAGGAGCATCAGGCCATCCTAGAAGGAAGGGATCACCTGCTTATCATGGTTAGCAAATTGGAAGGAGAATTGAAGACTGCCCAGAACCTACAATCCCAAAGCCAAATGCAGTGCTATATGGGGTAAATATAAATATATCCCCCCCTTGGGTAGAACTTGCCCTGGGGTGGGCAGTGTCCTTAGGGGGGAAACAGATATGTAACAGGGTGGCTTGACCCTTAATGGCTGGAGGGTCAAGGGCTGCCCAACCCTGTTACAAGACTCTAGTTAATGTCGCAGCAAGCTTTCAGTTTCCATTAACACTAAGGTTGAATCTTTGGATTGATGCATAGGGATGCTTGCTTCAGGCATTCTGCAATACATCAAACTCTTCAAAGGGCTGCTATATTAGTGTTCTTCTGTTTTATGGTGGTTTCTGACTTAAACTATATCTAAAATAATCCTATTTCAAATAATCGGTCACTTAATTACAAGATATGGAGAGGAAGATACAAGGAGATAAATTAGTTAAAAGAGAATTGATCCATGTTTTCTTAAGTGTCCTGCTATTATCTGTATTCTTTAAAAATATTCCTTGATTTCATTTGGGGACAGGATGAACTATCAATGGCATATGATGGTTTTCTGTCTTTTCTTTTATTCATTGTAAACCCTATCCTGGGAGCAAAGGAGCCTCCTCAGCTCTCATTAAGATTAAATAAAGATGCATCAAATAATTAAGATTAATTTCTGCTCACAATTATGCTACTCTGTAACATTGAGGTTGCAGTGTGTTTTTGATTGTGTAATTGAGGGCCAGATTCTGTCCTCAAAGCAGCAGTGATCTGTAGTGCACTCAGTACTCGCATAATAAACAGGAAGGTGATTTTGGAAAAATGTCCAACATTACAATTAAAATTTGTAATGTACATATAATACTGTGTGTATGTTTTGTTAAAAAGTGTAAGCTTCTGTCAACATAAAGCAGGGCTCTTGAGACTGGAAAGTACATCTGAGTAGGACAAGAAGACTGTGGGCACTTTAGGGCATGACAGTCTCCCTTCTTCAAGGGGACTATACACAGCAACACAGGCCTAAAAGTAGGAGGTGCTGGCTGGGGACGGGTGTGGCCTAAGCATCTGGGAGATATTCCATGGTCAGTCTAAACTGGTAGGGCTCCTAAAGAGTCTCAGTCATGGCATAAGCTGTGTCCCCAGCTCATCCTCCCCCAGTGGAACCTTTGAGGGAGGGTAGTATGGAAATGTTACCTGTCTATCCTTTGTGATGAGTTCTTCATCCTGTGTGTAGTTTCTGCCTCCTCCAGGGCACTGAGCAGTAAAGGATACATCTTTTTACACGAGTTGGTGTGAACAGAGTAGTGTGTGTGACTGGATGTAGTTAGAAGAGAAGGGGATTAATAGTGAAAAGGCAAATCCTTTGACCCAGATGGATTAAGTTTACATGATCATCTATGATGATAGTATCTTGTTCTGAAATAATGTTCAATCAAAGGGCTTTTATACCTGATGATATTATGTCATTGAGGATATTAATGGGATGTCTGCACAGCAGTGAATGACATCGCGCAACTAAAGAAATGGGGATGAGAGTGGATACCTGAATTCCATCTCCACCTGTAACCAGCCATTCATAAAAGACTGTGTGGTAGGCACATGCATTGGAGTAAATGTCTGTCAGTATCTCCCATCTGCTTTTTTTCTGCTAAAAATAACCTCTTCCCCTACACTTTTGTGTTTTGTTTCAATCTGAACTGATTTCTTTAGTATTCGTTAATTAGAATGAGGGAGGTCATTAGCTAACATTTTGGAGTCATGGTGAGATTAACACTAAGTTAATATTAGTGTTTTTAAAAAAAAACCAAACAAACCTGTACATTTCACTTAAATGGCCTGAAATTGATGAAATTCACTGAAAATCTGAATTGATGAGTGAAGTGTGAAATTGAAACTATAATTTCACATTAAAGTGGTATCTGAAAGGCCAGTTAAATCCTTTGGATTCTATGTAGGTTTAGAACAGGTAAAATAAATGTCTTTCTGCAGAATGAAATGTTTTGATTGGCCATAAGAATTAATTATTTTTATTGTAATCTATTATCCTCTTTGTTCTCTCTGTTTGCCAATGAATTCTGCCTTTTGGGTGAAGTGAAAAGTGAATTAGTGCAACTGTAATACAGTTGAGGGTGGGAAGAGGACATTGTTGGACTGAAAATCACATCTAATAGAAGAAGCACAACTCGATATGTCTCTTTCATTTAAATGAGGCAGTCTGTTGAAGTGTGAGAGAGCGCTCCTGCACTCAAAAAAAAAAATCTTAATGCAGAGGAAATGCAATGTAAACCTTGTATGTGAAGAAGCTAAAATCATGAACCAGTAAATCTGTCAATGGTTACTGCTAATTTTATATATCCCTTATCAACAATCCTCCATCCATCACAGGGAGTAGAAGCAGATGCTAATTATTAGTGATGAGTGAACCTCCAGTTTGGTTTGGATAAGCACTCAACAGGTCCCTTTCCACATCTGGCTGTGACCCAGATGTTTGTCCAGATTCATCCCTTTGTCTTCCTTGTTGTCTGCACCTCTATTTCTTTATTCTGAGGACATGGTTCTGTCTTCCCCCTTTGTGAATGTCCTACATGGAGGCGGTTATCTGACTGTGGTGCAAGGATGCTGTGTTTCAATCAAGAGATGGCTACATTTTAGTGGTGAGTGACTTCAGGCGCATACACCTGGGTGTATTCCAAAACCTGATAGCTCCCAAGAGATGAGATGTTAATGTGACATTATCAGTAGGAATTTTAGTTTTAATTTTTCTCTTCTCCAGGGACAAACACAGTTGGCTTCCTGGTAACTAAAGATGATTTTTATAGATGGAAGGATACAAGATGTGGTCCCACTGCAATTCTCAAAATTTCTCTATAAATGTATAAAATAGTTTCTTAGTAAATAAAAGTCTATATGCAGAATGCCGTGTTTGATGTTTTATGATGTGCTGTAAAGATTTTGGATCCAATTCTGGAAAACTTGAGCATGAACTAAAGGTAAAGCGTACGTGTAAGTGTTTTCAGCATCGAGGCATTTATCAGCTCTTGTCAGGGATGACTAGCTTAACTTGCTGATGACAGTGATACTTGAGTTGTTTAACCATCCCAGACTTAGTGTCAGAGTCTGAGATGTGGATGGTATGGTCTAGTGGTTAGAGCAGGAGTTGGCAGTCAGGAATCGGAGCCCAGGGTCAGAGTTGGATTCAGAGGTCAGATGCCAGAGCTAAGGGATTGCACCAGGGATGAGCCGGACCCTATTGGCATTACTACCTTCGTGGAGAAGAGGTGTATAGAAGGAAAAGTATCCCCCTTCGCTTCAAGTTGTCGTTAAGATATTTAAAAACTAGAGTCCAGCAGGTCTTCACCAGGAGGTCGTTTTGGGTAAACCTGTGCATTGTGGAAGCAACTTTAAACATCAGGAGCATGTACAGGAGATCTGTACAAGGCAAGCTGTACGTAGTTAATCCACCTTTTAAAAAGTGGCTTTTAATAAGAGGGGTTTCGGTGTCTCCCCTGGAAACCATATTGTGAAGAGTACATTTAAGAATTGGATTCTGTGGACAATGCCGGAGGAGGACAGCACCTTAGCTGGTGTGAATCATCCTAGTTCTATTGAAGTAACTTGAAATCAGCTTACACCTTTTAGTGATCTGGCCCTTTATTTCTAAAAATAAGAAAGATCTACTGTTATAGCATGAGGTATTCTGAGTAAAAAGTATATGCCTGGTTCAGGATGCTGGAATGTGACCATAAAGCTAACCAAGAGTTGTTCCAACCACCATCACCACACAAATACTGGCATAAATTTGAGGGTGAAAGATATTGTTTACTACCATCATAAACGAAGTGACAGTCACGCTCAGCCTTGTCTGGAGACATCAACATTTCCAACGAGGGGAAACCAAAATTCCCACAGAATGTTTTTAAAATGATTATCATCCAAGTCAGCCCAAATTATTTAACCCTGAAAGCATATAGGCTGTGATATTTATTTAATGTGAATGCCCAGAGTACCTAATATCCATGTATACAACCATGCCAACAATGCCTGTATCTCTTTGAGGTCTGCTGGATGGGTGGGTAGCTCTCAAACCCCCTAATCTCTTGGTGATTGAAGGAACATGCCTCCCTCTAAACTGCCTGATTGCTGTTATGTTGGGGCCTGTCATTCAACGTTCTGTTTCCCTCTTTGTTCCTTTTAGTTACATTTTAGCTATTTTGATACCTTGCCATTTATCCCACATCAAAGCTTGAAATTCATGGGGGAGAACCATCTGTAACTGTGTCATGTAATGAAAAAAAAATCTGTCCAACATTAATCGCATAAATCAGTGATAGACAACTCCTATCCCCCCAGCAGCAATATCTGCTGTCTCCTTTCGTCAGATGTACAGAACTGTGGGATATGTGCCAACGAGTACAGTAAAATGTAGAACGGGGTAAATAGAATACATAGAATTATTGCTGAATTAAAGATTGGTTGGTAAGTCTATTTTTGTAAAAGCACAGAGCCTTACTCAAAATGAAATGGTGAAATAGTATTTTACTGCATAACCTGAGTTCATTATGGTAGGAAAATTACAACATATTAAATATAATTGCATCTCTGCAGTTGTTTTAAAGAAGTATAATGAAAACAGAATTATGATCTCTATTCTAGCTCTCCTGAAGGCATCAGATGAGCGTTAGTTCTTCACATGTATTTCACAAAGAGAAAGCTAGGTTTTTAGGAAGGCAACACTGTAAAAGTACATGGTTTTAACATTGTCTGAAGCTGATTTTCCAGTCAGGAAGCGAGGTTCAGAGCTGTCCATTTTAGAGCCCAGGAAAATTTTGTGGCTCATTGTGCTTTTTTTATTAAACTTAAACCTCCACCACTTTCATCTTCTTTTTTGTGGAATAAAGTTGGGGTATTTGTGCGATTAATGTTGGGCACATTTTTTTAAACTTAGATGACACTTCACTGTCAATGTGTAATTTAATTAATAACTTTATTAAACAAATATATAAAATGAAGTAATATGAGTTGTTCTTCTCTGACTGAACTCAAATTGTACTTGCAGTAGCTATTCCACATTATTCAGGCTTTCTAGTGGCACCAGCAGTTAGCGACGTCTCCTGCATCACATTGATGATTAATTTTTTAGTGGCACAGGAAGAATTCCAACATGAATGTGCTTAGAGTGGAGTGTAGAGAAACTACTATTGCATGGCTGTGCGTTGGAGTCGGGGGATTCCCATTAGCATGGATGGCAATTATGTTTATAAGTCCCTCATGCAAGATTCAAAATGTGTCCTTAAATATCACATCAGCAACATAATTATCATCTTGAACTCAGCCATTAGATGAGGAAAAATGCTTTCTAATTTTTAGTTTTAGTTCAAGTCCAAATTCCATCTAATAGTAAACAAACATCCTTGTTTCTGTGGTCTGGGCTGATGAGGTAATTGGATTGCTAGCATACGTTTTCTAGCTTTTTAACAAAGATTTTTAAGTAGTTTGTTTACTTTCTGTGTTCATAGATATAAAAACAATTAAGTTTTAGTTTTTTTACTAGCATTTAAAAAAGCACTTTAAGCACATATTTGTAGTAGTACCCACTAAACAAACAGGTTAGTGATAGATCTGTATTCCCTAGTATTTCTCCCTTTTGATTTTCCAATAAAGAAAATGTTTGACTCCAATTCAGGACCCACTGTTTCAGTAATGAGTTGTCCCGTTTGCTTTGTGGTGCTACATATATAAGTAGAGCCCTGCAGCACCAAGGCCTTTATATGAGAGACCTAGTTCATGAAATTTTTCAATAAACATTTTTAATACAGGTGGTTGTTGTTGTTAAAACAAAGAACGAAATATCTGCAATGCACCAAAATATTTTCGTATTCTGTTTTAATTATGCTAATTGCCATTTTTAATCAGATTGGAAGCAAAACGCCATTGGATATAGTAAGTAAATGGGGAAAAAAATGATTGCATGTTGTGTGCTTTGATTTTAATTTAAAATTCTTACTGCTACACACTTTCCTTTATTCACTCTGTGAATTCAACAGAACAATCACAGTTTCTTAACCAGCATGCTTCAAATAAATGCATGTCTGTCACTTTTATTTAAATCAGGCCTTCTGATTGTTGCTTCTTAAAGTCTAGTTTTCCAGCTTCCTCTTGAAAATATTTTGCTTTTCTTCAATCAGTGTGATATTCTAGATAGAGTGGATCAATCACATGTATCTGATTGGTATGTCACTTCTGTAATTAAATTAATGCTGCTTTTGGTAATGTGAAGCAAAATGTACAGCTTCTCATTTTTTTTTAAACTGCAGGGCTATTTCCAAATTAAATCAGAATCTATGGGAGTCTAAGGCTTGGTCTACATTAGAAAATTAGGTCGGTATAACTGTCACCCAGGGGTGTGAAAAACCTACACCCCGGAGTGATGCTGTTTAAACTGACCTAACACCCCGTATAGGCAGCGCTAGGTTGATGGGTGAATTTTGTGGTCGATCTAGCTTCCTCTGGGAGGTGGCTTACTTTTGCCCACGGGAGAACCCCTTCCATCAGCATAAGTAGTGTCTTTACTGAAGCTCTACAGCAGTGTAGCTGTGCTGCTGTAGCATTTTAGGTATAGACAAGCCCTAAGTAATTTACACAGTAAGTGGATAAAAGAAAAGAGCATAGCAGGAAAATCAGCTAATCAGGAGCATATACAAAAGGAGTAGATTTAATATAGATTCAGTTTATACCTTCTTCAAGCCCCTTGGTTTTTTATAGGGTTTGTCTATACTAGAAACGTTGCACTGGTTAATGTGGGTGTGGACAGCGCACGGAAGAGACGCAGACATCACTTGCGTATCTCCCGTCGACTGCCGCCGAATCCCGAACGTAAGAGTAGACAGGACCTAAATTACTGACTGTGCTAAATTGACTTAAAAAGGTTAATCTGGTATTAATATCCTAATTTAATTAAATTACTCAAACAAGTGCTTATTTCCTGGATTGGGGTTCACAGCACTTTGACTTGATCGAATTTAACCTGTGCAGCTTTTCTATTATGCAGGTTCCCTTACCTGCACTTACTGATGTATAATTTATATCACTTTCTACATCCCCTTTGAATTTGGCCCTTTAATTTACATGAACTCTGAAGCTAAAATATATCCTCTCTTTGATGTAGAATGGTACAAAGGTTAATACTTGTTCTATTGGTCTGTGCGCTACCTAGTTCAAAACAAATTTCAACATGGGTTTTAGTCCTGTCTATGCTGGCCAGGAAGCTGTGTTAATACTTAGTCAGCAAGAACTACATTTAAACACAGCTCTGGCTAATATGTTTTCCTGCAGTGTAGAGAGTGCTTGTCTCTTCATATTGCAATGGAGAAGAGAAGATCAGTCTCAAACCTACATGTCAGTCTAATATTTTCGCTCCGTTTTGAAAGTGGCATTCTAAAATCATAACTAGTTGTTTGTTCTGGATGACCTCAAGTATTAGAAATTATATCAGTACATAATTTTTTTAATGCAAAAGTGCACTGTTCTAATATTTCTGTTGTCTTAATTGCCTTCTGGTTAGTTGTGTGAGTGTGAAAATTTCCATATATAATATTTGCTCGACACCCTTTCAGAATAAATACCATTGCTAGATTATCACATTATACCCATCTTGCCTAAAGGTCTGCTATTTTATGTGATTAATATTAATCATACTAATTGAAGAAACTCATTAACGTGTTTAAAATATTCATGTTCTGAGCATCTATATAAAAGTTGCATTATGCTATAGAGTGGTGTAATTCTCAATAGAAAGACTCCTGTTAACTTCAGTGGAACTTGGATCAGATCTTTAATTAACACAGTTACCAACAACACACAATATGGTGCATCAAAACTTTCTAACTTGTCAGATTTTGTTTAAAACGATGTATTTCTGTCCATTTTATGATTTAGCATAGCATCCCTCACTGTGAGATTATGGGCCAAAATTGCTTCTAACTTCTTCCTTTCAGCAGCCTGATTTAATGAGTGATTTTCTGAGTAACTAAGGATAGTCATCTGCCATTCTGTCTAATGGTGGTTATAAATTTCAGAAATGCCATGTAGAGCTTTTTTTGTATTTTTTACCAGAGCTAATTCCTAAAACATACTATAGAGTCTGTAAGAAGAAGCATATAAACTATCCTGTATCATTAATAAGTGATTTATCAGAACCAGAAAAACTTAGACAATAATTTATCATAATCCATTATTATAGCCAGAGGATTAAAACAGGCAGCATATCCTCTTGATGTCAATAAATGCCTGTACCGTAAAAAACACTGCAAAAACTTTAAGTATTACCAATGATGGCATGAAGATGAAAGACAGGATACAGTTTATAATACCAGCTTCACAGGTTAATTAACTAGCAGTGACATAACTAAGTCATAGCCAAATAGTTTGCTTACATTAGTCCAGCTTTGTGAAACTAGCATTCCATGCCTAAAAGCCCTGCAGAGGAAGTGGGGAAGTTGGAAGAGGTTGGCCTGGGAGTGAAAGAAAAAGAAGCCTTTTCTCCAACTCTTCATAAAACTGGATATTTTAAAATATACTCGTATCAAGTGGGGAAATACAGAAAGCATGGATATCCTAGCCCTAATCTTGATTTAAAAAGAAAAGTGTAGCTCATTACTTTTACTTAAAATGCCCCTTTGTGATAAGTTATTGACACCTGCTTAAATGCAGTAGAAGCCTAATAGTAAAAATGTAACCAACTAAGAGAACTGGATGGCTCAGGGGATTAAAAATAGGATATCACTTCCAGGTAATTGGTTTTAATCCAGTCCAGTAGTGACCAAAAGTTGCTAATTGGTTGTCGGTTGATGGTTATTAGATGGTCTCTGGCCTGTTTCCAGTGGACGAATGTCTACATCACAAAAAAAAAAAAAAACTTTGCTGGTTCTGTTGCGTAAGAGCATTTTGGTCTCCTCCAGGGCTGTCAGTCTGGCACCTTTTATGAGCACTTAATTCACATATGTTTAAAAAATACCTAATTGTATATAATTTCTGTCCAAGTGTAATGCGAGATGAATGCATTATGATGTTAGAAAGATAAGTGCACTCCATATAGACCCATTATTTAACATTTACCAGTTCTTACGACAAATGTGGCAACATTGGGCATAGATAACTTTTTGGAGGGCGTGGGTGAGGCTAGAGATAGTCCTTTAATGTGATTTAATTAGTAGTCTTGAACCATAACTAAATTTATCCACTTTTATTAAAACTGAGATAAATCAGCTTCTGTTCCTACCTCAGTTTCCCTTATTTACTGAATCCCCAAACTGACAAAACCTTAAGTCCAGAGGCATTTTGCACTGTTACATAGACCTGGCCTTTTGAGTGTAATGTTTAATTCTACGGAATCCCAGAACAAGAAGAGACAGAACAAGGAGCAATGATCTCAAGTTGCATTGGGGGAGCTCTAGGTTGGATACTAGGAAAAACTTTTTCACTAGGAGGGTGATTAAGCACTGGAATGAGTTACCTAGGGAGGTGGTGGAATCTCCATTCTAAGAGATTTTTAAGGCCTGGCTTGATAAAGCCCTGGCTGGGATGATTTAGTTGGGGTTGGCCCTGCTTAAAGCAAGGGGTTGGACTAGATGACCTCCTGCGGTCCCTTCCAACCCTATTATTCTATGATTCTGTGATACCTGTGGAAATGTAGCCTTTATTAGTATGAAGAATTACATGTACGTAGCATGATGTACTCAAAATCATTATTTGTATCTCTCTGAGCTTCTTAAGCTTGCTTTCCTTTATAAATTTCTTGTCTTGTATTTTCTGGCTGTGTATCTGAGAGCCCAGAAAGTTACCAGGTTTACCATCAAATTTGTGTTTATGCTTGACTTCATGATGGAGAAATTCAGCATTTTGAATAGTAAGCTCATTAAGATTAGTCTGCAGCATCTAAATTGCTGTAATTCTAAGCCACTGAGATTGTTTTTGTTGGAGCTCTCCAGTCCTGCAATTTCTTCATCTAGAGCAGGGGTCTCAAACTCGCGGCCCGCGGGCCAACTGCGGCCCGCGGGCTTGTGTCATGCGGCCCGCAGTCCGAATCCGGCTGCAGGCTTGTGCTGGCATTTTTTTTTTGAGCGGAGCTCCGGGAAGCTGTGGCCGTCTTAAAAAGGAAATGGCCGCCGAATGTGGGCCCCACAGGGAGATTTGACGGCGGACAGTGGAGTCTGCAAGTCCCTGTGTGAGCCTCTCTCTCTGCTCTACTGTGCTGCTTTAAAAAGGAAATGGCCGCTGAATGTGGGCCCCACAGAGAGATTTGACGGCGGACAGTGGAGCCTGCAAGTCCCTGTGAGAGCCTCTCTCTCCTACTGTGCCGCCGAATTTTACCCTGCGTGGAGATTTTTTCGGTGGAGAGTAGAGCATGAAAGGTACAGTAGAGTAGTGTGTGTCATGTGCGGCCCCCCTGAACTCCACTCAATGTAAATGCGGCCCGCCATAGCAATTGAGTTTGAGATCCCTGATCTAGAGCCTTAATTTTGGCAACTTGTAAATTGTTTTTGCTCTATTCTAAAGGCCATTAATTATCTGTCTTCCTCAGACTTCTAGAGCCTCCTAACAGATAAAAGGGGATGTTTCCATGTTAAGGTTCTGATCCCAAATTGTGGTGGTTTAATGGTCAGTAAATGGGAGAAATGTAATCAAAAAGTGATAAGTGCTAAGCAGATATGGGAACCGGGTTAGCAGTGATTTTATTTTTAAGGGTTTAATTACCCATTGGAGAAAATGGGAATTCAAATTAATCATCTGTACAAGAGCACGCCACATGGACTTGAGGACTACTAGCTGAATATTTAGATTACAATGGTTCTGCATACTGGTGAAGTCTAATTTATATATTGGCAGCTCGCTGGGAAAGTTCTCCAAAAACTTAGACATATTGAACAAACACCTTTAAAAATAATCCCAGTTGTCATCAAATGCAGATTATTAATTAAGAATTATTCATAAATAGTTAAATAACTTCATAAAGAGAGTAGAAAACAAAGTAGGAATTAGAGATGGGCCCAGACTGGAACGGAACCCAACTCCCATCCCCACACCTCTCAGTATTCTGAAAGGTCAGAGCTAGATTCCAGATTCAAATTGCATTAATGAAACCTGTCTCTTTAAGGAGTATATTTTATGTTAACGTACATAAATATTAAATTATCAGCAGTATCCAGAATGAACATATTTTTCTTTCTCAATCTTGATCTTTTCTAATATACTAAACATGTATTTGTAAATAAAAATCAGTTTTTTTCCTACAATTACAGTAGGATTATACATATGCATATCTTGTGGCATTTGACTGAATTGTTAACGCTAAATGGTAATCATTTTGGATAATTATGATGGGTCAAATTTATTCTGGGTGTAACTGTTAGTCAATGTAGCTACACCAGGGAAAAAATTGATATTATGTGTCTACAGTTTGTCTTCTTCTCATACAAGTGTCTTCATACCTTCTTCCCCGCTGCCCCATACCTTGATTTTGTTTTTGTCACAAAAGCTTCCTCTCCTCCTTGAAACCCCCCCTTTCCCTACCAATCCTCAACTATCTAACTCCATCATAAAAATAAACAACCATAAAAAGAAGTATAATGTCATCTGGTCCCCTTAACAGCCCCACATACTTACTTTCATTACTCATCACTCTCTCCATTAACTCTTGCCTGATATCATTTCCACCAGCATCCTCTCGTTGTCATCCCCATACTCCTCTTAGATTGTAAACACCTCAGGACAGGGGCTGTCTCTAATAGTAACCTAACATGCCATGTACACCCATGGCGTTGTATACAAATATTAAATAATCGCCATCATCACCACCACCCTTACAGCTTCATTTGGACTCCACGTTCTACCTGTTCAGCACAATAGGGTCCTGGTTCATGACGAGAGCTCCTAGGGGCAACAGTAATATAAATAATAATAATAATAATCCCAGTGTAAGGTTGCTACTGCTATTAAATGGCTGCCATGTTCCATTCAGATGGTGACTAAAATTATTCCACTTGACAAGTGTGTAAAGTGCTTTGGGATCTGTCTGGAGGGGAGGTGCAATGTAAATGATTTGTTACAATATGTGCTGGTTTTGATGTGTAAGTATCTGGGGTGTGTTGTCTTTTGGCTGATTGTCATTATAAAGGTAATTCCTGCTTTGATAAGCACGTACAAACACATTGAATGCTAATTACAGTTTTATTATAATTCATCATTTGGGCTAAGCGTTCAGTTCTGCAAATCCTTGTTCCTTTTTGAATAATCCTTTTCTCATGCAAATTGTCCCTCTGATTTCAACGGGACTCTTAACATGGATGAGACTGTTCTGGGGCTTAAACTTCAGTTTTGACATCATTGTGTTGAATACTTGGAAAATATTTTGTGAGGGAGGTCACAACAAAAAGCTCTTCATCACTTATTGAAAACCTTCCTTAAATATTTATGGCAAATGATGGCGAACTAAATATTTTCTTCTGCCTGCTAATTTATGCTACTGGAAATGACAGAAATTATCCTGTTTCACTCTGAGTAAAAGTCAAGCTAGGAGAGGAATTTGGTTAGTACAAGAGGTCATTTTCAGGAAGCCTAACAGGTGGTGGTGATGTTGCTAATTTTATCATTCAGTTCAGTGTAGCTGCATACGAAGCCTGTGTAATAAGAATAAGTTGTGGTGGTGTTTGTTTTTTTAAAAGACCACTTTTCTTCATGTTAATTCTGTGTAGTCACTCAAAAGAGAACAAATTAAGGGGGCAATCCTGCTGCCGTTAAAATCAGTGGGAGTTTTGACTTCAGTGGGAACCAGATTAATTTTTAAATCTAGCATCTATTTTACAGAAATAGTTGACTAGAAATAACATCTGTTTTACATACAGTAGAGTACATCATATTCTGGGCACTGGAAGCCGCAAAGAACTGAAGTAGGATTCTTAGTGTTTTCCTTTTGTACTTAGAAATAGGGTACTCTTGAAGATTAATATTAAAAATTCTCTAGCCCTTCCTGGTACTAAAATTGCCATACAGTAAATCTGGCAAACATTTCTCTCTTCACCAAAGTAAACTAAACCTGTTTTTAACAAGCTGTAACTTGTGATTTTTGTTGATTTAGGTTGCTATGGAAGTGATTATGCTTTTCAGGATGTTTGAAAACTTTTCTTCTTCTTTTTAGCTTCTGGAAAAAAGCAGCAACATTTTTGATGAACCAGATTCAACAGCTACTAAAAGTCCTTTGCATTTAGCTGTAAGTATATGATACATGTTCAGTATTTGATCAGATAAATAACCACTTAACCTCTCTGAAGTAAGCTTTACCTGAAAATGTCGACCTCCATTGAAACAGCTGAAAAGGGACTTAGGCCAAGATTTTCAAAAATGGCTCCTTGGTTGGAATTTTCAAAACAAACAAATAAAAAAAACACTTAAGGGAGCTACGTGCCCAGCTTGCATTGAATTTCCTTTGAAAACCCTAGCCGTAAATCCTTATGAAGGTACCTAAATAAGGGTATATCTACACTTCAAGCCAGGGATGTAATTCCCAGCTCAAGGAGACATACATGTACTAGCTCTCATTGAGCTAGTGTGCTAGAAATGTAGCCATGGTAGTACAAGGGGCTAGTCTCCCGAGTTAGGTATCTAGCATCTCTGACAGGCATGCACTAGTCGCATGCACCACCATGGCTATGTTCTGTTCTTAGTGCACTGGTTTGATTAGAGCTAGCCTGGGTATGTCACCTTGAGCTGGGAATCACATCCGCAGTTGTAAGTGTAGACATACCTGACTTGGCTTGGTTTTCAAAAGTACTGAGCGGTGTAGTCATTAGGAGCTGGTGGCTGCTCAGCACTTCTCAGCTATGGACGCTCCCTCAAAAGGGTTTTAGGAGCTTTACTTTAAGGAGCTCATTTTTGGAAAACCTTGGTTATGATTCTGAAAGCTTTTTATTACTGTTGGTGTGTAATCAGACTAATTATACTAAAAAGGTAGGATGTCCCTATCCTCCTCGCTCTACAGCAATGTAAAACCAATGTAAGTCAGAAAAGAAGCAGCCTCAGTAGGTATGCTGTAAATATTAGGACAATCAAAGTTTTAAGTAAGATTAATAATCTGATTCATACCTAAAAACCAGGAAATTCTGAGTCCTTGGGGTTAATCTTCCCTTGGATACTCACAAATACTGCCTGTTAATGCTAAAAGGAGTTAGTCGTACATCAGGGGAAGAATTAGTTTATTTAATCCTCCGCTGGTTCTGTTTTTGGAAAGTCATAATTTTTAAGGATGAAAAATAAGACTTGACTTTGAACTACAAGTGACTATTAGGTGTTTTTATTTCTTCTTTTTTATTTTTTCCTTTGTGTTTCCTTCTATATGACAATGCCTTTTTCATGAACTATTTCAACTCTGCAGATGTTAATGCAAAAAAACCCCCCAAAACCCAACAACAAAAATCCATCAGCATGTGACTGTGAGTCCGATGATAAGCAGAGCAGAGCATGCTCATTTGAGCTGGGTGAACTGTGCAAATAATTTCCATAGATATTCCCTGGAGGTTTTAAATGAATGAGCTTCAGCTGGTTTCATCCCTCCTTTTGGTTTGCTGCTGTAACTATTCTACCAAATGAGTTTACTGGCATACATGTTACTTGAAACATCAAATTTAATCAAACATTCAAGCTTATAACTGAACATTTGCGCCAAAAACCTGTTCTGAGAATTGCTCTCATTCAATCAGAGAACAGAAACATGCCCTGTAAACTGGGTGTGCAATCAAGATAGCACAGATTTTGACTTTGCAGCACATTGCCCACAAATAAATCACAGCCCAAGGATTGTAAGAAGGAATTATTCAATAATTGAGTTTGACTAATGAATACATTAAAGAAAATCACATTCTGTATGAGAACAGTTTGTGAATTAGAAAATGGGTGAAATGTATCAGACCCTTTGTTTCAAATTATTTGCTCTTTCTTTTGTAATGCGTTTCAATGGTTTGTTTGTTTTTTTCATGAAACTCTCTCTGTGGGGTTTAATTTAAATTTTCCTTCAATTGAATGAGCAGTGAGATTACACTGTTGTCTGTTGAACCTGTGGATCTATAAAGGGACTCCAGCACATGCACATACCTGAATTCTGATGATCACTGCATCTTGTTTTTGAAGCAACTGAAAGTGGCTGCAGAATCTTATAATTGAACTAAAATTAAATAAACAAAGCCCTGACCATGCAAAGTCTTAAGCACATGCTTAAATTCATACACAGTGAGTATTTCTTTTAATGGGGCTACTCACAGCACTAAAGTAAGCATGTGCATAATTCTTGGAAGGGCCAGAAACCTATGGGAGAAAATATCTTCTCTTTCCAATTGGACAGTTCACTAATTTAAGGGGCCCCCTTTTTCTGATATATCGAAACATTAAATAGAAACTCATGTAAGACAGGAAATTTGTCATGGGAAATTTTGCAAAAAGTCACAGATGTCATCAACATTTTACTTCCCCCCCATTTCCTGCATGCTGTTTTTTGTATGGAATACTCTAGGCTAAAAAGACGTGAGGGAAGAGGGGTATTGTGAGGGAAGCTTGAAAAAAGGAGGAACTCATTCTTGTGGCCTTCTAAAAACTCATGAAACAAAGTATTCCAGGGATGTCTAGCCAGAAAGTTCCACAATTTTTGGCAAGCCGTTATTTTATTTTTAAATCAACATGGTGCTAGAAGTTTTCTTTACTTTCTTCTCTATCCCACCCACATATCACTTTGGATTGAGGTCCAGGACAGACAACACAAGTACTGGATCAATGAGAGGTTTAATATCCACTATCATTCAACCCGTCAGGGTTAGAAATGAAAGTTACAGGCCTTTGTAAATGGGAAGCTCACCCAGCAGGCTTCTCCAGTGAAGCATTCTCAGGCTTCTAGTGCCAGAAGTTCCCCAAAATGTCAGACCCTAAAACTACAACATTAATATGCAACTGAAATAGCTTTTCTGTACATTTCACTACTTAGAATTTTTCTCTTCCACAGAGATCTCTATAATTAGGCTCATTATATGAAGGTAATTTGCCTCACTGTGGAAGGCTATGCCAGTACACTTGACATTAAATAGCTAAAGGATTTTTTCTTTAAGACATTCTATTTAAGCAATACACAAAGATGGTGTGGTAGATATAAGTATTCTGAGCACTTGTTTGGGCTGGCATGCAGAATTCATTTGTGGCTTTGCCACTTCTGCGTAATGTGGCCATGTCTGACTCATGCTGTTCAAACCTCTACAGCACACCACGTCAGCCTGAGTCTTCTCTCATATTTATGTCCTGTGTATGTCATTACACTGAATTATCTGTATGCATTTGAGACAGGCTTTATGCAAAAATAATTGGGTGAGGTTCTTTGGGCCTGTGGCATGTAGGAAATCAGAGACTGGATGATTGTCATGGCCTCTTCAGTCATTAAAATCACAAATTTTCAGGAGCTTGGAACCCTCTCACCTGCTATACTGTTCACACTAGAATGTGGGAAAACCCCCATGTACTTAGGAGTTTCAGGCAATAGAACCATGAAACATCAGAATAAAGTATCTCTGTACTATAGTTTCCATTGTGTTCAAATGACTGTTACAATGAAAAATAGTATTCCAGTGCTGCAAGTCTGTTGTGCTTTTCAGTCCAGAGACTAGTGAGTAAGACCTGTGTTGCTTTATCCCAAACATAATCTGTTTTGGATTCCTAGGCCTATAATGGTCATCATCAAGCCTTGGAGGTACTTCTTCAGTCTCTGGTAGACCTAGATATTAAGGATGAGAGAGGACGCACTGCCTTGGACCTGGCTGCCTTTAAAGGACATGCAGAATGTGTTGAAGCTCTCATCAGTCAGGGTGCTAACATCTTGGTAAAAGACAACGTCACCAAAAGAACCCCGCTCCATGCCTCAGGTGAGTGTGGCTGTATTTTATCTTGAGAGAGAGAACCTACAACATGAGAGAGGTTAGTAGATGTTTGCTTAGCTACCATTTCTTTCAAAAGTTATTCCTAAATTAATTAACTTTTGGAGCATTGAGATTTTATCCTCAGTGAACTGCCACAAGGAACTAGAGTTAACTCTATCTTTTCATTCCTCGACCTTCCCTCTGTCCCCACAAAGTGATTCAGTTCTTTCCTCCCAGCTTGATCCCTAGACCCCCTTCACCAGGGATACTTCTTCCCTCCACACCTATCTCCCTTCTCTGATGCACAGCAGTTTTTCCCCACCTCACCTCAGGCTTGATGGTTTCAGGTTAGAGAGTCTGGTCAAGAAGCAAGTAGCAATTAAGCAGATCTTGCTAGGAAAAAAAGACTGAAAATCATGGTGGATTTGCACATTTGATGATGCGAGAGAAGTCCTACCCTGCTCTTCTACTGACAGAAACCTTGAGTGACCTTCTGCAACAGTAAAAGCCTTCCCTTTATTTCCCCTAAAACCCAGAGAAAATCACTTGTTTCTAAGTGTTATCCACCTAATGAACTAGCTAGTAAACTTCTTCTTGGAAACCAGCCAGTTCCATAAGGGCTAATAGTCTTTTTCTCTTTCGCTTGTTGAGTGTTCCTTAGTACATCAAGTACTCTGATTACAAAGTGTGGAAATGGTGGCTTACATCTTAAAGGTTGTTCTTTTTCTCTATTTTCTCTGTATAGTTGCCAAACAGAGCAATAAGCCTACATTTTGTTGTCATGTCCCACACTGATGGTCTCAGTATGGTCTAACAGCAACCTCTAGTGGCAAAGTAGAATCATTACCTTATTTGCTATGGATTTGTTTTCAGGGCCCGACTTACTTGTCTTCCTGTACAGCTGGCCTTTTGGTTTTTTTGCTAAGAATAAAATGTGCACGCAACCCTAAAAATCTGATTGTTTTAAAAGTGAAGTCATATATGCAAACAGGCAACACAAGGTAAAATACACTGTGCCTATTTTGTCTTACATCTTTGTCTGCAGAACATTTAACTGTATCTGAGGAAAACTTAGATTGTAGACCTATGGTATACATTAAACAGCATGCTTTGGGTCTTAAATTTTCGATCAAAGATGCATATATTAATGAAGCCACAGCGGAGCAAGGGAGAGAGATCAGAAATCAGTGAATCTTTATTTAAAAAATAAAGAAGAGGGAGAGTCTTTAGATGGTTGTCTGTGTCACTGAATGGTAAATTGAATGTAAAATGCAGCATAGATATAAGGATATAATTTTCTTTTGATACCTCACATGCTTTTATTCTTGTTCAGGATTCATAGTGCATATGGTAGAAGAGAGACTATTCCTTTACAATGCCATAATTAAATGTAATGTGTGCACATAAGATTTGCACTGTGTGAGATTTTGCTTTGTGTATATATTTGCCATAAGTATTGATGGCATTTGTTTTCTTCTCCCTTCACCTCATCTTCAAATTGTGCCGCCTGCTTTATTTCCATAGGTTTACAGTTCGGTCAAAAAGTCCGTGCTCTATTAAAGCTGCAGAAAATTACTGCATGTTTTCTTATTGCTCATATTTTTCAGTGTCTCTATACCTACCAGAGCCCCACCTTATGGTGCTGAAGGCATGTCCCATGTTATGTAGGCAGCTAGTGCACGGGTTGTTAGCCTGCAGCTGAGTCCGAGTGGTTAGCCTGAATATATTATTGTTCCTGTCAGCTGTAATATATTGGCTTGCACCAACGTCTACTGAATCTACTCACGTCAACTAGGTGGAATATATGAGACCAGCTCAAAGTTTAGGTTCAAGTCAGGAAGATTCTTAAGCACCTGACTATTCTGTAAGCATGTGAGTAGTCTGTTATTACTGCTGAGAGCTAATGGAGAGTCTCTGTTAGCTACCAGAGCCCTGTGGTACTGATGTGTTAGATTTCTGCAGGCCTTAGCCTTTTGTTATTTTTCATCCAGGGGCTTGGTATCTGCAGTTGCACAGTCAGAGGAGTCCCTCCCGTGCCACGCTTCTTCCCATGGATCCTGACGTTTAAAAATTGTTGTACTTAAATGATATCACGTTGCTCAAAGCAAAGAGCACATTCAACTTGAGACTGGCATATCATTATAGCTTCAAAATGTGACAGAAGCACTAGCAAAGACTTGTGTTCACCGTCAGCTCCTGCAGATCCAAAGACACCCTGGGAGTCTGGCATTTTACTTAGACAGAAAACATAATTACGCTGCCACCAAAAACCTCTGATTCTATTTGTATACGATGGTCAGGGCTTAAGGATTGTCTGTCTGACCTCTCTGTAACGTCACAGTAATGAGGATGATCACAGTAGGTTTCCCCCTCTCCTTTAAAGTGTGGTCATGCTCTGGAAAGTTACTTGTGAAAATGGCATAGTTGCTTTCCGTGTTCATTGTGTTACAGTGACTCAGTCTTATGTGTGCTCAGTAAAAAAAGAAAAAAATAGAGCCTGAGTCGCCTCTGCCTTTCTGCAGTCTTATGCTTGTTTAATGCTCTTTAAATCAACAGAGTAAAGCCTAGAGTAATGCATTTGTGAATCAGGGCCAGAATTTTTCCAACTACCAAAGTTACAAACTGTGTTTGGGCTCTGGAGGGCAAGCTCTTTTCGTTCTGACTTGTGCATCATCACCAGTAACGAAGATTTTGCAACTGAAAAGTAGTTCATAATTGTATTGCAGCTGCACAAGCTAAAATAGAGTCCAGGTCATTCTCTGAGGTGTATGGATTCTTCAGTGCTAAGAGAAGTAAAATGTAGCAAACATGTTTGTTGCTGTTGCCTGCAGATGTGACTCAAAATACAGACAGGGAACAGATCTGTTGAGTAAGAAGATGCTACTGCCACTGTCGCCTTTTTCTTACCATAATCACATTCTGATCACTGTTCTTTGTCTGTCACCCTTAGGGTTTTACACTGCCCTCCATCACCGTGGTATTCCAATGTTTTCCACCTAAAATCAGTAGCAATAGCACAGTCCCTTGTAGTGTAGTCCCTGGTGGGCTTCCTGGCATCTCCAGCACTTCTCCCTTTTTGGGGTAAAATCTCTGCTCGGGTTATGAACAAAACAAGTTAATCTTTAAATCTACTGTAAAACAACATGGAACAGGTTTGTACCCAAAAACACAGGAGATTTTAGAGAAAAAAGTTGAACTACATACATATTAGCCACAAGGCAAAAAACAGCATGTACAGGATAAATAGTTGAGAATAATTCTTAATTTAGAGAGAGAGAGAGAGAGAGAGAGTGTGTGTGTGTGTAAGAGGCGGGGGAGGGCTTTATCTTTACTGACACATAGGTTGTTTTACAGCAAATAATGAACGTGTGAGAGCTATCTCCCTGTAAAATTCTAGTGCACGCAAGGTACCTGTAGTATCTACAGCAATGTACCTAGGCAAGGTCAGCCCTATATCTCCTGGTTGAGCTCACCTAGCTGAGCTCACGATAAAACTAAAGTGCCTTGTCTCTACTAACGCATGTTAGTTATCCCATGGTAAAAACACCTATTTTGTCAGTGAAGACATTGTTAAAGAGAGAGAGAATATTCTGGCAGAGGCAGAAAGAGGGTGTGCATTTGTGTGTGACCCCCCCCACCTTCAGCGCCTTTTTTTGGTGTTCAGAGTAGTGTTGATGGGATTACCAAGGGAGCCATTGCTAGTCTAGAGTAGAGAGTCACCATATGTCACATGTACATATTATTTCTCTAATAAAATAACACAAAGTATTATGCTGAACAAAGCTGTGCAAAATTCTATAAAACCCCATGGCATCTTCCCCCACCCCCCAATGACTAGGAACCAAAATTCCCATTCTTATTCAATACTTTTTTATTGTGTTCAGTGTTCCAGACAGAAGCTATAGCACCTAAATGAATGCCCATGACTCGTCAGCAACGTGTGTGTGTGTGTGAGAGAGAGAGAGCGCTTACCATGTGCACGCACACATTGCATTTAATAGAATTTTACATAGCTCTGTTCAGCATAAGGCCTTTTCATTTTACTAGAGAAATAATACAATTAATAAAGTATCTACTTTTTCTGGGAATGTCCAGCAAGAATACCTCTTGCTTTTTTCCTTGTATGCTACATCCTTTGGCCCTGTAGTATGGTGATTCTCTTTGTAGCCTAGATTAGATGTGATTCTGTCTGCAATCCCATTAACACCAGACTCTGTCCAGAAAAGAGACTCTATAGAGAATTGCAAATGTTCCATCTAGCACTGTGTATACAGCTTCTCTAGTGATTCTCTAGCTCTCACTGGCTTAGGATTAAGGGACCAAACTTGTGTTCCTTGCAAGATCTGTTATAACTGAGTACTGAGCCAACTCGTGAGAGTTTCTTGGAGTGTCAGTTCTGTTGATCATTTACCTAAATCTTTTTCACACATTGATGTGAGAAGTGTTGATTTCTCTAGTTCCTACTGGGGGAGAGATTTTTACTGTGAAGCGGTGATTCACTTGCACCTATTCTGCATATGCCATTACTTAATGGTAAATAGCAGAGAAACTCTTATTTTTGTAGGTAGAATGGCTAAGTTTATTTTGATATATAATATAAATCAGTGATGATTTGCACAAGTTTCCCAGCCAGCTCAGTGTGGCATGTCATTGTACACAAGATTTGTTGCATCAGCCCATGGAAACCAGGCAGTGAGAAGGAACAACTCTACCATTATCAGGGGAACATGATCACATTATATTGTGACGATGGAGAAATTATTGCAATTAAAAACAAAAAGTCCAAAACATCCAAAGTGCTGTATCATTCATTTGGTGGATTGTGAAAACATGAGCCTTGCAACAGATGAAACAAGTAAAATATGTTTTCAGTTTCTGGCCCTGCTAAAACATAATACGTTAAACTGAGAGTGGTTTTCTCTAGGTCTGTGACAGCTTAAAATTGTAAGGATTACATTTAAATTTTTTTTCTTCACTTGAGAAATAGTTCTGACATCCAATGTTAAACAAGAAAAACAGAGGGAAAACTCAGGTTGAATTTTTGACTCTGGTTAGCCCTCTGCACTGACATACATGGAAATGCTTCAAATCACTGTGCAGTGTAATCCCCTGCTAACTTTGTTGTGAGGGTTCAATAGTCTTTGTTGGCTAAGGAAGGTTGCCACAAAGCAGGTCCTTGAGGGATGAGAGGAAGGTAGATGTGCTTTATAAAGATCTGATAGAAAAAGCCATCCTTTGATGATAAAGACTGAGACTTTCAGAAGTGACAGTAATTTGGGATGCCCAGTTTGAGGCCCCTTAAAGGGGCCTGATTGTCAGAGGGCAAGTTGTCGTCACTTCCTTAAAAATAGGCCCCCTTGAGGTGTCCCCTCAAAGTTGGGCATCCAAAATTGCTATTTGCTTTTGACAATATTGGCCAAAGGCTGTGGGGAAAGTAGGAGGGAAGAGAGGAACAAATTGACTTGGAAAAAAAAAACCAGGTATAATCTAGGAGCAATAACACATGCTTCACTCCTCTACCAATGTTACCTCATTCCTGTTCTGGAGGAACTAACTCTGAGGGTGTCTCCAATCAATCCTTAAGTCTCTTAGATGCCAATTGTGAAGACATGTAGCACTAACTAAGATGCCCAAGGAACAGCATGTACAGGTCCAAGCAACAATACTTGCTCATGTAACTTCCAATAGATTAAAATAAAAAATATTATGTTATCCAGTCTTGAAGGTCCTGAAATGTTATCTCCTTTGGTGTAGGAGTCTTCTCAAATATGACTTCAAAAATTTCAGACAGTTTTTTTGCATTGCTTGTTTGTGATTTCTGTGTGTATATTTCCTTTTTCTGCAGTCAGAACCAAGTGCACAATTTCATTAGTACAGGCTAAGTGAAAATTACCTGAATGTTCATTTCTTTCATTGGAGAATGTCTTTTCCCACCTTAAATAAACCTCCTGTCCATAGGTGTTTTGAGGGAACAATGTCTGAAATTCAATTATTGTGTGAGTTGCATAAATGTGTGTTAACTTTTGTATGTTTACAGACTGATAAATGTGTGTTCTTTCTTTCTAGTCATCAACGGTCACACACCATGTTTGCGGCTGTTGCTGGAAGTTGCAGACAACCCTGATGTAACAGATGCCAAAGGACAGTAAGTTTTCTTTGTGATACGAATGGCAGCTCCTTAAATTGCTCACAGGATAGGTACTTGTCTGAAGAGCAGAATACAATACTGAATGCATCTCCCGCACAACTCCAATTTCTCCATCGAATTTGGCAAATATTACGAAATACACATTCGGTTGATCCAAGCCATGAAATAAACATTAGCAAGGGGAAAGCATTATTTATTAATTTTAGCCACTACCCCAATATTTATACAATTGTTCTGAGATGTTTAAGGTTAAATTTAGTTAAAAACAGTTTCTGAGCTATTTCTAGAGAGACTCTCACCCCTTCAAAAACATTGATATTTTGGGACATACTTGGTCTTTTGGGACAGAGAATTTCTATAGAGTATTAATTGACTGGGACACTTAAATTGGAGTTGATACACATGGTGATGGTTTTCACTTCTTATTAAAGGGTAGCTATGGAGGGAGGATGCAAGTATATTATAAAGATTATAAATGGATTTAAAATTTCACCTTGGAAAACACAGACAGATGAAAGCTATGTATTTAAAGGGTATCCGCTTCAGTCCCTGAAACCATCACCTGAAAGTAAAAGGAAAATAAATCCCATTTTGAAAAGAAGTGGAAGAAATATTGCTCCAGAGTCTGGCTAAGGGATGATTGGTGCAAATGAGTATATTCAATACAATTGGCTTCCCCCCCATATTAAACAGTTCTGCCCAGGATCTTTTAAAGCAAAAATGTACATAAACAGTTATCGTAATAACGAGAAAGGGAGATTGCACAAGTGAGCAGCAGGGTTTATCATGATGCTGATATTCTGCTCCAGGCTGCTGTAATCATAGGTTATTAAAAAACAAATTTTTAACCCAGACTGGCCTGGAAAAGCGGCAGTGTTAGCTGCCTACAAATCAGTTGTGTCTCCGTGTAAATAATGCTGCTTGTTTGTTGCACTGCTTAACAATAAAATCATACAAAAGTACCTTAATGTGGGTTATATAGATAAATAAAGGGCATGAAGAGAGTAGAGAAAAGATGTGTGGGGAAAAGGGCAGGAATTCCTGGTGCCTGTTTTTCCCCAAAGGATAAGTTAACAGTGGAAATGCTGTGTGTTCTTAAACCTGTGATTACTTCTCATTTACTAGAACCCCACTGATGCTAGCTGTGGCATATGGGCACATTGATGCTGTTTCCTTGTTGCTTGAAAAAGAAGCATCTGTAGATGCAGCTGATCTCCTGGGATGCACAGCTTTACATCGAGGGGTGACTATTAATTTTGTGACAATTAATCATGCATATTAAATTTATGGTTATGGCATTTCTTTTATGCACAAGGGGATATTAAATGGAGAGATTATTGTAAATAATTGGAAATATTAACAAGCATGGGAATGTGGGGTCAAAGAAGTGAGTCTTAAGTTTTGAGCGGGAGGCAATGAGATTTGGGATAGATACAATCTCTTCTAGGAGTAATGCAGTTGCTGAGCGAGTAATAGGGTTGCATGTAAATATGATCATGGGTAGTGAAGAGTTTTCCATAAGTGTCCTGGAAACACCTGCATGAAATAGAAGCCATTGTATAAAGCTTCTGTTCCATACTGATGACAATACATAAACATGTTTAAAATACTGTAGGAGATAAGTGCATTAATGGCAGATGCAGAGCCAGATGTGATGGTCGCAGTTGGACTATTGGAGCAGCTTTCTATGAGATTTGATATTTTTGGTAGTGGTGGTGTTGCTCCACACTCAGCCATTCTTCCCTAATATTTGTGGTTTCTTTCTTGATTGACCCCAGCTGGGTTGGATTCAAATAGGATCTTTAGGACTCCATCCTTTCTTCTAAGAATGTCCATTTTCAGCCATAAAGTCCTAATGGTCTAACTTTTATCTGAGTTTAACAGAGGTGCTCATCCTCAAACTGGAAGGTCAGGTAAACAGTCTCCTTAGAAGCTGGAATTGGTGCTTTTTAATACGAAGAGGAACTCAGGAGAGCATCTTACCCATTTCCTGGAGCCCATCCTTGCCCCTCAGTATTCACAAGCACGTCACATATCCCACATATCCTTTGCCACGGTGCCAACTCTATATTAAGCTGCTCAGTCACTTATTTGTTGTTATCAGATTATGACTGGACACGAAGAGTGCGTTCAAATGCTGTTGGAACAAGAAGTATCTATTTTGTGTAAAGACTCCAGAGGCAGGACGCCTCTACATTATGCAGCAGCTCATGGTCATGCCACTTGGTTGAGTGAATTACTGCAGATGGCACTGTCAGATGAGGACTGTTCTTTCAAAGATAATCAAGGCTATACACCATTGCACTGGGCTTGTTATAATGGTAAGCTTCTCTCTTTCTATACCTTTGCCAAGCCCAAATGTGGGTTTAGTGTTAGGAAGCATGATAGTAAAATAGCCAGCAGCATAAAAAGATTGAGATGTAGATTCTAGTGTTTCCTCTCTCCTTTTGTCCTTTGAAGTAGTTTCAAGACATTGCTGCAACCCTTCAAGTCAGAAGGCAAGGAAATTCCAGCAAAACAGCAACCTTGCCTCAGTCATGATGCATGCTGGATCTATCCCTTGGAGGCTGGGCATGAAATCTGGCTCCTTTTAAGTCAATGGCATTACTCCCATTGATGTCACTGAGGCCGGGATTCCATCCTAGAAGTGTCACCTCCTATACACTGGTGCATAAAATGATCCCCAGGTACTGTGGTACACACAGTACAACAGACTTGCATTAGTGGCTTTTAATTAGGTGCTTTGAGACTGTAAGTCGAAGACTAAGCTTCTAAGTACAGAGTGATAGATGACTGACCATCTCTGAAGACCTAAAAGACTATTTTGCAGTATGTCATAGCACTGTGTGAAAACATAAGAGATCTTTTAAAAAAAACCCACAAGAACCCAAATTAGATATGTCTAGTTCGCAGCACCTCTAAAAGTATCTCATGCTCCTAAAGTTTTATTGCATAAGAACTTGCATACACAGTAAAGCGTATCTATGAACATCAAATGCTAAAGTACAGTGCACATGTGATCTTAATATGAAAATAAGCTCTTCTCTTGCTTTTTGTAACAATAAATCATCTGATCTCTTTTAGGTAATGAAAACTGCATAGAGGTACTATTGGAACAGAAATCTTTCCGCAAATTTAATGGTAATAGCTTCTCTCCGTTGCACTGTGCTGTGTAAGTAGAAATTTCAATGTCAATTTAGTATTTTGCTTTAGGATCTATCCAGAAATATTAATCGTATGAGAACAATAAAGCTATCTGGATTTAAAGATAATAGTACTAACAAATGGTTTTAGATCTGATAACAATGTACACATGCTTGTGGTGAAAAATTGGTGCTGTCAAGAGCGTTATGAATTACTGCAGCTTCAGTGAATTTGTTACACTTTTCATCTAATGGCCTAAAGTTGCACTCTCACGATTACCGGGCAGGCTGCACCTCTGTCCCCCTTCTGGTCTGAGTGCAGTTCCTCACGTTTTGGGCTTTATGCCTTTACCCGATTCCAGGTGGAATGCCAGAATTCTCCCTGGTGTTCTCTTAGACCAGGACCTGAGCCACGGTACCAGGGATATCAGCCATTATTACCCTACAGTCTGAGTTCAGGCATCTGCGGCTCTTTGCTTCAGGAGCTAGAGACCAGAGGTAGATAGTGACCAAACAGCCTTCCTAAAACAGAAGTACTGTTTATTTAGTAGTAGTAACAAAGAATTAGCGTAAAAAGGATTTTAAAACACATTGACACAAATGTTCACCTCACCTTGAGTCTAACCATCCGCTAATGGTGACTTCAGCTGGCCTTTCTTGTTCAGACACCCTCAGCAGGCTCCTGGGGCTGAGCCTGGTTTCTTTCTGGTTCCCTCTGGCACTCTCTACCCTGACAAGGTGTCCCTCTTTAAACCATGCTACAGTTCTTTATTCTTCTGTTTTGCCAGGTTCTGGCCAAACCAGTTTTGGAGATGGAGGCAGAATCCTCAAAGCTCTGCCAGTTCTGGCATTGTGCCTTAACAACTCAGAAATGTTTGCTAATAGATGGCTGTCTTGAGCCATTCTTCTCCTTCCTGCATGCATTTAAGACAGACTTCTGTTGAGTTAAACCAATATATGCATGCAGTAAACATCCCAATAACCAGGCCACCATATGCTGTCAATAAATTGCTACAGGCCAGCTTAATTAGCTCAATTTAGGGCAAAGCATATGCAGTATTTGGGAGAATGTGCTTTTTGAGTGGGGTAAACCAGCAGAAAAATAAATAGGAATTACAGAAACTAACACACACCTTCGTAATTCCTGATGAAGTTTAGAATTACTGGTTTATGAGCCCTTTATTCTACTGGTAATCTTCTCCCAGAAAATGATTGATGTGCAGATCTTCTATAAATGTACTGTGATGTGTTCTCACTTCTCTAGTTAACTGTCAGCTTTTTCTATTGTATAATCTGTTTGTTCATTATCTACTAAACCTTGAATTTTTATTAATAAAAATGATAAATTAGAAAAATAGAACTCTTCAAAAACCTGCTTAGAATAAAACCATTTCTGGCTGAAACTTGACCCCAAATGATCACTTTAAAAAAAACCAAACAAACAACATGGTCTCTTTCTCTCCAGTAGAGAAACCCAGAGACGAGGACCAAAAAACTCAACAAGCTTTTCTTTGAGTTTTTAAGAAAATTGTCTTCTCAGGATTTGGGAGGCTGCTGAGTGGAGAAGGGGGGTGGCTATAAATCGCTCTTACTTTAACAATAACAACACTGTGTACTTGATGTGATCCCCCAGTTCCTAATACAAATACTTCTTATTCATGCCTTTATTTCTATAGAAATACTGTGTATGTGATGCTAGAGGTCACAGTAAAAATACTGTATTGAAATGTGAGGTAATAGATAAAATGACAGCCTCTCTCTGAAAATAGTGGCTTGACTAAAAGGTTACTTAAAAAGTGACAGTATGCTATGAGAAATTAGTTTTCTATATTAACTATAAAACGACGTGTATATAATAATTACAATTAGTATTTTTAAGTTTAAAGATTCCATTGAAGACTAAGTGGATAACATTCTTCTCATCTTGAAGGGCTGTTGGGACAAACTACTTGGTGTTGTTGCCAAATACAGACAGTCATTTCTCCCCTTCCTCCCCCCCAATCTCTTGGAAATAGTGAGACCTTGTGGATACTTTAAACGTTTGAATAAAGTGACTTGCACTTAAGCTCACACATCTAAGCATTGCCTAGGCTCAAATATGTGATTTCAGTTTAAACTAATTTTTAAAGGGTTTAAAGAAATTTTGGGGAGTTCACTCATGGCCACCAGTTCAGATATACTTCTGAGAAGGATTTCTGAGAAGGATATACTTCTGAGAAGGATTTCCTGTAGCCATTTTAAACCTTGACAAGTGTTTCAATTGACAATGAAGGTGTTTATATGGTTTTTGTTTAGTGCATTAAGCCGTCAGCTTGTTGTGTGTCAGCAGAGTTCCACTGAAGGGATTGACCTGTTTATAGCCAATTGCAGGATCAGGGCCTAATTTTCTTTTGTGATTCAAATCCGAAATAGTAGCTGCATTTTGAATGTATTGAAGCTATATTGATTTACAGCAGCTGGGATCTGGCCCATGTTGTTAAAGCAAAAGTTTATTGGGACACATTAGTATTTCTTTCTAGATATTTGTAATGTACTGTCAATTGGGGAAAGGAATGAAGTGTGTATGGGGTGAGTGGAAGACAGATTTTTTTCCCTAAAAGAATTGTTCTTTTCTTTATAGGATCAATGATCATGAAAATTGTGCTTCACTGCTCATTGGGGCCATAGATGCCAGCATTGTCAATTGTAAAGATGACAAAGGAAGGTAACTCTCCTTGAATAAAAGTGCATTTTGTCTTCACGAATCACTCTAAGACCAATCAGAATTTTGTGCTTTGTGCAAAAAGTCTACATCTGAGCTAAAATTTGTCATGCCATGTACTGCAGACTCAAAAGTTGAACTGTAACAAAGGTGGTTCACTTCTAGAGAGAATATCATTAATTATTTTATGTTCCTACAAAAAAATATTACTTTATTTCTTTTAAAATGCTCAGCTGTTAGGGCTCCCCAGAACAGTGATTGTTAGCCTTTCCTGCTGCGCCCCCTCTCCCCCCCCAACCTCCTCTTCTCAGATTTCTCTTTATGGTTGAAAGAAAACTGTACAGACTCCAGTTTGGAGCAAATGAAAAAGCTGAATTAATTCCTAGCTGTAAAACATAAACATTGTATGCTAAGAGTGCACTTGACAGGGTTATGAAACAAGAATAGAACTATATATGCATCTTCATGTAAACCCCAATTCAGCAAAAACATTTAAGCACATTAAGTTTTTCTGAAGCAGGGCCATAATTTGTAAGGTAGAAAAGTATTTAACATCTGAAATAACTCTTATTAAACAAAATACACTGCTGACTCAGAATGACAGATGGGGTCAACTGGGTCATGTACACACCCAAATTTTTAATTTATTTGGGACAGTGAGGATCTCCTCAGTGTATTTCTATGTATTTATTTAGTTTAGTTAAAGTTGTATAACTTTTGAATTGCTGCCTATTGCATGCTTTGAGTATCCTTACAACCAATAAAATTTCGGTAATGTAATTAAAATTTAATCTCTCACTCTCTAAGTTCTCCAGATAACAGTAAAGCTAAAAAACAAAACAAAAACAATCATAAAACAAAACAAGAACATTCAATCATCAGATACTCCTGAAAACAACCCTTCCACCTTCATATTGTTTCCCCAAATGTCAAAGTCTTATCATGTGGAGACAGAGAGCCCATCCTTAGAGTTGTGGGATCCTCTTAAAATTAAAATAAGTTACAAACTTTATAAAATCACTGCTACTATACAGTAATGCTTTCAAACATTATAGGTTACAGTATTGTTACTGCAGTATTCAGGACATTATTGTAGAATACTGTAGCATTTTTTCATAATGGGAAGACCAGATCCAAATTTTCCTTACATTTTATCTGTGTCTCAAGCTTATTAAAAGAATCAGGAATAATAGGGAGGTCTGCTAGTTTTTTGCATTGTACAGTAGATTCTATTAAGTTAAACAACCTGTTCTTATGATCTTGTCCACAACTCCACCCACCTGATGCTTGCCAGTTTTAGACCTTTCATTGTACGAACACTCAGGATGCAACTATTACCTTTATTGCTCATGAGAGCAGCATCCTAACTTGCCTTGGTGAGAATTTTAAGTTTCATAGCTAAAAAGCTTCAAAACTTCTTGTACTGTTCTGCTTAAGGCTGGAACGAATCACAGTACTGTAATTCTTTAGAGATCATTTAATATCCTATAGCTATAGCCATGCTGTTTTTTCTCTTAGAACTCCACTTCACGCAGCAGCCTTTGCTGATCACGTGGAATGCTTGCAGCTTCTTTTAAATCACAATGCACTGGTAAATGCTGCAGACAATTCAGGGAAAACACCACTTATGATGGCAGCTGAAAATGGACATGGAGGTGCTGTAGGTAAGTACCTAGTTGCTTCTGTAAATATTGAAAGAAAATGAAGGCCACTCTACCTACCTATTTACGTGTTTTATCTTTTTCTTTTCTCTTGGGGATTAAAATACTAAGAATAGATACTTAAATGCCCATCTATTTTATATAACTGGTAAAAGGAAGTCAGCTTCATATTTTAGACAGCTTTCGTGTTCAATGCACACAGAATTCTTATTTCAATTGTTTTTACTTCTGAGCAGTCTCTGTAAATAGTTTGAATAACAGACAAACTATGCCTGTTTTTTTTCTGCCAAGAGTCTTGTAAAGGGTGATTAAAAAGTGCTCTTGGTATTAATTCCCTCATTTGTCTCGTTTCTCTGATTATACAGGACAGTAGAATCCTCTTCTAGCAGGAATATGAAGAGTAATCTTTTGTAGTTTAAATTATTAAAAGATATGTATTTTGAAGTGCAAAATACTGTTTTCAACGGACAACTGTAAATTGGGTCTGGATTTATTTATTTTTTTAAAAAACTCTAACAAAGAATAACTCAGGATAATTTCTCTTCAGGATTAACTCTTCAGACCACATGTTGGACTACTACACCCATTATTTACCCCCAAAGATATCCTGAGTCAGCAGAACCCACTTAATCCTCTCAAAGTAGGATCCACAGTTGTTAACTGGTTGGGCTGTTTCAGGCAAAAACTGTCTGTAGCTGCAGATTTCATCAATCAAATTAAAATGAAGAAATCTGTACTGACAATTTTGGGTAAAATGAACATTCAGTTAGCAGTTTTCTATCTTCAACCAGCTATTAGCTCTGGTTTGATTGCTGATTAACTGCACAAATTACAATTTGTTCTTGGATTAATTTTCCTCCACATTCATATGGTTCATATAGAAGAAAGATCCGTTTGGCTACGTACAGTACTGTGTGCACATATTATGGAGACTGGAGTTAATTTTCTTCTTTGCGATTTGCATGTTCATCAGTCTGTAGGTTGTAGCCCTTGGCTTTTGTTTCTGTATTTCAGATTTTTTGGTGAACGGCGCCAAGGCTGATCTGACCATAAAGGATAAGGACTTGAATACACCCTTGCACTTGGCTAGCAGTAAAGTATGTTAAGGAACTTTGTAGACTATATGCAGGTGCATGTGCACACACAGATTCGCTGTGCGTGTGCATGCGCGTGCGTGCGCGCGCATTGAAAATATTTAAAACAAGGTCTTGGCAGTGTATTGAAGACATTAATTTCTCAGGCCAGTGAAGTCCTGGGGCAGTGGAGCTGTGATGTACACAGACTTGGGAGGGAAATAGAATGCCCAGTTGGCTTGCTCTTTAGCCTATCCAACAAGGTTATGGTAATATGAGAAACATGGGCTGTTGAATCTTACTACTTTTGAGATACTGTTAGCAATGTTTCCTTATCACTGTTAATGTGAAGGAGCTATGAGAGCATTGTGAACTTACTGAAGAGTCTCACTGTAGGTAGTATAATGTAGATTTGTTAGCAAATGCTCCATATACATAGTCTCTTGAGTTTCTGTGGAAAGGGACAGAAATTTTCCATTCAAGCTGATGCCAAGGTCTTGTAAAAGTGGAGGCAGAGATCAGGTTTGGTCATGGATTTCTTTTCCAGAGTCCGTGTCCATATTTTTAGTAACCTTAATACGCTTCATCTCTTCCCTCCTATTTTTCTGCTGCCATTTCCTGGTTTAGCGAGAAAAAAATGTCCTCATTCCCTCAACAGCTTTTTCTTTTTTGATTGTTGCTTTTAATCGGAGTCTAGTAGTCATCAAGGTTGTTCAGGGGACTCTTTGCTGTACCCCCTGTACTCCCCAATTTATAAAGATATCAGTTATATTTATTTGTTAGCATCTCATGTCAGCTGTTTAATATGGTACACTTGGCACTGGACCACCTTCAAGGAAGGGACACCTATGCTAGACACCTATACTCCAAAGCCCCAACCCTGCAATTTCTTTCACCCAGCCTGACCCCTGCACTCAGGCAGAAGAAGTTGCAGAATTGTAGTCCAGTTCTGCATTATTTAATAAAATCTTTGGGATGTTTGATTGTCAATAGTGCCCTTATCATACAGGGGAAAAATACTTCTTCAAACTATTTAACTGAAAAAATTCTTTAAAGTTTCTTCTTAAAATGTATAAGCATGCAGGCATTTAAAGGTCAAAGTAGTACTATTACTAATGCTATATATTACTTATTTATTTAAAAAAAAACCCCAACATACAGTTAGTTCACTGCTCTTTCAAAATGTCACTACTGTTTCATGAAGACGTGGATTAAAATATAACTTAAAGTACGGTCTGTGTATAATGATTGCAGTGGTTTAAAGTAAAAAAAAAAAAAAAAAAAAAGTTGGATGACCTAAATTAGACTAGTAATAACATAGGGATTGTAATCTGTGTCTTGTGACCTTTGAAATTCATCAAGTATGCACCATTTTGTAAACTCAGAAGCATGTTTGTAATTCTAAATGGATTTTTAATTTGTATTTGTATTTGTATTTTTAATTTTTGTTGCCACAGTTTTAAAACCCTCAGGAAAATTAATATTTATTTATTTATCAATGATAGGGTCATGAAAAATGTGCCTTGTTAATACTTGACAAGATCCAAGAACAGAGCCTTATTAATGCAAAAAATAATGCATTGCAGACGTAAGTAAAGGCTGATACAATTTTTCTATTTGTTCTCATGTGCTCCTATGTATTGTTATTTTACATTTAAATTCAGATTTGGAATTTCAAATTAACATTACTTAGATTTTTTCATAAGTGTATAATTTAAAAAAAGAACGTAACCTTAAAATGTTTCATTGTGATAGATAATCTGAAAAATGCTGAATTTTGAGGAATATAATCAGCTATATTTAGGGCTATAGAGCATGTAGTCGGTGAAGATCAGCTGCTTTATCCTTTTAAAAACAAATGTACGTTTTCCAGTCAATAAAGTAGTTGTGCTTAGGATCATCATCAGAAATCCTAGCCTATTGTGTTGAATGTGACCTCCAAATGTCTTTTTTTTTTTTTAAATTACCCCTTGCAGATGAAAGTAAGTTAAAGAAAAGCAACACTCTCTTTTTTTTCCAGCTGTGGTCTTTGGGAAACTGTTAGGGTCTGATCCACCAAAAGAAAGACATGAGGCTTTGGATGTGGCTTAATTAGGCTGCAACGATGTTCACTTAAAATATCTGGAAGTACTCAGCCATAAATTGTACAGTGCAGGTCATTATCAGTTCCTTAATAATTTCCACATAATTCCCAACCTGGGGAACACTGCCCTTTATATGAGGGCTAAAGGGGACTAGAAAAGGAGGGGAGCTGGCTCCCCATTGGACAAGACATAAGAGCCCTGAACCCACTTTCCTTATCTCCCTTAAGGGATGCTTTCCTTCATATCCTTTTCCAGTCCATTTTATCCAAGAACTGTAACCCTTCCAACCTGCACTGGACATCTGCCATGCATTTTATATACTAAATTGTGACATTATGACCTAATCCCCCTGCCTTGCTCCGCCACACTGGGTCCCAAACCTACTGTGGGAAAGGCAAAAAGATCCACCAACCTTCCTTGGCCAACCTGGTGGTGAGGGAAAAATTCCTTCCTAACCCCCAAGGAAAGAAGGGCAACTAGTGTAATGGCCACAGTGGGTCCTGAAGAAACTTGATCCTTTTTCAGATTTTATGGATGAGAGGATGGGTGCTCCTGGCTTTATCTAATGAAAAATAGAGAGTGCTAGGAATAAATTTTGCTACGTCAAGCCATCCCAGTATGGCTACATCAAGATCTCGGACACTAAAGGCTGATAGAGATGTAGGCTGTACCGTGGCACTGATTGTATCTATGGCACCAAAGGCCTCACCAAAAGTAGGTCCAACATTTGTTTCTATGCAGAAAGAGGTAAAGAGTAAATCTCTGAGAAAGTCTTGTCACCAACACACGTGCTTCGGAGAGTAGAAGAAGAGCTCTAGATCCCCTCAAAGGTGGTCTGGGACTCATAACACAAGCTCTTGTACATCCTACAGCCTAAGGAGTCTAGCCAAATAGCATTTCCAGTGAATGAGACCATACTAGAACCAGCAAGAACTGTATGGCACATGCCAGCTAACTGTGCCCTTACCCCTAAAAGGATGGAAAAACAGCACTTTGTCCCAGCTAAGAGAGTGGAGTTCTTGTTTTCTCAACCCTGCCCCATATTTCCTAGTCATCCGAATAGCCATAGAAAGGTTCAGACGACAGCACCTGAGGGCCACCCATGCGGATAAGAAGGTCAAGTGTTGAGGGGAGAAAAGGAAAGATTACATGGAAAGATTAGTAGTAAGAACCTCACTACAGGCTGCAGTCAACGCCGCTAATATTGTTTTGAGATTTATGATGACCACTGTAGCGATGCATCAGGAATCCTAGCTACATTTTTGGGCGTTCCCCAGGGAGGTACAGAATACCTTGAAGGATTAGCCTTTTGTTTAAGTCAATCTTTTCAACCAGAAGACAGATGAGTCTTTGCAGTCACTAAATGACTCCAGGGCAGCCCTCCATCCCCAGGGTGTATATAGACCCAAAGAGGAAATACCATTATCAGTTTTATAAGCTGAGGTCATTACCAGTTCTCTTACGAGCCACCTTGCAAAGAGCAGATGGTGCAAAAATCGAGATACACTGCCCTGTCCACCTCTGCTGCAGCTACCCAGCCTCCACTGTCCCCTCCCCTACCACCAACCAAAAGATATTTTTGATGGGACACTGTGGAGCTATGAACCAATGTTGATGCCATTGCCACCCAATTATGAGATCTCCTTTGGTGAGCACGTAGCACAATTTTCCCACAACTGGAGGGCAATAACAAAGAACAAGTTGATGCTAGATATCATCCATTCTGGCTGTACCATTGAGTTTCTCTCCCTAGCCCCTCCAAAACCTCTTTCTCTGTCCATCTTCAGAGACCATTCTCATGAAGAGATCCTCCCTTAGGAGATAGAATCCTCCTCCAGTGGGGAGCAAGGAAAAGCAACATCAAGAAAAAGGGTTCCCAATATTTTTCTAGTCCCCAAAATGACAGGAGAGTGGAGACCCATCCTTGACCTGTGGCAACTCAATGTCTTTATTTGCAAGCTAAAATTCTGCCTGATTACATTGACATCAATATCATTTGTGAATAAAGGCATATAATTCACAGCTCCCAATGTGAAAGATTTGTATGTTCACATCGATATTTATGCTTCCCACAGAAGATGCCTCAGATTTCTCGTGGGTCACTTTTGTTTGGTCTAGCAACTGCATCCAGGTTCTTCACAAAAGTGTTTTCCATACCATCAGTGCAACTTGGATGGGGTGATTCCATCATCATCTTGTATCTAGACGACTGACTTCTGAAAGGCAGGACATGTCCAAAAGTTACAGCACTGACCTCATTATTGCTGTTTCCTCACATCTTGAACCTTTCAGAGTATGGAAAGGTCTACTGTGACACTGACACAGACCATAGATTTCACAGGAGTGACCTTGGATTCAGTCAGAGCAAAAGTTTATCTCCCTATGGACAGATTCTAAGCATGGGCAGCCTAACAGATCAGGTTATGCACAACCTTTGAAGATAGGTTATGTCTAATTCTCCTGGGTCACTTGAAGTCATGTACTTACTCCATTCGCCCAGACTCCAGCTCTGTTGCCTGCAGATTTGGCCTCGAACAGAATATATATTGAGCAACACAGCATAAACATTGTAGTGGCAATCCCCGCCAAGATAAGGGCAACTCTGACTTGCGGGAAAGATCTTGCACAAGTGATCATGAGCATTCCTTTCCTATCCACTACACCCAACAGGATAATAATCACAGATGTCTCTGTGTTTGGTGTCTCACACAGATGGTCGTACTTAGACACCCTGGGAAATCAGGGTATACATAAATCCCCTGAGCTCAGAGCAGTCCAAGATGCATGCAAAGCATTCTTACCATTAATCCAAGCTCCCCACATTCTCATAGTGTCAGACAACGCAACAACCTACGTAAACAAACAGGGAGGGCGAGATCCATTCCCCTGTGTATAAAAGCTGTCAAGTTTATGGAAGTGGTGTATCAAGAACCATATCACCCTATCAGCAATGTACTTCTAGGAACCCAGAGTCAGCTGGCAAATAACCTCAGCAGGTATTTTGCCACCAATCGTGAGAGGGAGTTTCACAGCTCAGTGTTGGACAGCTGCTTCGCTCAGTGGGGAACTCCCTATCCAGACCTATTTGCTTCCCAGACTAACAGGAAGTGCAGCAAATACTGTTCCGGGGAGCTCAGAGACAATTTTCCAGAGGTGACAATACAGCAAATTGTGTTGTTTCAGACCAGTAATTGGTTCTGTCACTGTCTACCCTGTAATCTGTGACTCATGGTTTTTTAATGTTTTGGGTTGGCAATGCTGCACATAATGATGCATCCATATATCTAAAGATAGGATCAAGACCTATCTTGTAGAGTGAGGGCGTGATTTGCTCCCACTGACAAGAGGGCTGATGGTGGCTTCAATCCTGGGGAAAGGTGGAAACACTACAGTCCATCTCAAGGGGGAGAAAAGGAATTCTTCGATTACCAACAGGGATGTATTGCAACAGTGCTGAGTAGATTCTCTCCAATGCTGACCAAAGCCCAACGCAAGAGAAATGGAGGGTCATAATGGTTAGCCTCAGGCTTTATGCAGTTTAAAGCTGATTCTGGTTTAGGATCTTTAATGGATTGCCAGAATGGAGCAGAGCACTGTCTCCCCTCCTCTTCTGCTCTCTGACTCGTCCTCTATGCCTGGAGTGAGGGGCCAGAAGTGCAGGGTCTGGTGGCACCAGCAGGGAGTTCCCCTCTAACAAGACTTCTCTGCTGGGTACGCAGCTGGTAATCCACATTGTGAATCTAGCCCTGCGTCTCCAGAGTGACCAAGCTATGCCTCTCCCTAGCCAGCATTACCTATCTAGGGGTCTACATGTGCCAGTTCTGGGACCCCAGAGCAGAAGGGAGTTGTAATTGCAGGTTACATTGCAGCAACTCCAGTATACTTTGAAGGTGAACTTTTTGCCACCAGAGCCTCTTGGTCCTGAAAGTAGTCATGGGCCACTGTTACTGCAGGGGATGGACTGGGCCCACCTCAGCCCAGCATTTCTTCTTTCCTTACCCCTTGCTACTTCAGCTGTGACAGAACCTGGCAATAGAATGTATAGTGAATTTGGCAGCCTGCCAGAATTTGCCTGTAGAACCCAAAGGAGAGCAAGTGAAATTGTGAATTTTTAATACATTCTGGCTTACTCTACATTTACCGTGAAATTCGGCAGCAATCAAAAGGAGATAGGCAAGCTACATTGATTTCCTAAATTATAAATAGCATCCCCACTATGCTGTGCTGACAGGACATGCCTTCCTGTCAACACAGCATTACTCTTTTACCAGGGGGGGATTTATTTGGTCAACTTCTGGATCGATAGGGCGGATCTCCACTTCTGCTCAATTGATCCTGAAGAATTGATCTGACACCGGCAAATTTATCACCATCAGTGAAGACATATCCTCTATCTTAGCCAAACTGAAGATGGGATGAAGGTCAATTCCTCTGCCAAATATCAAAGATCTGCTGTAAACAAGGGATGTGTGAGAGCTTCTCAAATAAATATTTTATAATTAAATGTTTTATGCATGCACTAATATAGGGTCACTATCAGTTCCCATATATATATATATATATATATATATATATATGCATGCACGCACATGCTCACGCACACGGAGAGCATGTGTGTGTATGTAAAATCAAAAACAAGATGTTTTATGCATGTGGAACTTAAATTTTACTTTTAAAAGATGATGCTGTTTTAAATCTATCTAGATTACTATTCTGAGGATCTAGAAAAGCAAAATACGTCCTTTGCAAACTGAACATGCTATTGTTACTTATCTAGACCTTTCAAATATATTTCAAACCATACTTGAATCTAGAGTGTTATGTTTTGTAGACCTCTCCATATTGCTGCACGAAATGGCCTAAAGATCGTGGTTGAGGAGTTGCTGGCCAAAGGGGCGTGCGTACTAGCAGTAGATGAAAATGGTAAGTGAAGCGATGCAATTTGACAGTCTTAAGAAGCAGCACCTAAAAGATTATTTTTACAAGTGACCAAAGAAATAGACCTGTAAACTGGTTAATTGGGCAACACTGATGCCTATGATCCTTTGTGAATAAGATCTTCAGTTGGATAAGTATCCAGACAAGGATACTACTTCTGTATGTTTTATATCAAACACTCTGTGGAAACATCACAACAGTCCTCTTAATGTTAATTTTGCATGTACTGTCAACAGCTAGTCTTTCTTTAACCCCTGGGTGCAAAGGTGGTTTGAATTTTCTAAACATGCAAAAGACATCAGAAAATTCTGACTCTTTGCTCTAGAGTTAAGGATTATACATATCATCAGAGCATGTTTACTGGCTAGGAGAGAAATCATCAACAATTGTTTGTACCCCAGTTCATTCTGAGATCAAAGTTGGTAATCAAATTTTCTGACCAAATCTGATATTCTAGCAAATTCTTACCATCCTGTTATAAGTGTGAATATGATGTGTGACATGTTTAATTGGTGACAAAGCTTGAAAATATTTTTGTTTCAGACTTCTATGAAGTCCCTTTTTTAAACACAAAATATCTATAAGGAAAAGTCAAAACTGTGTGTTTAAAATTCCTTCCTTCCTGAAATAAGATGGTTCCTCTTACACCACTGACTCAATGACATTTAAGTATTTGATGTAACATTTCAGTGCCTCAGTTTTCCTATCTGTTAAGTAGGCATCTTTTTTATCCATCACTGTAAGCCACTTTGACAGCTATAGATGAAAAGTGCACTATAAAAGTGCTATAGATGAAAACTACACTATAAAAGTACTGAACATTATTTGCCAAATGACGCTAGTCTGACTGCATTAATTAATTCTGTTGAAGTCATAGACCGGATTTGGTCCTAAGTAAATGCACTTGTAAGAGTGTCTGTTATACTAAGACTAAAATACTGTGTTTTATTACAAAGAACACCTTTGGAGCACTATTGAAAGAGCTTTCCCTGACCCAAAATGTAGCACTAATTACGATAATAAAATGTATTAACTAAATGCATTGTACAGGTATTGTAATTAACAGCTCCTGCATATTCCACAGAATTATACCCATGTCATTAGATAAAGACTTTTTGTGTGTGTTACAGTCCCATTTATTATAGCATGCACTCTTCTACATCCCTTCCAACTGATCTGGGAGCAGCAGAAGGTTTCCAAACTATTTAATCTTACTGTTTAATTTTTTTCCTTTTGTTACTCTTCACCACACCCTTATGCTTTTAGTAAGTGACTGCTTTGTGGCACCTGATTGTAGTTGAATGCAAAGACATATTGCTTTTCTTGATACCACTGATTGCCCCACCATCAATTTGCTGTTAGAAAGTTCTGAGGAGCAGTGCTGACAGGATACTATTCCCAGGATCCAACCATTTTCATGGCTTGCAAAAGTTCCACCAAACTAAGGAGTTAGAACCTCAAGGTTATTGCTGAATGTGAGTGTTCTACAGAGCACTGTTACTACAATACCAGGCTGACCCTTTATTTCTGTTTTAATAAAGCAATCAACGAAGCTTGCATTTGGTTCAGAGATCTAAACATCCCTTCTGAAAAAAAAGCAATTAATTGAATGGAAGTATACCTGAGCTTTCTCTGTTTGCCTAGCTCCTATCTTGCTGAAAAAGGGGTACTTGAAGTATCTATTGTATGACTACAAATGAGAACCCAATTAATAAATAACATTTGGCAGCTGATTAAAAATAAATAACTGGAGTCTCACTTACTGTATCAGATGTTGTACTTAGAGTTGGGTGAATACTGCAAACATTTTCTTCAAATATTCTTTCAAAAGTAAAAGTGAATTTGCCTAAGCCACTTTCTGCAAATGTATGAGCTACCAAATTTTATCAATTTTAACTTTGCAAACTCTAGAATTTGCATTAGAAATAGTCTGTTTTGTATGAGAGAGTACATCTCTTGAAATAACCAGTGAATGGGGCTCTGAAAATCTTTTGCCAGAGCTCTGGGATAGAAAGAAGTAAATGAAGCAGATTTGGATCTAACCCCACACCATTTACAACTAATACAAATTCAGTTACTTTTGTGAGAATATAAAGAGTGAAGACTAAATTTAAACTCTTCAGTCAGGCAATATATCTGACAGCAGTGTAATGATGACTGATGTCTTGGACAAGGCTTTGCTGCCCTAAAAAGAAAAGGTTCAAATTTTCCTAATCTTCCGCATCTACCTCTCAATGAGAAATTTCAAGCCACTCCGCAAATTATAAATATGTCAGATTTATCCAATCATAGAACAAAACTAATACCATGTGATCGTAACTAATTAGCACAGTTCACATTTCTTATCTCCACTCTAAAATACTTTTAATGGACTGTTTATCATCCTTAGAAATTTTAAAACAGCAGCAACAGCAAAAAAATGAATGCACAAAAACATATCTTAGTAACTTAAACTAATGAACAAATTTGAGGAAGTCATGATCTGCTCATGGACATAATGCCAAGAGAAAAAGAGATTAAGTTAATCAATTATTATTATTATTACTAATCATTACTGGCTGCAAATTATTTGCTCAGCTCTAGTTGTATATGAAATCCACATGTAAGCAAAACTTAATCTTTTAAAGCTTTTTGTTTGTAGATTGGAACTGGAGAACATGCCAGAGGCAATGCGTGGAGGTGGGGTCATATGTCCCCCACACATGTGCCGTTTGGCTTGTACTGAGCATGCTCCCACAGACTGAGCATGCTCAGTAAGGCCGTTGAAGCCAGCTGCCCTTACTCTGTCACCACTCTTGGCATCTGGTACATGCATCATCCAAATAAGAGCCCAAGTTCATTCTGCAATTAAAATTGGGTGCAGCAATTAGTGGTTTTCCTGTTCATTTCACCAAGCCCTTATTATGTTAACCTAATTTTTAAAAATGTATTACATGCTTCCTGAATAATAGCTTTCTTCTCTTAAGTGAGGTAAATTACTGTAAATGCATCGTGTGTCCAGGAGGGTCTAGTCCCTTTCTCTGACAACTTAACTCCTAGATAAATTAGTCTCTAAAATACTCAATTGATCAATATTTATAAAATCTTTTAAAAATTCATTAATTCAGAACATAAACGTGCTTTAGATAAAAAAAATTATCTTCAAATGAAGGTCATTGTTCTCAGAATGTGATTTGTTCATATGAAATGAAGTGGAAATCAACTTCACTTCATAGTGCCATATGCTTATTTATGTTGTTGTTTTGTAATCATATTGTCTGTGTTGTGGAACTGTGTTTATCAAATGTTTTTATTCATTTTGCAAAGGCTGTATGCTGCCTTTTAAAATTGTGCTTTTTGTGGTCACATTAGCTTAAACACTCCATAAATTGTGTATTTTCCCAGCATGCCTAATTTCAAATAAGTAACACACTTTTGCCTGGCATGATTATAACTAAACATACATCTCCTCATTATGAAGTCATCTAGAGATGTATCTGAGAAATGCTCATTTCCCTTCTCAGTACCCCTCGTACTAACCATTGCCTTGTCTGCATTTGTGCCCAGGTCATACGCCAGCCCTGGCTTGCGCTCCTAACAAAGACGTGGCTGACTGCCTGGCACTCATTTTGGCTACCATGATGCCTTTTTCTCCTTCCAGTTCAATGACGCCTTTCAACTTCGTTTGTTTAAAAAAAGACAATTTAAGCAGGACGCATCTCTGCGATGGCTCCAATATGGGCAACATTAACTCTTACAGTAAACCCTTAAGTAACAATGTAGGAACAGAGGATGGGTACAATGAAAATGATTCTGATTCTGAAACATTTTGACATTGGTATTCAAAGCTTTTCCTTAATTGCATTTAGGGTTGTTTTATTTTTTTAAAAAGCTTGAATCCCACATATTTTTAAAGTATTATTGACTGAAACTTCCAGAATTAGGCATTGAAAGGATTAGTAAAATTGAAAATAATCTAGCCTTTAATATAGAAGTTAGGGATTTTCATTTGAATGAATTCACATTAATGTTCTCCAGCTTCAAGTTTCACTATATTTTCTTTAGGCCCTAAGTGCTCCTGTGAAAGTTTCTACCTCTTTTTTTTAAGTAGAAAAAGAGAAAATGCCTTTTTCTTTTTGACAGCACAAGTGGACAGGGAACTGCTGTATAAAATAATCATATGTCCTAGCTGTACAGTTGGTACACAGATGTCTTTCCAATGTGGCTTTCTTAGATTCCAAGAAAGAACCCCAATTGTCTATTTCCTAATTAACACGGATTCTGTTGACTAGATAATAGTTTGTTACACAAACCAAAGGTAAAGTTGTGCATCTTTTTAAAATATTACCTTCTCTAAGGGAAATAAAACATTTTATACTCTGTATGTATCAAGCACTTAAATATACAGAAGGCACTTTTAAAAGATCTTAGTTACAGCACACAACTAGAAGAATACTGATTTAAAAATGTAAAGCCAAATCCTGCTTGTCTCACTCATACCAATATTTTCCCACTGACATCCATGGAATTACTTGTTAAAGTCAGCATGATTCGGCCCATGATTTGTTTTTTCAATTCAGCACACACATGTATGGTTTATTTGCACTACTGAATTAGGGTCTTTAGGAGCTTCTGTCACCGGAGCAGTTAACCACTAATCTGATATCAGGGGGGAAAAAAAAAGCTGTCGATTGTGATGCATCTAAATTTGTTGCCAATTTAAATTAATTTTCATTTTCTTTTATAAACTTAGCTTGTTTTTACCAGGAATATTATCAGGTTTTAAAATATTTTTGCTAATATTTGGATTAAAATGACTAGAGCAAAGGGAAATACAGAGGAAACGAAAACATGACATCAATAGTGGACATACAAACAAATGCCAGTACATTTAAAAGCATATTATGAAAAGGGAATCATGATGTACTAGAACAGCCAGTTGACACCAGCTTGCTTAAGCAACATCAACTTTGTGAATATATCTACTCCTTCTGCCAAAGCTTCTAGGTCAAATGGACCCCGATCCTCGCCTGGAACAGATGTACAAAAGGAAGACTGAGACTTTAAACAAAAAAACTACCATGAACTAACCAGCTCTATACCACGAGGACCAAAATACTTCAGTATTTAAATGGAAGATTTTAAATTTTTTTCAGAATGCAAGTGACAGAATGAAGTAATTTTTCTAAACAATAAAAATGTAAACTTTTGGAGTAATGAATGGTCTGGGGTGTATTTTACATTTTATGACAAATTTCTAGCTGACAGCTCGACATTTGTAACTGATGATGTGTTGACCACAGTTCATTTTTTTTCCAGACTAGAGAAAATGTTCAGATACTTTTAATGTAAATGTGTTTATATTTATTTGAAATGCATCCAATGCCCAGGAAAAATAACTATGGCTTGTTCTCCTTTTTTATTTTTGTGCATCTTATTTGGCATGACACAATGAAATGTGAATCTAGGCAAGCCTGTTGGCCTGAGTGGGGAGGAGGGTGGGAATATGTAGTGTGACCATTTGGGCTCAAGATTAACCTCAGACCCTTACCCATCTGGGTGGATGAAATGTGAAGATGAATCTATCAGCCTCTGTTGGTAAGGGGTGGAGAGTGAAGTTGTGTATTCCATCGCTCGAGCACCCTTTATCAGTCAGTTTTGAATATAGAAAAAACTCCTAGCAGGAAAGGGAGGCATCATAATGTAGCTAAGATATTTGGCACAGGGAGGATAGAGGAGATTTACTGTGGCCTGGAGTAAAGAAATTTGTTGAAACTACCTATGATTCCCACTCAGGCTGTTTGAAGGCTTAAGTCTATGCTGGAAGGATGGGAGGAGTCTCCTCAGTAAACAATTCAGGCAGGGCAAAGAAAACAATAGTTTTTGGTTTTTTGAATGACCAATTCTGATAGTATTCTAGATAATCAATGCCAACATTTGCTAAAAATTCGTTGATTCCCATTCTTCATGACAGGTAAAAAAAACATTTAAAGTATTTCATTCTTAGGGAGACTTTTAATGCATATATGGGTATTTAATAGGACACAATACATTACCTGTATTTTGCCCTACTAAAATTAAATGCTTTTAATGTCTCCATGAATATTATGACATAGAAATTTTTCAAATCTTAAATAATAAAAAATAAATCTCGAGGTACTCCCTCTAAGGATTCACATTTCTCTTTTTCTGTATTTTCCTGCAATGGAGATCCCAAGCACCTGAACCATGGGCTTTCCCCTCTTACCTTAGTACTGTATAACTCTCTTGATTTTTTTTAAAATTGCTAAATAGCAATAACTACCTTACTTAAAGCACTGAAATAAGGAGAGAGACCAACATTGAAGAATGGTGGGTTCTGTGGTGTCTGTTTAGAAGTGAATGGAAATCCCACATTTTGACTTTTGCTGTTTCTCAATAGAATGACCACTTAAAATTTCATTTCTCATGGTTTTTTTATTAGAAGGAGAAAAAGGGTACAATTACTATAGAAATGCAGAGGTAATAGTCACAGTGGTCATTTTAAATTCAGCATTTCCTATTAGGTTCCAGATGATGATATCCAAGACACGAGCATTTTCCCTATAAGAAGTAATTGTGGTATCTGTGTGGAATTTGTCAACAAATGTTAACTCTGATGACCACTATATGTAACATTATAGAACTGTAGATGATCACTGAACTTCTTTGATCATTCTGTGGCCCTAATGCAAAGCCCGTTGAAGTCAGCGGAAAGATCCCCATTCAATTCAGTGGACATTGGATTAAGCACAATCTACAGATAGCTAAAGTGAATATCTGGTATTGTGTCTACTTTAAAACAAAGAAAAGAAACCAAATTTTAATCTTTTCATTGACTACAAACTAGCCATACAGTTTTATCAGTGATTTCAAGTATACTATATTATAGGAATCATAGAAAAGATACCACATTTGCTTTGTTTGTTACCCTCTTAAAGGCACTGGGAAAGTCATGTTTTGAGCATGGTACTCTTAAGAGAAGAAAGTAGGATATGGGTGAGATTTTAAAAAGTGTTCAGCTTTGGTTTTATTCTGCTTTCATTGAATTCAACAGGAACAGTTAGGCAAAATGCTAAATGCTTTTGAAAATTCCACCCTATATTTTTATCTTAGTGCAGTAATTTGTACACACTTATAGAAATAAAAGTAGGATTTAGGACTTGTTCTTGCAAACATTTAAACATTACTCCTGTAGTAATCAGTCCCATTGAGCTTAATGGGACTATTGACAGGAGTAAAGTTACTTACATGCATAAATGTTACAGGATCAGGAACTTTGTCCCTGATACTGTGAATTATAATGTTATGAGGGCTACCTCTGCACTTGTACACAGTATGGGGCTCTGTGTGAATATACCAGTCTCCCTGTGGTTCTATGTGCAGATCAGGGTTTTAGTTTGTATTTTAATGACAGATACAGGTGGACTTCACGGTAATGGTTTTTAAGTCTCCATCATAAATACCCAAAGTTAGTCTTCAGATTGTCTAAAATCTGCTGTGATTCTACATTGAAATAGCTATGGGAATTTCCTTCTATCACTACTAAAGGGGCACCATAGTGTACTTGGTATTTTTTACGCAGTAAACAACTGCCAGATTTATTATTAAATTAGAACAAATACATATAATGGATTATAATCCATTGTACTGTTGCGAAACTTGGTTAAGTATCAGTTGGGATGAATTAACGACTTGTGATTTTTATTGTTTTGTCATGTAAGAAACTTTAGAGTGCCTTTTTATATTTGTGTATTCTGGAAGTGTTTTGTGCAACTTGCTATCTTTTGTTTATTTCATTTGAGTGTTATCAAAGCAATATAAGACCAGTAAATTTTCATTTCAAGCCTTTTTGGAATGTATAAAGTAGGGTTTTTTGTATGTTCTACCTGCATTGAAATGAAAATTAATCTGCTAAATTTCTATAGGAGTCATGTATAATTTTTGCAGTGCTAAAAATGCTTTCTTATTACACACAAAGTAAACCTTAGGTCAGTGTTATAGGGAAGGATGTTTTAAAATAGTGACAATCTGAGTGTGCATAAAATGTAATTCTATGCGTTTCTTATGCAGTGATCGACATATTAAAAGCCAATATCTTATGTTTTGTCGTTTTGTCTTATATTTTATGCTTTAGCATGTGCAATATATCTTTACAAACCATGGTGATACAAATCTGGTGCCAGTGTTATATTTTGCATAACATATTTGTAATAAACAATATAAAATATTGTTTGATGGTTTTGGTGGGGTTTTGTCTGTAACGTTTTCTTATGTAAATTGGAGTTTAATGACTTCACTAAATGTCATGACTGTACAAAATGAGGAAGAAAACTTATTCCCAGCGAATGACTTGGAATCCAATCTGAATCTGTTCAAGCACAGTTTAGTATCTTTTTCAACTACTGAATGCTGTGTTAATGTAATGGAGTACCTTGATTGTAAATTACTATTGAAATGCATTCAGATGGTTATTTTTACAAATAAAAATGGTACAAATATTGTTGCAAAACTGAGTAATGTATTTTGGTCAAAATTATTGTATATTTATCAAAAACATTTTGTGAAATTACACTAGAAAAATGTTCTTTAGCAGTATAGCAGAAAAAGAAGTGTATGTATGTTGAACTGTCTATTTTTTATATATTTCTACGTTTTCTCTTATGCAGTGACTAGGTCAATTGACTCAAGAAATGCATTATGATATTACCATGTGGTTATACTTTACATAAAGTAGCAGATTTCCTATATAAGTAATTTTGTTCAGATATGTCCTTTTTTTTCAAAATTAGGTAGCTGCAAAAAATTTCAGACTATTTCATTAAAAGTGTACCTTTGTATCTTTATAGACCATCCAATACTAAAATAATTTGAGCAATACAATTACCTATTTTCATATTATAAAGCTCTATGTTCCTCTTTGTAATAAAAAGGGTTAATAACCATAAAAATTAGCTGTGTAAGTAGGTATTCAGCTAACTTTTGTGGGGGAGGAAAGAACTAAAGGCTAGCTCCACCTGTAGTAATTGGCAGAATGTGTAACTGGAGTTCTACCCTCTTGAAGAGATTAAAATACTGAAAATACGGTTGAGGAGAAATGGGAAGAAGGCAGAGAGCACTGCACTACTATATGTATGTCAGTATCTGTAGCAAAGGAGCTATAGCACATAGTAATGTGCATTGTTTTTCTGAGATCCTTGTAGTCTGATATGAAGTCCACATACTCCTTCCACTTCCATATGACCCCTGAAATGTTTGTGTCACAGAGGTGCAGATTTCAACTCTTAAGGTAACTTAGATTATTACACGGTAGCATAAGTAGTAGTATGATTTTACTGTAGTTACTCTTATTTCCTAAAACCACAATCTGTTCTTTTGGAGTTTGTAGATTGTTTGTATCATGGCAGATGCTCACAGCTATAGTTCCTCCCAACCATACTTTTGAGGATGTCACATCCTCACATACAAGGGTCTAGGTAATTCTTGGCCTTGAGCTGTTGCCTGATTCTGGTTCTGTAAAATAAAGAATGTTGTCCTTAGTGGACCCTGTTGCAGGATAGAAGAACAGATCTCACAGACCCAAAGCTCCCTTAGCAGTACATGAGGTACTTGACAACCTGTGGTGGCTCAGTCCCATTTGCAATAGGGGAGCCACCCTTTTAGAAACATCCATTGTGGCTGGCCACATGAGGGAACCAGAGCCAAGTCCAGGGTTAGGAAGAGGGCTATGCTTAATTTCCGTCAGGTCATTCTTCCTGCCGTACGGGGGCAGTTCAGACGTGGAAAAGGTGAGTAGGGAGGAGTCTCCCCCAAGGAAATCCTGTAAACCTAAGAATCCTTGTAGCAAACTTCTCCCAAAACTCTGTTCAATGTTGGAGCTCCCTTCCTCGATGTCTACCCTTAAACTTTAGTAGCCCTCCTCCAGAGCAGCAGTTCTACTACTTCTCCCCTTCCACTCTGCCGCTAACGTACAGCAACAGTCCTGAGAATCTGCTTTGTGGCACTTCCTGCACCTGCAGAATGTGTGGGAGCCAGAAAGAAAATGCCACTATGGGTCTTTTCGGTAGTTTCTTTAGCATGTACCGCTCCAGCCCTTCTGAAAAAGGCCGAGTATCAGCATTCTGTCTCCACATGCTCGCTGGGAGGAACAATACCCAAGGGCCTGGATTGATAGATAAGGCCTTGAAAACTAAACACCAGCTAAGGAAAATATCCCTTGGTGGCTCTTCTGCTCAAATTCACTTTTGTATCACATATTGGTGCAAGAGCTCCGCTTCACAGGAACCTTTGGTTTTAATATTTTTTCCTTCAGTGAGTTTTGAGCAAATTTTGGCATTAAAAGCCATTATTGGTGTGGTCGCTCAAGAGCTGCTGTCTTCACCGAAGCGGCAGGGAAGAATCCAAATGTGCTGTCAGCAACACAGGCACCAGGCTTGAGCTGGATCAACTTACAGCTACCTTCAACCAGCCCCTGCCCGGCCTGGCATGGAAACCTAGCCGGTGCCTGCCAGCGCGGAGCTTTGGGGTTGTGTTTTGCTGTGACATTGAATTCCCAGCCCCGGGGCCGGTGGTGCTGTTCAATCCCCCACCCCGCTGTTTCCTAGCAGTCCTGCTGGCAGCATGGGTCTGGAAACAGGCCCGGCAGCGCCGGTAGGGGGTAGGGCGCAGTTAGTGACTGGGCCCGGCTCTGCTCACGGCCCATGCGAGGAAGCCAGGCTGAGGCGAGGGCAGCGCCGCCCGAGTTGACCTTGCCCATAGCCTGCCTGCCCCGTACCCCTCTCGGCCGGTAGGCGGCGTCCCTCGAGCCCACCCTCAGACTTTGACTTTCCCAAGATGGCGGGCGCGTGTCGCCGGCTAGTATTTCCCAACGGAGTGTGCACGCCCTCGCGTGGCTCCGAGCCCGACCTTCCCAACATGGCTGACAGGCGCCCCTCGCTCCTGACCTCTCCAATGTGGCGGACGGGCTCCTCCAAGCTCTGACCTTCCCAACATGGCGGCCCTCAACCTAGGTTTTCGCCCGGCCGCGCTTCAGCTCCGCCTCCAGAGGCGGCCGCTCGGCGCTACCCCTCCCCCAGCCAGCAGCGGGCGGCGCGTGTGAGGCGCGGCGGTTGGGGGAGGCTGCCGGCCGACGCTCACCCGGCAGGGGCGATGGGCAGGGGCCCTGGGGTGGCGGCGGCGCTGTTCTACGGGGCGCTGGCGGCGCTGGCGCTGCTGGGGGTGCGGGACGTGCTGTTTGCGTACGAGGAGAACCGCTGCGGCATGACCTACATGTACGAGAGCCCCGAGTACCTGGTGAGTGCGGGCGGCCGGGCGGAGTCAGCCGCGCTTTCTGCCTCCCCGGCCAGCGGCGGCACCGGCTGCCCCGCGTCTGGGGCGGGCACGGCGCGGAGGCACCTGCCCGCCGCGCTCTGGGGGGCGGCCGCCTCCCGCTCCCCGCCCCGTCCGATGGGTGCGCCGCCGTGTGACGAGCAAACCGGCCTCTCCGCTTCCCTGCCCCCGCCCGGGGCGTTGGGCGGTCCCCGCTGCTCTTGGGCTCGGCCCGGGCTGGTGAGGGGAGCCCCGCTGGTCTGACCTCCTGCCTCTCCCGGTCCCTGCGTCTCCGCCGCCCCGCCCCGCGAGCCCTGCGTCTTCAGAGCAGCCGCCTGGGTTTGCCTGCGGCGTTAGCGTCCTGTGCAGCCGGTTCAGCCCGCCTGGTGGGTTAGCCACGCTTGGTTTTCACGCCCGGCCGGGGGGGGAGGAGTTTGTCTAGAACACGCTCTATAGTCCCTGAAAAAATAAAACCAAGGAAGCCTTTCTGTGACTCCTAAAGGGCTACGTTTTGGTAATCAACGGACTGTAATCCCCCTTTTGAATAGAAGGCCACCTGACCAGCGTGTCATGCAATTTACAGCAAAGCCACTGTAAATTCTATTAAGAGTTTGTAGGCTCTGCAGAAACTTGCATAACAGCTTCCTGTAGTATACCTTATAATGCAGTGGTGTGTCTGTAATCTCTCTTCAACCAAGGAGAAACTGACTGTTCAGGGAGTGTTTGTGAAATTGAGGCTGCACCAGTGCTGTGAAATGCACAAAGTAAACAGACTGAAAAGAGGGCTTTTTCTGCACACTTCCAGTTATAATCAGGCTAGTTGTTCCTTGCAGCAGTGGTAAGTACATAATTTGCAGGCAAACGAGATTCCATCTGGCTATTTTTGAGTTACAGATGAACACTGAAGCTTTTACAAAGCAAAAATTTGGGGCCAGATTTGATCTCACATCTTTTCTTTAAAAGCTGATGACAAGTTTCTTATATCTTATCCTATTAATTTCTCCTATTATAAACATGAAATAACAAATAGCATATAGAAGAGTAAAAAAACTCAACTTCAGAGAGTAATGTGATTAGTAGCTATGTATGCCAATGATCTATGCTTCACCTCCCAGAAAAAGGACTTTGCTACTCTTGAGAATAGACAGATGTGCACTGAGCAACCTCTCAATTTATTACAATAATAACCAGCTACCTACCATCCTGACCAAGACGCAGGTGGCAGCCTTTCACCTATGCCATCAAGAAGCCAAGCGGAAAATAAACACATGGGATGGATTCCAACCGGCTAATCATTCAAATTCTGTTACCTGGGATGATATTGGATCAGACATCCTTCAAAGCACATGTAGAGAAGACGAAAGGAAAAGTTAACGCCCGTAACAATATCCTCCAAAAGTTGGTCACCTCTGAGTGAGGAGCCAGTTCATTTACTTTGCAAGCCACTGCTATCATCTTGTGCTATTCCACAGCAGAGAATGCATGTCCAGTGTGGGAACTATCCATCCATGATAACCGACGGTGGTTGTGAAATAACAGGATGTCATCAACACCAAAGGATAGCCTGTACTTACTGGTTGGCATTGCACCATCTGATACCAGGAGGAAGTTAGCTAGACAAATGGAAAGATCATGGCAGATGGAAGATTCAAGGCATCCATGATATGGTCACACAGGAGTCATCAAACTTCTTAAAATCATGAAAGAGTTTTATCCTGTTGTACCTTTAGATATGACAGTTGGAGAAGCACAACAGGTTATGAAATAAAAGACTAAGTGCTGTTAGATGCACTGAAATAGATCTGGAACCCCAGGAGGACCTTCCCGGAGGGACTGATATAGACTGGTCAATGTGGTGATGCTTGAACTGCCTGAGCATGCAAACTGGCAGATCAAAGTCTAATATGATCAAATGGGACTAATCTAATGACATGAATATATGCAAGCGTGGTGAGGTGCAGACCATGGAGCACTTGCTTGTTTGCCAACACTTTGGGGATACCTGTATGATGGAGGATCTCTCTGCAGTGATGAAAAGAGCTATTGCTTGTGCATGATTCTGGAAAAAACATCTAGTTTGTGGCAAGGACACAAGAAGTCGTCTCTAAAGTGACACTTACATATGGTGTAGGACATTACAAGCATCTGAACAAAAAAATCTGATAACCGTTTTTATTGGTTTTGTTAGCAAATGATAGAAAGATTTTTGAAGTTTTTATTTAGACCTCTTTCCCTTGAATCAAGCAACGACAACTGTCTTTCTTTGAATTTGCTGTGCGAATTATGCTTTAAGATAACAAACATTTTTTCAAATACAGGAATATGATTTAATTGCAGAATCCATTAATAGGAGAAGTCACACAGTGGAGGAGAAAGCTGGTGTATATCTGCACATGTTCTGACTAGTACGGTATTTTTTGTAAAATTATTCTCAAAACTACTACAACTTGTACTGCAGGAATGTTTCATTTGTCCACATCCTGCAGGAATTTCTCTCAGACAGTGACTAAGTTAAATCCTGTATTGATTTGCTGAATGATTTGTCAATGGTTACAGTGTGTATAATGATGGAGTGCTTCCAAATTTTTTAATGAAAGGTTTCCCAACACAAACAACTGATCAACTTTTAGAAAAAAAGTCACTCTAATAAACTGATATTTAAACTTACTATGCTTATTGAAAATCACTTTCCCAGCTAATGGTCAGTTATTTGGATGGGTATGAGATGAAAACTGTGAAGTGGAGGAGAAAAACACCGAAGCACTTTTCCTTAAACAAAGTATTACATCCCAGGGTTTAAAAAGGTAACAAAGCAGCAAGTTAATTTTAGGATCTCCTACTTTGGGTGCTGCCTATCACTTTTGAAAAGGAAAGCATAAGAGAAAGCTTACTTAGTGTAAATGCAAGGACTAACCTCCTTACGTGATAACTTCATTAAACAAAACCATGTAAGTGATTAGTCTCTTTATAAATATAGTATTCAGAACTACTGGTAGCTGAAACCTACTTCAGCTGCAGTATACTACCAACTGGCAAGTAATTGGCAAAATCTCCTGTTTTGATTATAGAACTGGAAGTTGCCTGAAATTAACACCCACTGGCATGACTATTCTATTAGTTGATTGACAGCACTTAAATTCTCATTATCTGTTTTATGAGCAAGTTTTATGGTGAGGAAAGGTGCAAGATTGAAGTCTCAATCTACAGACTTGTGGTAGAACAAGCAGTGGAAGTGCAAAATTCTGCACGTTGCCTTAACAATATGCCTGACGTCATAGCGGGAGGGACAACATCCCAGAATGTTCGTCTCCGAAGTAACTGGCATTTGTTGTTTTTGGAGAAAAAAAAATAAGTTTGAGGAAAGAAAATGAGGTAGACTGGATGGCTTAGGTATTGTATTCTGTTATTTATTGTTTGTATTACTGTAGCTCCTCGGAACACCAGTCATAAACTAGAACCCCATTGTGCTAGGTGTAGTACATACACAGAACAAAATCCATCTACCTTTTATCTTTAAAGTGCCTGTTTAAATGTAGCTAAGGTTGGCAGCAGCGGAAAGTTATTTGACAAGTAATTGGTGTATGTCAGAGCTATCTAGCCTGACTTTAAGTGGCAAGTATCCACATCACAAAAAACCACATTCACCACTAATTGGCGTTCTTGTTTTCAAGCACCCAGAAATATGCTAGACACCTCACAAAAACAAATAATGACGTGGTACCTAACTTGAGGCACTTTCAACCTAAGTTTAACATGACAAAATGTGAAGGTCCTAAATCTGTCTATTTAGAGTTTTATACTGCTGCCAATCATCATGGTATCTGAGTGTCTTCCAGTAAAATCCGTAGCAAAATCTCTAGTAGGCTTTAGGAAGTCTCTAGCATTTCTCCATTTTTGGGGTAGAAACTTGGTGTGGGGTGGGGGGTTTTTGTTTTTGTTTTATTAATAGGAGTTATGGAATAGAAAGGAATGTCAAAAGTGGACCAAAAAAGCAGGAGGGAAGGGGAGCTGGAGGACATTTTGTCATGTTAAATTTAGGTTGTAAGCCCCTCAAGTTAGATAACAATTGGATTGTGCAGTTATTCAATAAGTCAGGTACATACCTTGCTGGTTATTTTAACTTGGGATTTTTCTGTCCTTTCCTCTCACTCACTTCTGATAAATGAAAAGGGGAATTTTATGACAGAATTTGAATAAGGTGAGGGAGATGGCTTGGCACAGAGGTTCTTGGTACATTGGAGGCAGAAATAGAAGGGAATAAAAGGGGCTGCAAGGCTGGCAAAATTGGTGGGACAGGATGTGAGGGAATTTGAAAAGAAACTGCATTCAATTCAATTACAGCTGTGAGACAGGAGGGTTAGGGGACAGCTGGAGAGTGGTAGAAGGGAGATATAGAAGCCCTAGAATAATCAGGGTCTTGTTCCCTGTGGACTGAAGAGAAGTTACCATAGGTTAATTAGTGCACTGGGAGCCAATTAAGGCCCTGCCAGGGACCTGATTAAAAAAAACAAAAAACCCTGCTCCAGCCAGGCAGTGTGTGAGAAGAAGGAGAGCTGATGAGTGCTGCAGTGCAGTGACTAACGAAAGACCAAAAGAACCAGGTGAAGGGGAACGCTGTGAGGGAGGCTTCCTTGCCAAACCCCTGGCCCAAAGACACAGATGCTTGAGGGGAAAAGGACCCTGCCAAAAGGGAGGTATGAGGATGAGAATCATAGAATAGATGACCTCCTGAAGTCCCTTCCAACTCTAATATTCTATGATTATTAGAGTTGGAAGGGACCTCAGGAGGTCATCTAGTTCAACCCCCTGCTCAAAGCAGGACTATCCTCAACTAAATCATCCCGGCGAGGGTTTTGTCAAGCCTCAGCTTAAAAACCTCTAAAGATGGAGATGCTACCACCTCCATAGGGAACCCATTCCAATGCTTTACCACCCTCTAGTGAAAAACTTTTTCCTAATGTCCAACCTAGACCTCCCCCACTGCAACTTGAGACCGTTGCTCCTTGTTCTGTCATCTGCCACCACTGAAAACAGCCTATCTCCATCCTCCCTGGAGCCCCCTTTTAGGTAGTTAAAGGCTGCTGTCAAATCCCCCCTCATTTTCTCTTCTTCAGACTAAACAGGCCTAGTTCTTTCAGCCTCTCATAAGTCTTGTGCTCCAGCCCCCTAATCATTTTTGTTGCTCTCCGCTGGACTCTCTCCAACTTGTCCACATCCTTTTTGTAGTGGGGGCCCAAAACTGGGCTCAATACTCCAAATGTGGCTTCACCAATGCCGAATAGAGGGGAATAATCACTTCCCTCCATCTGCTGGCAATGCTCTTACTAATGCAGCCCAATATGCCATTAGCCTTCTTGGCAACCAGGGCACACTGCTGACTCATATCCAGCTTCTTATCCACGGTAACCCCCAGATCCTTTTCTGCAGAACTGCTGCCTAGCTCGTTGGTCCCCAGTCTGTACCTGTGCATGGGATTCTTCCATCCTAAGTCCATGACTCTGCACTTATCCTTGTTGAACCTCATCAGATTTCTTTTGGCCCAATCCTCCAATTTGTTTAGGTTCTTCTGTATCCTATACGTCCCTTCCAGGGTATCTACCACTCCCCCTAGCTTAGTGTCATCTGCAAATTTGCTGAGGGTGCAATCTACCCCCTCTTCCAGATCATTAATGAAGATGTTGAACAAAACTGGCCCCAGGACCGGAGACTCCCCTGGGCAGAAGAATTGGAGGAGACCCTGCCTAAGAAGAGGGGGTGGGGAACCCCAGAATCTAAAAGGGCAGAGGGGGACGGTAGCCCAGAGGAAAACTGCAGCCAGAAGCACTGTCAGCAGTGCATAGCTGCTACTATTAGGACCCCTGGGCTGGAACCCAGAGAAGAGGATGGGCCTGGGTCCCTTCCCCCTACCCTCTTGCCCCCCTGGGCACTGTTGTGGTGGCCAGTGCCCAGAAATAGGGGCAACAGGTGGCACCCTGTCTGCACACGAAAAGGAGAAGTGCAGGACCCATGGTAATGGAGCTGGCGATTTGCCCCACAGCCTCTCTCAAAGACCGAGAGCTTCAACTTAGCATACAGAGCAGTGGAAGAGTAAGTGATTTGGCTGTTGGGAGAGAAAGGAAGGAGGGATTTTTAAAAAAAGTTGTGGAGAAAGAAGTGGCCTCTTCTTATCAGGAAAGCATAAATCTTTGGTTTCTGTTACAAGTATATTTGTGTTTATGGAAATGTAAAACAAATAAAGGCCAAACTCCTCATCCAAAAAATCAGGGCTATAACTCAAAAGGTAGACCAAGCAAATGAAAAGCCAATCTTTTGTTAAAGGGGTTGATTGGACTGTTTTTCCAGTGACTTCTTATTTGGTCCTAAGCAGTATCATTTGATGACCCTGAGTGTCAAAGCTCACTGGTTTAAGTCATCCAACCTGAGGTACAAGGAAGTGCTTTTATTCTCTACTAGAAGAATCCCTTGCTTATGTCCACCTCATTTTATTACCTATTTGTAAAATAAGGATAGTAGCAATTTATTCAGGATCGGGTCCAGTGGCCTGTATGCCAGTTGTAGTGGGCCATTTGGCAGCTTTGAAAGAGAAGCCAGTTTTATTAAGAGAAATATGAAACTAAACAAAGCCATTGACTAATTTGCTTAAAATCTCCCTATGCCATTTAAAAATAATAATAAAATCCAGGTTACAATTGAGGTCGGGTTGATAAATCAGTGAGTTAATAATATGAAATGGGATGAACAGTTGATCAAAGCATAGAATCTGCACCATCAATAATCACATCATGAGATCAATGCAATGCATGATAAATTACAGTCTAACTCTCAAATGCTCCATGAGGCGTCTCTTTCTCAGGGCTTATCCACACATAAATCCCTACAACAGCACCACTGCAGCTGTGCTGTTGAAGCGCTTCCATGAAGATGTTGCCTACACCAACGAGGGGTTCTCCCATTGTTGTACGTATTCTACCTCCCCGAGAGGCGGTGCTACGTTGATGGGAGAATTCTCCCATTGATCTAACACTGTCTATACTGAGTGTTAGGTCAGTTTAACTGCATCATGTTGGGTGAGGATTTATCACACCCCTGAGTGACGTAGTTATACTGACCTAATTTCCAAATGTAAACCAGGACTCAGCCCTGAAATGTCACTAGACTTCTTCGAAGTACGAGTAATGGACTAATGTACTCAATTTCCTCCCTGTTACCAGATTTGCCCGTCACTTTGGGGTATGCTTATTTATTAGGGTTACTTTCCTGGAAAAGGGGGTGTGATTCTATTAGTGTGCTGCTTGTGTTACTTGTGTGTTCATAGGGTTACAAGTCCCCTCCCAATGGAGCTATCCTGCAGGACCTAAGGTTTTCAGATTCAAATAAACCCCCCACAGATACACACAACCATTCCAGATTAACTGAGTGCGTCTGAGCAGACCGGGCTATCAGCACTCTCAGCTGACCCCTTATACATCCCTGAACTCAGCAGGCTGGGTGACACAGCACTGTCAGCTGTCACCCTCATGTGCCCGTTGCACCGCACCAGAATGGAGCACACTTATGAGCAGGCTGGGTCCAAACAGCACTTTTCAGCTGTTCCCCTTATGTGCCCCCTGGACTCAATCAGGCTGGGTCAAACAGCACTTTCAGTTGTCACCCTTATGCGCCTCTGGACTCCGTAGGCTAGGCAGAGCAGCACTTTTCAGCTACCCCCTTTATATGCCTCTTCACAACACAATTGTTCTAGCAGTAACCCTCTTGATAAGCAAACCCCATAGGATTTTGGGCACTCCAGGGATCTTTGGCTTAGGTAAAAGAAGCGTTGCTGCAGAGCAAGGTAGGGAAGCCAAGAACACAAAGAAGTAAATGTATTTAGAGAGAGAGAAACTGGCAACCAGCTTGATTACAATAGTTAGTTTATTGCCAGGTATATAAAACTTATGATACTAATAGTGATGCCATACAAGGAGAGAAAAGCAATCTAACACTTAAATACAACAAAATTACAGTAGGGGTATTGGAGAAAGCTAGCCCAGGTTGGCTTACAAAAGTAGAAAGTTATACCTGGATTAAAGAGAGAGAGAGAGAGAGAGAGAGAGAGAGAGAGAATTGGGAAAGATGGGGGGGGATCTCACCACTCCTTGCAGCTCAGAAGTTCCCAGGAGACAGGCTGTTCAGCTTAGGGTCAGGAACACTTGAGGGAGAGGCAAACCCCACAACAGGATCAGTCAGGAAAGCAATGTGGGTCCAGGCATCAGAAGAGGAAAGCAAGAGAGGGTTTAAACTTGGGTAGGGGTTTTTTGTAGAACCAGGTTTGTTTGTGGGTAAACAATGTCTCTTCAGGGAGGTTTTCTTTATGCTAGACAATAGGAGCTGATCACTCCCAGCTATGGTCAATGTTCCTTGGGGGAGCTCACAATGCAACCAGGCAGATTCAGTGTTTTGCATGTCAATACTCGAATGGTCTGATAACTGCGGAGCTGGATGTGAGTTCATTTACATCAAGAGCAGAGATCTCCCATCATGCAGTGTGTCCCTGCCTTGCCAATCCCAGAAGTCAGTGCGATTCCTGCTTTGGAGCTTGGTTCTCCATTCTTCATGCTAATTCTTGTTCCATCTTCGATGTAAATGAGGCTCCAGTTCTCCATTCCATGTGCTAATTGAGATGCCTCTTTTTACATCTTCCATGTAGATGAGGCTTGGGGAGTTGTCTTAATCCTATCACCCTTGTTGGGAGGGTTTTAGGTGTGTCTCCCACAGCCTTTTCATAGCTTTTGTTTCTGGTGCAAGCAGAGGCTGGGGGGATTCAGGTGAGCCAGAAATAGAATAGGGGTTTTTCACCCTGGTTCCCCAAGAACACAGAGCTGCCAGGTAACATCCCCTTCCAGCTAATGTGTCTACTTTCAGTTCAGTGGTAATTAGCAACTCTGATTTCTTTTGCAGATTTGAATAGTTAACACTGACATCTGTAAGAGTTCAGGATGATGCTCTGATCTGGAGTAGGATCTGCATAGAATTTGTATCTAATTATTTGTGCCCTTTTAAAATAGATTTATGTATGTGCTACCACAAGGTCATGTACAGTCTCACACATTCACCTTAAAAGGTTAGAAAAATCAATTAATTGGCAGGCATCCCTGCACCAGTATTCTTTTTAAAATAAAGAAACCAAAGGAAGAATGATACTTAAGAAATAAATAAAGATCTGCTTTTCAGCTTGCTTGGTCATAGGAATACTAGAGTCAGAAATTGCTGTTTAGGAATGAGATGATGTTGGTTCTGCCTTGGTACCTTATGCTGGCCAATGGGCTTGCATGGGGTAACTGATTGGTCAGGCAGACATGGCTTGCAATGGTCTGGGTACCTCTTTCTGGGACTAGCCCAGAGAAAGTAGGAGCATCAGCCACTCTTGATTTCATTGTGGTGGCCTGAGAGGAGGAACGCTTCATCCATATTTACCTTGACCTGTAAGATTGTGATTCAGGCTTGTTACTCTCCCTGGTACCTCTCTGGAGATCTCATAGGTGAATCCAGGGGCTCACCGCTCTTGCTCCCTAATATTGCGATCCAGTCCTGGTTGTGTTTGGTCAAGCATAATCTTTGGTCTGTTTTGGAGGCTCCCTTCCCATCAGCTGGTAGTTCTTTTGATCTATACCACAAGCACATGCTTAATTTCAACATATGAGGCATGAGATCAACAGGAGATGACATCTTAAAACCCTTTTTTGGGTTAATAGTTAAGGGGTGCACTGGACTTCTAGTCCATTAAGGCCATAGACTTGACTTGTTTTTGCCCACTCACAAATCTTCTTGCTCAGCATGTTCAGTTTGAAGAAAATCTAACAGTTTCAAGATAATCTCTTATTTATAAATGGAGTACATTTGAACTAGAAGCTGGTGAAACAGTTATTTTAGTCACTTTTCAGGTAGAATTGCGTTTTAGGGTTTTAACTTTTAAGTAAAATTGGCATGTCCTATTTCAGAGTAGAACAATATTTTGCAGCAGCATGATTCTGGAACCTCTTATATTTGGGATGATGATGGTCACATGGTCCCGGTCTACACTTACCTTCGGGATTCGGCGGCAGTCGACGGGAGATACACAAGCGACGTAAATCACTTGTGTGTATCCCATTGACTTTGCTGTGTCTGCTCTGCGTGCCGTCCATGCTACACTGCGTCGAAGGGAACAGTGTTCCTTTCGACACAGCGCTATGCCACTTATTGGGGTGGTTTTCCTGCATCACTTGCTGGATTGACTGAGCGGGTCTACACAGACTGCTCAGTTGATCCAGAGCAATTGATCTGATGGTGGCGAATTTGCTGCCGCAGTGTAGACCCAGCCTTGGATGCCCCAATTTCTAGTCCTGAGACTTCAGGAGGAATTTTTAATGGTCTTAGTGACAAGGATTTCCACAATGTTGTTTTTCCTTTAAGATATGTTGAAATTAGGATGCATCTTTATTTTGTGTACAGATATTTCTTCTCTTTAAGTTCACTGTAGTTTTATAGCTCTGAAAAATGAATAATTGCAGTTCACTTGGAGCTTGATTTGAAGCTCACTGAAGTCAGTGGGGTTTTTTTTTATTGACTTTAGTGCAGTTTGGATTAGGGTCTGATTGTCCTGCTACTGTTGCCTATTGCTGGCTTCAGCTTTTGAGATTGGCTATATGTAGTAAAAATAATAAATAAATAAAGCTACCAGTTTTTTGTTTTATCTGTAGTAACTTTTCATAGGTTCTTACAGCAAAACCCCTTTAAGCCATGCATTCTATACACTGTCAAAATGTAAAGATGAAGCAATGTGTAATACATAAATTAGAATACATGCTGTATAGACTTTTTGCTTGCTACAGTATAGGCACTTGCTGTTCTGAAGTTAAAACAACAAACAGAAGCTAATGTATTTTGTCCTTTCAGGCAACTGTTAGTCAAGACAACAAGCTTCTGTGTTACAGAAAATACAAGCCCCAAATTGATTAAAGTTACAATTAAATTACTAAAAAATATTACAGAAAAAAGAGTATTAGTTGGAAAGACCACAAGACTGCAGTATAAAACATTTCTCTTTTTCTGAATGCATCATACAGAATAGATCTCTCCCCCCCCCCAAAAAAAAAATTAAAACCTTTGTTTTGTTTTCATCACTGCTAGATTATAAGAAAAAATTATTTCCATGGTAGTTATTGGTAGTTTTTTTCCTTTCCTAAATTTGTGTGAGCATTACTGAGGATAAACCCTCTTCTTCATCTGTAGTGACGCAAATTGCTTTTTTTGTAGTTATGGTTCATTTGCATTTTAGGAGTCCAGTGACTTGAATTCTTAGGAGTTGCTAAAGATCCATTAATTTTAGTCAGATATTATATGTTTTAACCATAAGTATTTCTTGTCACAGAAAATAAAACTACCCAAGAAAATATCCAAACGCTATACAGCCTATGAGCTCTATCTCTATGGAGAAGGGAATTATGCCGAAGAAAACAAAAATCTGATGTTAACAGGGATTCCAGTTCTCTTCCTTCCTGGGAATGCTGGGAGTTACAAGCAAGGTAAGAATATAGTAAAGTGAATTTTGTAAGTTGTACAAACAGTTTTAGTTTAGTTTTAATTTTAGGGTTTAGTCTCTGTGAAATATTACCAAAGAGAGACACTTTTAGTGGTAAAATCTGCTACTGGAATGACATCTAAATGCCTCTTTACTACCCTTTTAAGTACAAATAATGAAGAATGTTACTTACAGTGTCAAGGAGATATGAGGGCCATATTATCAACTGGTGTAAATTGGTGTGGCTCAGTTTAAGTCAGTGAAGCCATACTGATATTCACCAGCCAAGAACCCAGTCACACACAGGTGTTTACCTGGAATGAGACTTCATAGACACATCTGCTCAGCTACTGATGGCCTCTGATCTTCTTTCCTTGTGTCGTTCCCCCCCCCAATCTAACTTTAGAGGAACTGTATTAAAAAACCCTAGGGGGTTATTTTTATTGAAAAATCACATACCAATTACATTCCCAGTGAAATAGACAAAGGACAAAAAGATACTTAAATATTTGGTTACCTTTTATTCAATACTCAAAGTGCATTGAGTTACTAAATAAATAAATAGCACACCTGTCTATTTGTTTGAATACTAATCCTTAATGGACGTGGGGTCTGATTAAAAATGTGCAATCAGACATTTCACTCAGCATAATAAAATCACTGGAAATGACATATTATAGAATGCTCTCTGTTAACAGTGTTAAATAGAGACAACTGATGGCTGTATTTCTGTATAATGCCTCTGTAAACAAAAGCTGTTGTAATGATTTTTTTTTGTTTCTAATATTTACATAGCAAGGATTTGTAACCTGCTAATACTTCATAAATAAATAAATAGTAAAACAAAAACAAAGAAATAGCCAAACTTTAAATTACTTGACTCAATAGAATGTATTATTTAACCTATTAAAATCACAGATTTAATTCTGGGCCTGATTCCCCATGGCATTATACCAGTTTTACCCCAGTGTAACTCCACTGAAATCAAATTGATTTCACTTAAAACTGAAGTAATGCTGTGTTGAATCAGTCACTTCATGTTTAAGACAAATGTATGTTATCTGTCCAGTGATGTAACTAAACATTTGTACACAGTTCTACATGAAGTCAGTTGTCCTAAGTTAAGATGACTTGATTGTGTTGCTTTGTTTCTTTCACATGACTATGAGAGCGGGGCCAAGGCCAGGTCTGGGGCTGGTCTGAGGCTGGCGGTGGAGCTGGGGCAGTGGCTGGGAACAAAGCCACAGCCAGGGGCGAGGTCAGGATCGCAGCTGGGGCTTTGGCTATGCTCGGCCCAGCTCCCATTCCAGCCATGGCCCCCAGCTGCAGCCCCAGCCCCGAGTGAGGCCTTGCTCCTGGCCCTGGCTCTCAGGGGTGTGTGTACGCAAACATGAGTAAGATGGGGCATGATGTAAAAAGTGTGGGGACCACTGATTTAGAGCTGGGGCTGAGGCTGGGAGCAGGGCGGTGTCCAGGCCAGGAGCCACAGCAGGGTCAGGTCTGGGGCCGGGCGTGGTGCCAGAAGTTGCCAAGGCTGGGGTGGAGCTGGGGCTGCAGCCAGGAGCAGAGTCACAGCAGGGCTGGGCTGGGAGTGGAGTGGAGCGGGGCTGGTTGGCACTCCCTTCCTGCCCCCCCACAGGGGCTGGCCCAGGCCCCACCACACACCCCCAATGTTCCTTCACACCCCACAGTGTAGGGACCTCTGCTGTAAATCAGAGCTTCACTGTTGCTGCCGCTAGTGGGCTCCAGTGGTGAGTTGTCGCTTGTTTTCACTATCATGGATACATCCTAAAAGTCACTTGTGCTTCAGGAGCACAGCATCTGTGTATGATTCCTGCAGGGAATCACTCTGTTGGTCCTTACATTTCACTAACCTAAGCAGGAAAAATCCACAGGCTGCTGCTCAAACCCGGTCTGTTGTATTACACGATTACTGCCAGCCTGGCTGGCCTGCAAAAATCTGATTTATGTTAACTTGAATGCTATTTTAGAGCAGTCATATTGAATGAAAGTACAGCTGAATTAGAAGAAGAGATAAAAGTCACTAGCTACTGTAGAATTCTAAGGCCTTTGATTATCAAATCTCGTTTTAGGTACGTTACAAATAAGCCTCAACTCCTCCTCCCATCTACAAAAGCGGTTTTGGATCCCCTGCTAGCTACCTGATGGGCAAGGGCTCCACCATAGCATGTTGTTCCAAGTCTTCATGTAGTCTCTTTCTTCATTCTGTAAAAACTAATTATCCCCTGCTGTACTTCATTCCATTCAGAGACCGGAAGTAATAGTTGTATATTTGTAGAGGAAAATTAAGGTATTTTAATACCTTGCAGTTCTGTAGTGCTTTATGTGTTTTTGAAAGTGTTGTACAAACATTAACTAAATATAGCATAAGTGTTATTCTGAAGACAGTCATTCTTCATTAGGCCATTACTCTTGTTTTATAGAAAAGTGCTTTGATACAGAATTACTCAGTGCTCTAATGGTGATGTTAAAAAAAGCTTGTGCTTTTGTAAACAATTAGTATGTGCACCAAAATAGTTTGTTAGTAAGTCAAATATTATTTTTAAGAAGCTGAGTAAATAAGCACTTATCCAATGAGTAAATTGTGCTGACTTTTTTAACCTTCACAGGTGCTTTGTGAATTCGTTTGACTGAGATTATACATAGTAATAATTTATAGCTTTAGAAAATATATTTAAAGGCATGTGAGGACAATCGTATCCAAAGAAGATGACTGAAATAATCATCACACAAGATGCCATATGGACACTTGTAATTATGTTTAAAGTAGTACAAATCCCATTGTCAACTAATTGTCTTTTTGAAAGAACAGCAATACAGAGAGTGACCATTTAGTAATTAAACAGAAACCTAGAGTGATCTGGGTCACTTGGTAATCTGGGCCAATTTAAACAAAATGTATGTTATGACAGCCAAACTGAAGGTCATATATCTAGGAACAATGATACCTACAGAAGGGGGACTGCATCTTGGAAAGCTATGACTCTGAAAAGGATTTAGGGACCATAGTGGAGCTCCCGGTATGATGTTGGGGCAAAAATGGCTAATGCAATGGTTGGATATATAAATGGAGGAATAGTGAGGCAATTTTACGTGGCATTTGTAAGACTGATAATAGAACACTGCATCCTCTTCTGGTGTCCCCATTTTAAAAAGAATATTGAAAAATTGCAGAGAGAAGAGCCACAAAAATTATTTGAGAGCTGCAAAAATGCCTTACAGCAGGGGTGTCAAACTTTTTTTGCTGGGACCCCCTTTGAAAATATTCCAGACTGTGGTGACCCACCCAGAAGTAATGACCACTCCCCCATGCCATGCCATTCTTACTGGCATGCCCAGGGGGCTGACAGCTCGCGACCCATCCCATATTAACCTCACAACCCTCAGTTTGAGAACCCCTGCCTTACAGTGAGGAACTTGAGAGCTAAATCAAGCAAATTTATTTAAAAAACCAAGAAGAGACTTGATTAAAATGATTTAAGTACCTTTATGGGGAGAAAATACCTGATACTAAAGATCTTTTTAATTTAGGGAAAAGAGGCATAGCAAAGATCTCCCATAGTGGCTGGAAATTAAAGCCAGACATATTTGTATTCAGAGTAAGGTACAAAGCTAACAGCGAGGTTGATTAACCATTGGAACAAGCTACCAAGGAAGGTGATGGATCCCCCTCTCTGGAAGTCTTCAGTTCAAGAATGGATTCCTTTCTGGAATATATGCCTTAGTCAAGCACAAGTTGTTGGGTTCAGCATAGGAATAACTGGATGAAATTCTGTGGCCTCTGTTATACAGGTGATCAGATTAAATGGCTTATGGTCCCTTCTGATCGCAGAATCTATTATTTTTACCCGAGTGCTCTGGGAATTAGTTAATATCTGTTCTGTGCTTTGAATATGTGGTTAGCTTTTTCAGCAGGGCTCATTGAGGTTGTTTGATACCTGAATTTCTATAGTGAGAGGATATTTCCAGGGGTGAATAAAGACCAAGGAGAATCTAGATCTCAAAAAATGTTGCTTTGAAGGAGATACTTGCCTTTTGACCCCAGGTAGACATTTCCCCCCAGCCCCAGGTATTCTTCTTTGCAGTCTTTATACTGTTTTCACAAACTAGTCATTTCCAGCCTGGGAATGGGTCCCGTCTTTCAGCTGTGCAGTTTCTAAGATCTGTATTTTCAACCACTTACTCTCTATTTGCCCCTGTCTCAGTAGTAACTGAGTGGCAGCGCTACAGTGAGAAGGCCATGCTTGGTAGTAGCCAGGGCTGGTCAAGGAAAGCAGATCACATATGGCATCTTGCAGAGAGAGGATTTTATTTCTGCAAGGCTGAAGATTTGGGAAAGAAAAAGTGGGAGAATCACATCTACCCATGTGGTGAGAATGAAGGAAAAGTGCTTTCTCCATGGCTCCATGTTTAGAAGTCAGGCTACCCAGGTCCAGTGTTGTGCAAATGACTATTTGGTAGATCCTGTCAATGGTAGTGCATCTAGCATAAGTCTAGTATAGTCCCCTTGCTAGGCTGTCCTATTGATGGGTAATGAGAGGGAAACTAGATCTGGAGGAGAATGCACACCTATGGTCCAATCTGATGCTTTTGAGCAAACTGTATATAATCCAAACAAACTGTCTTTTCAGTGGTCATGGAGGTTTATTAGACGGGTAACAGATTTAATGACTTGTAATGAGTCTTGAAATGAGTATGGTACTTCCTTGTAGTTAACTTATCTATAAACTTTCCTCTTTTTTATCAAGTTGCATTTTCTTTTGAAGGATTTTTATATGAAACTTTCAGTATTCTTTGCTGTGTCAAAGGAAAATTTTAAAAAATACATTCTTGCTTATCTCATGTTTACATTTCTTATCGATTGACTGATATTTTTCATTCTAATTTCTCATGTATGTATGTCTTAAAACAAGGTAAGTAAACTTTTAGGTTGGCAAAAGAGGAAAGATTTCCCCTCCTTTTGACACATACAAAGAACTTGCATGAAGTGAACACTGGTCAGGTTTAAAGAACTTGAATAACCAGTGGGAGTAAGATAATGTTTATTTTTTACTAGATATAGTGAATTGCTTGTATTGGAGAATTCAACTGAGAATAGTAGCATTGACTAAAGTTAGAAGAAAGGTGATTAACTAATGCAATTTCTTTTCCTAGTACGTTCTCTTGGCTCTGTAGCACTTAGAAAAGCAGAAGACATTGACTTCAAATACCATTTCAATTTCTTCGCTGTCAATTTTAATGAGGAGCTGGTTGCATTGTATGGTGGTAGTCTGCGGACACAAACCAGATTTGTGCATGAGTGCATTAAAGTAATTCTTAAGCTATACAAGGTAAGAAGTGAAGTATGCAGATGAATAGGATTTTGAGGGCTTTTTTCCTTTTCTCCTGAGATACTGGGGATGGGGATTTTTGTCCAGTTGTGAGATGGAAAATTTAAATTATAATAGATTTGATTATGTGATGGGGATGTAAGTGGAAAAAATACTCTTGTTTTAGTCTTTTTATTTTATTTGAAAACAGTGCAAAATGTATCCAAAGCTTTGGGCACCCTTGCCATGAAAGTGAACACAAAATACAGAATTTTAAAAAATAAAATCAACAGTTCTGTGTAATATGTGAACTTCTTTTTAATAGAAATACAGTAGGTTCATTTATGTTTCAGAACTGTTTATTTAAATATTTGACAGAATTTATAAAACATTCTTTTATGCAAAAGCTTGTGCGCTAGCCTGCTTGCTTAAGGTTCTCAAACATTATAACATCAGCTATTAGTTAGAGTTTTTGAAGTACAGCACCTCCTACATGCTAACTTTTCCTTGTGATGAGCCCCTAACCTACTTAGTGATTTTTGGAAGACAATAGCATCTAAAGTACAATTCAATTCGTAACAACTTGTCAAACTATTAAAACAGACTATTTTCTTTGGGCAACATGATTAATTTAAGAGAAACACATACAACTGTTAACTAAATGACAGGTCAGTATCCAAGTTTCACCTTTTTGTTTAAATGAATGTTTTCAAATTCTAACTTTGAGTGATTACGTTTTTCTTTTTCTGAAGGATCAAGAATTTGCGCCAAGCAGTGTCGCAATAGTAGGTCATTCCATGGGTGGTCTTGTTGCAAGAGCATTGCTCACTCTAAAGAATTTTAAGCCTAAACTTATAAACCTCCTTATTACACAAGCCACACCTCATGTTGCACCTGTAATGCCTTTAGACAAATATCTTATTGGTAAGTTTACTTCAGTTAAGATCATCTTGCATTGGGCACTAACTGTTTCTTTCTTAGTGTTGGAGTGTGTGTGTGTGAGACTTTGCTGCATTACTGTGGCCTGAAAACTTGTTGTTATGGAAGAAGACAGATGCTCTTAGATCCCCTAATCTTCCACTCTCTTTCTGTTATTTGACAGAAGTTGGACGCTAAAAGAACATCAGTCTATATCACATAAATATCAAAATATTGTCTTGCAGCTTTTAACTTGGCTTTTGGTTTAATGAGAGGAGCACTTAATTTCTAACACCTTATACAGAAAATAGAAGTAATTTGGAACCCTCTAAATTACAGGTCAAAATGATTTCTTGTTTCCTCTGTGATCAGTGCTTCTTTGTTAAACTTTTATATTTAAAAATCGCCTTCTCTTCTGACGGAATGCCTAGTTGTTCTGTTACTTTTTATGCTTTTGCCAAGTTTCATCCCTGTCTCAAGGAACTCAAAGGCATTTGGGGGGAGTGGTGAGAGAGAATATTAATTTCAAACATTGGTGTTAATTGAAATTAAATGTTTGCAGCTAGCATAAAACATACAAATCTGCAGAGCCCAACAGGAGTATAGAATTGCTATATTGATGTTGTTATATCAATACTCAAGAATTATAATTATTATGATGCCAGACTTGGTAAAAATACCCATTTCAAAACTTATGAATGTGTACTGGGGCGTAGTGTATTTTATTTTGCTGTTATATGTTGAATTTTTTGTGTTCTAGTCTTTTTGCTTGCATTTTCTGGCAGCTAAACATGAGTGATCCCTATCCCCTTTGTCACTGCTGCCTTTCTATTAATTTCTCCTAATTAATGTCACAGATATATACTTCCCTCTGGCGTTCCTTATTGATCACTGTTGCAGTACTCTGAACAGGCCATTACAGGGTTTGGCAGTGTATTGCAGTTGATGCCTTAACCTGTCTGTCATAAGAATAAATACTTGAAAATGTATCCTCTGCTGGTGTAAAAAAGTATATTGCATCTGATTTGCCTGATGCCCCCTGCATTGGGTACAGAAATACAGTGTTGTTTTCTAAAACAAAACTCAAAAATGGAAACAGACGCTTGACTGTTGGTAGGCTGCCAGCATACTCTCAAAAACATTTCTTATTAAATACTGTGGGGAAAAAAATCTGCTTTTTCTTTATATAAAATGAATTTTAATCTATTTTCAATTTTTTGAAGATTTTTATACCACTGTAAACAATCATTGGATTTTGACGGCCCAAGATGTAAGAAATCTAACTACCCTTTCTGTGGCGGGAGGATTCAGAGATTACCAAGTTCGTTCAGGACTTGCTTTTCTACCAAGATTAAGTCAGCATAACAGTGCCTTATTTGTTGTGGTAAAACATTTTTTTAAATTGTCTTCTAATGTTGTTATGTTAACAATTTATGGAACATATGCACTTGTGTCTAAATGCAGTATGAATAGCATAATATAATAAATTCGTATTGTAGTACTGCTAGGTTTGAAAGAACACATCTGATAATGAGATGTCATATGCCAATTTCACTTTGGAGTACAAGGGTGACATGGAGTAAATATTTCATTTTGCAGTTACTTTTTTCACTCTGCTTCATAGTCCTCAGATATGGTGAATTTAAAGCAACTTGCATCACTAGTAATAAATAAATGGAAATTTGATTTTTCTTTAACCTGCTTTATAACAGAATTCAGTTTGCTAGTAATTAAGAGATATCCCAAGGAGTAGTATTGGACAATGGCAATTGTCAACAAATGCTTTCTCATGTGCTGTGCCGTATTGGTGGTCTATACATATGGTGAGCAAGGGGGTGCCAAGGGATTGACAACATGTATATTGAAGAATGTAGGTACATGGTGTCTTTGTTGTGCTGATAAACCGCGGATTTATATTTTTATCTCCACCAATCCCATTGGAGGTATGGAGTGATTTACCTGGGGTTAAATGGAAATGTGGGTGTTGTTAAGGGCTAGTGACTTGAAGCTCAATTCAGACAAGCGAATTATTTCCCTGTTGCTGTTTACCTCATGCTATAATGATCCACTTGAAAGGCTGAAATAATCCCTGATTGTTGCGAGGTGCTTGCCATTCATTTTAAGGTTTGCAGACTATGGGTCTTGTTGAATTCCCACCTGATTCTAAATATCCAGGTGGTAGCAGTAGTCAAGAGTGTGTTTTATCATATCTCTTTGGTAATCAATTTCCATCATTTTTGTTTTGGCTCACTATAGCTATCTATGCCTTTGTCACCTCAGAGCTGATATATTACAAAATGCTCTGCCTGAGACTTCATCTTTATATCATTAGGAAACTGCAGTTACTGCAAAACATAAAGACACCTAATTGGCATTTCACTCAAATAACATGTTGCAACTGTGCTCCATGATCTTCTATGGCTATCAGTTAACATCTTACATTTCAAACAGAAGTCAGTTTTAACTTGCAACTCCCTAAATGGGATCTAGCCTTTTACAAGTCCAGCTCTCCCCTCAGAGTAGCAGGACAGAAATTGGGTGCTCTGAGCTAAAAGTTAAATGGTTGAAATGTATGGTTGCTAAATGTTCTTTGGAGGTGGGAAGTATGGGCGGAGGGGAGGTCTTGGTTCTGTTATGTACCATTTGGTACTGTTTTCCCACTGTTCTACCCTGGATCAGTCAGAGCCCAGAACTGGTGATATTCAGGCTATACTGCAAGACTCCCCTGCTTTCCCAGGATTTGTGTGTGGATGCAGACATGGGTGGCTGATGGATAGTTGGGAACATGGGATAGAATCCCTTTAAATAAGTTGAGAAAGCTTGCTTTTTTTCTTTTTAAAGGAAGAGAGCCCTAACTTTTAGGAAAAGGATCTAGTTTTCTTTAAAAAAAAAAAAAAAAAAAATTTACATTGGGAATTCATTTGTCCCAGCTTTATCTTAAGGATAACCAAGCTTTTGTCTGGTAATTTTATAAAAGCCCATCTTATCAATAAATATTCAAACATAAATCGGAAATAAACTATTTTTTTTCAAATGTCTAATGTTTAAGTGTTGGATTCTAAAAAAGCTAATATATTTCTTCCTCCCCTCCACTGCCAAACAGAGCTCAGCAGTGCCTAGAACTTGGGCCTCAACAGATCACCTCTCCATAGTATGGTAAGCAGGTAGAACAAAGAATCTAGATAACTGATATGACATCTTTCTCTATCTCTTACCTTCATCACCCTTTATAATGTCATTTAACCTCAGAGTGTAATATTCTGATAGCATCTGGCCCATATTCTTTTTTGTTGTTAAAAAAACCAGTGGGAGTCCTGTGGCACCTTAAAGATTAACAAATTTATTTGGGCATAAGTTTTTGTGGGCAGAAACCCACTTCGCCAGATGCTTTTTTTGTTTTTGTTTTTTTCAATGTTGTTTTCTTATTTTTAAATATAGTTTCCCTTATGTTTTTATCTAGGTGTAAAGAATTGATCTTGGCTACCATAAGGGCATTTTTTGATCTTATTGATGAAAACACCAAACAGGTTTGTAGCTCTCATCTCCATGCCCCATAAATACTGGGAGGAAGTAGGGGGGGACTTTTTTTTCCCAACAAAGTAATGTTTTAGCCACCACTATAATAGTCAGGGACAAATACTTGATATTATTTATGATATTTCTGTATTATGTTGAAAAAATTGCTGGCTTTTTTATGTTTAGTGCTCCAGAAATTTGTGCTTTGCGTTCTGTGAAGAATGTGACCGTGATAACAAAGTTCAGTTTTTGCTGCTTGCTGAGTCGATGAGTTAATTGTAGCTGGGGTGAAACCCTGACTTTCTCACCATGATAGATTGGGTTCAACAGGCCTGGGACTTTAAGTTTCTGAACAAATCTGCTCAGCTGTATTGTGATAAGGTATATACATTTGTGTATATATAGTGTTCTTTTGCAAATTATTTTAACAAAAAAAAACCCCAAACCTCTCTGTAAATTTGGAATGCTTGTTTAGAGGAAATCAAGAGAAAAGCTGATGAGTTTACTCCTTTTCTTCACTCTCTTCCTATTTATTGCTGCTTTTTGCTACCTCTGTCTCATTTTTCTTTCCTCCCTGCTTAAATGTTATGTTGCCATTGCATCTTACTGTTCAAAAAACTATTTTAAGAACCTTTCACCTTATTTCATCCTATTCCTGAATCTTTGTGTAATTTTACAGCAATAAAAATAAAGAACTGGGAGTAAAGCTGAGAGGTTGGGTCATTCTTTGAATGTTTCTGAAACTTGTTCAGTCGAACCTTTTAATATGGTTATAGGGAAACTGACTGGTCTGCTGGAGATAAAATTTTTCAAAACTCATTGGGGATGGCCATAATACTCACAAGTTGCAAAGCCATATTTGCGGGAAGTAGGAGGAAACTTACTTTGGTAGGTTGATTTAAGGGGGGGGAAATGGCATATTTAAAAGCTACTCAGACATTTGAAGTGTAAGAGCTATGTCCAGGATGTTGGTTAATGGACACAAGCAAGTGAATCAGTTAAAGGTGCTTGAAAAATTAACTTGTCACATACATGGTTCTACAGTTTATCTCATAGATACCACCTGATATGAGTACTTCACATGTATGAGTCTCTCTCTGTATTATATTATATAAATATAGGTAAAGCTTTTTAATTTTATGTATACCAGTTAACTTCTTGTATTGCTTGAACAGTTGCAATTTGCATATAACAATAATTGGATATTGATTAATAGAATATTTTTATTAGCTACAGTTGAGACTAGAGACCATATTATGCTCTGCCTTTTTGGAACTCTGACTTTTGCTATAAATAAAGCTGCTTTGCTGCCTTAATGCCTTGATAATTCTTGTTGATCACACAAAATTGTTAGCAGATTTTTAACAAGTTGTCTGGTATTTTTAGATAACTGAGGATCCAAAGAAGAGAATGTCAGTACTGAATCACCACTTTGTGAGGCACCCAGCTAAGTACTTTGAGGAAGGTCCTGAAACACTTACTGAACTTAAAGGTTTGCAACTCTTACTAATTTCTGTGACCAGGGTCCGAAGACACGTTTTGTCTATGAGTTAATCATCTCACTAGCAAATTGCTGAAGCATACTTGGTCCTTCCTTAGACATCACTTGGAATGTGGGGATGGCAAACTGTGGCCTTGGTCTTGTTTGTAGCTGAACTGGGACTGGTTAAGGACCATAGTGGGGCAAAGATGACTCTGCCATTTTTGCATTCCACAGATTCTGGGGACCAGCCAGGAATCAAAGGTTGTTCCAATTTAGGCCTGGCTGTCTGAGTTCCAGAAACCACAGGAGTAGCTGGAGCTCAGATGTTCTGAGCTTTCCCATGTCCACTCCTTGTGTTGGCAGGGGGTTGGTCTATATGTGTTGTAAAGCCAATATACCAATTCTGTGCTGCTTGGAGAATTACATGGTGTCCAGATGTGCAGATTCAATGGCTCCTTTCTCTTGACAGAGCTGTGCAAAGAGATCTATGCTATAATGAAGAATTGGCCCCTCTGTCTCTGGCATTGGGCATCTGCAGAATTCCTTACTTAACATTCTATGGCTGTTAGGGAAGTGAACAAGAAAGCGTTGGCTGTGGAGCTTAGAGGGGCCACTGATCTTTCATGGGCCGGTAACTACCAAGGCTTAATTTTGTTGAAAAAGGCTAGGTGAAGGTCAATCCTTATCTTTGCATTTCTTTAGTTTACAGTATAACTGACATAATTTTATAGAAGAGATTTTCATTAATCATTTACTCAGATATTTCCCGCCCACTTTAATAGCAATTTGGCGTATATTTAATATGATTTTTCTTGCAATTTCATCTCTCCCCATCCCCTTTTGGCACTTGGCTAAATTTATCCATGCTATATCTGTTGTGCTTTTTATGTTCCTTTGAGACTAAAAGTTTGGCAAGGCAAAGATAGTGTGCTATGGTATTTCCAACACTCCTTTGCCTGTATTCAGCCCCCATGCTGACATTGACACCCACCAGATGCTAATGCTATTTTTTCTTTGAGACCTTTTATTTTAAGTTCAGCACTTGTTGATAAATTTTGCAAGTAAAATCATGTTTTAATGGCATCCCCTGGTTTGGTGTGCTGTATAGACAGTTGATTTTAACCATCATATATAATTCTGAACAGCAGTCATGAGTATTAGGTTACATATTTTAATGTTCATATGTCTAACTTCTGGAGCTGTGAACAAGGAGTGGATAAAATATGCTTGATAAAGCAGAATATTTGTGTTTTGTGAAGGTCTGCTGAAGATTACTATTATACATCATAGGCAATTCCTGCAGTAACAGTAACAAAAATAGAACTAAAATTTTCTTATCACACAGAAGTGAGCAAAATAAAGCATGTGATTTACTTCTAGGAGCCTTGAGTTGGATTAAAATTGAAAACTCAAAATGGACCTATACAGTTTACAATGTAAGTAGCATTAATTTCTTTTTCTAATTTCAATTTTGTCATTTCTGAGTTCTTTCTAATAAGCAATATTTTTTCTCTTAAGGAATCTGATGGAAAATATTTCCTGTTTCCGCTTTCAAACCACAGAAAAACCTACAGTCATGTCCACTGTCAAAACAGTATGTTGGTGAGAAAATGCATGCTTTCTATATTTTTGTAAATATATCTGTTACCTGATTTTAGCTTTGTGAAATTAAATTGTTTCCATTTAAAAGCTGTAGTGAGATAATGTATCTAGTAATTATTAAACAGAGTCAGCTTTTTGACTGTTTGTAATTCCAACCTATTATTTATTTAGTATATGCTGTTTCTAGTGCGTTCATTATCGTAGTAACTGAGCACTGCACATGTATACTAAGGCCTTGTCTACATAAATAATTAGCTTGCAGCAATTGAGTCCATCCCACACTAGTCTGCTGCAGTCTAACTGTCCATGTGTACCCTGAGGTATGTTAGTAGTTTGCTAGAGTGCGTTAAGTTTTTGATGAACCGTAAACACGTGTCAGCAGGGGGCACATGGATAGGTAGGCTGTGGCAGGCTAGTGTGGGGTGGATTCACACCTCAGTCTTCTGTGGTTTAATTGTTCATGTAGACAATCCCTATGACTGACTGACTACCAACATAGCAGCTGCCACTTGTTCAGATTGTTTTATTATGTCAGTGGGAGAGCTTTCTCCCGCTGACATAACACAGCTACACTCATGCTTATGCTGGCAAAACTTGTATAGGTCGGGTGTGTGTGTATTTTTCACACCCGAGTGACAGAGTTTTGCCAGTAGAATTGCGAATGTAGACAAGGTGTTAGAGTTGCCCATAGTAGATTTTGCAGTTCACCCCTTCAAACTTCAGTGGCTTTGCTACTGTTTCCCAGTCCCGTTCCCTATTGTCATAAGTTGACTTCAGTCATCATGCAAATAGTGGTATGAAAATGGACTCCTCCACAGTCTCCTCCATTAGAACATTCCATTGACCCTGGACCTTTTTCTTTGGTTCTCTTGTGTTTAGCCTCCATTGCTGTTGACTGCATTGTCCCTAGGAGTAGTGCAGCTGTTTGAGTGAGTTGTGAATGGAGAGTAGGTCTCTAATTTAGCATCTTATGTCTTCGTTCAAGAAAGCCTGAATTTGTGTTTTTCCTGAATAGGGATGTTGTATGAAAATGGGGCTCTAGTAACAGCCTTAAGGGCCTTACCCAGAGCAATATAAATGAACTGGGAGCCAGAAGAGGCTATGGAGTACCACCAGTTGATGTGTACTCAGCCATTTTGCTAGCTGAGGCAATGGTATGATGATTGTGCTATACAATTGGAATTTGTGTTTCTTCTACTTTCAGCCCCAAACATGGTGATTTGTAATAGTTTAATCTCGAGGCAAACATATGGATTACTTTGGCTAACATTTTCAATTGAGAGGAAGGAATGCAGTTTCTTAACTGGAGATGCAAGAATGCATTTCTCATCACTGTTACTACATAGATATTTTAGATTAGTAAAGAGTCCACTAGGATTCCAAGATTTCTCATACAGCCTTGGTGAATGGAGGGTAGATGCCTTTAGTTGGAAGGAGAGGTCATTGCTTTGGTTAGCTCCTCTAATTATTCCCCCTTCCCACCAGCATCACTGCAGACTTACCTGGGTTAATTTTGACCAAGCTGCCCTTGAATGTCCTGATCTTTTGCATTCATTGTGATGAGTCCATACAGTGGAGGGAGCTATAAGGCTGGGTGTCATCAGTAGAGCCCATTTAGGAATTTTGAAACAAATCAAATTTTCATCAAGAAATGCTAGTTTGTCCAAATGTAAATGTTTCACAGAAACGCATCTAGTTTGAACGTCTGACAAAACATTCAGGTGTCCAATGGAACCCTGCCTGGCTTCCTGCCAACTTGCTTGCTTGGCTACTGGCAAGCCTGAGCTTACAGGGTCCATGGATCTGGGACAGTTCTGACATGCAGACTATCCCATGGCTGGGGACCCAAGAGCTTCTAGGCTCCCTGCTGCAGAGCTAGGAGCCTGGAAGCACTTGGGGACCGAGCTGGAGAAACATGGCAGCTGTGGAAACACTGGGAGATCTAGCTTGAACTGGGGCTCTCAAGGCTTCCAGTCTTCCAGGCACCTGAAAGCCTTGGCTCCCAAGCACAGAGGTTCCTGGCTCAGCCATGGCTCCCGGTGCTGCTTGTCTTCCAGCCCCTCTGCTCTGGGAGCCTTCTGCCTTGGGAGCTGTGGCTGAGCCAGGGGCCTCAAAATTTCGGCCCCCAGACTCCATTTAATTTCAAAGGTTTTTTTAAACAAAATGTTTTGATTATTTCAAAATGATTTTTTCCCCAGATGCTCCCTTCTGCAGGAAATTTTGGAAATACTACTTTTTGTTCCAAAACAGAACACCTTTTTTTTTTTTTTTCAGAATTTTGGAATTTTCTGCAGAATAGAAATTCTAACTTTTGAACGGCAGTGTTATATCTCTTGCATCAGCATAGAATTTTCTTTATAAGATGTAAACAAGTGAAGTTCTTTAAATCAAATATAAACAAAACCATGAGGGACCGGTGGGAATATGAATTTTATTTTGTCTGCTTTGGTAATTTGGAACAATTCTATCTGCTAGAAGAGGCTTAATTTCTAACTTAGCTGAATTTTTGCATTACATTTAAAAGGTATATTAATTGCTTACAAGATTTTGACCAAAACAATTGCTGATTGCAAGAAAAATATATTGTTTGCAATATAGCAACAGTACATCTTTAATATCTGTTTTACATAAGTCTTTAATCTAGAATTTTTTATTACACGATTAGATAAATAATACTTCAGATTTGTATAGCACCTGTCATCATCATCTTATCTGAGGATCTAATGTCTTTCAAACACTTTGCTTTGCAATTCGCTTGTGAGGTTGGTGAGGAATATAGAGGGAACACTTCTGCCACCTATGAAAAGCACAGCAGTTGGTTAATAATAGTTCAGTAACTGCATTTTTGTGTTTTTGCTTGAATGTATAAAGTCCCTCTTAGGAGCGGTTGGTGCTTATGGGTGATGGCCACTATAAAAGTGCATAATAGATAAAGATAGGGAAATAAAAATGGAAGTCTGTTCTTTTTAATAGACCTTGCTGTATATAAATATTGCAGTAGATTTAGAACATGGTGTGACATCTGGTGAGGTATCACAGTTAGGCAAGTTTAAATTAAGTGAATTGTCAGCACTAACTCTTAAGTTTCTTTGGAGTGAAATTCAATGTTTTTATATATAAACTCATTTAAAATTTAAAGTAGTAATGCACATTTTAATATGGTATTGATTGTACAGGATACAAGTAGCTGGATTTATGGCTGTTTAAACAGTAATTCATCTATGTGGTGAGTATAAAGGCTTCATGGAATTTATTTAACTAGTACTGTAAGATCAATTTTGAGTGTTCAGTCATGTAACACAGCAATTTAGGGGAAAGAACTATAAGGATTTAAGAAGTATTACTGCTGTTAATAATTCATTATCATCTGGTATCATGTACACAATCAACTTTCTCAAATATTTAAATAAATTCAAAGCAGCATTAAGTAACCTAGTATTTAAAGGGGAAAAAAACTCTTTTAAACTTTATGGCAGTGTAACTTGTTTTGTTGCTAACTTATGAGTCACTTCTCTGTATAATATCATTTTAATACATGCTCTGTCAAGGGACTGAATCCGTTGTATGCAAGGGATAGACTGAATGACCATCTTCTTCCCTAACTATTACTCTGACTGTATTGTCACTTGAGGACATTTAGAAATGGATGTGCTTGTTTTAGCAACTTTGTTAGCAAATCAGATTGTCAGATTTAATTGATACATTTGGGAGTTCATAATGCATTAATGCAAATTTAAACTATTTTTAAGGCAGATTCACTAGCCTTTTAGAGTCTGCTGTCTTGCAGTCCAACAGCTCAAAACTGGCTTAAAGCATATTTAATCTACTGCTTGGGTTGGGGGAATTCCCAGGTGGCATAGGACCAAAGTAGTAGTCCTATTCCTCTGTCTCCTGGGCCAGTGGTAGGGGAGCATGGCCAGGGAATTTGTATGTCCACCTGGTACCCAGCTGTCTTAATTGCCTAGAGTTCCCCCTTTTTTGTGAGTTAAGTCCATATAGTCAAACAGCACCATTTAAAGGGATCTGGAACAATTTCAGAAGTGGTTGTGGATTCTTAGTCATTGACCATTTTTAAATCAAGATTGGATTTTCTTTGAAAAGATTTGCTTTAGGAGTTAGTGTAGGGAAGTTCTATGTAGTGAAGGTCTATGGTCTGTGATCACAGTGGTCCCATCTGGCCTTGGAATCTATGAATCATGTTCCTAAAGGACATCTTTTGAGAAATGTCTGGGATTTCGTCTAAAATATGTGTAGCTGATCTAGAGTAAGTTGATTAAAAACATAGGTCCAGTATCGACTTTAAACTGCTATCTGAAAGGTTTGCACCAATAGGCAAAGCTGATGTTGCATATGGCACACTTTTATTAGTTCCCTTTTTCTTATTTTAAAGACTCTGATGAAACTGTGCATTACTTCAGAAGAAATGTGGATCTCAGTTCAGTAGGTGTTTTCATTATGCTTCAAAAAACTCAGGCTAATAACAGCCAGTTCTTGTGTATGCAGAGGTATCAATACCTATACAACTCTGCCAATATGCCTGAAATCAGATTTGCAACATCTCTGCTGTTTGAGTTTTAAACTAGTTTAAATTGCTAAATTATAATGTTTGGTATATGGATAATCATTCAGTTAACTATATCTAGATTTGGGTCCTGTTTTAATCTTGTGTATTTTTATAGTGTGTGGCAAACGGCCGGCTTCCCCCTGGTGGGTCTCATGCTTTACCTTCTGTTTGTGGGCCAGGGTGCCCTCAGCTATCTTGTCTTCCCTGGCTGTCAAGGAGCTCTGCCTCCTGGCCTGGGAGGGAACCTTCTCCTGTAGCTGCTCCAAGTCTTCTGGCACCTTCCCCTGCGTTTGTTCCCTCCCCCTCCTCTAGGGAAGGCAGGGTTTAAATACCCCTGGCCTGGCCCTTCATTGAGTCCAGGTGCCTTTAATTGCCCTGCTGTGCTTTCTCTTCTGCCCGCAGGGCAGAGGGTTTTTGGGAGAGGAAGCTTTAGGGGTGGGTGGGCTTGCGCCCACCCACGTACCCCGGTTTCAAATAGAAGGGCAGAGGGTTTTTAACTCTTTCAGGCCCTCATACTGGCCCTGGCACACCCTTTTATAGCCACCCGGCCTGACTTTATCACAAGAGGTAGGGGGAGGCTGGTGCATTAATACAGTATTACTGCATAGCTACAGTACTTAATTTGTAAAGAAAGAAAGAGGTGCTGGGGCTCAAGCAATTTTTTTACATTCATACTGATGCCGCAAGCCCAGACATGCTGGGGCTATGAACTACCAAGCTTAGAGGTGCTGGGCTCAGGCCTGGCAAGCCTAGACACAAGTTAAGCACTGTCTAGCTACCTTCATAATGAATTATGTGCATATTTGATATTTGCACTTTAAAGTATTTTAACTTTTACAGCCTGGAAGGTTTTGATTTATCCTGGAAAGCTGAGTTACTGCCAACTGTTAAGGTACACTGCACTATGTGTTATTTTGTTGCAGCAAAAGTGAAGTGAGCATTTACATAAAGATGTTTTGTATGGGTTTATGAACAATTTAGTAAATTCACTTATTATATAGAATTGGCTTGATGTCTAAGCTAGGTTTCCTCTTGGGATATATGCTACTGGGGGAGTGGGAAACCATCTTAATTAAAAATTCAGCTTTCTTCCCCCATTTTTGAAGGTATATGAAAGTGATATTATTCTGGCAATAAATTCTTTTAAGCTGGAATTCAAGTTAAAAGTCCATATCAATGACTTGGTTGTCAGAGGTCTAGCAAGAAAGCTGATGTTTTCAAAAAGAAACATTAAAAAAACTAGGCAATTGATTAAATCCATAGGAAACTTAACAGAACATAGTAGTGTAATAAAACTACACCAATGAAATAGTGAGGTAAATTGTGTTAAACATTATTTAGGGTCTATAATCAAAGGAAACAAATAGACACCAAATTATATTTGAGTTCTAGAATGTAACTTGACTTGTCTGTTACTACTGCCATATCAATTGCTGCTTCTGTCATTCTACTCTCCTTCTTATAAAAGAAGGCTTAGCATGTATTTTACATCTTGTGGACTTTGTATAGTTCTCATTTTTTGGCAGACAATTTTTCATTTCTAAAGTTGAAAGCACAGTTTGCAGCTACATAGGTAAAGAGAGCATCAGGGTTTGAACAGGCTGACTATTGTGTGATATACAATTGATGATGAAAGTTCATCATGAAAGACTGGTAAAAAGTCGTCATAGCAAAAGTATATTTATCTAAATTAATAATCCATGGGGAGTGACAGAACATGAACGGTGGTAGTTATAATAATACATTTCTCAACTGCTTTCCAAATATATGCAGTTTAAGGGTGTATCTCCCCATATTTACTTCAGCACCTCCTGTATCTGAAATCTGTAACTGGAAATTCATAATAAAGTTTTTAACCTTTAGCTTTTTAATAGGATTAGGATTGGGCCATATCTATAGAGTTGTGTACAGTCTTTCAACATTTATATGAAACTTTAGTGCAGTATGTAATGTGGTACACAGCTTAGTGCACTATAGTACGTAGCACTCTTATAATGCAGGACAGTCACGTATGAACTGTGTTTTTTCCTTAGTTATAACTGCTATTATTTGTGAAGCTTACAATGATTACACGTGTTCACATTTAGTTGTCAGATTCTGTGATGTACCTTCAAGAGGCACAGGACAGAACTTGCAGTGCTGGAGGAGGGGAGGTGTGATGGGATCTCTAAGTCTACTTTTGAGCACTCCTAATCATCTGTAGGGGCTGGAGCAGGTTCTTACAGAATTTAAACAGCCCTGGGAGCCTTTCTCAGTTTCAGCAACCTCCTGGGACAGTCCAACGGCCTTCAGTGCTTCCTGGAATCTTGGTAGTACAGTGTGCTATGGCCATGCCCCCTATCCCTGGGCTTGCAAGTTCCCCCCAGGCCAGATACGGGGTTTTATGAACCAAACTATATTTTTACTGTAAGTAATTTTTGTTTTCCTATTTTAGGTTGTAACTCTGAAACTTCAGGATTATCCTTCTTTGTCTCATCTTGTAGTTTATGTACCAGCTGTTAATGGCAATAAGGTAACAAAGATGAGACTTTAACACATTTTATTCAGCATCTGTTCATGATAACCAAATACTATATTTTGTCATTATTGGTTGCAAGGAAAATGTATTACATATTCACTTCAACAAATTATAGCTCTGTCCTACAATGTGTAATGGGAAGATAGATTTTTCAATTAATTTAACATCTAGTCTACTGAAGATAGCTATAATTCCTAACATGAGTTAAAGATTCACAAAAAAGTTTAGAGCAGTGATTCTCAAACTGGTGCTTGCTTCTGCTTCTAGCTCTCTTTCTTGTGTCCGTCTGCTAATTTTTCAGCTAAATATATATGAATATGTTCCTAGTATTGTGTTTTCATGTAAGCAGTTGCAGTAACTGTGACTAAGAAGTTTTGTGATTGAGAAGGTGAGAGTAAGTGGTCTGTGTAATCATGAAGGGAGATTATTTTATACAGACCATCCTTCTGTTAATATAGTACATACTATAAACAGCTTGAAAACCATTTTTGTAAAGGAAAATTGGAAATACTGTTTTTAAGGTGAGGTGAGAAAATAGTTTTAAATGAACAAAATATATTTTGTAGATTGTGGACCAGATTCTTAGCTCAGCCCATTTGTGGTGCTCCAGGGGCACAAAGCATAGTTAGAGCTGATATAATTGGCCTCTTGTATGGGGGAATGCTCAAGGGGCACAGCCAGACCTATTCCACGGTCTTATGCCCGGAGGAGGCACTGACTTGAAGATAGCAGTGCCCTGGCCATGCAGCAACACTTTTGAAAATCGGAGCAAGCTACTCTAAACTATTCTAGCTTTTGCTGGCGGCTGGGTCAACTGCTGGCCAGCCACCATAAGCAAAGTGTGGAAATATGACTTGCAGCAACCCTTATGTGTTGTCCTCTGCCTGGGGTTCTGAAGAGAACATGGCCAGACCCAGTGCTCTAGCTTTATGTTCATTTCAGAGCTATGCAATAAAATAATATATCTATGTTGCAGTTTACTTTGGACTGTGAATTATTTAAAGAGGAGTCCCGAACAGTACAGCTTCCTGTAACACATCTTTTTTCTTTTGGTAGGTATAATGCACTGCTCTTGCAAAAATTGAAAACTGCATTTGTTGGCATATTTTGAGTAATAAATTTGGTCTTAAAAGAACTCCAAAGATCAATCTTTTAGTAAATGTAAAGATAATTTCCTATTACGCAAGCCTTATTTCAGCCTCTTACTATCGGGGATTTCATAAATATTGTATATTGGATGTACATATACAGTATCTCAACTTAAAGAAAAATCTTAGATGTAGTGAACTTTTCAAGAAAATCAGTCTTCAGTCCTTTGCTTTTCTAAATTTACTAATTGGAAATAATATTGGGTCCTCATTTCTTTAGGACTTTCTTCAAGCAAAATTGTATTAAATTCAACTGGTCTAATTTACCATGTACAGCTCCAGCACTTTGGCCAGGTAAAAATACTGAATTAAAACACAATTGAGATTAACTAGTTCTTTTGGAAATGCAAGTGAATACGTGTTTCTTGAGGGTTTTTTGTTTTTGTTTAGATATACCAAGCTTTTAAAATCTACATTGAGAGCCACTGCCACCCACACAAAGGTAAATTCATTGTGTACCTGAGGCGTACATAAATGGTTGCAGTAAAATGCACAGTAGTAAAAAAGCTGTCAAAAATACCTGTCTAAAATATATCTGCCTCCCAGCTCTCTCGTGTTCTATATAGTGTAGTGTGATTTGCTATTGAGTTCTATACTTTTTGTGTTAGTTTTTTGCCCTCAAAGTTAAGCTTTGTGAAAGTTGCCAGACTGAGTGCTCTGGAGACTGTTCATTGGACAGAACAAAGGGTTTCAGATAAAATGTGGGCAGTGTCTGTGCAAGCTTCACAATCCTGCCCTGCCAGTGTGCTTCACCTCTCTTTCTGGAAGGACCATTTGGAAAGGGAAGAGAGTAGTCTGGTCTCCTTAAACATTCCATCCTTGGTTTCTCTGCAGAGAGAGGTGCCACTTGGATTAGTGGGCTTTTGATAGGTTGACAGTGACTGTCAGGATCTGGACTATGAGTTCTGGAGACATCGTATGGCCAGGGCTTTCAGTTGCTATTGACTGGAATAAAATCTGAATTGTTGAGTTAGGGATGAGAAGCTCTGTGTCTTATTACTGTTTTCCTGAATCATTTAGACCCTTCTGTTCTTCTCTGTAGAAGATTTTTCTAGCTTTTAAAAATTAACCCAAACTGTCTCTGCACAGATCTCAATTCGTTCACACATTTCTTTTAAACAAAAACTGGAAAAGATCCTATTGTGAATAATGCATGTTTAAAAGAAAAATGTGGGTAGTTTGGAAATGAATGCACTTCTTTGTTCCCCAAAAAAGTCAGTAAAAATAGATGTGGGTGTCACTTTTAGATATGACAGCTCAGTAACACAAAATAATTGGGGATATCCGCCTTCATCCTACCTCTGAATGTTAGCATATTTTCTTGTTCAGTAACTGCATGTGCAAAAGAGCTGTAGTTCATTCATAGGTTGTAGCAATCGCAAGTACGATGACTTTATAAATGTACTGGTATGCCAACTGTATTTTACATTTAGCATTGCAGCTTAAACACTGTAGGCTGTGAAATAAATTTTACCTTGTCTTGCCAGGCTCTATTCTGGGCTTTTAATTTCTACCTGTAGATATAATCTATATTACTGTGTGTGTGGGAGAGTGGTTCTAAATGGAAAATAATTAGCAAGGATTTATCTAGGTTCCTGAAGGAACCATGTGCCATGGAAGATCTTGCCAGGATTATAGACCAGGCCATATCTTATGCCCAACACTGGAAAAGCCTGTGATTGTGGTGGAAGGACACAAAAAGAAGATCTAGGCACAGTGGAATGCCTGTTAATCTTTCCTACTTTGCTTATTGGAGGACAGTTGACACATTTCACTGTAACAATGTATATGTATCTCAATCACACACGCTATTCCAAACTTTATATTGTCAACCAATTATTAACCCTCAATAAATTATTAAATGAGTTTCAATTTAGATTTATTTCTATACAGCCTTTCTTCTCCACTGAATCTTGTCTTATAAAGTATCATTACTGATTTTTAAAAGTGCAAACTGTAACAGTTGTCGCAGATATTTGAAATGTAGAAATAATCCAATAGTCATGTTATCCATTGTGTTGAACTGTGAATGAACTACAGTAATTTTGACCTAGTACAATAAAGTTTCATATTTCATTTTTACTTCTATTCCTTTTCAGAAAGGAAAACTAGTGTTTACAGACTCCATATACCATGGTCACATGAAGACTCAATAACTGTCTCTGTGTAAGGAGTTTTGAGATTAATTTTTTCCTTGTTATCTTTCAATATTATAATATCCCAGGCATATTAAGAGTGATCTTTCTGGAATTGAATTTCTCCCCCAATTGTAGACATTTGGGCTGCCTCTCTCTTCCTGTAAATGCCGGAGTTAGTTCAGACTTGTCCATGAAATTCAAGGGATTGGCTGCACCTCTTGCACCAGATTCTCTAAATCCATTGATGAAGATAGATTGGTAGTTCAGCACTCTCTCCTTGTATGTTGCAAATCTTTGCTTGTAAAGGTGATTTAGGGCGAACAGCAAGCAGAATCTTTACTCCTCTCCCTTAAGGGGCCAACATTTCCAGTGCTGTTTTTTCTATGTGCTAACTTCTTTCCCATCAGTGTGGATAGGCCATACCCCTGCAGTACTCTGAAATTCAAAAGATGTTATATCTGTGGAGGAAGACATCCCAGAAGCTGTAGAAGGGATGCTAATGTTCACTCTGCCGGGGCGGGTTGGGAGCCTCGACAGCTTGTTATGGTGTCTCTGGATTTCTGTGCTCTCTCTCTCTGTTCTTTGGCATTGATCAGTCAGTCGTCTTCAGCCCTTGGGACTCGGAAAACTGGACCCTTCTCAATGACTAACAGTTTTTCAGTAGTAAATCTAAAATGTCCCTCAGCCTCCTGTTCTGAATCACTTCTAAAGGGAAATCTCCAGGGTTCCACTGCATGTGCTTTAAATGGGTAATTGAGTCATTTAATAAGAAATCTGGCATCTTAATAAAAAACTCAATTATTCACTTAAAGCACATGCAGTTCTCATGCATATGCAATTTCATTCTCTCTTCTTCTGCCTACGAGATATCGGGGCTTTCTTGGATATTCTTCTCATTCCTTTCCAGCTATATTTCAGAGGGTGAAGAGTAAGTACAAAGGCTCAGAACCCTGATATAAAGCCTAAAAGAGAACAGATGAGAAGACTCACCTTCTAACAGTGAGCACCCTCACAAATCCTCCAGAAGGCTGAAATCCATAGGGGGAAAAAAGCCAAAAAAATTTCAATTTTTCATTCTTAAAGCAAGGAGTAAATATCTTTCTTCAAGTGCTTGCTCATGTCGATTTCAAGTAGGTGTGTGTGCGCCGTGTGCACAGTCGCTGGAATGTTTTTTTCCCTCATAGTAGCCATCGGGTCAGTTCTAGTGCCCCCTGGAGGGCATTGTATATAGGGCCCTGCCGACCCTGTGCCTCTTCAGTGCTTTCTTACTGCCTGCGATGGTCGCTGGAACATTGGTTCTCTCTTGCTTTGGCAAGCGCTTCCCAGTGAATTTTTCTCTTCTACCTGTAAATAGTTATAAGTGTTAGTATTAGTGTAAGTTAGTGTATAGATTAGTACTTAGAATAGTTAGGACCCAAATTGGCAGGGTCACACCTCCACCCCGGAATGGGGGTTTATCTCAGTCCTCTGGCTTCAAACAGTGTGGGGCTTGCAACAAGCCTATGCCCAGAAACGATCCCCACATGACTTGTTTGAAGTGTCTAGGAGAATCCCATCAGAGGGACCACTGCAAAATTTGCAGGGGATTCTACCTCAGAACGAAGAAGAAGCGAGACCAAAGACTCAAGTTTTTCCTGATGTAAGCAGCCTCCGCCTACACTGTGAGCCGAGCCCGAGCGAACCAGCGCCCAATATATCGACTTCAGTGCGGAACATACTGGCAGCAACAAGAGTGTCTACAGCCCAGAGAAAGAGCTCTGTGACAAAAGATGCTTGGCATCAGCACCTGGCATTGAGGGGTTCCTTGCAAGGAGAAGCAAAACACCGATCCCAATCCCTGGTGCAATGGAAAAAACAAAAGAAGACAGATGGGGGCCGCTCACCTATGGCAAAACAACCAGGGCTTAAGAGCTTGAGTGGAGTGTGACCTGAGTTGGGCCACTCAAACACAGTGTTGACTCTAGCCCCAGGGAGGGGTCTGTTGAGTCGAATACCACTGGATTCCCCTCCCAGAGAGAGGGAGCAGACTAAACAGCTTCCCTCTATGCCAGAGACAGTCAAGGCAGCAAGAGAGCTGACAGAACTTATGGCACCACTGTCTCCATCCAGGTGGGAGTGGGCACCAGACCCTAGACCAGCAACACAAAGATAGGTGCTGTCCAGGGTCAAACTGGCAATGATGCCACAATCGTCACCTTCCCTCCAGCACTGCTCCCTGGCACCATCTAGCACCACACTGCTCTGGTCACTTTAGAGCAAGACTTTGCCTTCGAATCTGAAGCAAAGTCGTGTGCTTTGAGGAGAAGCAGACACTGGTCGCAGAGGCAGCACCTGGGGACCAACCCAATGGCACACAACTTGTCCATGCAAATGCCAACCCAATGGCTGTTTTGGACTCTATGGCCTTTTAACCAGGCCCAAAAACCCTACTCCAGGAGATAATTTTCAGTGTCCTCAGGTATTTGGGCACCTCCACCACCACCATCATTGCAAGAATAGTTGCACAGCACCACACTCGGCACTGAGCCAGAAGAACTGGCACGGCATGATCTCCTCAGGGTAGAAGGCCAAGAACAAGGTCCCATGCCAGTTAGGGTGTCATCATCCTCGTCTCCAGTTGAAGCTGTAGAGGGAACTTGTGCGGCACTGGTCTTGGATGACAGCAGGACTCATCTGGAGCTCCTGAAAAGGATGGCACATCTGGGGCTACAGATGGAAGAGATATTGGAGAGCATGGACTGCATGGTAGACATTTGACTCTTGCTGGACCATTCAGGATTGCCTTGCGTCTGATTAAAATCATCCAGGAAGCAACAAAAACTCTGTGGCAAACACTAACCTCTTCCGTGCCCCCCCTTCCTGCCCTGCAGCAAAGAGGACAGAGCGAAAATACTTTGGTATGCCACCCTCGACTTGAAGGACTTGTACTTTCACATTGCTATTATCCCAATCCACAGACGATTCCTCCACTTCATAGTGACCCTACACCCATTACCAATTCACGGTCCTCCACTTCAGCCTGTCAGTGGCCCCTCAGGTGTTCACCAAATGCATAGTGGTTGTCGTGGTGTGTCTTGGGAGATGGAATGTACAGGTATATCCATACCTCAACGACTGACTGATTAAAGGCTACACCAAGGGACAGGTGGAGGTGAACTTGATAAGAGCAACCTTCGTCAAGCTACATCTGCTAACAAACACACAAAAATCGTCTCTTTCCCATGCAAAGGATAGAGTTCATAAGAGCAGTACTGGACTTGAATCAAGCCAGGGCATTCCCCCCAGAGTCCTGTTTCTGAGCTATATGCTTCATTATAGAGGTCCTAAGGCAATAACACACCCCTACAGCATGGAATTGCCTGAAGCTGCTGGAGCACATGGCTGCGTACATGTATGTCGTTCAACATGCAAGACTCCAGCTCAAGCCTCTGCAGGTTTGGCTAGTGTACCACCCAACCTGATACCCCTTAGAGTGGTCTCGTTCCCACCTTCAGTGATCGAGATTCTTCACTGGTGGCTCAATCCGCAGTTCGTCTGCGTCCCCTTTTCCAAGCCTTATCTCTTGCTGTCACTAGTCAAGGATGCGTCAGCGATGGGGTGAGGACCCATCTAGAAGGGCTCAGAACTCAAGGTCTGTGGTCTCAAGCTGGACTCTAACTGCACATCAATAGCAGAGAGCTGAGAGTGGCACGTCTGACCTGCCAAACCTTCCAAGCCTACCTGGAAGCCAGGTGACAGCAAGGTGGTGTCAAGCAAGCCAGGGGTCTCCAAGCCCACAGCAAGCCAGAGACAGTGCGGCATTTGGCAAAGTGGTGCTGCAATCCACAAGTCAATGAACTCTGACACCTCCTCTTACGGATCTGGTTAGGAGTCACCTACTTGGAATTGACATGAACAAGTACTTGAAGAGTAAATAACAGTTACTAACTTTCCGTAAATGTTGTTCTTCAAGGTGTGTTGTTCATGTCCATTGCAAGACCCACCTGCCTTCCTCTCTGTTGGAGTCAGCCAGCAAGAGGGAATTGAGGAGGTGGGAAGGCCCTATATACGACGCCACAAGGACACGACTCCAGGGAGCACCAGAGCTGGCCTGATGGATACCACTAGGGGAAAAACCTTCTGGAGACTATTCACGTGGCATGCACACACCTACTTGGAATGGACATGAGCAACACATCTCGAAGAACATCAATTACGGAAGGTTAGTAATAATTTTTTCTTAGATGTGAGCTCCCTGATGTTAATCAGGGCAAGCCACGTAAAGGAGAGAGCAGATGTGCAACATAGAATTGTCCCTGACCCATGTACAGTAGTATTTCAGCTGAAATCCTGGGAGCTAGGTCACTCCTTCCCATAAAATTTGTTTCTTGGTTGCCATTGTATCGGCAAGAAGAGTCTCAGAAATGTTGTTCTTGGAAGGGACAAACCTTACTACATTTTCCTTAAGGACAAACTGGAGGAGGGGCAGGGGGCTGTGTGCCTTTAGGTATCTTTCTGATCGCTTCTTCAGGGTCCGTGTATGTAGTTAACACAACTGAATAAGATATTTCTGTTAGATTATATTTACTCTATTAAAAAGGATTTAGGCCTAGATTCTTTTCTGTGCCAAAGCTCTTTTTGACACAATCTGGGACAGGTATCAGAGTTGATTATGGCCTAAGAGCTTTCTAATCTATGTCAGCTGTCAACTGGGGTGTAACATGCTCCTCTCTGCCCTGACACACTCCATGTCCCCTGGCTTTGTGGGGGAGATGGCATAGAAGCTTGTTACACTGGTTGGCTGTTCCAGGGGAATGCTCCATGCCCCAAGAATTCTCACCAGAAAAAAGAAAGGCCATGTTCCATCTTCTCTGTGCTTCTAGAGGTGAACGAAAGAGACAGAGTGAGGCAGGCATCTAGCCCTAGCGTATCCATGGAGTTTTGGAAGTATGTAGAGGAGTGATAGCAAAAAGACATGAAAAAGTTTGAATTGTCTCCAGTATTTGCAAGACGAGAAGTGCAGCCCAGTTATCTCAGACTGGGGAGGTTAGTCCTTGAACATCAGTTAATATATTCCATTTGTTTATTTGAAATACACTATCGTATTGCTTATGGTGCTTTGAAGAAATATTCTTTCACTCTTACATACAAAACAAATTCTGAAATTCGTATTTAATGGTTAGCAATAACCTAATTACAATTAGACATTTATGCTCTCTTAGGCAAGTACATATTTAAAAATAGTGGGTACAATTTGTTCTAATGGCTCTCATAAATAATAAGCTGCTCTGACCTTCAGCAGAAGCTTGTTGGGTTTGAGGTTAAAACATAAAATGGGTTTGAAATAGGATTAATTATAATGCATTGCAGGATACAATTAGATTTAATGTTTTGAAAATAGATGACCATTTCAGATGTTGTAGTCTTCCCTGTTCATTTCAAAGTTCTCAGGATTCTCACTTTCCCTTTTTTGCATATATGCACCCTCCCCAGCTCTTGAACACTGAAGCTCCAATCGCCAGTTTACTTGCTGGGGACTGGATTGAATTTTTTTCAGTCCATCAGAGTCCACCCCTTACTTAGCTCACTAAGGACTGTTATGAGTTCCTCCTGTAACAGATTGAGCTTGCAGTCATCTTATGTTAGTACCCTGGCTATTGCCAGCTCAGAGAAAGAGACTTGGGCTGAAAATGTAACCCACTTCTTCATAATGGTATAACTAACCACCACTGTGCCGTCAGGCTGGTCCCTGCTGTGATACTTGTATATGTTGCTTGTGTTTTGCAGCTCCTTGTGTTGAACATTCTATAATATTTCTGTATTTTTTATTAAAACTAGAGCATTTACTAATTGTTTTCATTTCAGAGTTCCATCTTTTACTGAGATTTCTGCAAAACTACATATTGCACAACCTGAAAATGACAGCACTGTTGCAGCATTAAATATTTATTCATCTTCAGATTGTCAGTATGAAGTAAGTAACAGGAGTTAATTTTTTTACCATTTATAATTTATATTACTGTGTAGCTATAGGATTTGTTTCTAGCTAGTTTTGAGGAATTAACAATTACATTTTTTTTGCTTGCTCATCAAATCAAAGGGTGTTTAATATTCTCTATCATTTTTTATTTATGTAATACAGATAAAAGTAGTTTGGAAGAGGTGAAGGGCTATTGAAAGCTTGGCTGATATCTTCAAACAAATAAATCCTTTTAAAATATCATTTGAGCTTTCCCTATCTGAGGGTGAGATGAGGTACATTTCAACTATTGAGCTGATGCTGATATAGAAGTTTTTTTTTTCTTTTTCAGGAAGCCAAAATGTGAAATAGTGTTAATTTTCTAATTTTTGTGCTTAGCATTATTGAAAAGGTTCATCACTTAACAGTAATATTCAACAAAATATTAAAGTTCTTTTTAATGTGTGTGTTCAACTAGGTAACCATCAAGACCTCATTCTCACAAGTTCTTGGGCAAGTAAGGAAACCCTTTTAATATTTAATTTTGTTTTGTGTATCACTAGTATAAGTCTATGGTTGGTCCACTTGGTTAATGACAAACATAAATGAAAACACGCATGACATTCTTGAGTCCTGTCTTGATTTAATTATAATGTAAGTCAGTGCTATCTCTGAGAAATTGTGGACTATAAAAGCAATATTTTAAAAGTGATGTATGGAACCCAAAGTTCTGCCAAAAATAGTGTTTGGATGTCTGGGGTTTTTTTTTCTTTTAAATGTGCATAATACACTGTTTTAAAATTAGCTGTTTTACTAAGCCCTTCTTGGATTCTCTCATGATAGAATGTGCATGTGGCTGTAAAATACCATCCAATGTTAGATTAAAGTTCTTCTACTCAGCAAGACAACATACTAGGATAGATTTTGCCCTACATTTTTAAAGAATTACAAAAGGTATTCTAGCTTTTCTTAACTCTGTATAGCTCTAATTCTGTCATGGCAAGTTGTACTAAAAAAAAACCCATTTAAAATTTTTAATAGTCACTGGTTGTTAATAGAATTAATAATTTGATTGGCTTTGACTACAAGGTATTCAACAAAGTAAACGGAACCAGTTAGGATCCAGTCTATAAATTCTTTGTATGTCAATAAGAACTAGTGTGTGGTTTGTAACACTTAAGATGGTTTTTAATATTAACGATGTGTTTTTAGCACTAGCTTGGGTCACTTTCCTTCCTCCATCCCACTTATCACCTAAGTTTATAAAATTAGTAGGCAAAGATCTCCATTTTATTTGTACAGCACAACAAAATGATGAACATTAAGGACTTGTTTTCACTGCATTGTCAGCTCAAGCTATAATTCAAAGTTTTCTCTGACCCTGACTCCCGCATACACACCAAAATCAATAGGTCAAGTTACATGCTGTGTTAAACTTGAGCAAATTAGCCTTTCAGGGCATAAGGATGAGTAAAGATTGTATGGAGATAATAGGTCAGCAGGGATTCAGCAGCTTGAATTAGAAGAATTCATCAGCTGCTTATCCAAATACTCTGGGTATCTCAGCACTGTAGACTGAAATCGATTTACTTTAAATCAACTTTCACCCGCCGAATTGTAGAAGTTGCAGGAGTGTGATCACACCATGCTCCTTGCGCTGGGCTCTTGCATCACGCTTGGGTCGACATTCACAGCAGTGCACCATGGCTAACTATCCCACAGTGCAACTAGTCACAAAGGCTTTTGGGATGCTTGTCCTCCTCCCTTCTTGTCCCAAACAAACTGCAAATGCTTTTTCATGCCATTTTTTACGCTGAACACATGCTGTTGCTGGACAGACATGGAACCCGCTCAGCTCTGCGCTATCGTTGTGAGCATCACAAATACCTCATGGCTTATCCTGCAGTATTTTCGAAGGCAAGACAGGAGCCACGGCACAGAGGCGATGTTGTTACTGAGGCTGCCCTGCTACAAGTCATAGAGTGGAACAATTCTCGTTTGCTGCAGGCTGTCACACATCATCTTCAATCCGTGGAGTGCCGGTTCTGGACCCGGGAAACAAGCACAGATTGGTGGGAGTGCATCTTTATGAAGATGGGGAATGATGAGCAGTGGCTGCAGAACTTTCGTATGCAAAAGGCTACTTTCTTTGAACTTTGCGCAGAGCTGTCCACAGCCCTGAAGTGTATGAATACTCGTTTGAGACCAGCTCTGACAGTGGAGAAGCGACTGGCCATTGCTTTGTGGAAGCTGGCAGCCCCAGACTGCTACCAGTCAGTTGGAAATAAATTTGAAGTTGGTAAATCCACCATTTCCTGCAAACTAATCTGAGAAAGTTTTCAGCTGGAATTCAGCTGGGGGCAGGGCGAAGGCTGAGGTGTCTACTGTAAAATAAGGAAAGCACAAAGTTGCCATTGTTAGCTGACCCAAAGTAGTAAAGGAAATGTTACAATGTAAAAAGTATTCTCCTTCATGTTCACAAGGCTAAGGCAGACCCACATTCCATTCTGTACATCTTGGAAGGGTTGGAGTGGTGTTACAGACATGGTAAGCAAAGGGCCCTTGCATCTGGAATAGAGGCTTCATTAGAACTAAAATCCACAATCCACACTTGAGCAAGGAGAGGGATCACCAGTCTCCCCTATAACATGCCAAAGACCAGTTTGGGAGGAGGTGGGCAGAACAGATTAGAGGACACTGCGGGTGAATTGTAGCAGCAGAAAACAGGGCAACCAGTGACCCGACCCATAATAGTCATTGCAACAGGACTAGGACTAGGAATAGTCGTGAAGAGGCACCTAGGGACCCAGTGTACGGCAGAGGAATAAAATGGAGTGAGTGTATTGGTCGGGTACTTTAAACTTGCACATCTTCCCTGTGTGATGTCAGTCTTGTGAGAAAAATGCAAACGGAAAGGGAAGATTTGCTGCAAGCATCGGGGTTCAGGCCTGGCCCTTATACTGCTATGCTATGGTCCATGATGATGCCTGTTCATTAATAGCAGATTGGTGGGGAAAAGTATCCCACCATGGTGGAAGAAATAAGGCTGCCTTCCCCAGAAACCTTCTGCAAAGGTTAACAGATTACCTACATGAAAGTTTCCTTGAGATATCCACAGAGACTTCTCAGAGTATACCTCTGCACATAAATAGTCTGTTCTGGGAGTAACTCTCCACTGAAGTTGCGAACACCCAGTAAGATCCTCCCCTCAAAAACACAAACTCCTTTTAAGAAGCTGGACTGGGTTTATAACACCAAAGAAAAAGATTTGACCCGCACACTCACCAGATATGCCTTCTCCTGTGTCTCGATCAGTCCCACTGTCTTGTGTATGGCTGGACTGCTCTGGGGTAACGAACAGGTCCTGGCTCTCAGGGAGAATGGATACCCCACTCTCCTGCATCCTGCTCTCCTCATCCTCCTCATTCACAGAGTCCTCCTCATTCGTCCTGGACTGGGATTCTTCAGAGGTATCGATGCTACTTGGTGGCATGGTGGTGGGGTCACCGCTGAGAATCGCATGCAGCTCCTCATAAAAGCAGCATGTTTTGGGCGAGGAGCCAGAATGGCTGTTAACTTCCCTAGCTTTCTGATAAACCAGCCTCAGTTCTTTGATATTTACACAGCACTGCTGTGCGTCCCTGTTGTGCCCCTTCTCCAACGTGCCACGAGATATCTTCCCATATATATCTAAATTTCTTTAGCTGGCTCAGAGCTGAGCCAGAACAGCCTCTTCGCTCCACAGATTGATGAGATCCAAGATCTCTGGGCGACGCCAAGCTGGAACGTGTTTGGGCCATGCAGATGCCATGAACAGTTCAGTTACAAAGCTCTCTCCAAGCTGTCTACACTGGAAATAGAAATTCAAAATTTCCTGGGGCGTGAGGGGAGGAGCTATTTCCTGTTTACATGTCCATGTTACAGCAGAGCATGAAGGTCCAGAGTTGTCACTATGGAACATTATGGGATACCTCCTGGAGGCTGTTGGTGTCAATTTACGTTGTGCTTAGCCTACACTGGTGCAAATTCGACCCATGGAATTCAAATTTAGAGCTACGTCACTTGCAGAGGTGGTTTTATTAGGTTGACATTTACTGCGCTTTAAATCAACGGAACTTACGTGCCAGTGGAGACGCATACTTTAGGGGGTCGACGTAAGTGGCGTTATGTCGACTTCCATTGCCTGTGTAGACCAGTCCCCTGTACCTCAAGTGTTTTGCAGTGTAATCACTCTCACTCAAGGCTAGGCTAGCTTGAGTAGAGTAACTGGAGTGTAAAAACTCAAGCTAATTGTTGCAGTAAAGACAAACCCTTTGTAATACATGGATGCAAAAGGGGTAGAGAAACATACAAGGAGTCTCTTGCCTACTGCAGACCTGTGTCCTGGCCAAAGGTAGAGCACAATCACAGGACCCAGAAGAGTTCTGAACGGGTCTAGACAATATGGTTGCATGAGCACCAGCGGTCATCAGTCTGGTCTTACAGTTCCCATTATTGCTACCACTGGTAGACTTCAAATGATGGTATCAACTGTTGGAGACTTTATGGGAAAGAAACTAATGCAGATGAGGCTTAAAATGCAGACTAGCACCCAAACATGCTTTCTGAAGCTCCCAGAGGTGTTTGTACTTGAGTCAAGCACAGTGCCTCCAGATGCACCTATTGGGACAGTGCACCTGTGCAGGGCCCAGTGATGAGCTGTGTCTTAATAGCATAATGGAGCACAGATCTTGCACTACAGATCACCAGCATGTGATGATGATGGACTTGCATGTAAACAGAAATTTCTCAGTTGCAAATGAGGGATAAGACTCAATTGTGCCAGTCCTCAGTCACATATTTAGATTTGAAAGGGGTGGTGCTATAGGTGTTCTTCACCTTGCCTCCAGGTACTTGTCTTGTACCATTTAAGACATGAAAATGTTGCTTGGTGTCAACATAATTTATTCTAATGGCAAAAAAAACCCTCAGAGTTGTCAGCTGTTTCTTCAGCAGACTTTGTCATACAGGAAGGAAGCATTTTCAGGCTAGAATCAATAGAAGTAGACAGGTCATCAGAAGCTTCATGGTACCAAAGTAACTGGGAATGTTGTTTGCAAGCATCTCTCCAAAATTTATACATAAACCTAAAATATTTCTACTGTTATAGCCTCCCAGGAGAGCTGTCAATACTGTCTCTGTTACAGTGTAAATTAAAAAAAATCATTAGCTGTCATTTTATGACATCTGTTACACAGATTTGGCAAAATAAAACTGCTTTGTGTCATGAAATACTGGTTCATTGGATTTTTATTATGGTGTCTTTTAATTATACTCTCCCGTTATCCTAGTTTTTTACTGAATTCTGATTATCTGTTAATGAAAAAGGAATAAAATATTCACTAAATAGTCAGACCTGTCAGTTTTGCTCACTGTTATTTCCTGTCTGTCACTTGTTTATAAGCATTTTTGTTTTTACACCAATTCTAACCAACGTCTAAAGCTGTTTGGCTGTAAACTTATTGCATTGCATACAACTGATGATCTGTTTTGTTAAATATATTTGGTTTTATCAGTGAAACATAATTTCATATGCTACCATGCTTCCATGCTTATCCTGACTGCAAAATACTTTATCAGAAACGCATGTGAATTTGGGATTTTATTTCTATCACCAAACAATCAGGTGGCATTCAGGAGTTTAATTGATGGGTATTTAGCAAATATAACTTTTATTGCTAATGGGATTTATTGAAGCACACAAATCAAGAGGAGAGCAGAACCTGCACCTCATGAAAACAATTTCATTATGGTAGTATGAGGTAGCTTGTGTTAATTTTTTATTCCTTTTTAGTTTGCTCAAGTTAACCTTTATAACATCCTTGTTTTCTAGGTAATAAGATTTCATGGTGGTTCCCTGCCTGTGTATGTTATTTCTAATATGCTCCTTGCATATGGAGGACAGTTAAACACCTTAATTTCAACAGGTAACGTTGTGTAAAAAGATTTAGATTAGCCATACTTGTTTTTGCACAGTAATCATATCTTCAGACATTGTGAATTTAGAAACCACCATATTAGTATTCTCGTCACATGGATATCACTGTAGTTTTTCCTGTGATTTTTGATCATATTAGTCCCGCAGAATTAAAATAGTTTTCTTCTTTAGTTGCTCCATATCAAACAAGCAAAAAAAGGAACACAGTAGTTCCTCCTCTTGCAACATTCTGCCTTTGTCATAAGTTTAAAAACAAAACTAGTTATGGGGTAGAATTTATTTTGAAAGAGTTTTAAAAATAAACTGAAATGTGTGCAAGAAACGGGCAATCTTTAGTCACTAAAAGCCTCTTTATTCAATCTCATTCCAGCTCGTTAGTATTCCTCATAAACTTCTTTTTACCATGTCTGTCTGTCTGAAACTGTTGTCCCGTGACATCTGTGTCTGAGTAATCAACTGACTAATGAGGACTTTGAGCAAGAGCCTTGTTGTTGCACAGTGACGGTGTTAGTTTGTTATCGTTGTTGTTTTCACTTTTGAAGCTTTGTGTTTAGTTTCACTTTCTGGTTTTGAGCTTTATGGCAAGGTATGAATTGTGTCTTTATAATTTTTTGTTTTTGTTCTAGGCCAATGTTCAGATTTTGGTCTTGCACTGGCTAGAGCAGCCAGACCTTACAAAGTGGACCCTATTGTGAATATTATTAAATTTCTATTGGGGTAGGTTATTTTCTGTTACTTGTTTTAATTTTGCATAGCAGTTTCCAAAGCATAAAAGTTTTATTAATACAGTTTTAAAAACAAAATAGTATTTTTATTTTCTTTGTGATCCTTTGATTCAGAGATGCCTTTTGTCATGTGACATTGATCTGATTAAAAAACTGTAGTGTCAGGAATAATTATGTGTATTTTGTGAAACAGTGATCAGAAAAGACAACTAATACTTGTTTCATATTTTTGGCAGGTTTAACTGGTTTAAAGGTATATGGAATGTATTGTTTTTGCCAGAGTTGGATGCTGTTGTACTGAATAAGCAGGATATGTGGTTCCCCCTTGTGTCCCTGATTCTATTTCTTTTTGGGACAGGAATTGCTTACTGGAGTGGCATACTCTTCTCTTCATCTCTAAGGCTCTTGTCTTCATTGTGGTTAGCTTTGACAAGGTAAAATATATAATTATCTTCGTATAGATGACTGTAATGATAATAAGTAAAATAGAGAAACCTAACACTTGTAAGATTGGGAATACTTGAGTGGACAAGATCCTACAATCCAGTTACAGTAAACTCCTTTTTATTGATCATTAGGATTTGCCAGTACCACATACAAATGCAATGTATAAGGGGCCAGATTGTGGCCTGTGCTGCACTGCCAGGTAATTGGGCATTAAGGTGACCCTTTTTTGCGCTGGCTACCTATACTGCCTTTTTGATTTGTGGAAACTGGAAAGAAGAAGGTGACAGAGTCACAATCCTTTTTCCAAACTGCTGCAGGGGCAGCACAACTTGTACTTCAGCTCAGGGCAAACTGTAAGCTCATGAACTGTTGTTAGTGTCTGATATCCTGATTTATAGAACACTGAGGATGCAGTACAATAAGAATTTCATTGTACAGGAAGCATGCATTTTACAAGTATATCTGGAAGTGTTTTAATGTCCAGTATTTTGAATGTACAGTTTTTATTTATATGTATAGACTGTTAAAATATAAAAAGGCTAACGACTTTTTGAAAGGACAGAATGCTAAATTAGTCAAATTGGATTATATACTTGATTATATTTTAATGGTTTGACTGTAATTATAAGACTATATCAGGGTTCAAAAAATAACTAGATAAGTTAAAGGAGGATAGGTCCATCGATGGCTATTAGCCAGATGGGCAGGGATTGCTGTTTACCAGAAGCTGGGAATGGATGACAGGATGGATCACTTGATAATTACCTGTTCTGTTCATTCCCTCTGAAGCACCTGGCATTGGCCACTGTTGGAAGACAGGAGACTGGGCTAGATGGACCATTGGTGTGACCCAGAATGGCCGTTCTTATTTTCTTATGACTGTTTTCACATAGACATGTTCCTTAGTCAACTACATGTGAGTCATCAAGAAATCAATTTAGTGTTTTAGCTCCAGAAACTCAGTCTCTCTACCTTATGACCAAAGAGCAGATCCATCAGATGAACCTTTTCCACACATTTGCACTTTTGATGTTCCATCAAGTAGATGGCAATAATACATATAATGCACACACAAGCTGTCACATTTCAACCCAAGTACTCTTATCACTATTGAAAATTAATAGAATTTAGCTTAAGTGATAACGCTGTTACTTTTCAGTTTGAGGATATTTTTATTAAAATCCTGCTATGGCTAGATTTCTCTTACGGGTGCCCATTTCTTCTTCTGTCTTGCCTGAACTATGTAACTGCATGCAAACTCTGAGAGCACTCAGGGTAGGGTAAAAAAATTAATACCCACATTTCACAATTTGCTTTGGCTGCCAGTAAATCAATAGATTCCATTCAGAGTTTTGGTGATTTTTTTTTTTTTTTTAAGTCAAGAGTAGTCTAGTCCTGAGGTTTTTGAACAATTGTATCTTTCCATAAATCTCCCTACAGGGTAACTGAAAGTGGCTATGTTGTCCTCAGTGTCTATAATGAAGTGGTCTTCTAAGGCCAAGAGCAGGGGATTTCTGTGTCAGGGGCCTTCTGTGTAATTCTTTCTCAAGTACTGTCAGCCCCTGCGTCCCTGTGTAGCTGTCTTCAGTATTTAGACCAAAGCCTTTTCATTTGGAACAGTCCATTTTTTAACAGAATTGTTTCCTTTTAAGCTTATAATTTTTGCCCTTATTCAGTTGAATGGGTGGTTTCTAGACCACTAAGACCAACATTATTTTAATGAATGTTTTGAAATATGCATGATGTCTTGGATGCCTCTAATGTGGGTGTATAATTAAACAAAGTAAAAATGATAAATGTCCCCATGGTCAGAGTGCTGCTACTTGGAGAAAAATGTAGAAGTCCTATCATCTTAATCCTCCTGCACAGCCATCCAATCCATGATCTATAGCTGTCTTGGCTCCTTGCTGTTTGAAGTTCCTATCCATTTGGGCATCCTTTCTCCTTCCCAATTGACTTCAGGTGCTGTTCAGGTTCCTCCTCTGTCTTTTCCAGAATACAAACCTGTTTGCACATTGTGAATACTGTATCCTCCTGTATCCTCTTTATTCATACTGCACGTCTTTCATATCAGACTACCTGGGTTCCATGGGAAAACTTTCTCAGTTAATATTTCTTCCATTCAATCATGTCCTTTTCTCATGATTATTGCACAATAGAATGGCTGTTCTTTTCTTTTTCTTATTTTAAGAACGCATCTATCTGTTCACGGTCTTTCTGGTCATTGAATTCTTGCCTCCTTTCACCCATTCTGTGCTTCAGTTCCACTCAGACCAACCATTTTTCTTATTAGGAAATAACTGCACGGGTCCTAACTTCAGCTGGTATCTCAAAGTTCAAGATGCCCTGTTGATAGATCTAGCATCTTTTTTTGGTCCTCAGAAAATCGTTGCGCGTCTTCACCAACATCCAGTTTTACCAGTTAGCAGTGTGTTCAGCTGTACATCATTTCACACCTCTTAGACAGCCTAGATAGTTTTTCAGTTTCTGTTCTAAAGTTACTATTTTGAAATATAACATCGGAATGGCCACGGTATTTCCACAAAGAACATACTTTTCATTAGAATTGTAGTTCTTCTGCTCATTCATTTTGTTGCTGAAATACTTGCTCTCTGCTGGTCTTTGTAATCTCAAAAACTAATTCTTGACTCTTGGTGATGCCATTTGAATGCCAAAGAATCAGGATACCTACTCCTGTCTTTCTGAGGACAACGTGTGTCACAAAACAAATCTTTTTTAGCACTCTTTGTTATGCCTTCTGTGCTGACATGTGACACTACATTTTATTAACACTGTTACAGAAAGCACCATTGTGTATTGATCTAGTACTACAGTAATTATAAGCAGATAGTATCATAGAAATATTGGGCTGGAAGGAACCTCAAGAGGTCATCTAGTCCAGCCTCTGCACTGAGGCAGGACCAAGTATATCTAGACCATCCTTAACATGTATTTGTCTAACCTGTTCTTTAAAACTCCAATGACAGGGATTCCAGAACCTCCCTTGGAACCTATTTCAGTGCTTTTTCACAACTACATCATGTTGTTGGTTCATATTCAATTTATGATCCACTATAACTCCCATATCCTTTTCTGTAGAACTACATCTTAGCCAGTTACTCCTAGTTACTGGCTTCTCCTGATACGAACATGAAGAACCTAGACCAGTGTTTGAAAAAACTTGATTTTTACTCAAACCAGAAGTTAGAATATGAATAATTTATTACATGTCGTCTCAGGCACTTAAAAGGACATGAATTTATTAACTAAAAATCTAATATTCTTGAAGAAATGGATGTATTAGGTAACAAATTGACAGCTGAAGAGTGTTTCAGGCACAGTAATTTGTATCTTTTACTTCGAGTGATTGCTCATATCCATTCCAATATAGGTGAGTGCACGCCACTGTGCATGGGTTCCCGGAACTTTTTCCCCCTTAGCAGACCCCATAGGGTCAGCTCAGGCGCCCCCTGGAGTACTGCTCTCATGCCGCGGTACATAAGGCACCGCCAACCCTACAGCCCCTCTGTTCCTTCTTTCCGCCTGGGATGGTTGCTGGAACATCTCTTGCCTCTCACGAGTAGCCTTCCCCTTACTGAATTTTGTTGTTTGTTGTTAGTAGTTAAGTGTTAAGTAGTGTTTAAGTTAGCATTAGAATAGAAGCTCCTTGGGGCTTAGGGCTGGGCCATGCCTGGCTCACCGGCCTTTAAGCCTTGCGCTGCGAGCGGTAAGGCTTTCCTGGTTAGTGATCCTCAGGATCGCTGCCTCAAGTGCCTGGGAGAGAAGCATTGGAGGGAGAAGTGCAGGATTTGCAAGGCCTTCAAACCCAGGACCCAGAAGGAGAGGGATATCAGATTGAAGGCCATCTTGATGGAAGCGGCGCTCCGTCCAGCTGCCGAGCCGCCATGTTCCATGTCGGCACCAAGCGTTTCCTTGGTGCTGAGCGCTCTGCCAGCACCTGAGTCCACTTGACGATGACCATCTTCGGTGCCAAAGAAGAAACGGTGTCAGCGCGCAGAGCGCTCACACTCCCCTGCACCGCAGGCGGGGTTGAGTCCAGAGGTGATTGAGCTACGGCCTGTTGAGCTAGCTCCGGAGCCTGCACCTCCATGCAGGGAGCCTCCCTTAACTCCTGAGGGTGAGGGAGCACCGCTGCAAGGCCCATCGATATTGGAGGCTCTCCAGGCGGCACGGGCCTTGATGGCCATGCCCACACCTCTGCCCCCTCCCCAGCTGAGGGAGAGAGGGGCTGGTGTCCCTGAGTAAACCCATGCTGGGTGCCCCCGGAGGATGGTCGAGACCCTTGTCAAAGGAGAAGTCTCCCACCAGACGGCCGCAGAGGGTAGAACATGAAGGCTTCTCTCTCAGCTCCGAGTCGGACTCGTCGAGGTCATCCTCCCTGCAGCACCGACAACAGTCCCTGGCACCAGAGGCACCGCACTCAAGAAGGCACCAGTCCAAGACCACCTCACGCAGCGGACGCAGCTCTCGCATCCCACACACCGAGAAGCTGCAGACAGCACCGTTCCCCAGGAGGCAAATGGCACTGTGATTTGTCAGGCTGAGGCGTAGGAAGTTGTCCCACTCGTCCGAGTGCATCATCCCGTCGGCATCGATCGCGGCAGCACCGACGCTCATTCACTTCCTCAGGGTCGTTGAGAGGTCAGTTCCGGACTAAGTGTAATGTAGCCTGGAGACGGCAGCGTCGGCACCAATCCAGTGGCTCAGGTTCCCAGAAAGTCACCCAACGCTGCCAAGATGCTCCGCAGCTGGTGCTGATGCTGGCACCAAGTTGGCTGCAAGGCCCCTGGCAGTGGCCTTACTGGGGCCCATGGGGGGGGTGCAGATGGGGCAAGGAACGGTGTCAGCCCCATCCCTAGCAGCACAGCTTGTGCCCCCCGCGCCTGACACAGAGGGTAAGGGTCATTCCTTGGAGGAGGAATTGGACCCAGAGGAGGGACCCTCTACAGGGCCCCGTCAACAGTCCTCCTTTCCGGGTAAGGCAGCCTCCAGAGACCACAGGGCACCACTGATAGACTTCAAGGCACACCAAGAGCTCCTGGAAAGGGTGGCCTCTAACTTCAATTTGAAGATTAAGGAGCTATCCAAGGAGGAGGACCCCCTCTTTGGTGGTGTTGGGTCAGAGGGACCATCAAGGGTGGCCCTGCCTATACACAACAGGGTTCTTAAACTGGCTAAGGCCTAACTGCCTTGCTTGCCCCTACATCAAAGGGCGCCAAAAAGAAATACTATGTGCCTGCTGATAGGTTTGAGTTTCTTATCACCCACCTGGCCCCGGGAACCCTGGTGGTGGACATGGCTAATCAGAGGGACAGGCAGGAGTGCCAGGGTGCCACTCCCAAAAACAAAGATGATAAAAAACTTGATCTGTTTGGGAAGAAGGTGTACTCCACTGGGGCCCTGCAATTCTGCATAGCGAACCACCAGGCCCTTCTGGGGTGTTATAACCTCAATCTTTGGGACTCCATGTGGCGGTTCACAGAAAGGTTGCCCCAGGATCTCATGGTGGACTTTGCCATGGTCCTGGAGGAGGGTATCATGGTGGCAGGGGCAGCACTACAAACCACCACTGATGCAGTGGACACTGCAAGGGCCATAGCCTCTGCAGTTGCTATGAGGCGATGTTCGTGGCTGCAGTCATCGGGGCTATCACAAGAGGTGCAGCACTCTATACAGGATCTGCCTTTTGATGGGGTGGGCCTGTTCTCGGATAAGATTGATGACAAATTGCACGCTCTTAAGGAGTTGCACGCTGCGTTCCTTGGGCCTATACGCTCCCCAGGCCTCAAGACATCAGTCTCAGCTGCAGACTCAGCGTCCTCCACAGCAGCAGCCCAGGCTATCACCTAGGCCCTTTCAGCCCAGCAGGGGTAGAAAAAGGAACAGGGGGTTCAGGCATCGTAATCGTTCCAACTCGTCTGCAACCTCCCAGAAAGGGCCTCCTAAAGGGCCAAATAATAAAAAGCAATTTTGATGGTGTGCCCAAGGGTGTCACCACTACCTCTCTCCCGGATCCATCCCTTACAATCTTGGACAGGCTAAAACCATTCTATGTCGAGTGGCAGAACATCACTTCAGACCACTGGGTCCTTGAAGTAGTTCTTTGGAGGTACGCCCTCCAACTTACAGCCATCTCCCCAGACACCTCTCCCACCCCATCCCTCTTCAGGAACCCCTCTCACGAGCAACTCTTTTACAGGAGGTGGGTACCCTCCTCAACCTAGGGTTAGTGAAAGCTGTTCCCCCGCACAAAATAGGGAGGGGATTTTACTCCAGATACTTCCTCATCGCCAGAGCGAAAGGGGGTCTGAGGCCCATATTAGACCTACGTCGTCTAAACAAGTTCATAAAGCGGCTCAGGTTTCACATGGTCTCCCTAGCCTCATTATCCCTGCTCTGGATCCAGGAGATTGGTATGCCGCCCTCGATTTGAAGGATGCATATTTCCATATTTCTATCCTTCCCAATTGTACTTTGGCCTTCCTGATTTCATTCCTGCATGTTCAAGCAGTATTTTTATAATCCTCCCTAGTCACCTGACCAAGCTTCCACTTCTTATAAGCTTCTTTTTTGTGTTTAATCTCACCAATGACTTCTTTGTTAAGCCAAGCTGGTCACCTACCACACTTGCTATTCTTTCTGCACATCAGGATGGTTTGTTCCTGTGCCCTCAATAAAGTTTCTTTAAAATACAGCCAGCCCTCTTGGATTCCTTTCCCCCTCATGTTAGCCTCCCAAGGGATCCTGTCCATCAGCTCCCTGAGGCAGTCAGAGTCTGCTTTTCTGAAGTCCATGGTCGTCTTGTTCACGTCGTCTTGGAACAGGAAGTGCCCAAGGCTTTCCTCGCTCCAGGGTTGCAAGCTGGGCTCCATATCCAATGCGTTCCTCATCAAGTGGAAAGGGACCCTTATGTACGCATTTCCCCCCATTCCACTCACATCCAAGGTCCTCTTGAAAATCAAGAGGGACAGAGCGGACATAATACTCATTGCCTCAGCCTGGCCAAGGCAGCACTGGTACAGTACGCTGATGGACCTGTCGATTGCCCCGCCAGTGGAGCTCCTGAGACAACATGACCTGCTTTCCCAGGACCAGGGTCGCCTGCTGCACCCGGACCTGGACTTCCTACACCTGATGGCCTGGAGGCTCTGTGGCTGACAGAGAGGGAGAAAGCCTGCTCGGCGCAGGTCCAACAAGTTCTGCTGGAGAGAAGAAAACCTTCCACACAGGTCGTGTACTGGGCCAAGTGGAGAAGGTTTACTTGCTGGATGGAGTTCCGGGGTATCTGGCCTAGGCTCTTGCCTATCCAGGTGATCCTAGAGTACCTGCTCCAGCTGAAACTCCAGGGCCTGGCGCTAGCCTCCATGAAAGTCCACCTGGCGGCTATATTGGCTTTCCACCGGCTGCTGGAGGGAAGATTCCTTTTCTCCCACCCCATGTCAGTCAAGTTCCTCAAGGAGGTGGAGAGGCTTTATCTGCAGGTCCGCGACCCGGTGCCTCCCTGGGATCTCAACCTGGTCCTCTCCAGACTAACGGGGCCCCTCTTTGAGCCCATGGCTACATGCCAACTGCTCGTCCTATTGTGGAAAGTATCCTTCCTGGTGGCCATTACCTTGGCTAGGAGGGTTTCCGAGATCAGAGCTTTGACCTCAGAGCCCCCCTGCACGGTGTTTTACAAAGATAATATGTGGTTGAGACCCAATCCAGCCTTCCTGCCCAAGGTAGTCTCCCAATTTCACTATAATCAAGATATCTTCCTTCCCATGTTTTTTCCCAAACCGCACAGGTCAGAAGAGGAGCGGAGATGGCACTCCCTGGATGTCAGATGGGCCCTGGCCCACTACATCAACAGGACACGGCTGTTCCGGAAGTCGAGTCAGCTTTTCGTTGCAGTGGCGAACTGGAAGAAGGGCTCACCTGTCTCCACCCAGCTCATCTCCATGTGGATCATAGACTCATAGACTCATAGGTCAGAAGGGACCAATATGATCATCTAGTCTGACCTCCTGCACAAGGCAGGCCACAAAACCCTACCCATACACATTTATAACAACCCCGAACCCATGACTGAGTTATTGAAATCCTCAAAAGTGAGATTTGAAGACCTCAGCTAAACCCCGAGCATGTGGGCAAGACTCACCAGCCAACACCCAAAAAAGAATTCTCTGCAGTAACTCAGTTCCCATCCCATCCAACATTCACCGCCTGCATCAAGTGCTGCTATGAGCAGGCAAATGCACCACTTCCAGGGGCTATTTCAGTGCACTCAACCAGAGCTCAGGCTTCGTCTGCAGCCTTCCTGGAGAGGGTGTCCCTGCAAGACATCTGCAAGGACGCCACCTGGGTGTCGGTGCACACCTTTACATCCCACTATGCCATTGTTCAGCAGGCAAGAGAGGACGTGGGGTTCGGCAGAGCCGTGCTGAGGACAGCTCAACGGTAGCTTCTACTCACCTCCAAGGTATTGCTTTTTAATCACCTAAATTGGAATGGATATGAGCAAACACTCAAAGTAGAAAACAGGGTTACTTACCAGTAACTGTAGTTCTTCGAGATGTGTTGCTCATATCCATTCCACACCCACCCTTCGTCCCCACTGTCGGAGTGGCAGAAAGAAGGGACTGTAGGGTCAGCGGTGCCTTGTGTACGTTATGCATGAGCGCGATACATCAGGGGGTGCCTGAGCCGACCCTACGGGGTCTGCTAAAGGGAAAAAAGTTCCGGGAACCTGTGCACAGTGGCGTGCACTCACCTATATTGGAATGGATATGAGCAAAACATTTCGAAGAACAGCAGTTACTGGTAAGTAACCTTGTTTTAACATTGTATGTTAACAAAGTTCTAAACTTGATTATGGACCTCTGAGAAGGTAAGCGTTAGTTACCTCCTTATTTATTACATAATTGATTTAAGCTTTGCATGAACCAGAAACTTTTTTCCTTCTATGTAATTGTGAATTTTTGTCTCAGTATTCTAACAGATAGTAATTTGTCATTGTAGACCCTCTGGACTTCCTAAAGACAGCAAGTTGATGACACCAAGAAGAGCATTAGTGGCCATTCTTCTGGTTTTTGTTAGCTGGACCACTTGTGGGGCATTTGCTATATTAATTATTTATCTTCACTACATGTTCAAGGTATTAAAACAACAAATAATTGAGTCAATATCTGAATTAAATGCCTTAGTTATTTTAATAATAGGTGAATATCAAAGGGAAAATACAGAACAGTTTATCCTTTTCAGATTTTTAAAAATGCTTTAATATACTTACATGCAGAAACTTTTTAAATACATACTTATCTGATATGCTTCACAATCCAGTGATATTTTTCAAGTTTTTTACTCAGCATGTCCTCCTGAAGGAACTACAAATATAATCTTTGTTTCTGTGTTGTATTGATCTTATGCACAGGTGTCTTATATGGTGAGTCTAGTAAACAAAGTATTTTTAAATTTTTCAAATTGAGGTTATAAAGCCAAGGGTCTGATCGTGCCCTTTCATGGAAAGTTGAGTAGTGGAAGGAACTTTGATAGGAAAATTCCGCAAAGATCCTGTCACTGACTTTTCCCAAAAGTTTTTTGGAGTAGAGGAAGAGAGGGGACGTGTGCATGCAGACTGTCAAATGAGTAGCACTTTGGTCTCCAAACTCCCTGGATTCCCTGTAATCCAGAGGAGGCTAGGGCCATCTCCATGCTGACACCCTCAACACACGTATACCTTTTTGGCTGCAGCAGATTCTCTGAAAATGGGCATCTCTGTTGTATTTTGTTGAGGGACTCTGATGAAGGTGAAGTGGAAGTAAAGGGCAGGGAATATGTAGAGTTTCTCCTGCCCTCTGTCAAACTCAATGGAAAAAACAGAAAAGCTAATACACCCTCCATTGTGAGAACTTTTCTTTGAAAAGGTATCCTAGGACATTGCTGTGGAAGTCCTTTTCATTACAGCTTCAATTGAGCTGTGCTTCCCAAGAGCCAAAATATGGGGACAGAAGACTCTATAGCGAGCACAGAATATTTAGGCACGCAGGCGGTATGTGTAAAACCAATGTAAAAAGTAAACATGTCTTTCTTCTCATAGGTTATTAAGCTACATTCGAATGTAAGAATAGTGCAAAATGTTCTTAATATGGTAAGTCCATTTAATACTACAAATGATAGAAAATAATCAGCACCCCTATATGGGGTTGTGTGTTTATTATGTCCGCAATGTCAGGTGACAAGCAGCATTGGCAGCTGTGAACTCGGACTTGGTAGTCTTAAAACGGAAATAGCATTAGTCAGTGGTTTGGTGACGAGAGGAGGCTAGAACTAATAGTTCATTGGAGTAGAAGAGGGAAAAGCAGAGACCTTGGAGTAGGCTGTGTCATCACTGATGTCTGTATTTTATTCTCTCATTCTTGAGATCACTTAGGTGATAACCAGAGATTTTTTGCTATTGGTGCGAAGTCTTTGATCTTAGGATAGATCGGAAACAGTAATTATTTTTCTAGTTAATTACTTCGGTATTTTTCCTGTGTGTAATCTTCCTGTGCTCCCTGTGTATAATAGGGAGAAAATGTTCTTCCTTGCATCTAATTGTGTAGGCGTTAACAACCTGTGCTACCTTCAAATATTTAGCTCAGGCAGTTTTTTTAACCATGGTGAGGTACAAGAGGAGATGTAGTAGGATTTAATGAATAAGGATTTGGGGGGAGGGATATGGACTAAAATTCTGATGATTGTTAAAAATGAATGGAAAATTAAATATTAGATCAGTTTCATGCATGGGGATATTTAGATTATTTTCTGCCTCTTTCTCCAATTACTTAATAATAGAATCTAGGGTAGGTATATTAATATATGTGTTCAGAATAGCTACCCATCACTTTCCAAGTTTAGAATGATATGTCAGGGAAATAAAATACATCTTAATTCACTAATCTAAATATTATTTTAAAATTTCTTTTTTCTCCAGTTTTTTTCTCCTGTCTTATTTTTTCCTTCCATCTGTTGCATTCTGTCCCTCTTTCATTCTCATTTGTCCTTTCTTTTATTATTCTCTTTTTTGAAAATCAGCATCCCTTTCTTTATCTTTCATCTTTCACTCCTGCTGCCTATCTCTGACCCCGCTTGTGGTGTCTTCCTCTTTTCTCTCTGCCTCATCTTTGGTCTTCACCCAGACTCTTTACTACCCCCTGTATTCTGTTCTTTTTTCCCCCCATCTTCCCTCCAGGATCTCCCTGAGGTCACCTCCTGGTATCTCCACTCCCCATCTTTGTTCTTCCTTCCTTCCTGTAGTCCTGGAGTCATGAAGCCACTCCTTTAGAAGGAGAGACAGTGGTTGAATTAGAAGCTTTAAAAGCTGAATATTTCTTTTAAAAATGGCTTTTTCAGGGAATCCCAAGATGGTGGTCTAGTACGGGGTAAATTGCAAATCTGTTTATTTTCCTGCATCAGAAATGGCATGCTGCTATTATTTTAATGGGTTTTTATGTTAATTTGATTAGTCCTATCTATTCTGTACCAATATTTGAGGGGTTTTCTTTACAGGATCCAAAGCACTCAAAAGAAACTACAAATAATTCCACTAAAGAGACAGTAAAGAACTGTGATTCAACAGAGACCATTCCAGAAGCAGCAGCAGCATCGCTTACCACCAGCACAGCTATTGACAACGTTGTAAACAGTCTTAAGATACATATTACAGTAATCCATTTATTCACATGGATTGTGCTACTCAGTTTACCATCTTTAATTTATTGGTTTAAAAATCTCAGGTAACATTTAAATTGCCAGGATAAAAAAATCAGTATTATAGTTTGCTTAGTACTTATCTCCCAAACAGCTGCTGATTTAAAATTGCAAAGATTTCTGTGACTATTAATATTACTTTATGGTAGCACCCAAAGTCAAAGTCTCTGAATGATTTTACATAACCGGTATCTGTACACATCAGTCCTGTCTAATGGTTTATGGTTAGCTATTATGTAAATCAAATTATATGATGAAGAGACTTTGAAGGGATTTACAGGCAGGATTGAATCTTAGCCCTTGTGATTTACACTGAGAATGCTCCCACCTTATTTCTCATGTAGGATTAGCTGTTCATGTTTTGCCAGGCTGTCCTTTTGATTAACTTCTCTGTGGTTTACAGTGGTTAAAATTTGGCGGGGCATAATATGCTATCTTTGCACAATTTGCTTTTTTTGTAGGTACAAGATTAGACTTGATCCTGATCCATGTAGAACTATGGCTATTATTCTTGTATCCACTTTGGGAATTCTCATGAATGCAAGTACTACTAAAGTAAAATCAAGGTATGCTAACTAATCCTCAGTTCTTCATTATTTCTAGTCCTCTTGTTGACCCTATCTCTTGAGTCCTTTCCCATGTCTGTGATTAAATTTGATTTGTGATGCACAGACATTAAACTTTTAAGCTTTCCTTAACATTTGTGACATTTGTATTATTAAACCTTGAAATTTCAAGGTGTGAGTGTTAATGTAAGGTGTTAAATGTAATATTGATCTGACACGTAATCTATGCATCACAAATCAAATGTAATAATTGATCTGATTTATCAACAATCTGTCAGATCAAGAACTTATTTTTTAGCTTTACATTCACACCTTATTGAATCCTTCAGAGCTTTTTTCTCCACAGGTGGGAGTGTTAGGCCTTGTGTACATAGGAAAGTTCTATCTGTATAAGATACAATGTGAATTTAAGTTCCCACAGTTGTACTGTGATAATTCCCTGAATGGACACTTATTCTCTTATAAGAATGTCTTTTTCTGATTTATTTTGTTGCGTTGGCAACTGTTCAACTTAAACTGAAAAAATCTGCTGTTATTCCAGAATTAGGGTCTCCACATGAGGGAGTTACACAATATAATTAGGGCAGTGTAAATGAAAAAAATTTCCATCTAGGCAAGCCCTTAATCAAAAATTTAATGAAAAACTTACTGCACATGAATCATCTGCTTCTAAATTAAAATACTTGTTGCATAAAATAGTGTGAATAGTCAACCTAGCCTTTCTCTACAGAGTGAAGCTCCGCCATGAGTAGTTTCAGTTGTCAATGCTAATAGATGAAGTCCTTTATTTATCCATAGTACAGATTGAGCGCAGAGAGCCACAAGATTTTTCAGATTACCCATTAATATATTATAATCAATAAATTTTTCTTAAAACTGAGTTGAATCGTGAGTTTGCACAGCTTTGTCTCCTGCTATATGGCTTGCAGTTACAAAAATGGTAAACTCTTTTTCTCTCTTCTCACAGTAAACTATTGAAAATTGCAGCGCAACTTCTTCTCCCTTTGTCTGTAGCTGTGGTGGCCTTCGGACCAATGCATTTATACAGAGTACCATACTTTGTAACCTTTTCTCTTCTTCTACATGTATTGTGTTGCATTGTGTAAATCTTTAATTTTCCAAATGGTATTGGGAAATTTGTGGCCCAGAAATGGATGCTGGAAAATAATGCGAAGTTGAAAAAAGAAATATCCACCCCAATGCAATACTTAATCAACATCATTTGGAGAAGATGACAGAATTGTGAACACTTCTTGTGTACTTTGGGGTGTTTGGGAAATCTCTTAGAAACCTTCTTGTAGTGTTAGCCTACTATTTTGAAAAATTAATGGGAGAATTGCAATATTTCTCTGAACACAAAAAATCTCTTATTAGCATAACAGTACAGTGTTTAGATTTAAATAGGCACACCTTTCTGTATCCGCACTGCAGACATTTTGATATGTCTCTTGATACTTGGGTTTTGTTGAAACACATTTACCCTACATTGTACTTTATATTGAACCTTGGTCTTTTTCTTGAGTCCTAAAGTGTGATGGGTAAAATTCACAAATGATTGAAATGCACTGTATCACAAAAACTAAAAAGCCAAGAATACTTTTAATCTTTTTATGCCACACTAACAAGCTATCATCATTTTCTTTTTTCTTTCATCTATACAAATTAGAATGTATTGTCTACTGAACTGTTGTTTCTACAAACATTTTTATCAATGTCTGTGACATATTTGTGTGATTATTGAAAGTGTTGGTGGTTTATAAGCTTTACCTTTTGTGAGAGTGCTAAAACTATATATACTGTATATCTTTGTCTGTTCAAGAAGGATATCATAGATACATACACAATTTCTCTAATGTTGTTTTAAAACATTGACAGATTCTGGAGAAAACAGGCAAATTCTGAACCTGTGCCAGAATCTCAGTAATAATGGGAAATACTGACCGTAATAATCAGCTCTGTAAAGTAACATCTTATCGCTTCAATCCTATATTGACTGGCATTATTAAAATACCCAAGACAGATATCTGTAATGTATAGGAAATCTCTCCCCTTGGTATAAGTGTTTTAAAACAAAACTATCCATCAAGCTGAAATGATCTATAATCATTGTAAATCTGATTGGTTGATTCTAAACAGAGATGGATCAACTACTCATTTCTGTGTATTTTATGTATCTCTGATATTTCTGAGACACCTATTACCTTAATATCAAAGCACTGAACCTATCTGATAGCTTTCTTCCTTTCTAATCTTGTCGTCTTATGAATAGTGTGAGGAAATCCAGTACCTATAAACAGTCCAGTTACAGCATATGCTCCCTGCAGCAGTAGAGCCTAACCCATTTGTTTTAGTGTGGTGCATCATTCTTGCCTGAAGTGCCTCAGTTAATTCTGGCTTGGGTTTTTAAGAGGCATTTAATTGAGCTGGCTGAGAAGACTCTGTAAGTTTACACAACAACTTTCCAAACTGGAAGTGTGAGGTGACATGACAAATTGCAGCACGTTTCTGTCAGCTCATAAATCCGGCAGTCCAAGCTGTTGGTGAACCCTTAAGACTGCTTAAAGTATGAATAAGATAATCGGTAGCTAACTGTATCACCATTATTGTTACCAATAATATATATGCTGGTTTTCTATTCTTAACATTTATATAATTTTTGTAAATCAGAAAAGGCCTTTGAACAAATTGCAACCTGACATTTGATTTCTACCCAGATGTATGCTACAGTGTGTATGTATATAACACACACATTCATAGTATGATGTGCTTGTGTACTTGTAGCCAAATTCTGCAGTCCTTTATCCTAAACCTCATATTCAAATATAGAGAAGAGTAATAATATTTCTAATTTAGGATGCCTGTGTAACTTGAGAAAGAAGCAGAGCTAGGCAGAGTTTTCTGTAAGCCATTCCAGTTCAGTGAAAGCTGTTTATCCTAGGATTGGTCTTCCTTGCTATATATTGTACTGTATTTCTAGCATAGGACCTGATTTTTGATACCCTGGTTTACACTGTGTAGTACCTTATTCTGCAAGTAGACCCATTGATTTTACATTCTTGCAGTGGTTAGATACCCTCACTGTTAAGAATTTACCTCCTGTCTGAACTTTGCCAAGCTCCACAGCTAAATCAGCTGAGCCACTGAGTACTTTTCCCAGACCTGAAGAAGAGTTCTGTGTAGCTCAAAAGCTTTTCTCTTTCACCAACAGAAGTTGGTCCAATAAAGAGACATTACCTCACCCACCTGGTCTCTCTAGTTTATATAGACCAATCCCTTTTCTCAAACGAGATAATGGCAATCTTAGGATTCTCATACAGCAGTCTAAGGCTGGGTCTACACTGACGGCGGCAAATTCGCTGCTGTCAGATCCATTGCTCTGGATCGACTGAGCGGTCTGTGTAGACGCGCTCAGTCGATCCAGCAAGCAATGCAGGAAAACCACCCCGGTAAGTGGCGCAGTGCAGTGTGGACAGCGCGCAGAGGAGACGCTGCAATGTCGATGGGAGATACTCAAGTGATTTACGTCACTTGCGTATCTCCCGTCGACTGCCACCCAATCGCAAAGGTAAGTGTAGACTGGGCCTCAGGCTGTGTGTGTTTTTCAGATTTTTTAAAAATCTTTGGTCTGTTTTTGGATGACCAATTTGGAATTTCTTTTAGAGACTTAATTTTTCAGACAGTGCTGTGCACCAACCCTCTGCAAAGCAGGCCCCTTTATGTGTACGTATATAGGTTTGTTTCTATTAATAAAGGTTTCATTATGCTTGCCTCTGTTGTTTTCTAAAATAAAATGACAATGTTTCATAAGTTATAAATAATACACTTTTTATTAAATACGATGGTCATATTTCAATTTCTTTTTCTTTTAAAGAGCCTATCAGTTGAAGATAGTCTGTATATTTACGATGGGCAATAGGGGGTAGAATCAATAATTTTTCAAACCACCACAAATATAAGGGCATCCACTGTAAGGGAATCAAGTTGACGCTGAACAATGGCAAACATAATTATGATACCTTACTAATACACTGTGATTGAATATTTATTAAACAATTCTGGGCATATGATATATGGAATAAGTTTTTAAAGTTTTCATTGGATTCAGTTTCCAGTTTTATTCTTGTAATTTAGGCTATGTTCTCCTCTCCTATGGAAGGGTAAGACAAAGCAGTGTGAAAACTGTTATCTTGTGATATTTTAGGGGCTCTCTCCCTTCTCAAGGTGAAGATGGCTGTTGACATACAGGGGAATTAGGGCCAAGGAGTAGCCCACCAGAGGAAAATCATGTCCTGCAAATTCAATGAACTGGGGACTCAGCACAGTTCAATTTAGGAAGCTGATTTAAATAGCAAGCTATTACACATTGCAAAATGAATGGTATAGTAAAACAGAACTCAGAAGTGAACTGAAAAAATATATATAATGAAGTAGGAGAACTTGGGAGTGCTGTGTGATTACATATAATGGAGCATCTACATTGAACAAAACAAAATGTAAGTTATTCCAGCCAGGCTACAGATGAGCAGTCATATTAAAAGTTGCTGTAGAACAAAGATCACAGTCTTGACAATAACATGAATCAGATTTATATTATATATATTTACTTAAGGGTTTAAAGGGTTTAAAAAGTTACTGCTTTTATCAGTACTGCTCTTGATACAAAGTCTATTTTACTGTCTCATTGCCAGTAATAAACATCTGAAATGCCAAGTGACGATTTATTATAATATTTGATATATCTGCTTTCTAAATTTTAACAGGAGAACATAATTACAGTTCTAGTGTTTGTAAACCAATTTAAACACTTATGAAGATACTATGTGCATATTTGGACCTTATTCTTGCTTGTGAGAGAAAAGAGGGTAGCCAAATTATAGACACAAAATCTTGCAGCTTAATAAAATTGTGGTGTGCTTTTTTGAGGGAGTATACAATAATGCTGCTGCTGTTATAAATTGTTAAAGTGGTAGAACTCTAACTAAAATCTTTAGGTTCATTTTATATTTCATGTTAAATGTTAGACATATGTTCAGTTTTAGTGTTAGATTTTTACATCCTTCTTCTGGAAGACAAGTGAGCTAGTTTTTATAACACTTAGACTGTATTGTTAGTGGTTTTTTAAAGTTTATTACCTTAGCAAAACATACACATTTGCCACCAAAGCTACATATAACTCTTATATACCTCTGGATATTTGTGCCACTGATCTACATTTTAATGAACAAATCTATACTGGATGAAATAAAATCAAGTTTTTCTATTTAATTTTGTTTTAAAAAGCTGGAACTTTAAAATTTTAGATTAAAAATAAACAAATATATAAAATCTATACAAGTTTATTTGAAAACCTTTTAGAATGATAGTATTTTGATACATTTTCTTGATAATGACAGAATGCAATCAAAGTTCTTAATTTAAAGAGTTCTTTGTATCTTAAAGCTTACACTAAATAAAATGTATAAATTTGGGGAAAACCCACACTACATCCGTGTTTTCTAATAATTTTTAAATGTCTCTAGAAAAAATTCAGCAGCCTTTAGTCAGGCAAATCTGCCTAGGGTCCTAGTTCTTCAAGGTACTTAAGCATGTGCCTGCCAGAATTGAGGCCTGAGTAAGAACTGTGATATTTGGCCCTTTATTTGAATTCAGATTTAGGGCCTGATGCTGCAAACACTTACATAGGTAGTCCTGACTCATGGGTAATCCCACTTTACATTCTGATCTTGTAAGCATGTCTGCATGGGCACAAGGCCTCACTTGTGTTGAGCTTCTTGCAGAATCAGGACCATAGTCTATAAGGGCTTATGTCAGTAAAGGTTTGCAGTATCATTCTCCTAAGTCATAGTTGTGCAAACACTATCAAGCTTTGTGCTCACAATAAGTGCTATAACTGATAACTTAAATTTATGCGGGATCAGTCCATTAGATTATCGTTGTATTGAAGCTTTGTGTATTCATCAAAATACCAACAAGAATTTATTTCCATTTTCTCAATTTAGTCCATTTTTGTATTTATTATAAATCTGAAAAAATGTACGAAGCATTTTGATTTTTGAATTTTTTATTTCTATTGCAGTATTTAACTATTTTATTTTGGTGGAAATTCAAACTTTGTTCAATTTATTATGTTACTTTATATTATTCAATTTATTATGTAACGGCAGAATAAGAAAAATATTGGAGATACTTCAGTAATTGACAACTATAACAGTACAGCACTCTTCAAGGAATAAAAATGACACATAATTAGAGTGCCAGACCAAAATGAAAATGACATTTTCTCACTGTGATTTTAAACTTGTAATTTTATGGGGCAAAACACTGTGCCTTAAACAACTAAATGAATACGCTGCAGTTCTAAATTGTCAACTTTTGTAGCCTTTAATTCCATTGTGAAAATCCATATGAAATTGGCCAAAGAATTTTTTTTAAGTACGGATCATAACTGCAACTTGGTTGGATGGTGGAGAAGAGGGGGATGCTAGTTTCTTACTCTCCCTGCATTAGCTGTCGCATTCACAGGGACCTCTGCTATTTTTAAATACATTTTCTTTACATTGTTATTTACATTAATACCTAAACTCTCCATTGTGACAATCCTCCCTCCTCTCCCCCCAGCCCAAAAAACAACAACCAAGTAGTATAAGCCTTAGATGTGTGTCTTGGCTTTTGTTGCTTTTTGTGTCACAATCCTAATCTTCTATAGAAGTTAAATTTAATTATATTAAGCATTTATTTTACCCTAGAAACCTTACTTAAAGCGGTGAAGAGCACAGAAAGCATTGTATTTTACAGTGAATAGTTAACATCTGGACCTGTTTAAAAGCAAAAAGGTATATAATACTGTAATGGCCCCATAAGCATTGCATAGTGAATTATATCTCTGAAGAAAAAGTTATTTTATGTATAACTTGCAAAGGCCTTTTTAAAAAAAAAATAGACACGTGCCCTTTTTAGTTCTTTCTGGTACATTAAAGCCTTTCAGGGCCTCTTTTTCTGTTGTTAATTTTGGCATTTTAAATTTTTTTTTTTTAAAGAATATGAGGACAGTCAACAGTGGCTTTTCTGGCTCTTGCTATAGGAACTATTGAATATCAGAAGCTTGTTAACCCTCACTTTTTAACTAAAGCCGCAGGAATGTTGAATCTAGAACAAAAATGCCCTTTTTAAAAAACGTTAAGTAGTCTCTGGACTTCAGAATTTTTTTTTTTGTTAATTCCTGTTTAAAGGGTCTGATTAAAAAGAATCTTCTGCCAATCATTCAGCGTTCTCTCTTTGATATTTGTTGTCATTTTGCTAGCTCCAGTCATTGTTCCTTTCCAGGCTAGCCAAAATCTGAATGTCTAATATGAAAAACCTTAAAAATAAACCAACAAACCTACCACACACACCTACCAATTTTGAGATCTTCTTTATACTTCATAAAGAATTTAAAAAATTGCACAATCCCAATAATTTTTGCTTCCTTTGCAGTTTACCTTAGAATTTCTCCTTTAAATGCCAAGATAGACCAATGCCCCAGCAAAATATCTGTTCATGCTGATTTAAAGCAATTCCAAGAGCTCTTTATAATGTTGGAAACCACAATTTTGGAATTTTTATCATTTAAAACAGCCTGACTTTTGTAAAAAAAATTTTACACTTTGAGCTCTTGTATGGTCAGATTAAACCTGGTGTGAATGTTTTTGATGGAGTTAATCCCAGCAGTTCCAGGTATATAGAGACTGTTGACAGGGTCTTAACTATAGCTGTGTGGATGTTGAAGCTATAATCATTATTCTTTATAAAAGTGATTTGTAATTAAGTTCCCAAATACACATGATAAATATGGACAGGTAGGGCCTGATCCTGTGAGGTGCTATGAATACACCTTGAAAGATGTTGAGTACCTTATTGAAATCCATGAAAGGTGAGAGCTCTCAGCACCTTGCAGTATTGTGCTTTTGGAGGCCGATCCTTTTCCATTTGACATCAGTGGGAGTTAGATTTGAGTGGGAACTCGTTTGGGACTTTCATGTACTGTGTGAAAGGGTTCACTCTCTGCAGTATGTTCTCCGAATTAAATTTTTACTTGTCTTTTCCATATAAATGTACATGACTTTTGCAGTACTTTGTCCAGCATATATACTGTACTAAATACACACTTGTGTGTAATTTTTGTAACACTTGCTTTAATATAAGTGGCTGTAATTCACAAAAAGTGCCACTTATCAGTCATACGGTGTGTAGAGTGTTGTGAATGTTATTGTATATTTACCTTGCAAATAAGCTTTTGGGCATAGTGGTGAAAATTTGCCTTCAGTCTTTGCTCAGGTATTAATGTGGAGCAGTTATGTGCTTTTCTTTTAAATTATAATACTTGGCATTCTAAGTATTCAGAAAGTAAAAGAAAATAAAAACAGTGAGCAAAAGAAGCGTGTGTGTCAATAGCATTACTTTGGGGAATTTTGTAATTGGTTTGTTCAGACCTCAAGAGTAGGATCATTAGTTGGCCTACTTGGGAGGCAGTAATTATACTCCATACAGAGTATATTACAAAATGTTAATTTATGTTTAGCTAGTAGGCATGCATCATCTGCCTAACTCTCATAAGGGGAAGTATAATAAACTGAAACTATGCTTGCTGAAAAATGTAACTATTCTTTCCTCACTGCTAGTCTATCTTCTTTCCCAAACTGTTACTATTTCATAGTATTTTCTTGGACATCAGTATAACTGTAGTTTTTTCCACCTTCCTCTCGGCAGCCCTGGGACCTGCTGGGGAAGTTAGGTTGCCAAAATCATAGTTGCAATTTGGCAGATGTCCAATGCACGTCTTAATTCAGTAGGGGTTCTGGCTCCCTGACAAATTTGAAGTAGATTACGAGAAGCTACTCCTAAAGAAGGTGGGAATGGGGTAGGAACTCCTAACCACTGGTACAGTGGGGAGACAACCACCTCTTCCTCACCTCCCCACCCCCCCTTAATCTTTAGACAAAGGAGGGTATTGGAATCTCAGCAGTAGTGCTGGGACCAAGTTAATGGGTGGGAAGCTGTCTGCATCCCTTCACATGATGGAATTGAGTACAAAAGAAGGATGATTTCCCTGGGTGCAATATTGCCAAATAGTTCCCAGATAAGTTTCAGCCTAATGTAGTTAAACCAGATTCCTGATGTCTCATCTTTCTGCTCTGTCCAGGGCACCATCTGGTCTAGTTTTCTGGGCTATGTCTCGCTTGATCCGTGGTCAAGAACAGTTGGGAGTTGGTTGGTTGGAGGTGAAGGAATATAGAAGTGACTTAAATGAGGCTAAAGACTGATCATTTATCTGGAAGTGTTGCTGTACTTCATGGAATTGCTATCTAACTTCAGTAAAGTGTAATTCAGATACACATTAACATTCATATTATGATGTACTGTGTATATAATAATCTTCAGTTTGGCAGGGATGTATCCATTTAGGTACAATCTGAATTCAGACATATTTGAAGTGGCATGTTTTGATAGTTAGCTGGAAAGCATCTGTGAAACCAGTCACTCCCCTCATAGAAGGATATAATTTTGTTTAATGAGTATAATTGCACTAACAGCATTCAATTCTGAATGTGCACTATTTATGTATGAACTTATTTCACTGAAAGAGCTGCAGTGGAATTATCTTTCTGAAACGTGTTTTTTGGCTGAAAACGAATTCCAGTATTGAAGCCAATGCTAAATCTGTTCACACTTCATTTTGTCTCAGTAAAGAACAGTTACTTACCTCATAATCGTTGTTCTTCAAAATGTATTGCTCACTTCCATTCTGATTTAGGTGTGTGTGTGCACCACATGCACCGGTGCCAGATGTTTTTCCCTTAGTGGTACCCATAAGGCCGACTCTAGTGCCTCCTGCAGCAGCGTTCGTATATAAGGTGCTGCCAGCACTCCTCCCTTATAGTTCCTTCTTATTGGTGTGTTCTGGAATGGACATGAGCAACACATCTCAGAGAACAACAGTTTTGAGATAAGCCTAACCATTCTTTCTTTGAGTGCTTGCTCATGTCCATTCTGATTTAGGTGATTTAACAGCTGTCTCTGGAGGTGGGCAGGAGTTCATGGCCATGAAGATTGCAGTACTGCTCTGCTGAATTCTGCATCATCCTGAGCTTGCTGCGTGATGGCATAGTGGGATGTGAAGGCATGTACGGATGACCATGTAGCGGCCCTACAAATATCTTGAAGAGGCTCATGTGCCAGGAAAGCCACTGAAGATACCTGGGCCCTTATGGAGTGGGCCAACAAGGACACCGGAGGCACAACTCTGGCTTGTTCGTGACAGGCTCGAATGCAGGCTGTAATCTGGGACGAGACTTGTCGTGAGGAGACTGGTTTGCCCTTCAACCTGTCACCAATCGCTAGGAAGAGTTGTGTGGAGCAGCGGAATGGTCTGGTCCTATCGATGTAGAAGGCTAGAACCCTCCTTACGTCGAGCAAGTGTAGGTGCCTCTCTTCATTAGAGCTGTGACGCTTAGGGCAGAATACGAACAGGAAGGTATCCTGGTTAACGTGGAAGTGGGAAATGACCTTTCGGAGGGATGCAGGATGAGGGCAGAGCTAGACCTTTTCCTTGAAGAACACCATATAAGGCAGCTCCAAGGTCAGGGCCTTAATCTGCAACACCATGTGTGCAGAGGTGATTGATACTAGAAGGTCACCTTCCAGGACAAGTACATGAGCAAGCTGGAGGCCAGCGGTTCAAAAGGTGAAGCAGTGAGTCAGGACAGGACAAGGTTCAGGTCCCACTGGGGAACTGGCTCTAATTGGAGAGAAGAGCCTTTCCAGCCCTTTAAGGAATCTAGTTGCCATCTCATGGGAGAAAACTGATCTGGCCTGTGTCGGTGGGTGAAATGCTGATATTGCTGCCAGATGAACTTTTACCAATGATAAGGCTGTTTTCCTGTTTTAAATGAAGCACATAGTCCAGGATCACCTGTATAGAAGATTTCATTGGTGATACATTCTGACAGGCCACCCAGCAGGCAAAGCACTTCCACTTTGCTAGGTAGGATGCCCTGTTTGAAGGCTTCCTACTTTCCAACAGCACTGTCTGGATCTGGGTTGAACAGTGGCACTCTTTCCTGTTCAACCATGCAGCAGCAATGCTGTCAGATGCAGGGAGGCTTGGTCCGGGTGCAGTAACCGACCTGTCCTGAGAAATGAGGTCTGGGTGCAGCAGCAGAGACCAAGGATGAGCCACCAAAAGATCCAGCAGCATCCCGAACCATTGTTGGTGAGGCCACTCAGGGGCTATCAGGATGATACATACTTTGTCCCTCTTGATTTCACCAGAACTCTGTGCATGAGAGGTATTGGTGGAAACGCATACATGAGACCCCTTGACCACAAGAGGAGAAAAGCATCTGTCAGAGAGCCGTCCTCTGACCCCAGAAGAGAGCAGATACGAACACATTTCCTGTTTTCCCTGGTGGCAAACAGGTCCACCTGGGGAGCTCCCCACCTTTGGAAGATGTGGTCAACCACCATCTAGTGGAGTGACCATTCGTGGTGAGAGCAAAAGGATGTGCTTAAATGATCTGCTGGGGTATTCTTCAGCTCCAGCAGATGGACTGCTTCAAAGTGGATGTTGTGATCCACACAAGTCCCAGAGACATATGGCTTCCCAACAGAGGGCTGAGGATCTGCACCACCTTGTTGGATAGGTGCAGCTGGAACACCCTGCAGGCCAACTGGATGGAGCGGCTGAGAACGCAATCTCTCATAGTGGACCACATTAAGTACAAGCTGCTGTATGTCCCCGGAGGCTGAGGCATATCTTCACTGTGGTAATTGAGTGGTCCCTTAGACTGGTTATAAGCTCCATCATAGCTGGAATCTGATGTTGGGAAATAGTGCTTTGGCTTGGATAGAGTCCAGGACTGCCCCCACAAACTCTATTCTCTGTACAGGCATAAGTAATGATTTTTGTTAGTATATTAACAGGCCCAGCGACTGATATGTGTCTCATGATTTCTATGTCACGATGGACGTGTTCCCTTGAGCGGCCTCTGATGAGCCAATTGTCCAGGCAAGGAAACACCTGCACTCTTTTGCGCCTGAGGTAGGCTGATACTACCACCATACATTTGGTAAAAATGTAGGGAGCAGTAGAAAGGCCGAATGGTAGGACCGCAAATTGGCAGTATCACGCTCCCATTGTAAATCGCAGGAACCTCCTGTGGCCTGGGAAAATAAGATATGAAAAACGAATGTCCTTTAAATTGATGGTGGTGAACCAGTCACCCGGATCGAGATAGGGAATAATAGCTGCTAGGGAGACCATGTGAAATTTTAGCTTTTTGAGGTACTTGTTTAGGGCCGTTAAATCCAGTATGGATCTTAGGCCTCCCTTTGCTTTTGGGATCAGGAAATACTGTCAGTAGAATCCTTTGCCTCTCAGACTCTGAGGGACCTCCTCCACCACTCCCATTTGCAGGACTTCTACCTCTTGGATGAGGAGTTGCTCATGAGAGGGGTCCCTGAAGAGGGATGGGGTGGGAGGGTGGGACTGAGGCGAAGTGCAGGGTGTAGCTGGTAGCCACTGTGTTTAACACCAGTGGTCTGATGTAATGGCCATCTAGGCTAGGAGAAAAAAGGCAAGGTGGGAGAACAGTCGGAAAACTAGATCTCAAGTATAAACTGGTCAGTCGCCCCGGGGTGCACCTTCAAAAGCTTCTCTTTCCACCCAAGGAATGGCAGCTCTGGCCTGGATTCAAGGTAGATGCTGACGAATTGCCCTGGTGACGCTTGTAGCCTTTATTTCTCTTTCTGTGGGGCTCTCCTCTGGACTGGCCTCCGAAGCCCTGTTGCTGTGAGGGCCTGAAGTGTCTCCTTGAGGAAGACGGGGTATAAAGGCCCAATGAGCGCAGCCTGGCCCTAGAGTCCTTCAGACCATGCAGCCTGGAGTCGATCTGGTCTGCGAACAGAGTGACGCCATCGAATGGAAGGTCCTGGATGGACTGCTGGACTTCTATCGAGAGGCCTGACGACTGGAGCCATGAAGCTCTCCACATTGATACCACAGAGGCCATTACCCGTGCTGCTGAGTCAGCCGCATCTGAAGTTGCCTGTAAAGAGGCTCTGGCTAGTCTTACCCTCCTCCAGAATGGCCTCGAACTCTTGTTTGGAGGACTGAGGGAGAGTCAGTAAACTTTTCCAGCAATTGCCAGATGTTAAAATGGTATCGCCTCAGCAACACCTGCTGGTTAGACACCCTTAACTGAAGGCTCACCATTGAATAAATTTTACAACCAAATAAGTCCATTTTCTTTGCATCTTTATTCTTTGGTTTGGAGTGGAGCTCATTTGCCCCTGCCTGTCATGCTCATTAGCTGCCATGAGCACCAGCAAGCCCAGAGATGGTTGCATTTATAGATAGCCAAACCCTTAGTAGGCACATAGTACTTTTTCTTTGCCCGCTTGGGCGTGGGGGGCAAAACGGGGGACTAGTTGACGGGAGGCGAGGCTGTTGTGTAGTCATTGGCATCCCTTTCAACGAACCCTTGGGTGGGGTGTCTGCTTCTTGGTGTGGGGGCCTACTCGCTCATGGTGTAGATGGCACCAGCATGGCCAATAGGTCCTTCATTGCCTGGAACACCTCAGACATGGAGGGGACCAATAGGTGGTGCGTGCTTCTGCCACTTTCTGGAATCAACGGCAGTGCGGGTGCAGGGCTCAATGCCCACCTAGGTGGAGACCTCTTCCGGGTTGACTCCAGCTTCCCTGAAGTTTTCTTAGCTGGCTTCGGTGCCGGCAATCACTGCCTCCCTGAGTGTGATTTTTTTTTTTGGCACTTCTTCAGCACCAGGGATGCTGAGTGGTGCTGGGTCGACTCCGACACTGGAGGACACATTTTAAAGAGGCCGCAGTGTTCAGTCCCATGTCCGATCGCAGCTCTGATGCCAGTCTGAGCGTCGGCTCCATCAGAAGGCCTTAAATCTAATGTCCTGTCCTTCTTAATTCTCAGGCGAAAGCTCCTACAGCTCTTACACTTCTTGGAGAGGTGAGCTTCTCCCATGCACCTTAAACAGCTCTTATGTGGGTTGCTCAGTGGCATAGGCTTCTTGCACTAAGCACAGGGTTTAAACCCCAGGGAACGGAGCATGCCCCGATCCTGGGAACTTACTAACTAATGGACTAACAACTAAACAACCAACTTTAAAATATATACACTAGGAAAATCTAGAAAACTAGAAACCACTAGGAAATGGAGACTTGTGAGAGCAAGAGTTGTTCCAGCACCGTCATGGGCGGTAAGAAGGAACTGGAAGGGAGAGGGGCCAGCAGCACCCTACATATGCGCACCTCTGCAGAGGGCGTTAGAGCCAGCCCTACAGGTACCACTAGGGGCAAAGCTGCCGGCACCGGTGCATGTGGCGCACGCACACAGAATGGACATGAACAAGCACTCTAAGAAGAACAAACATAATTTCAGATAAAAGATTATTATATTAAAAAGAGAACCTACAACAACCATAAAATAACTGACTCTCTCAGGTTTGTGCCTACATCGTCAACCAGCCAAAGTGCATGATTTCTGTTAAACTCAGTTTTATAGAGAATAGGCTTTTCCAGATACTATAATGTGAATTTTATATATATATCAGAAGTAGACTTTTGGGAGAGAGATTCCACCACTCCCTAATGCTACTTTGTGCTCTAAAAGCAGTCTGCTCCAACAGAGCATTGATCATGTGATCCAAGTACAACTGAGAGTCTGAGAACATCTGAGATCACCCTGGCAATTGGACTCATAGCTTCTTTGTAGGGGAGAGTGTGGTTTAGTACAAAAGACAACCTCTTGACAGATTTTTGCACCTTATTTAGGATTTTTTTTATTTATTGAGATGGAACCTGATCTCATAACAAAGTGCTCCATGCTAAGACAGAGTCAGAAGAAATGCATCAAGTCTCCTCTTTCCTTCTCATAGTTCCAGTAGAGATTCTACTCATTTAATTACAGAGATATATCTCCTACTGGGAAAGAGTCATACCGGTGTATATACAGGAACAGTAGGTTAAAAGTAAGTAGACTCAAAGTCTAAGGTTAAAGCATTACTGTCAACTACCTTTTGCGAACTGAAAAAAATAATCAAAATTTAATTTACATTCCTTTGTAACATGACTTACTCTTTGAAAATTAGTAGCGGTAATCAAGTTTAAATTATTGGATTTGCTTTTTTATAATGCATATCTTGTCTCTAATGTTTTACACTTTAAAATGTACATGAAACTAATCATATTCAACATATTTCTTGAGCCATGCATACAATAAGTAGCCTGTTCAGCAACAAATGCCTGCTATCAAACCCAATATATCCCAAATTATCAACCTACCTCTTTCCCCAATGCAAAAGGGAAAAATAATGTGACATGTATACAAATTATGCTTCAAAATATTCTTCAGTTTAAGGTGCAGTCATAGAATCATAGAACCCTTTCAGCTTGACCGTAAACCACTGATATCTACTCTCAGGGAATGGCTTTCCAGCCAGTTATGCCACCCATCGTATAGTAGCTCCATTAAGGCTATATTTCCCTAGTTTGTTTATGAGTAGGTAGTGCAAGACACTTTCAAAAAGCTTACTAAAGTCAAGATATACCACATCTACCTCTTTCCCTTGTACACAAGGCTTGTTAGCCTGTTAAAAAAAAAATTAGGTTAATTTTACATGATTTGCTCTTGATAAATCTGTGTTGACTGTTATTTATCACCTTATTATCGTCTATGTGTTTGAAAATTGATTGCTTGATTATTTACTTCATTATCTTTCTGGGTACTGATATTAACTACCCTGGGTTGTCCTTTTTATAGATCGGCACTAGATTTGCCCTCTTCCAGTCCTCTGTAATCCCTTCTATCTTCCACGAATTTTCAAAGATGATCACTAATGGCTCAGATATATCCTCAGTCAGCTCCTGGAGTATTCTGCATATCTCTTAAAACATCCACAGTTAAACCACCGTCTCTGTCATCACTGTTACTGGAATGTTCACAATAACTGTCGTGGTCTTCAGACCAACATACATGGGTTAAGATACAACTTGTATATACAAAATCTTTATTTTCCCTGATATATAAGTAGAATCCCTCAACATCAAAGATCAAAATGAGTGGCACCCCGCCTTTGTCATTTATTCCTGTCATTAGGGTTCCAAGCTTCTGTGTTGCCGTCAATATTTCTTTGAAAAAAATTAAAACTAGCTAAGAGATGTTTCTACATTACTCTCGCACATTTTATGGTGCATGGCAAAATGCAAAGTGTTTGGGTTTTTTTTAGATGTTTGCTTCAAGAATTCTCAATGTTTTCCATTTCATGACCACATAACACAAAATATGTTTTTGTGACACTCCCCTAATCCCCATCTATGTATAAACAAAGCGAGAATATTACGATTCCCATACTTCTACAAAAAAAACTTCAAAAACAGACTTCAGTGAGAAACTGCAGAGCTGGAACTCATCTGCAAACTTGACACAATCAAACTGGGTCTGAATAGGGACTTGGAATGGTTATCTCATTACAAAAAGTAATTGTCACTGTTCACACATTCTTACCTTCTAATCAATGGTTGTGAATAGGCCTCATTTACTCTAATTGAATGGACTTTGCTAACACCTACCCTCCCCATTGTTGTTCCTTACACTTGGATGTGTGTGTGTGTGTGTGTGTGTATATATATATACACACCACCTATCTGATTTCTATTTCTTGCATCTGACCCAAGTGGGTTTCAGCCCATGAAAGCTTATGCCTGCAGAAATTTCTTAGTCTTTAAAGTGCTACAAGATTCTCGTGTTTTCAAATTGCTAAGGTATTTTTCTCGCTTTTATGTCTGTGGTGTTTTAGTACACTCTGTGTTTTATACTGGGGTTTTTAAAAATCAAAATGTTGTAACTCTTGTAAACCCCTGATAAAAATATGGGTAAGTATGTGAAGCCTAAGACCCAATGAGCCTCTGCTTTTAGCTGACCACAGAAACAGCTATTTTCTCCTGGACCAGGTACTATGAGTTTTTATGGGTGTTTTTCACTCTGATTATATTCCTATTCTTGGAATGAAATGATTTTAGTTCATAGGCCAACATAAAGTATATGACAGCAGTTATTGCAAGCAGAAAAACTATCTTCTTCCACTCTCCTCTTTGCTAAAACAAACTACTGGATATCTCTTCAGGTTTCAGTCAAGTAATACCTTTAGACCCGCTCCTGTTGCTATTAAAGTCAGAGAGATTTGCACTGACTTACACAACAGTAGGATTAGCAACCATCAGGGAGAGATGGTAGTGCAAATGTGAGATATTAAGTTAGAAAGCTAAATGACAGTACAGGAATTCATTAATGCAGAAGCAGTAATGGGCAATTTCACTTTAATTTAATAAACATCTGTTTATAATGGACTTAGAAATTAAAAAGATTTTTTTCAACACATCATTCAATTATGTTGGTAGACATATTCCATTTAGTCTGCATCCAGTACATAATGTAGCTAAGATGCCCACATCATAAGATGATAAAATAAAACACCTGAAATTGCTTCTATCCTGAAGTGTCTAGATAGTGTATGTTTTTGTTTGTTTTTTTGGAGAGGATGTAGATATGAATGCAGATAGAAAAGCAATAATGGCTTCTACAGGAGTAGGTCCGAAATGAAACAAAATGAACTAAATAGATTTACTTTTCAGAACGTCAGAAATGGTTTTATTTTTCCACATTACTTTTGATTATTTTTTCTCACTTGTTTATGTTTAAAAAATATTTTTTGTATGACAGAAGCACCTTAGACGCCTCAACAGAAGTGAGGGCCTCGTGGTAGGTGCAGTACAGACACCTAGCAAGAGACAATCCCTGCCCGACGCCCCTGCAATCTAAATAAACAAGACAATCCCCATTTTATAGATAGGGAAGTGAGGCACAAAGGTTAAGTAACTTGCCCATGATCACACAGGAAGCCAACAGCAGAGCCAGGCGTTCAATCCAGATCACCAGAATCCCAATATATAGATCTGTTAATCAAGGAGCTAGTGTTTGTTTTTTTTCATGCAAGGTGGCCAGTTAACTTTTTTTAAATAGCAGCTTCTATGGGGTGAAAGTAAATAGCAAAGGCAAAGATGAATTAATTATTGAGTCTAGTTATGTTCTCTTTGTGATCTCATTTAAATCTGCAGAATCCCCCAGGACAAACAGTCTATTCTGTATCTAAAAAGAGAGAGGCTCTACAAACAGAATTGCTGGAGGGAAGCTTGGTGAACATCTTGGAACTGGTATGAAACCAGAAGTCGTCCCTAATAGGGGACACTGAAGTCCTTCCCAGCTTTCACCTGCCTTAAATGAGAAGCATCTGCTTGACAGACATATAAAGTGTGTGTGGGTGCTGAGAGTAGCTTATTCTGTCAGACTGGCTATTTTAAAATAGTTGAACCCCCATGCAGTTTACTCAGCCTTTTCTCTTTCATATGTTTCTCCTGTTGTTGCTGTCGATCTGAAAGCCAGAATGCATACACTTAAGAGTTTAGACTCTCCAACCCTCCCACAGATGACAAAAAACAAAGCAGTTTAAAACAATATAAATACTACAATAGCTCCTAGTGTAATCTTATAAAATAATCTATGTTCTAGATTCACACATTACTATAGATACCAAAATAATGCTGCTGGAATTTTATTTGTGTTAGCAATGTCTAGTGATGTCACCTACAGCCGTAGATCATCTTTAAAATGTTTAAATCTCAATAATTAAAAAAGATCACACCTCCTGGTATGGCATTTTATACAAGTATTTAATAATAATAATAATAATCAGGGAGTGGTGCTAAAGGAATGACCAAGTTTCCCAACTTGAAAGATGCCCGTTTGGTGCTTGGTTCTAAACCATTGAACTAAAATATTCATTAAACAGTCAGGAGAATGTCAGGGGCACTTCAATAGTCGTGGCAGTTTTGAACTGATACTATTGAATAAAAATAAGTTAAACAATGTAGTTCTTGTTGGAATCTTGTATATAGGACCTTAGAATCATCCATTGTAATATCCCCAGCAATCTGTAAATAAATGCAGATAACAGCAGGATTTCAGATCAACACTTTCATTAAGGTGCTAAGATTTCGCTTCTTGAAATAGACCTTACCATGCTATCTTCCAACACCAGGAAATTACTTCATATCTAACTTAGATTGGAAATCCTTCTGTCAAATATAATTAGCTGAAATGCTCATCCTGAAAATACAAATGTATAAAAATTAATTTAAATAATATTTTAATAAGCTTCTACCATCCCTGCAGGACATTTATTTATTTTGTCATCCGCACATTTTCCGTGACATGGCTGGATGAGGAGGGAGTAGCGTGTGCTGCAACGTTTAGTAGCAACAGGCCTTAAGAATATCGAGGATGAGATTCTCAAGAGTTTTTGTCATGGATGGAAATGGAATCATTACTGCAATACTACTAACGTCATTGGCACCCACCCACAGCCAGTCCATTAGAAATAAAAGTGGAGAGATCAGTCTGTTTTGCAGATTACAGACAGGCTAACCAGAAAGGGGCAAGCCAGAGCCAAACTTACAGGTAAGCTTTATTTAAGGAGAGGATGAGAATAAATGTTTGGGTGTTTTTATGTTGCATCAAGTTGTAAAATGTTCTATATTTATTATTAATATATTATTTTGTGTATTTGCTACATTTAGTTTTTCTCAAGCAGTTTTAAAATTGGGCTATCTGGATTTTTAATTATATTGCTGTATTTTCCTCATGGCACACACAGATCTGCTGCTGTAATTAAATAATTAGCTATCTTAGAACTATCATATGATGGAAGTGTAGAGGGGATCCAGTATCTAAAGGTAGCAATGAAATGGGAAGCATTTCTTTAGGACTAATCTATTCCTCAAGCTACACTAAAGGAGGGGGGAACAAGAAGAGAAAAACCACACACACTCTAATATATTCTCCAGTATGTAGATCCTCCTCGTAATGGACTGAGTGTTTTAAACCATTTATCTGGATTAGTTATCTGAAATGCATATTTCGTGTGTCATTGGTGCAAATTCTATAAAACTCATGCACTTGGATTCTTTCCCCCTCTTGTGTGCAGCCTGCTCCTCTCTCCAGCATGTGGAAAGTGGCACTTCTGGTTCTGTGCACTGTGTTTACTCTGAGAGGGTTTGCAAAGGGGGCTCCCCTGAGGCCTGAAGAAAAATGGAAACCTTTGGACAATCCCAGAAACCGCGATCTGGTAAGGAAACGCTGCAGGAAACAGTAATGAAGCCCAAGCTTTGTGTGTGTGTCATGTATTTAGGTGTCTCATTATAAGAATTTCTTACCTTTTATAGTTAAAAACTTCAAAATGAAATGGCTTAGCTAATGTTAGTAACTCCGATGTGTTTTGTGGTCAGTATCAGCAGCCACCTACACATACTTCAATCTAAATTGAACACTTTCAATTTAATATACTGCATATGGATCTTTCTTATACCTATGTACAGTACACATTAATTAACGAGATGTATTTTGATCTGTGAAAATACAACTCATTTTATCTAACAGAATAGGGGTGATGTGTATGTTCTCCTAGTCCTGTTCTTGTTTACTGTAAGGATGATATTGTTAAGTCAAATGGTAAACCATGGTTTGAAAACACAAATATATTCTGACACAGCACCATGAGTGGTTTAAGATCTGAAAGCCAATTAACAATAACTCAAAATACTAAATTGCAAGCATTACTTACAAGGTCTTATGCAAAAGTTGTGAGAAACAGATAAATGCTTGTACTTGTTTGGAAGGTGACCAAATATCAATTTTAAAAGATACTAACCAAAAACTAATATTTTTGAAATATAATGAAGTCTACCTTAAGCAATCAGATTGTACTGCAAAACCTGGGGCTCCTCTGCTTTGGTTTTGGTTGAAGGCTGCCCTTAGTGCAGGTTTCACTGTGTGTCTTTTCCAAAGGGATGTGAATTGGGCAGCATTATATGCTAATCACATTTCTTGAAAAGACCTTCACGGCTTTACATAAACTAGACTCTTGTATATTTAGAACACACATCAGTTTGAGGGACTTCCAGATATTGTAGGCTGTTTAATAAGCTTCACAGCTAAGATATATTCAGTGTGTAAAAAGAATGCATTAAAGAGTGGGCTATTTACCTCATCAGTTAAAATTAATCAGACACATTAAGCCGGGGATCTAAAGAAATAATTTAAAAGACCTTTGAAGCAGTCTAATTGAATCTTACTGATTTATGCCACCTCTTCTTTGGAAAACTAAAGCTAACTAATATCTTTTACTAATATTATCAGTGTCCAAAATATACACATTGCGGGGACAGGCAGGTGGGAAAGCTTTTCTCCTCAAGGTTACCAGTTTGAATCGATACAGTTCAGCAGAGTTTACCACCCAGTTTATCACTGACTGATTAATGGGTTGGTGGTCTTTGGAGAGGTATCCATATCACAAGGCCGGATTCTGACACCCTTCATGACGAGAAGCACCTCATTCCCCATGCAGTCCCATTAACTTCAATGTCAGAATTTGGTAGGCACTGCTGTCTATTTGGCCAGTCCTATCACAGCGGCCATTGACTGAATGTATGTGACAACTGAATATGACTAAATTACTACTAGGTGTAATCATTCTAGTTCAGATTTGAGGCACATTGTCAAAGCAGAGTGGAGCAGCCTGCTCTGCCACTGCCCTTGCAGTATGTGTTTGTGGATAAAATATTGTTTTAATGGAAATGATTATTCGTATTACATTTTTTAAATGTAAAATGTCTTCAGTTTTTCAGAACACTCCAGGCTTATTTTTTGGGGAGGGGTCTTGATCTCAGAAAGATCCTAGATACTTTCTCCGTGAATAATGACAGACCGAGGCCTGTAGCTATCTACCTGGATCCTACTGCGTCTGCATTTGCAGATTATGAAGAAAATAAAAAATTGTTTCAAAATTCCCTCAAAGGCTGAAAGAAGCTGCTGACCAAGGTAAAAGTGATTATTTTTTCCCCTTATGCTGTCTGTCACATCTGGTTGAGTTACAGATTTGGATTCTGGTAATTTTCACTTCTATATGAAGAATAAAACTAACTTGCTCTTGATAACACACATCAGAAAAGTGTGATATCTTAACTTTCACTCAAAGCTGAATGAAATTTAAGGAGAAATTTCTTGGGAGTTAATTTCTTCCTGGAATAACAGGAGTAATTGCATGATAAAAGGTATTCTGAAGTTAGAAATGCATGCACTGCTTCTTTCTCTCATTTTTTTCCAGAGACAAGTGGTTGAAATTTGCTGAATTAAACAAAGAAAGATTTCAAGAAATCAAGTAAAACCTAGTACAATCTAAATTTTTTAATCAAGGCCGATAGCCTCCCATGATATGTACATATCAAGGAAAAATATAGACCCCAAAAAAGAAAATATTAAAGTAACAAAGAGTAATCTACCTTTTAAATCTCTGTAAATGTGGTGCTTTTCTTACTACTTCAATTAAAAGTGAACATTGGATAAAATGGTATGCAAGCTGATTCGTATGTGTATGTGTATAAAATAAAATGAATCAAACTTGCAGTATTAGTATATCCATGGCCCAAAGTACTGTAGGGAATTTGGTTGTTCATTTAATTTTTATTTTATATATAACCATACAATAGAAATAATAATCCTTCTTATAATACCACACAGGGTGGGTATTATTTTCCCCATTCTACAAACAGTGAGGATTGCAGTAGGATTTGGATCAAGTCTTAAGAGACTTTCTCAAGCCCCCCTACAAAGAGTCAGTGGCAGTCAAGATTAAAACTCAGGAGTTACTGGCATCCGGTCCTGTGCTTAGCTCACTAGTCCATTGCTTTGTCTGAACTATGTAGCATAGTATTGCTATACATTATATTATAGTGACGAGTGTATTAATATTTTCATTTTAAATCTGCTTCTGATGGGTTTATAACTTGAAAAAATCAGCATCACACAATCAGTGTAAAATGCATTAAAAACTGGTTTTAAAATATGTGCTGTAGCTCAATCAGTAATTATTAATTTGACGAATGAATTACTGGGTGAAAGTCTATGGCTTGTGTAATGCAGGAAGTTAGACCTAGTAATTGTAGTGGTCCCTTGTGGCTTGAAAATTTGTGAAGCTATGAAAATTCTAAACTGGGGGGGGAATTCAAATGTAATTTAGATGGCTCTTTAGAGTGTTTTTAGCAATAGTGTGTAAGAGAGGGTTTCTAAACACAAATATCTAGCTGTTTGTTCATAAATGAGACTATTTGCTTTGAATATTCTTACTAAATAAGAAATTACTAAATTACTGGGCACTTTTGTTTTGCTGCATCAGCCACACATAATAATTCAAGGTGTGTGGTCCAGGGAACACAAAACAACACTGATGTTTGACACAAATTGACAAAGACGTAGAAACACAGAATTAACTGTGCTCCCCATCCTTGATTTACTCTGTTGTGTCTAAATATTGCAACATATAAGATTGGATTCTGGGACCCCAAAGTATCTGGGGAGTCTGTTGTTAATTAGATGGAACATTTAGGGGCTGCAAATTGGATATTTTAAAAAATATTTTAATTCTAACTACCAGTTTGTGTTCAGTTAATAATTAGAACTTTCTGATCTCCGCATCCTATCGATCTTGCAGCCACATAAGGTACTAAACCCAGAACTAGTACATTTCCACTCTAAGTGGGGGCAGGATTTGAAACCCAGTCCTCAAGCATCACAGAGCTGTATTCCACTGGGGTCTCTGTGCCATAAACTTGCAGGGGGGTGAGCAAGAATGGAAATTGTGTATTTGTAGCTATACAGCCAGTGGCTGATCCTGTGAAAGATGAGTGGCCAGACAGGCAGCCCCAGTAGCTCTGCTGCCACTCCATGGCTTTGAGGAATCTGTTGCTTACCCTGACCATTACAGAGAAGATTACTACTAGAGAGGAAAGACTATTTACCAGTTTAATAATGCTCATTCTAATAATTTGGGATTTATGAGCCCATCAAAATCAATATGAATGCTTTAGTTAGGGTCCTTTGGCTTTGATCAGACCTCATGTATTTCTAAATGTTACTGCATACTATCCTTATTGTATTATATATTCTTTCCTTTCAGATGGTTATTTTTGGACTTCATGTGAATTGGAAGCATACATGGCAAAATGTTACTGCTTTGGGGTTCCTAACTATTATCTGACAATTTAACATTTTCTTCAACATCCAAGACTATCCATGTACAAAGCTGACAACTGGCTGTAATTGCCATATTTGCTCACTTTTCAGGTGGTGAGGTATGTATGGCAGTGAAAGTTGGTCTGAAAGGATTTTATTTGTTTAAATGTAAATGAAGGAAAAGTTCAGTCTGGTGTATTATGTCCAACTATTCTCAATTGTTTTGATCAAGGAATGTAAATAAATGTTACCTTTTAAATTTATTACATCTAGGTTTTAAATAACTATGTTCTTCAATGGAATTTTAGTGAGTCATGACAGTGCTTTGTATTTGGTTTGGAGATACGTGGAACTTTAAAAAAACCAAAAACAACACTTCAGTCTTTACAGAAACCCATCTCTTTGTTTTCTGTACAGTACCTAGCACAATGGGGCCTTGATCCCTGACTGGGGCTCCTTGATGCTACCACAAAACAAATAATAAATAACCTTTTAAAATCTGTCTGAAAAGAAAGATATGCTCGTCAGATGCATACATCTGAGAGCTATCCCAAAATGATCCTAATGAAAAAGGCAGAAGATAAAATAAAAAGAGCTTCCATCAAAGTGGAAATAGAAAAAACCCTGTGAAATCCTATGAGACATGCATTACAAACATCATATTCAAGGTCCCATTCAGATACACGATAGCCATCAAAGGAGGACTTAAATGTTTTGACTTTTATATTTTGATAGGAATCATATAGTAAAGAATCTCTATGATTCCTACAATTTTGCAATTGAACTAATAAATTATTCATAAGAGCCTATCTTACAATTTCTGCTCTGACCATTCTTTATGTAGCTGAACCATTACAGATTTCCAATACCATTTTCTAAAATGGTGTCAGGAAATCCTGAATTCAGATTACCACAGTTACTTCTCATTTGGAAAGTATGGCATTGATCCTGAGAAGATTTTTACTTAACTCTCCACATGAGTAGTCCTATTGACTGAAGTTAAAGGATGAAGTCCTGGCCCTTTTAAAGTCAATGGCAAAATTTCCATTGACTTCAATAGGATCAGGTTTTCACCCAACTTGAGCACATGGATAAGGGTAGTCTACATTGCAAAGTGAGGTGGTTTTAATTTCTGTCAACATCCAGCCACTGCACTAATGAAGTTGGTTAGGCATGATCACACCACGCTCATTACATCGGGGGAGTGCATCTTCACCAGCTGCACTTCTATCAATGAACAGAGCAGTGCATTGTGGGTAACTATTCTTCTTTGAGTGATTGCTCATGTCCATTCCACTATAGGTGTGTGCACACCTCCATGCATGGTTCCCAGAACTTGTTTCCCCTTAGCAGATGCTGTAGGGCTGGCTCTGGTAACTCCAGGAGTCCTGCGCACATGCCGCAGTATATGAGGCACTTCCGGCCTATGCCCCCTCAGTTCCTTCTTTCCGCCCATGACGGTTGCTGGAACTAGCTTTGCTCTCAGCAAGTTCTGTTTCCCTTCTTTGAACTGTTTGTTATTCTAAGTAGTTTAGTTAGTGTTAAGTAGTTGTTAAATGTAGTTACATAAGCAAGTCCCTATGGGGACTTAGAGTGGCTGGGCCTGGTCGCCGGGATTCAAGCCGTGTGCCTTCTGCAGGAAGGCCTTTCTGCTCAGCGATCTCCATGATCAGTGCCTTAAGTGCTTGGGTGAAGAGCACAGAAAAGATAAGTGCAAGATCTGCAGGGCTTTTAAACCATGGACTCCGAAGGACTGAGAGATCCAGTTAAAAGCCCTGCTGGTGGAGGCAGCACTCCGCCCGGCATCCAAGCCAGCCTGCTCCACCACGGCACCAAGTGTGAACTCGGTGCAGAGTGCACCGCCGGCACCAACCTCAACTCGGCACCAGGCAACATCACCAGTGCCAAAGAGGAAGAAACAGCATGCAGAGCACAGACGCTCCCCTGCGCCGTTGGTACGGGCAGAGTCGAGTGCAGAGATGCACCAAACCCGGCCCATTGAATCTTCTCTGATGCCTTTGACTCCTGGGTGCGGGAGAGTGCCCCTGCTGACATCGTCGACACCAGAGGCTTTTCAGGTGGCAAGAACCTTGTGGGCCTTGCCTACTCCACCTCTGCTCCCTCATCCGCCAAAGGAGAAGGGGCCGGTGTCCTGGGGCAAACCCACATTGGGTCCACCCCCCCCTCGAAGAGTGGTGGAGATCCCCGTATGGGGAGGAAGAGGTCCCGCTGGATGGCCACCAGGTGTAGAAGGGGGACGCTCCCCCAGCAGTCGCTCTAGGTTGGCTTCATTGAGCTAGCCTGCTTTGACTCAAGACGAGGAGTCTCCGCCTTGGCACTGATGTTGATCCCTGGTACCAGAGACAGCGCATGCCAGGAAGCGACACTAGTTGTGGTCCGCTAGGCAGTGCTCGGAGAGCTCCTGCTCCAGATCCCTGGCACTGAGGAGTTCGCCCACACCAAAGTGGTGCAGAACCCTGTAGTTGTCAGAGGACCCAGCACCGAGGAGTTTGCCCGTGCCGAGGTGGCGCAGCACCTGGTCACCATCAGAGGACCTGGCACCGTGCAGTCCATAACATGGAACCCGGTCGCTGGAGTCCAGCTCAGCACTGTGGAGTTTGGAGTGGCGCCGGTCTCGCTCACCAAAGGGCAAGCAGCACCGGAAGTCATCGGTACCGAGACGACACTCTGGTACCTCTAGCTCTTTGGAGCACACATCTGCTTGCCGGCACTGCTCGCAGTGATGGAGGCAGTCCTCGTCATCCTCCAGGTCGGAGGCATCGAGAGGGCAGTCTCCGGCATGGAAGGGCACCCAGGACCGAGGACATGCATGGCACCACTGGTTCAGTGGCTTGGGGTCTCCCAGAGGGGACAATCATCGGGACAGCTGACACTCCCACAAAGCATCACAGCCTGTGGTGCAGTCAGCGCTGGGTTGGCCCCAGGGTCAATGGCCTCAACAATGGCCTTATTGGGCCCCATGGGGTATCCAGATGAGGCCTGGGCCCAATCCATCCTGTCATCAGGGGTGCAGTCCATGCCTCTGGCATAGGAGAAGGCTCATAGACACCACTCCTCGGACAAGGAGTCAGACCCCATGGAGGGACCCTCTACAGGTACAACCCGTGGTCAGGAGGGGGAGCACTCGCAGGACACACCTTGGCAGTCTTCTTCCTCCTCACCGGATGAGGCAGTCTCCCGGGACCACATGGCACCACTAGGGGATTTCAGAGCGCACCAGGAGCTGCTTAAGAGTGTAGTCTCCAGCTTGGGGCTGGAGGTGAAGCAGGTAGAAGAGGCCAATGATAGCCTCCTTAATCTGCTGGCGGTAGCTGCCCCAGCCAGAGTGGCCCTACCAGTCCATGAAACAGTCCTCAAAATCGTTAAGGCCCTGTGGCAAACTCCTTCCTCGGTCGCCCCTATGTCAAAGATGGCTGAGAAAAGTACTATGTCCCGGCCAAAGGGCTTGAGAATCTGTTCACTCACCCAGCACTGGGAACCCTGGTGGTAGACATAGCCAACCAGCGGGACAGGCAAGGTCAGGCAGGTTCCACACCCAAGAACAAAGACGACAAAAAGATGGATTTGTTTGGGAGAAAGATTTATTCCACGGTAGCCCTGCAGTTCAGCATTGCCAACCATCTGGCCCTCCTGGGTAGATATAATTTTAACTTGCGGGACTCCCTTAGGTGGTTCACTGAGGCCCTGCCCCAGGACCAGGCCGCAGACTTTACCACCATTGTGGAGGAAGGAACCATGGTGGCTAGGGCAGCGCTCCAGATGTCCAGTGATGCTGCTGACTCGGTGGGTAGGGACATAGCCTCTGCCATTTCCATCAGAAGATGCTCGTGGCTGCAATCCTTGGGCCTGTCCCAGGAGGTGCAGCAATCGATTCAGGACCTCCACTTGGATGGGTTGGCCCTATTCTCCAACCAGACTGATGTGAAGTTGCACAGTCTGAAGGACTCCAGGGTCATGTTTCGCTCCCTGGGCCTGTACATGGCCCAGGCTTCCAGGCAGCAGTCACGGCCCCAGGCGCAGCAACAGTCATGGCCTCTGCCTAGGCCCTTTCAACCCTATAGAAATAGGGACAGGAATAGGGGGTTTAGAAGGAGAAATCCCTAGCAGGAGCCCCCCAGGCAGTCGGGCAATTGTAGGGGGCAGTTTTGATGGTGCACCCAAGGGTGGCGCCCCTACTGCTCCCCTGGATTCACCCTGCCCCTTCCTAAACAGGTTAAGGCCCTTCTATCCTGAATGAGCAAAGATCACGTTGGACTGGTGGGTCCTTGGGATAATCTCATGGGGCTATGCCCTACAGTTTACAACTATGCCCCCCAACAACCCTCCCCCTCCGTCCCTCTTCAGGGACCCCTCTCACGAACAATTCCTCTTTACAGGAAGTGGACACCCTCCTCAGCATAGGAGCGGTGGAGATGGTCCCTCAAGACAGAAGGGGTTCTATTCAAGGTACTTCCTCATCCCCAAGGCAAAGGGAGGTCTGAGACCCATATTAGACCTGCATTGGCTAAACAAATATGTCAAAAGACTCAGGTTTTGCATGGTTTCCCTAGCCTCCATAATCCCTTTCATGGATTCAGGAGACTGGTATGCCGCCCTCGACCTCAAGGACGCATCGTTTCATGTGTCTATCCTCCCCAGCCATAGGCGTTTCCTCCGTTTCATGGTGGCTGGCTCCCACTACCAATTTACAGCCCTACCCTTTGGCCTATTTTCGGCTCCAAGGGTGTTCACGGTAGTGGCTGCCCACCTGAGATGAAAGGGTGTGCAAATCTTTCTTACCTGGATGACTGGCTGATCAGAGGCAGGTCCAGGTCCCTAGCGCAAGAGAGCATGACCCTCACTTGCTTCACATGCAGCAGGCTGGGACAGCTCATAAAGTAACAAAAGTCCACAGTCACTCCCGTGCAACACGTAGAATTCATTGGGGCCACTCTCGACGCTTCCCAGGCCAGAGCCTTCCTGCCTCATCCACGTTTCGAGGCGATGGTCTCTCTCATCTCCCAGCTGCACTGATGCCCCACAACAACAGCCAGGCGCCACACAGTGGCCTGCACATACATAGTGAGACAAGCTCGCCTGAGGGTTAGACTGCTTCAGGTGTGGTTGGCCTCAGGATATGTGCTGAACAAACACCCACTGGACCGGGTGGTCACAGTTCCCCCACCAGTCCTAGCCTCCCTAAACTGGTGGTGGACTCCCAGGACAGTGATGAAGGATGTTCTGTTCAGGGAACTAGTCCCATTGGTCACCCTAATCTCCAATGCTTTGGATGTAGGATGCGGAGCCCACATCAGTGCCAACTTAGACACTCAGGGGCTCTGGTTGAGGGAGGAGAGGCGCCTGCACATCACCGTGAAGGAACTGAGGGCTATTTGCCTAGCGTGCAAGGTGTTCCTCCGATTCCTGACAGGCAGAGTGGTGCAGGTGCTGACAGACAACACTGTATCCATGTTTTACATAAACAAGCAGGGGGGAGCATGCTCCATGGCCCTCTGCGAGGAAGCTATCCATCTGTGGAACTTTGCCATGAGGCACGATTTCCACTTGACTGCCTTTCACCTCCTGGGAGTGAGGAACGACAAGGCAGATCGCCTCACCCAGTCATTTCTACCCCACCACGACTGGTCATTGCACCTGGAGGTCATTACTACGATCTTCCAGAACTGGGGTGTTCCCCAACTGGACCTATTCATGTCAACCTGGAACACAAAGTGCCCGAAGTTCTTCTCACCCCGGGATCACTTCTGGGAACCATCACAGCACACTCAACCAGAGCTCAAGCCTTGTCTAGAGCCTTCCTGGAGAGAGTGTCCCTGCAGGGCGTGTGCAAAGCTGCCATCTGGGTGTCGGTGCACACCTTCATGTCCCACTATGCCATTGTTCAGCAGGCGAGAGAGGACATGAGATTCGACAGAGTGGTGCTGAGGGCAGCTCACCGGTAACTCCTACCCATCTCCAAGGTATTGCTTGTTGGTCACCTATAGTAGAATGGACATGAGCAAGCACTCATGTCCCCCGCACCGCCGCCACGCCCTTCCCCCCCACTGCTGGAGTTGGCAGAGAGAAGGGACGGAGAGGACGTAGGGCTGGCAGTGCCTTATATACTGCGGCATGTGCGCGGAACTCCAGGGGGCACCAGAGCCAGCCCTACGGGATCTGCTAAGGGGAAAAAAGTTCTGGGAACTGTGCACAGAGGCGTGCACTCACCTATAGTGGAATAGACATGAGCAACGCATCTCACAGAGCAGCAGTTGCTGGTAAGTAACCTTGTTTTCCACAGTCCAACTAGCCTCAGGGGCTTTTGGGAAGGGCTTCGGCCTCCTATGATGCAGGTTCCTCCCTCTCTCTCTTCCTGGTATCAACAGCAACCAAACCAATACTTTTTCGCATCTGTTTTCAAAACCCTGGCTCTGCTGTGTGTACGCCATTGCCCGAGAAGCATAGAGCCTGCTCAGCTCTACCTCTCACTGTGAGCATTACAAACACCTCGCAACTTAACCTGCAGTGTTTCCAGGGCCGAGATAGGAGCCACAGCATGGAAAATTGCAGTGTTACTAAGGCAGCCCTGTGACAAACCATAGATCAAAACAATTTTTAGTTGCTGCTGACTGTTGCGCAGCAGCTAAACATGGTGAAGCACCATTTCTGGTCCCGGGAAACAAGCAGTGGCTAGTGGGATCACGTCGTTATGAAGCTATTGGATAATGAGCATTGGCTGCAGAGCTCTCAGATGCATAAGTCCGCTTTCTAGGAACTTTGCACATAGCTTTCCCCAGCCGTGAAATGCAAGAATACTAGCATGAGATCTGCTCTGACAGTGGCAAAGTGAATGACCATCCCTCTGTGGAAGCTAGCAACTCCAGACTGCTACCAGTCAGTTGGGAGTAAATTTGGAGTTGGTAAATCAATCATGGGATCTGCTGTGATATAAGCTTGCAGGGCAATTAATAGACTTCTGCTAAGAAGGGTAATGAGTATGGGAAATGTGCAAGATCTAGTGGATTGGTTTGCTGCAATGGGGTTCCCTAACTGCAGTGGTGTAATAGATGGCACGTTTATCCCTATCTTAGCACCTGGACACTTTGCCAAAGAGCACATAAACCAAAAGGGATACTTTGCCATGGTGTTGCAAACACTGGTGGATCATGGGGTGTTTCACTGACATCAACATGGGATGGTCGGGAAAGGTGCATGACGTGCATCTTTAGGAACTCAGGTCTGTTCAGAAATCTGCTAGCAGGCACTTTCTTTCTAGCCAAAAAATAACCATTGATGATCAAATGCCAGTAGTGATCTTGGGAGAACCAGTTTATACCCTGCTCCCGTGGCTCATGAAGCTGTACACTAGGCACCTGGACAATGATAAAGAGCGGTTCAATAATAGGCTGAGTAAATGCAGAATAGTAGTGGAATGTGCCTTTGGACATTTAAAAGCTTCCTGGCACAGTTTGCTGAGTTAGACCTCAGTGAAAGCAATATCCCCATTGTTATCTCTGTCTGCTGTGTGCCCCATAATATGTGCAAGACAAAGGGAGAGAAGTTTCTGCTGGTTGGGTTGTGGAGGCAAGATAGGCTGGCCGCGAACTTTAAGCAGCCAGATACCAGTGCAACAAGGGAACCCAACAAAGGGCTCTGTGCCTCAAGGAGGCATTGAAAACCCATTTCTCTAATGAGACACAGTAATGTGCTTCACTTATCTGTGCTGTGCCTTCCCATAACATCCCCCATTGCATCACAGTCCCTGCACCCCCCCTTCCTTCACAACCCCCATCACTGTAATAAATAAAAAGTACCTCAATACACAGATGTAGACTTTTATTGCACAACTGTAACCGGAAAAGAAAATAATTTATCTTTCAGCAACCATTGTAATAAAATTTGGAGGGGAGAAACAAATGCAGCTTGTCTGTGCAAGCACTGAAGCTTCCACATTGACAAGTTTTAGAATGGCCGCCTTCTCTTACTACCTTGCCCTGATGGTGAGTGGAGCACATACTGCAGCCTGCCTACTCTCCTCCTGAAATGCTTGGGGATGGGGGCTTGGGAACAGAGCGGTTGTTGCTGGCAGTTCTACAGAGGAAGTCTGTCTTGCTGCTGCTGTTCTTGAAGCTCAACCCGACGCCTCAACATGTCTGATCCCTCTTTATCCGCAGCATCTCATCTGGCATTGCATGTTCATATTCCAGAGCTGCTCTCCTGCTCTGCATGTCCAGTTTCTCAGACAATGAGATCCTCCATTTGTATCAGTTGTTCTTTGTATCCTTTGTATCAGTTGTTCCAGATGTGTTCATTATCTTGTTGAACATGTCATCCTGCGTTCTCCTTTTTACGCCTTCTAATCTGTGATAATCTCTCTGTGAGAGTGGAGGATGTGCTGAAGGCCATGCTTTTCACAGTAAGGCATGCAAAGCACAATGCAACCATTGTCTGTACATGCCATGGGTGAAATGCAAAGCTAATATGTATAAATCACTTCCCTTATTATTGCCAAGTGCACCGTACAACTGATTCACAATCCCTGCCTATTCCACAAGCCGGTTTGGTGTTCCAGCCATGGTGAGTAAGGGACTAGTGCTTCCAGTTATGGGAAATCAGAATGTCTTGTAGACAAGGCCCTCATTTCCCCAGCAACCTGAGTTGGGATCAGCAGAAAGCCTCCCAAAATGCGTTTTTTTTCTGAGGCAGCTCAGGTGGATGGGGCAGGAGAAAAGTCTTAACACCCATACCCAGATCCCTGCCAACCAAAACAACCTGATGTTAGGAAAACTGTTGCTGAGGGACCTGGAAACTGCCCTGGATTGGGGAGCACACCCACTATTGTTTGCGATGGATGTGTAATGAAATATTCCACCATCTCCCCTAGGTGATGCTATCTGATATTAGTCTCCTGAGGGTAACAGAAGCAGAAAGGGAGCAGATGCTACAGGCTTCTGACTATAGACCTGGTACTTATGCTGCGTTCTGCAATGATGCCAGCAGGTTTAATAATGGAGTGATGTGGGAAAGTGTCCTATCACAGTAGAAGAAACAAGTCAGCCCTACCTAGAAATCTTCTTTTCAGGTTATTCTTGTCCACATAAACAGTCTTTTCCGTGGGCAGCCCTCTGCATAGTTGGAGCACCTAGGGAGAAGCCAATACCCACTCTACCTAATATTTCATATAAAAGAGAACCCATTAGAGAATGTAACCCTAAGTCCTTAACTGAAATTCCATGCTCACCAGAGGTGCCTTCCCTGACATCCTGGTCAGCCATGATGCTGTCCTATGCCTGGCTGGACTACTCTGTGGTAACAGATCCTGGCTGGTGGGGAGAATGGATCCTCACACTCTGCTGCCTCCTCCCCAGTCTCATTCTCATTGGCCTGGGACCCAGATTCCCCAGATGTATCCACTCTGCATCTGGGGGCAGTGGTGGGGTCACCACTGAGAATTGCAAGCAGCTCATAGAAGCGGCATGTTGTTAGTGACAGCTAAGGATATCACCTCCCTTGATTTTTTTATATGCCTGCCTCAGTTCTTTGATTTTCACTTGGCACTGCTGTGTATCTATGTTGTACCCCTTTTCCAACATGCTCCATGAGATCTTTTCATAAACATCTACATTTCTTCTGCTGGATCAGAGTAGGGCCTGAGCTGACTCTTCTCCCCGCAGACCAATAAGATCCAACACCTCAGATCTACTCCACACTGGAGCACGTTTGGGGCATTCAGTCACCATAACTAGCTGTGCTGGCGAGCTCCCCATGCTGAACAAACAGGAAATGGGAATTCAAATTTTCCTGGGGCTTAACCAGGGGAGGGGCTTTTTTCTGTTTTTTGTGGTCTTTGTGCAGCGGAGTTGAAAAGGATCTCCAGAGTGCTCAGAGCAGAGCATTGTAGGACATGTCCTGGAGGCCAATGATGTCGATTTATGCAACACTCCATCTCCACTGCCACTCAGTCGACCCATCTGCTTCGATTTTAGCGCTATGCCTCTTATGGTGCTATGCCTCTTGTGGAGGTGGATTAATTAAGTTGATATTTACAGCGAGCTAAGGCCCGGTCTACACTTACTTTCCGGATTCGGTGGCAGTCGACAGGAGATACGCAAGTGACGTAAATCACTTGCGTATCTCCCGTCGACTTTGCGGCGTTTCCTCTGCGCGCCATCCACACTGCGCTGTGTCGAAGGGAACAGCATTCCATTCGACGCAGCGCTACGCCACTTACTGGAGTGGTTTTCCTGCATCGCTTGCTGGATCGACTGAGTGGATCTACACAGACGGTTCAGTCGATCCAGAGCAATCGATCTGATGGCAGGAATTTGCCACCATCTGTGTAGACCCAACCTCAGTCAGTGGAACTTGGGATCTGGGAATGGAGATTCATACGTTATGTGGTTGATGGGAAGTGGCTTCTGTCGATCTAACTTCGCGTTGTAGACCAGGCCAACCTTGGTGCAGAATTAAGTCCTATATCCCCGTTTAATAATGGGTATGAAATATGGAAGTAATAGCTCCATTACTGTTTCAGTACTGACATGCACACCAGCTCTACCTGCCCACTTGTAGAACTAGGACAAGAAGGCAGGCTCCTGGCTTCAAAACACAGGCATCATCTAAACTAAACTCCTTTAACTGATAATAGTTGAAGGGATTTTATAAAGTAGCATAGGGACATAGTGTGGCGTCTTTTAAAATTTTTTTTAAGGCATAGGAAAATGACTAGCATATTTATAAAGCCTATAGAGCTCCTTGTAAATTAATGCATGCTCGGATGCTTGAATACATATGTAAGTGATTTCATCTTTGCTTTATCACACAATAATTGCTCTAGAAACCTAATCACTGCCCTATTCCAGATGGATCATAGAGATGGTTTTTCAATTTTTAGAAGCTGTGCTACTCTCTTTGATGAAAAGAGAAACTACAGCCACCTCTACTCCACGGAATCAATGTAGCCAGTAAAACTTGAGTTAAAAAATGCATCTAAATTTTGTATTTTTCCTGTAGCAATTGACTGAAAAAATTAAGGGCCTCATTCACCACTGCCCTTCAAATTCACTAGCACCGAGTAAGGGCACTGTGGGTGTAACTTGCTCCTATTCTGACTTTGGTAGCACTTCATACTTAATTTGAACAGTGCAGGGCAACAGTGACTGACTTAGTCCTGACCAAATCTAGGGTGCTTTCCCAGTATAGAATAGCTTTCCCTAAATGTTTACATCCAATAGTATCTTCCTTCATAAATTAGGGAATTAGGTATCTGTTCTTCCTGGATACTTGCATCCATTTATTGGATCTATGCCCTTCTCATGCACCTATTGCTGTAGTTTATGTTCTATTCTTAATTCTTCACTTGCTTTATCGGGTCACGGTGCAGTGACTCCCTTCTACTGTGATCATTCAATCCCTTAAAACACTGCAAGGAACAGAAGCTGGCCTGGTTATCACGGTGTACCTCCCCGCTACAACGGCCACTGAAGTGAAAGGAGAGACTTTGATGGATTTTAACAGACGTTGACTCAGGCCTAGAGCAGCGGTGGGGAAATAAGGCTGTTATGAAAGCAGTAATGGAACGGTAATTCTGGTGGTTAGGAAGTACGTTGCGTAAACTGACGCCAAGAAGCGTTTTGGTTGTTAGGGCGGGACGGAATAGCACTACTCCGCGTACACGCTGGCCCGCCACAGACAGCCCCCGGTTTGCAACTGCCACCTTCGCCTTAATGCAGGCAGGGTCGTAGCCTTGCCAGTCCCGCCAGCAGCGAGCCGAGGCAGCTTTAACTGAACCCAGGTTACGGGTGCCGGGGACAGCTTTTGCGCTTCCACAGCCGGAGCCGTGCTGCAGGCCGGGCCCCGAGCTGGAGGTCACCGCGGGGAGCAGCCGGAACCGCTGTTCGGCAGAACTAGTGCCCCCGGGGCGCAGGGCCCACTTCCCCCTGCGCAGGCCAAGCACCTGGCCCCTCCGCACGGACCGCAGGCCATGGGGGCAGGCCAGGACAGCAGCCGGGGGAAGGGAGAGGGGCCTGCCTCTAGCCCCTTACCCACCCCCTTCTACCAGCGCTCCAGGGCACCCGCGCGCCCCCCGGGAGGCCGCAGCTTGGCCATGTATCCTTGCGGCGCATGCTCAGAGCTCCCGGCCAGCTGGCGCTACCCCGGAACTGTTGTGCGGCGGGCGCGGGCTGCGGCCGGTACCGATTAACACCGGGACTCCGAGTCCGTGCGCGAAAACATCCCCCCCTCCCTGAGGCCCACCAGCCCTCAGGCGCTTCGGTTGCGCGGCGGCGGCGGCAGGGCGGGCGCGCGCGCGCGATGTCGGGCTTCAGCTCCGAGCTGATCGATTACCTGGAGGGGAAGATCTCCTTCGAGGAGTTCGAGAGGCGCAGGGAGGAGCGCAAGGCCCGCGAGAGGAAGGTGAGGGCGCCTGCCCCTGCGGCGGGGAACGGCCGTTGGCCGGCCCGTTAGGCGCGCGCGCCCTCGGGGACGCGAGCTGCCCGGTGCCTTTTCGCCGGGGGGCTCCGCCCCGGTGCGCGTGCGAAGCTGCGAGCGCCAGGGCAGCTCCGCTGCGGGAGGGAGCCTGGACAGCTGCCCCCGGGCGCCCCGAGCCGCGGGGGAACGGCGCGGCCCTGCGGCCGTGTCAGCCGCAGACCCGGCGACAGCGAGTGGGGCGCGGCGACCTCCGGACGGGCAGAGACTTTCCGACACGCCGTGTGGGGCGCAGGCCGGTGCGGGCGTGCCCAGCCGTGTGAGTAGCGGCGCGGCCCGCGAGCTGGCTTGGCCAATAGAGCGCCCCCTGCTCCTGGCCCCGGCTCTGATGCGCCGTACACGCACCCCCACCTGCCCGCAGGCAGCGCCTCTTCCCGTGCCGCCGTTTTGGCAGGGGAGCGTCCTGCGGCCGCAGCTTTTCCACGCCCGCGTGACGGGGCCCCGCCGGCGGTGAGGCCGGGCTCTGGCCGCAGGGAGCCACCTGGGTGACCTTTCCCGCGCCGCCAGCGCCTTTCGCTTGGGGCGTAGCTATGCGCTGGGCGTGACAGGGTGGGCCCAGCCCGGCTTTTCCTGCTGCATGTAGTGCTGACATTCTTACTCCATCCAATGGTTTGTTCATTTTGAACTTAATTGGGGACAATGCGTTATACCCGTGGAAAGCTATTATTCATTAGCTACTTGCGAAGTTAGGGCTCTTATACGTTGCCGTGTTTCTGGAAGGACAAGGACAATTCTTGGGGAACGGAGACCTATGCCATGAGGACTGGCAGTTCCTTTTGCAGAGTGGGTCAGTGTCTGGCTCCAAAGAGGGTCTAGGCTTCCCTGGCCAGAATGCTGGTCCCCACACTGCAGAGTTTGGAGGGCTTAAAATTGGAGAAAATTAGGATTATTCTCCAGGTTCCCTTGGGGACATGAAGGCAACACACTTTTCCTTCCCATACTGGCATAAATTTAGTTTTGTACACATAACAATGTTTTGTTTTGATTCATTATTCATGACTATAACTTTTCAAACGTTTCTAGATTTGCTAGCAGGAATTGTCTTATTTTATAAATGTGCTATTTTTGTAGACTAAAGACTGCCCCCCCTTTTTTTTAAATAAGAAAAAGAAACTTAGATTATGTTGGAAATCTGGAAGATTTGACCTCTTTTTCTTTATGTAATTTCATGATAAAAGAAGCAATTCCTTCAAAGATTATTAAAGTACTCTTTTCAGCTCTTTGTGTATATTCCCTTATCGTCCAACTGAAGTAAATAGGAGCACCATTGCTGGGACATTGAAATTGGTATTCCACAAAGACAATGCTTTGTTACCCTAGAGGAGGCTTTGCTGGTCAGGAGAGCATGATACCGTTTTTATCTAAATTTCTCCTAGGTATAGCAGATTGTTTCAAGAAACTGTTAATTGCAACATCTAACCACGTAGCAATTTTTTCATTGTATTTAATTTTAGACAAGGGAGGAAAGCTTTTAAAAGTATTCATGATGTTTGTTTACAACTTTGTTCACTTGCATAGTCACACCTCATTTTTTTGTGAAATATTGGCAACCATACAATCTTGTTCTAGTATATTTCAGTAAAAACAGTATACTTCAGGACACTTCAGTCAAAACTAATGTAGAACAACAGTGAACAGTCACAATTTGAGTTCACTTTACACTGGTGAGAATAGAAGTTTCTTGAAATCAATGTTGGTGCCTGGTTAAATAGGATAATGTAGCATCTGTTCCATCAGCAATGCAAAAAGCCAGAAACCTATAGTGTAAATACCAATAATCATAAACACTTGTGGAACAGTAAAATAAAACCAGCAGTAGTATTACAAGCCTTGTGACTAATTTTATTGATATCTGTAGGATGGAGAAAGTGTTCCTGCTGAGGAAAATATAGAAGACCCAGATGCGCCATCTACATCTGGAAAAGGATCTGGTAAATCCCAGAGTCAGAGTGAAACAGACGGTACGTGTCAGTATGGTGGCTTAAGTGAAGAAATGTAAAAATCACAATATTTTGTTGCTGAAAGCACATGTTCTTTTATAGATGACTTTTAAAAACAATTTACAGTTTACTGAATTAGAGAATGTAATTATGAAATGTTTGTTCTCCTTCCTATTTAGGCTTGCCATTGCACTAGTGGGTGTCTGTATCTTCAAGAGGCAGGCTCAGTCAGTGCAAAAAAGGAATTGGGGGGAATTATGGGGAATCAGCAACACCAATTGCACTTCCATCCCTACTACCAGACCTGATTTAAACATCAACAGACACTGATTCATCAGGATGTGTTGTAAACCTGTTCTGCCTCTCTTCAACCAGGAGAAACGACAGATGGGATCAGTAAATCTGTCCATCGGGTCTTTGCTTCCATGCTTGGGGAAAATGAGGAGGAGGAGGAAGAAGAAGAGGAGGAGGAGGAGGAAGATGAAGAAACCCCTGAGCAACCCTCAGCAGGAGATGTTTTTGTATTGGAGATGGTTCTTAATCGAGAGACCAAGAAAATGATGAAAGCAAGTATTTGACATTTAAAAATCTTCATGTATCCTGCATGATACCTTGGAAGTACACTGAATAAATACCTTCTATAGCATCATTTTAGAGACATGATGCTCCATTTTAAAACTTAACTGAAAATGTTATACATGAAATCTCCTGATCCCTTTTAACTGTTTGATTTGTTTACATGTCTTTATATTTTAAAAGATTCTTGCGGGTCCCTGGGTTGGTTTGTTGAGTGCACTTCATGTAAGTTCTTATGTTAGACCTCAGTTCCTTCGTGGCGTTGACAGAGTGGTCAGTCTAGTTTTTCCTTTGATTATGGTAACTTGTTAGTTGTTATAGTTCTTCCCAGGTGATGCCAGGGCACCTAATATTGTCTGTCACTGTCTTCTGCAAGTTCTTCCTTGGCCTTCTTCGCTTTCTCTTTCTTTCCTCAGGGACCCAATTCACTGCTTGCTTAGTATATCTCCCAGCTTCCATATGATGAACATGTCCCAACCATCTTCTTTCTTTGATAGTATTTTCCTAACACATTCTGCTCAGTCAGCTCCCTTACTCTCACATTTGTTATTTTGTCCTTCCATGGATGTATGGTATCTTCCCCAGCCATCTGTGATGGGAAGCCTGAAGTTTCTAGGCACTCATCAGCCAAGTCTCTGCTCTATACAGTAGTGTGCTCAGTTACAATTCCATGGTATAATCTAACCTTTGTGGAGACCTCTGTTTGACCAGGTGTTGTTCATTCTTCCAAAAGTGGTGTTTGCATTTCCTAATCCAGTCTGAATATCTTTCATAGCCAATTTCAAATGTCTTCACATTCCCCAGGTAGCAGAACTCTTCTCTCTGTTCAGTTTCATTTTCATCCACATATACATTTGCATCTGTTATCCCAGCTTCTTACCTTCATAGTTTTGGTTTTCTCTGCGTTTACTTTAATCCAATTTTTACTGCCTTGTTTTTTACTCAGATATAAGGGCAGTTATTGCTTTCCTAACTATGACATGGAATGGAATGTCATCAGCCAAGTTGCACTCCTGTCACTCCTCTCCCCTAACCCATTTTACACCATCCATTGTGCCTTTTGTTGCCTGCTTCATCACCCAGTTTGTTGCTAATGCAAGAGAACTGGTGATAACAGACACCCTTGTCTTCTCTCCAGTCACAATAATGAACTCACCCAGGCTTCTATCCGATCTTGCTGCACATCTACTTTCATCATACAAACCCCTTATTATGCTGATCATCTTGTCTGGTAATCCATAGCTTCTTGCAATACTCCACAGGGTCTCTCTGTGGACACCATCCAATACTATCTTAAAGTCAGTAAAGTTAATTAAAATGGATTTTTGGCAAGAAGTACTTTTTCAGTGATTTTTTTATCTGTTTACAACATAATCAACTTGATCAGAATCCAGCCTATTCTCATAATATTTCATCTGCTGCCTTTTTCATTGTAATCAGCATGCATGGTAGCCAATACTTTGCCCTGGATTGGTAGCAGTATAATGCATCTCCAGTTCTCACTGAATAAGAGCACCCTTTTTTTTTTTTTGGCAATGACACATTTATACCATCTTTGCAGTCTTGTGGCACTTTGTTGTTTCATCCATATTTCATTACAGAGTTCTGTTGGCTGTTCAATCAGAATTTCACCCCGTCTTTAGCACCTCTATTGAAGTCCATCAACCCCAGGAGCTTTCCCTTGTTTGAGGTCTGCGGTGTCTGCTTTGAGTTCATTGGATGTTATTGGTCCTCCTTCTATTTCTAACTTAGCATTGGCATTTCTCTCAAACCTGTCCATAAATGTCAGCTCTGGACAGTTTAATATTTAATGGAAAAGTTCTTTCTGTCATCTGGTTTCATGCATTTTCAACATTTGTCCAAGAGAGTCCTTGAGGGGGGTCTTTCACTGTTCCATAGGGTGGTTTGAAGTTTCTCTTTGTGCTGCTGCTTCTGCTTCTGTAGCCTTCTCCTGAACCCAAGCATTTCTAACTCCAACTGCATCTTTTCTTATTTCTTTGTTCTTTTTTCTGTATCTTGCATTCACTTCTGAAGTTCTGCCTGTCTTGCATTGTTCTTTTTTTACCTTCAGAGCTTTCCACTTGTCAGTTGCTGCCCATGTTCTAGCTGTAATCAAAGCATCTTACTTTTGCCCTCTTTGGTGGCCTGCTACTTCCTCTGCTGTCTTGACTGCCGTTTTCTTCCAGACTTTCATCAGCCTTGTGCAAAATACTGGAACAGTTGCTAAGTGCAATCTGGCATCTGACCTGCATTTCTTTGTCCTTGAACTTGTTTATTTTTGTTCATTTTTGTAGTAAAATGAACATCATTCTGGAATATATGAGTGGGAGTTTTGTAAGTAAAACATGAAAAGTAATTCTTCCACCCAACTGACTGCTGATAACGCTTCAACTAGAGTATTGTGTCCAGTTCCTGGGCCGAGCACTTTGGGAAACAGACGGACATATTGAAGAAAGTCCATAGAAGAGCAATAAAAATTATTAAAAGTCTAGGCAACATGACCTACGAGGAAAGATTGAAAAAACTGGGCTTGTTTAGTCTGGAGAAGAGAAGACTGAGGAGGGACATAAGTCTTCAAGCATGGAAAAGGTTGTTGTAAAGAGCAGAATGATAAATTCTCCTTATCCAGTGAGGACCAGACAAGTAGTATTGGGTTTAGATTGCAGCAAGGGAGAGTTAGATTAGACATTAGGAAAACCTTCCAAACTCAAAGGGTAGTTCAGAATCGGAACAAATTATGTAGGGAGGTTGGGGAATTGCCATCATTGGAGATTTTTAAGAACATGTTAAACAAATTCCTGTCAGGGATGGTCTAGATAACACTTAGTTCTGCCTCCATGCAGAGGAGTGAACTAGATGACTTGCTGAGGTCCCTTCGAGTCCTATGTTTCTATAATTCTATTATCCTATCTTCATGATCTTTTTGTGTTTAAATTATAACATGGCCACTAAAAGATAATGATCTGATTCCCTAAAAGAAGATGCCCATCTCTTAGATATAGACACTTGAACCTCTCTGTTTGACAGTCACATTTATCTGGTGATTTCCATGTGAGCTTGTTAATTCTCTTGGGCTGGAAGAGACTGCCTCCTATCTTTAGGATGTTTGTGTGACAGAGACATTATCAGTTTGGATGCATGCCACTGCTGTGCCCATCACTCCTTCCCAGCCAGTAGACTTGTTGCTGATTTGTGAATTGAAGCCACCTATCATCAACTTGATGTCATAATTAGGCACACCTTCCAATACTTGCTGCAATAGCTCATAGACTATCTCCTTATATCCTGTCGCCTGTTGTGATAAGTATGTATGTTCCACGTGCCTATTCTTGTTATACATTTGGTCATCAGGAGTCAATGTTTTGAGATCTTAGCTTCCTTTTGGTGGTCATTAAGATCCATCATGCTTGGATTTTGAGCTTCACGTGCACCTTCCATCTTCAAGTTTTGGTTTAACTGAACTGTTTTTGTTGCAGTAAGATTTCACCCGACTAAGTCACAAATCCAGCCGCAGAGCCCTTCTCTTTAATCCCAGTTTGGAACTGCTCATAAAAGGGCACCTGGTTAAAGAATAGGGGAGTTATTTTTAGTTTTTCTATAATTGGATTTTAAACATTTGTAAATGTTCAACCAGTTGTATCAGCACCAGTGGTACTTAGTTCAACCAGTTGTATCAGCACCAGTGGTACTTAGTTCAACCAGTTGTATCAGCACCAGTGGTACTGAAACAAATAATTTAAAATCTTTTATATTTTTTTAACAGAAATTAATTACAGATCTGATTGATTCCTCTTGAATTTGGGCATAATAAAATAGGATCTGGTTTTTGACCAGTCTGAAAATAATTGGTTAATTGACTGGTCAAATATTGTCAAAAAAAGCCAAAAATTGTCAAATATTTTAGAACACTAATTTATTAGAACAGTAGCAAAAAAGAGTAAGGCTTTATGATATTCAATAGGCTTAGCCGCAGATACTTATGCCTAATTACAAAAAACAAGTTACTTGACTGAGTTATTTTAACTCAGAAAAATGCAAAACACAGTGAAATGAAGTTTAAAAAAAAAAAAGAAAGAAAGAATGGCAATATGATGTAATATAAAAGGTAGGCCACCACCTACATCAGGCATTTTTGCTAGAATATTGGACAACCTTTGACCATGCTCAAATAATAGGTGGTCAATTTGACATTCTTTGACTGGGCAGTTGATCAGTTTGTCAAGCCTATTAGGGTATCTCTCTATATATTTCTTTTATTTTTCAATTTAGGAGAAAAGGCCTCGCAGTAAACTTCCTCGAGCCCTGAGAGGCCTCATGGGAGAAGCCAACATTAGGTTTGCTCGAGGGGAACATGAGGAAGCTATACTGATGTGCATGGAAATCATAAGACAAGGTACTTCAGTATTTCATGGGAGTGTGTGAGACTCTAATATACCAGCCACCTAAAGGAATACGGAAACTTTAAACATTAACTGTTGCTTCATTTAGTATCAAATACTGCAGCATCAGGAACTGGTCTATTTGTAAATGGTCAGATAATTAATTTGGTATTAGGAACGTTCTTAGCTCATCTTCAAGCATTCTCTGTTGTTTGTAGAAAGAAATTAAGACCCTGATCCTGCAAAGACTTATGCCTTGCATAACTTTAAGTACTTAAGTTCCATCAAGTTTGCAAAACTGGGGTCTAATTGGCTTTGTGGAAATAATTTTCTGTGTGGATAAAACATTATATAAGGGTGTAGTAAGGTTTAGCCAGTTTTTTTAATTGCATGTAAGATGAACTGGGAGATAGCAGAAACTTTCTGACAAAGTTCTAACAAATTAATTGAGTATTTCATATACTTCTAATGTGCATTATTTGCAGAAGCCTAAATTATTTTATTTAAGATTGGTTAAAAGTGTAAAACTTAATGAGTGTTTTTGTCTTTAATAGCTCCTCTTGCTTATGAGCCATTTTCTACTCTCGCCATGATCTACGAAGACCAAGGTGATATGGAGAAATCATTGCAATTTGAGTTGATTGCAGCTCATTTAAACCCTAGTGACACAGAGGAGTGGGTTAGACTAGCAGAAATGTCACTAGAACAGGACAATATTAAACAGGCCATTTTTTGCTATTCAAAAGGTAATGTAATGATTTTTAATATTCCTTTGTACTTGTGGTTAATTTTATTTGATAATATGATAATCATTTGCTTTGCTTCAGCTATCCAGTTTAGTTTTCTGTTCACTGAGATTGTGATAACATTGTTTAAAACTGATTTGATCTTTGTGTGTAGGTATATTTATTCTGCAAGGTCTGAGAATTTACTGTCAGACTTTCCTTCTTACTAAAAGTATGTGGGTGCATTAAAATTCTATGGATGAATGAGCAACCCCTTTCACTGTGTTTTGGGAGAAGATAAATCTAATAAATGTATATATTTGAAAGTGTTACATTAGTAGCTAATGTACATACTTAGATAAGTCTATTGGATTTTGAGTGTAATATGAGACCTTTCCTCAGGCTGCAAATAATATTTTCGGTACTATTTTTCTTACCTTCTAAGATGATACTGACACTTGCCAAGGGCTTGTCATGCATCATTCAGGTGGATAGTCAAGCAAGCATAGTGAATCCAGACTAATTTGTGTAAACCAGTGGTTTTCAACCAGGGATACATGTACTCCTGGGGGTATGGAGAGGTCTTCCAGGAGGTACATCAACTCATCTAGATATTTAACTAGTTTTACAGTGAGCTGCATAAAAAGCACTAGCCAAGTCAGTACAAACTAAAATTTCATACAGAAAATGACTTTGTTTATACTGCTCTATTTACGGTACACTGAAATGTAAGTACAATATTTATATTCCAATTGATTTATTTTATAATTATATGGTAAAAATGAAAAAGTACCGTATTTTTCGCTTTATAAGACGCACTTTTTTCCCACCCAAAGTGGGGGGAAAAAGTCAGTGCGTCTTATAAAGCGAATGTGCCGAAAATCAAGGTGGCTGACACTATTGCAGGATCGCAGGAGTGATCCTTACCACACAGCTGCTGGCCAGTCCGCTCCATAGCAGGGGAGGGGGAGGAGGAGAGAGGAGAGCAGTTCTCCTTCTCCTCTGCACTGGGGCGCAGTACAGCTGATTGGGGGGGGTGGGGAGGACTGCTGCTGCTGCTCCCCTGCCTCCACCAATCAGCTTACTCCCTTCCTCCTGCTCTGTTACAGAGTTACAGTGTTACAGAGCTTCCCTGCTCCTGCTGTGGAAGAGAGAAAGGAAAGGCATTACAGCTGTTACAGCAGGAGCAGGGAGCTCTGTAACAGCTGTAACTCCTTTCCTTTCTCTCTTCCACAGCAGGAGCAGCCGAGCTCTGTGGAAGAGAGAAAGGAAAGGAGTTATAGTGGCCCTCTGTCGCCCTGTACTATCCCCTGCACTGTCACCTGAAGTCCCTGGGTGAGTGACAGCCCAGAGCCCACCTTTTGGTTCCTATTTTCCTCCTCTAAAACCTAGGTGCGTCTTATCATCAGGTGCGTCTTATAAAGCGAAAAGTACGGTAAGTAATTTTTCAGTAGTAGTGTGCTGTGACACTTTTGTGTTTTTATGTCTGATTATGTAAGCAAGTAGATTTTAAGTGAGGTGAAGCTTGTGGGTACACAAGACTAATCAGACTCCTGAAAATGTTGAGAGCCACTGATTTAATCTGTGTACATTACTAACTACTTTTTGTTATCGTTGTAGCTCTAAAGTATGACCCTACCAATGTGCGTTATCTGTGGGAGAGATCAAGCTTGTATGAGCAGATGGGGGAACATAAAATGGCAATGGATGGCTATAGACGTATCTTAAATCTACTGTCCCCTTTTGATGGAGAACGCTTTATGCAGTTGGCCAGGGACATGGCGAAGTAAGTCAGCTTTGCCAATAACATGACTTGATTTTCAAGATTGAAAGAGAACTGATTAATTTAAGCTTATTCCCTTTGCTTCTTAGAAATTCCCAATGACTTTTCTTCTTGTGACTTCTACATCCTTTCAAATAACTCTCTTTCTGCAGAGCCTAGTTTATGTAGGCAGGAGCCATGCCTGAAATCAGGGACTGAAGCCTTTTCTGAACAGTTTTACATATCCAGTAATTAGCACTGAAATCAACAATTTGATTTATTCATCAAGTCACTTGACTGCTCTCTGACTCAGTTTTCCAATCTGTAAAACAGGCTGAGAATAATTTACCTCATCTCAGAGGCCCAGCAAGGCTAATCCTTTAATAATTTAAAGCCCTTTGAGATCCTTGGATGAAAGGTATAAATGCAAATTAGTGTTGTAACAATATTAGCGTTTCATTGTTAATACAATAAAACCTGCAAACTTGGTTACCAAAAAACAAAAGGAGGAGAAAACTTTTAAAAACCCACTAAAATGCTAACGTGTAAGAGAAAAATTATAAAAATTAGTCAAATGTTAATAAAAATTGCCACAATATTGAAAAATCTGGCCTTTTTCATCTAAATTTAAAAAAAAATTGATTGGCTCAAATAAAAATGCACACAAGGAGGAAAAGACAAATGAAAAGGGCAAGGGAACATGTTCAAAATCTGTAGGATTATTTTTTTTAGTGAGCCTTTTAGTTGACTTTAGTTTCATATTATGTTGAACATTGTGATAATTGTCACTAATATTCAGTATCTTATATCAAATTTTTGTAGGAGTTATTATGAAGCAAATGATGTCACTTCTGCTATTGAGATAATGGAAGAAGCCTTTACTAAACATCAGAGCCTCATCTCCATGGAAGATATTAATATAGCTGCTGAACTATATATCTCCAACAAACAGTATGATAAAGCATTGGCGGTATGAGAATGAAACGCATTTGTGTCAGGTTTAACCGTTCCGTGCCCTTTAGATGGACAGCTTATAGTATTGAAATTTTTAAACAATATAGTATTTTCAATTTTGTGATAGTTCAGTAAATCAGATACGTTAATAATACTCATTACTCCAGTTTGTCAATACATTAGCATTGAAATCCAGTTATATTTATTAGGTAAGAAGTAACAGAAGATTTGAAGATTTTTTGAAACAGAAGATTGTCTGTTGTTTCCTGGGGAAGGTTTTGAAAATGTGATTTTCTTCTTAGATGTATTGTTCTGAGTAGCCTGATGAAGCCAATGAGTCATCTGTGTGTCTGTGACACATCAGCACAGAACATTCATAGTTTAGGGTGAGATGGGACCATTAGATCATCTGTATGACCTATAACTGTGTATTATGGGTCATAAAATTTCACCTAGTTACCCTTGTGTTGAGCCCATTAAGTTATGCTTTAGTCATATTTCCCAGAAAAGCACCCAGAGTCGATCTGAAAACCTCAAAGGATAGAAAATACACCACTCCCTTTGATAATTTAGTTCCAATGATTAATCATTCTGACTGCTAACAATTTGTGCCTCATTTCTAATTTGAATTTGTTTGGCTTCAAGCCATTGATTCTTTATATCTTTCCCCACAAGAGGAAAGCTCTTTAGAGCCTGTTATTTTTCCCCCATAAAGGTACTTAACCACTGCAATCAAGTCACCTCTTCTCTTTGATAAACTAAACAGATTGAGTGCTTCATGTCTGACTGGTAAAGCATTTTTCAGTCATTTTTGTGGCTCTTTCCTTCACCTTCTCCAGTTTTTCAACTTCCTTTTTAAAATGTGGAAAAACAGTATCAGTCTCATCTATGCCATATACAGAGGTAAAATCACCTCCCTGATCCTACTCGCTGCTCCTCTGTGGATTATTTTAGCCAGAGCACTGCACTGGGACCTCATGTTGAGTTGCTTGTCCACTGGGATGCCTAGATCCTTTCCAGAATCACTTCTTCAGTTCCACCTTCTGTCAGTATGGCTTGCATTCTTTGTTCTTACATGTATGATCTTGACTATATTAAAATGCATTTTGCTTGAATGGGCCTAATTTACCAAACAATCTAGATTGCTCTGAGATTGCCTTGTCCTCATTATTTATCATTCCCCAGTCTTTTTGTCATCCTCAAATTTTATCAGCAGTGATTTTACGTTTACTTTCAGATTACTGATGACTTGTTAAAAAGCTTTGGGCCTAATACAGATTCCTCATTTGAATCTCACTAGAAACACCCCCATTTGACAATAATTCCCCATTGACAAGTACTTTCTGAGATCTGACCTATCCAGTTCTTAGTCCATTAACATCTTTCATCGATGTTGTATAGTGCTAATTTTTTTAATCAGTATCATGCAGTATTAAGGCAAACACCTTACAAAAGTTTTTAAGTATACATCAGATCTTTTGTTGGTGAGAGAAACTGTACCCTTCTTTCTAGCTCATTTTATAAAATGTATTAATATAGAGTATTCCCAAACTGTAGTTAGTGGACACTCCCTAGTGGTCTTTGGAGAGTTTAGCTGGCTATTTTCAGAGAGATAGCCATGTTAGTCTGTATACAGTAAACACAACGAGAGTCCTGGAACACTTTAAAGACTAACAAATTTAATTTCTGCATGCATCTGATGAAGTGGGTTACAGACCATGAAAGCTTATGCCTGCAGAAATTAAATTTGTTAGTCTTTAAAGTGCTACAGGACTCTGGTTGTTTTAGCTGGTTATGTAGTGCTGGCTGCCCTTTTTCCAGCTACTAAATGGTGCTAAAAACATGTTAAATGCTTTTCTAATTTCAGTATTTGCAATTATTATTGGGAATGTTGTTTGATCTCCAGTGTGTGGGGAGGTATTCTAAGCAGTTGGAAATAGATGGGTAGCTGGGTGCCAATTCAAACATTTTTATGGCCAGCATAGACAATTACGATAACGTAATATGACCTTCTGAATTTACTCCTACTTCAAGTTCAATAGCTGTGTTTGAACTAGAGCATCTCTCTTAGAAAAACACCCAAACTTGATTTAAAAATTGCAAATGGTGGAAAATCCACTGCAATGTTTGATAAATTCTGATGGTTAATTACCCTCACTCTTAAACATTTGCACCTTATTTCTAATTTAAATTTGACTAGCTTCAATTTTCAGCCATTGCATCTTGTTATATCTTTTTCTGCTACATTGAAGAGCAGTGTATCTATCAAATTTCCATTCCTCATGTAAGTTCTTATAGACTGTGATCAATTCACACCATAACCTTCTTGTTGATAAACTAAATAGATGGAGCTGAAGTCTTCTACTATAAGTCATGTTGTCCCAATTCTTGTGTCTCTTCTCTGATTCTCCAATTCTTCTTCAAGTGCTTGCTAATGTTGATTGCATTTTAGGTGTGTGCGCGCCTATGTGCACAGCTACCAGAATTTTTTTGCCTTAGCAGTATCCGTATAGCTGGTGCTGGCACTGCCTAGAGCCCTGTGCCGGTATATGAGGTGCTGCCTGCCCTGTGCCCCCCTCAGTTCCTTCTTCCTGCCCATGACGGTTACTAGAACATTTTCTTTCTTGCCATCGTAAGTGCTCTAGATTGCCTAGCTAAATAGTTGTAATATAGTTTTGTTATTGCTTAGTGATTAAGTAGTCATAGTCCCGTTAGGGACATTTGCCTGAGAAGCAGGGTACATACTGTTCCCTGGGCTTCAAACCGTGTGCAACCTGCTACAAACCCTTTTTTGTCAACCATCCCCATGATAGCTGCTGTAAGTACTTAGGAGACATCCATAGAAAGAACTAGAGTCGGATTTGTAAGGGCTTTAGACCAAGAACAAAAAATGACCGGGATATCTGCCTTAAGGCCCTGTTTATGGAGGTGGTGCTGAAATTGGCCTCCTAACCACCCTGTGTCAACTCGGTGCCAAGCACATCTGCATCGGTACAGAGCACTCCACCATCACCAGGACCTGCTTGATGCCACTCAGCCCCTCCGGCTCTGAAGAAGTGCTCAGATAGAGAGCGCTCCACTGCCCCAAAAAACAGGAAAGCAGGGCTGGACCCAGGACCCATGCAGGGCCAGCTGCCCTCGCTGGAGCAACAGGATCCAGCTTCTCCACCTGGGGCCCTGAGCCCAGTGAAGGACCCACTGCCAACACCAGGAAGTTGAAGAGGCCCTTTCCAGATCGTGGTGCCATCCACACCGGAGGCATTTCAAACAGCAAGGGACCTAATGGCCCTGCCATTACTTTTCACTCCTAGACACCCCTCAGTGCTAGAGCCAGTGAGGGCGCAGACCTCCAAGGGAAAGCCTACAAGAGGTCTACCACAATGGGCACTGGAGAAGTGCCGCTCCCCCAAATCCTGGCACCAATAGTCATCACAGAGGGAATCTCCATCCTTGCGGTTCTGGTTCCTGAGAACCCGTTCTTCATCTCTGGAACAAAGATGCTCATACCCAGAAGTGTAGTGCCAATCCCAATCACGTTGGCACTGCTCCTTCTCTTCCACTCACTGGAGATGCGGTACTGAGCACAGGACCCCTGGCACGATCCTTGACGCCTCGCTATTTGGCACTGCTTGCGAGAAACCCAGCACTGCTCTCTATCACTGCGGTACCGTGCTCTAGCACCATGCAGCAATTGAGCATAGCTCCACTATGGTCCCTGAAGGATGACTCCTCTTCCTTGGACTCAGAAAGGGAACCCTCCCTTCATCCCATTCAATACCCACCAAGGGCACAAATTCCAGCAGTGAGCCACCCAGTGGCAGACTGGCCACAGGGCCAATGGCTGGTCAACTGGCTATATTGGTACCGTGAAGGGTCCCTATGGCACTGGACCCTCTTTTCTATTTGTCATCTGGGAGACACTCCACGGTGTCAGCGGGCCAAGAAGAGGGTTAGGATTCAGCGTCCAACTCTGATTATGAGGTTCAGGTCCCGGCTACCGCCACAGCCCCTTTACAAGAAAGGGAGATGCCACACTCTCCTCAGATCATACCGTCATCTTTGTCTTCCTCAGATGAGGTGGTTGTGAGCTCAGGTCCCCGGATCCCACTGGATGATATCTGAGCCCACCAAGAGCTCCTCAGGAGGGTGACCTCCAACTTAGACCTGGAGACAGAGAAGCCCATGGACAACCTGTATTGGATGTACTCTATGTACTGGAAGCCGTGGCACCAGTCCAGCTCATGCTGCTAGTACATGAAGGAGTCCTTAAGGTGGTCAAGGCCCTGTGGCAAATACCATCTTCATTACCACCAAACTCAAAAAGGGCCAAGAAGAAATAATATATCCTGGCCAAGGGGGTTGAATATCACTTTTCGCACCTGCCCCTAGGTCCTTAATGATGGTAGCTGCAAATGAGTGGGAAAGACAGGGTCAGATGAGCTTCATCCCCAAAAATAAAGACTCCAAAAAGCTGGGCCTATTTGGGAGAAAAAAATATTCTACGGCCAGCCTTCAATTTTGAATTTCTAACCAGCTGGTGTTGCTGGGAAGATAAAATATTTGGAACTCCCTGTCGAAGTGCAAAGACTCATCTCAGGAGTTAGGGCAGGACTTCGTTGCTATCCTAGAAGAGGGCAAAGCAGCAGAGTTGCCTTGCAGATATCATTGGACACTGCAGATTCAGCTACAAGATCAATGGCTTCTGCAGTCTCTATGCTTCCATGTTCCTGGCTGCAGTCATTGGGATAGTCCCAAGAAGTACAGTAATCTATCCAGGACCTTCCCTTTGAAGGCAACACTCTCTTCTCTGAGCAGACCGATACCAAACTCTAGGGCCTTAAAGACTTCAGGGCCACCTTGCACTCACTGGGCCTTTACACACCACAGGCCTTCAGGAAACAGTTTTGCCCTCAACAGCAGTAGCCTACATGGTTGGGTTCATCACGATACGGCCCCTACAAGGAAAAGAAAGACAGAAGCTTTAAGCATCGTTGCCCAGGCCCTACTTCTACTGTGACTCATCCGGGCCCTTCATGCCATCCAAGCGGGCAGCATCAGGTGTTTTGAGGGTGAGCCTGAGGACGGCATTCCAGTTCCACTCCAGGATCCAACCCTTCCTCCTTCCTTCCCTTTACCTCTTCAGGGACCCCTCTCACAAGCAACATCTCATTTGGGAGGTGCAGGCCCTCCTAAGAGTAGGGGCTGTAGAAGAGATTCCCTCATGAAGGGAAAAGGGTTTTATTCCCATTACTTTCTTATTCCCAAGGCAAGGGAGGTCTCAGACCTATTTTGGACCAACATTGCATCAACAGATATCTCAAGAGGCTGAAGTTCCACATGGTCTCCCTAGCCTCTTATCATCCCTTCCTTGGATCCAGGGGACTGATAAGCCACCCTCAACTTATGAGATGCATACTTCCACATCTTAGTTTTCTCCAGACACAGGAGATTCTTCTGGTTTGTGGTGAACAGAATCCATTATCACTTTACAGCACTCCTGTTTGGCTTCTCATCTGCCACAAGAGTATTCACAAAATACATATTGGTAGTAGCTGCTTACCTGAGACATCAGGATGTACAGATTTACCCCTACCTGGATGATTGTCTCATCAAGGGCAGATCACAGGCTCAGGGCTGCCGCAGTCTGGATCTGGTAATCACTATCTGTCAATGACTGGGCATACTGATAAATGAGCAAAAGTCCACCCTATTTCTAGTCCAGTGAATAATGTTAATCAGAGTGGTCCTAGACACCAGACAGGCCAGGGCCTTTCTCCCAGTACCCTAGTTTCAGGCCATGTCACATCTCATTAGGCATGTCCAGGCCTGCCCTCTTACCATGGCACGAATGTGCCTTAAGCTGTTTGGTCACCTGGTGGCCTGCACTTATGTAGTAGGCTGTGTGCCTACACCTCACACTCCTTCAGTGGTGGCTGGCCTCAGTATATACTCGGAGCAGATACAGCTTAGACCATGTGGTCACAATACCAACCCACATTCAGTCTTCCCTGAATTGGTGAATGAATCCATTCCTTCCCTTCCCTCTCCTCCCCTCCACTAAGTGATGAAGGGCACTCTTTTTGAGCAGTTATCCCCCTCAGTGACTCTGGTCTCTGATGCTTCAGAATTACGGTGGGGAGCCCACATCAGTGATCTCAGTACTCAAGGAACCTAGTCTCAGGAGGACCTCAGCCTCCACATAAATGTCAGAGAACTCCAGGCTATATGACTAGCTTGCCAGGTGTTCCTCCCCTATCTGGCAGACAGAGTAGTTCAGATTCTAGCAGGCAACACTGTCACTATGTTCTATATCAACCAGGAAAGCGGTTCCGGCTCATCAGCTCTGTGTCAGGAGGCCCTCCATTTATAGAACCTCACCATATGGAACAACTTTCATATCATGGCTTCTCATCTCCTGGGCACCAGGAACATGCTGGCAGACCTTCTCAGCAGGTCCTTCTCATCTCGCCATGTGTGGTCTCTCCACCCAGAGATCACTGGCTTAATCTTCTGGTGATGGGGAACTCCCCAAATGGACCTCTTTGCATCCACCCACTTCTGCTCAATCTGCGGTTTCAACAAGGGCTCCTTGTCTGTGCCTTTCTTCTCCCGTGGACAGGGGCACTCATGTACACCTTCCTGCTGATACCTCTGATTCACAAGGTGCTAATAAAGATCAAATGTAACAAGGCAAATCATCCTAATAGCTCCAGTGTGGCCGAGTTAACGTTAGTTCGGCATGCTACCAGAGCTGTTGACTGCAACTCACTGGAACTACCTTCTTTGCCTGACCTTCTCTCTCAGAACCACGGCCAGCTCATGCATCCGGGCCTAGCATCCCTGCACCTGACGGTATGGCGGCTGCCTGGCTGAATGCAGAAGAGCAGGAGTGTTTGGCTCAGGTACAGCAAGTATTGCTGGGCAACAGAAAATCATCCACCAAAACAACTTATCTGGCCATGTGGGAGAAGTTCTCCAACTAAGCCTCCAGTCATAATACCTCACCTTTCACGGTGCCAGTTCAGTCAATTCTGGATTATTTGCAGCATCTCAAACACCAAGGTTGGGCCCTCTCATTGTTAAAGGTCCATTTAGCAGCTATCTCAGCCTTTCACCCCCCAATCTAAGGCAGATTGGTTTTTGCCCACAACATGATGGGCAGGTTCCTGAAAGGGCTGGAGAGGCTTTATTCACAGGCCGAGGACCCAATACCCCCATGGAATCTGAATCTAGTAGGGGCTCACGGGGCCCCCCTTTGAACCTGCTGATCCTCTGCTGCCCATTGTTGATCCTCTCCAGAGTGGCCCTCTTAGTGGAAATTACCTCCTCATGAAGGGTTTCTGAGATTAGAGCACTCACCTCAGATCCTCTGTATATGGTGTTCCTCAAGGACAAGGTTTAATTGCAACCTCACCCAGCCTTTCTACCAAAGGTGGTATCACAGTTTCACAATAATCAGGACATATTTTTCCTGATATTCTTCCCTAAGCACACAGTTCTAACAAGGAATGTAGATGGCACACTGTGGATGTAAGGAGGGCTTTGGCCTTCCACACTGTCAGAACTAAACATTTCTACAAATCCTCACAGCTCTTTGTTGCAGTAGCACAAAGGACAAAGGCTCAATTGGTGTCTTCACAAAGGATTTCCTCTCGGATTACCTCCTGCCTCAGGTTCTGTTATGGCAATTGTTCCTCCACTGGTGATTGTCACAGCACATTTGACCAGAGCTCAGGCCACATCTAAAGCCTTTGTGGCTCAAGTGCCAATTCAGGATAGCTGCAGGGCTCCTACCTGGCTATTGGTTCACATCTTTGCGACCCATTATGCTATCATCCAGCAAGCTTGAGATAATACCAGCTTTGGCAGAGCAGTGCTATGGCTGGCACAGCCATGAACTCTGAGCCCACTTCCAGTGATACTCTTGTCAGTCACCTAAAATGGAATTAACATGAGCAAGCACTTAAAGAAGCAAAGACGTTAGAGAAGATTAGTAACTGTTGTTCTTCGAGATGTGTTGTTCTTATCCATTCCATGACCCATGGATGGTAAGAAGGAACTGAGGGGGGCACACAGCCGGCAGCGCCTCATATACCCATGCATGAGCACAGGGCTCTAGGGGGCGCCGGCCCTCTGGATACTGTTAAGGCAGAAAAATTCTGGTAGATGTGCAGGTGGGTGCGCACGCACCTAAAATGGAATGGACCTGGGCAACACATCTCGAAGAATAACAGTTATGGAAGGTTACAATCTGGTCTTTTTTCCAACGTCCTTCTTGAATTGTGGACACCAGAGCTGGACACACTATTCCAATACCAGTCACATCAGTGCCAAATACAAAAATAATACAATCTAATTCATTTGATAGTCCCATTTATACATTCAAGGATCAGATTAGCCTTTTTGGCCAAAGTCTCACACTAGGAACTCATGGTCTGTTGATTATCCACCATGACCCACAGAGTCACTGTTTCCTAAAATAGAGTTTCCCCATCCTGTAAGCATGGGCTGCATTCTTTTTTCTAGATATATGTATGACCTTAGATATGGCCTTATTGAAACACACAGTTTGCTTGTGCCCAGTTCACCAGGCTGTGCAGATTGCTCTGCATCAGTGATCTGTCCTCTTCATTATTTACCACTCCCCCGTTTGTTGTCACCTGAAACTTTCATTGATTTAAATTTTTTTTTTTAAATTCTGTGTCATCGATAAACTTGTTAAATAGCATTGGGCCAAAGCTCTGCAGTCCTACAAACACATCAGCTCAATCATGATTCCCTGTTTAGAGTTACTTCTTGACACTTGTCAGTCAGTTTTTAATCCATTTCATGTTGATTTTTTCATCATTCTAATTTATTAATCAAGATATTGTGCCATACTAAATCAGTGCCTTATGGAAGTCTAAGATATTGCAGTCAAGACAGTCTCTGTATTAAGATGTGATCCAGACTCTGGAAAAAATCCTATATTAACTTTTCACATGAGTTACTCAATCAGTGACCATGTTGTGAAGCTGTTTACCTAAAACAGTTATTTTAAGGGGCTGGTTTTGTTTTTTCTAACAGGACATGAATTGTTCTTCCATTTTTAGGTTATTACGGATTTTTCAGGAATTGTAGTTTCAAAGAAAATGACTGAACCAGGTCCTTCAGAGGAGAATAAAGGTAACTGGCTAACAAGCAGCTAGTAGGATACCATTGTTAACGTTATATACCATCTTTCTTGTAATGCATCATCTTAGGATCTGTTCAATATTTCTAAAAGTTCTTGATTGTTGTGTTGAGTCACACATCGTCCATGAAACTTTTTATAGTAAATGAATTTTACCCATGAAAGTCAGATGGCCATTTTGATATGGTGACTCATCAGATCCACGGACTGTTGTCTAGGATCTAGTATAATAGGAGGCTAGTTAAATTGCTAAAACTCCCACAATTTACAATTACAATTTACTTCTCTTAGATAAATAGCTTTTTGAAAAACCCTCATCAATTTAATAGCATCTTGACTCTAATATCTGTCTTTAAACTAAATGAGATAAAACTAATTATGTTCTTTATCAACCCTACCTGTGCAATTTACAAATTCAAATCTCCTGGTTTATGCACATGTGTAAATACTAGTTTGGGATCATGGCTTGAATTAAACGTGGCATTCTTCTGGAAATTTGCTTCCATATGAAAGCCATTGCTTGGTTCTGAAAATGTTTGTCTGCTGTACTTTTAAGTGGTTTGTCAAGCTGAAAAAAGTGTTTTAAAAAAAGCGCTAGTACAGGCCAATAGTATTTGTCTGTGGCTGACCAATTGGTTTAGCAGTCAAGTCCAAACCCAGTGTTAATATAAGACCTGATCATGCACTCCTTTTTCAGGCAAAACTCCTGACAAATCTTTTCAGTACTAAACATAAGTGATGAGCAAAACTATTATGAATCAAAAAATAAATCCCATTTATTATAGCATGCCAAATTGCATAGTTATTAGAACAAGCCAGACAATCCACTAGGAACATGCTTTCCCTCTGTGATGTTCCCTTAGTGCAATCTGGACTTGTGAATCTCTGCGTCACCCCAATCCTCCACTCGTAGATCCTGTATTTCTCTACTTTGCTGTGAGAGCTACCACTTCTGGGCTGTTCCGGCACAACCTCCAGCAAGTAGATGATCCCAGCTCAGTGAGTGAGTGCTTCTAGCCAGCCACTCTTCGCATTATGCAACAGAACGACCCCAGTGAATACCCCCAGTCCCAGATGCAACCCTAGGGATCGCTGTTTTACAATGTTCAGTGCTACCCACTGAACAATGCAAGCTCATATAGATTCGTCAGTTTAACAAAAAAATTGATATACACCAGTCTTGTTACTCCCAGTATAGTCTCTCACACTTCAAACCAAATGCACTGCTTTAGGTTAAAAAAACCAAACACATTTATTAGCTACAGAAGGATTTTAAGTGATTATAAATCAAAAGATAAGTCATATTTGTTCAAGAGAAAGCAAAACGCAAAATGTATTCTAAACTAATTTTAATACTTTCAGCAACAGTACAAACTTAGGTGATTCTCACCACAGGCTGGCTGTTTCCCCTTCAGCCAGGCTCTCCCCTTTGGTCAGCACTTCAGTTGCTTGGTGGTGGTTGTAGATGGAGGTGGAAGAGAGAGCATGGCAAATGTCTCCTCTTTTAAAAATGTTACTTCTCTCCTCTGGGGCTTCCCGCCTTCCTCCCCACCCCGGTCAGGTGACAATGTCCTTCATGAACTCATCCATGTCCTTAGTCTGTGAACATCACCTCGCCATGATTTCAAACTGCCTTGGGGGAAAGGGAGGTGACTAACTTGAGATGGTTGTTAATGGGGTGCGAACTGCCCCTCTGCTCCTGGAAAGTCTTGCTTGGATCGGTTTTAAGCAGTGAGGACACATCTTTGGTATATTATATTGTGGAGCCTCATAACCATACACATGACATTGCAAAAAACATATTACTATAACAATAATGCTCAGTGCGTCATGAGTGTTCCAAAAACATCTTACATGAGATACTTTGCATTAAACAGTACATAATTACACTATAAAGGTGACCATGGGGTGCAGAGTATCACACCATTTTTCTCATCTCTACTTTTTAAAGCACTTGTCACTGCACTACCTTTTGAAAAGAGAGCCTACTTTTCAGAAGTTAACAAAAAGTTTACTAATCAAATATAAACACCAAATTAAATAGTTTCAGATTCACTGAAAACTGCTAATGAGTTTAATTTGTTTTTTGTTTCCCTTCACATGTGAACAATGTAGTGGCTGTTGTGGAAATTCAGGAGCGTAAAGTGGGGGTGATTGACTACCAAGATTTTCCTGCTGAATCCAGCCCTGTTCGTAAGGAATTTAATTCCGAATCTAGTGTAAATGTGCAACCTGATCATGGTCGGGATACAGCTTTTGAAAGTGTGAGCAATAGTAAAGGTTTTTGACAGCAGGAATGTTGGATTTATTCTAGAAAAGACTCTTGATCTGCCTTGCTTCCTTAGTTGAAAATTACTGCCTCTTACCCAGTCCACCTTCAAATTTTAAAAACACCCAATTTCCAGAGATTATCCACTTTTTGAAACTGCTTTGTTTTTTAATTATTTTTCAAAATTTATCAGCAACTGCATAATGATAATTATTATATGTGGCATGTGTACAGTGCTTTATTTGTTCAAAGAAATGTATAGACATTATAATGACTAATTAATCCTCACAACTGTGATCTATAGGACCTGGAGGTGTGTAGTGTGGGTGGTTATATATTAGAAGTGAAAGGGAGTTTGTTGTAGACCTGAGGAGTCTGTGAATGTGTTTGGGGTTTGATGGTAAGGCATGTTAGGTTGATTCAGTTGATAATAGTGCTGAGTTC